>JARQOD010000010.1:34813907-34946001 GCA_033576555.1 Oophaga sylvatica | reverse complement strand
AACAACATCGCTAACGGGATCGCTAAATAGTGACTTTTTTAGCGATCCCATTAGCGATGTTGTTTAGTGTGGCATACCCTTTAGGTTGAACACCAGGGGTCCAACATCTCTGAATCTCGGATTTGTTTTTGGAAATGATAGCCTGGTACAGATGAGCAAATTTTTGGAAAATCATATTATCTGTTAGGCTAACTAGATGAAGTGGATTCTTGAAGCCCAAAGTCCGGGTGGGCACACGGACCATAGACGTCAGTGCAGATGCGGCATGCGGGAAACAGGTAGCAAAGGTCCTGGAGACTGCAGGTGGACAGAAGATGTTCTGGAAGCCACAGTCAGACAGGAGAAGTCCTGGAGACAACAGACAGGTAGCAGAGGTACTGGAAACCGCAGGTAGACAGGAGACGACCTGGAAGCCACAATCAGATAGGAGAAGTCCTGGAGACAGCAGACAGGTAGCAGAAGTACTGGAAACCGCAGGCAGACAGATGTCCTGTAGACAACAGACAAGTAACAGAGGTGCTGGAAACTGCAGACAGACAGGAGATGTTCTGGAAGCCACAGTCAGACAGAAGAAGTCCTGGAGACAACAGACAGGTAGCAGAAGTACTGGAAACTGCAAACAGGTAACAGAGGTACTGGAAACTGCAGGCATACCGAGATGTCCAGGAGACCACAGACAGGTAGCAGAGATACTGGAAACCGCAGACAGAAGGCGTCCTTGAACCCACAGGCAGATAGGAGATGTCCTGAAAGTCAAGAGTGGACATATAGCAGAGGTCCTGAAGAATGGGAAACAGATGGCAGAAGTCCTCGAAGACTGGGAACAGGTAGTATAGTTTCTAACCTAACCTAACTATCCCTGTTGGCCCATTCCAAAAAATTTTCTACCATAATCAGGTACCTCGTATTATGTTCTCACCCGCTTTATGCACTTAATAGCCCTCTGTGTCTGTACTGTTACATACTTTGGCTGTTAACTGGTTCATGCAGAATTACATGAACACCCGATTCTTACACTATGGCTGCTTCGAATAATGAAAGCAATTGTTACCATCTACCTTTTGTGTCTCCCCTTTTTCCTCATAGATTGTAAGCTTGTGAGCAGGACCCTCATTCCTCTTGGTATCTACTTTGATCTGTGGTTATTGTTATGCTGTAATGTTTATTGTCTGTACAAGTCCCCTCTATAATGTAAAGTGCTGCGAAATATGTTGGCGCAAATAAATAAAATTATTATTTATTCTGGAAGCTGCAGGCGGTCAGGAGACATCCTGGAAGCCACAGGTCGACGTGTAGCAGAATATGGGGATCAGGTAGTATAGGTCCTGGAAGCCACAGGTGGACTTCTAGCAATGTACTGACAAACTAAAAGTCTTAATACAAAGACATGTCCAGGCAGATAATCACACTTTATCACCCTTTGCCGTCTGCAAAGCCTAATGTGGAACACAGCAGAGTTCAGCAGACCGGAGTGAGGGGGACACAGCCCGGATCTGGGACAGGTCAGGTATTACAGGTAAACTGCATTTACTTGGAAGGCATTGAGCTGCACTTCCAAAAATGGCCATTGGACATGGAGGCGCTATTTTGATTTCAAAATATATTTCTTCATCGAAAAGTTGCCCAGGAGAAAATATACTTTGGGGAAAAAAGTCACCAGTTATTTTTCTCTATGGGCACACAGTAAACCCAATAAATAGCAAAGCAGATATTGCTTTCCATTTACAGTTTTCAGTTTTCATTTGTCTTGTTACTATGACAAAGTATTGTTAAAAATAATTAGAATATGGTGAAGTCACACATAATCCTAAGTACCCGGTGCATTGGGGAAACTAATGGGAACGTGTCGTACTAAGCGACACATCAGATACTGTGCAATTACATAGGAGGCACAATCCCAGTGTGGTCAGACATCTACCCCCCCGGGACTCAGGAGATCAGTTGGATAAAGGTCTCATTTGGTCAAATTTCAGTTTTCTGGTTTTCAACCTTTACTTATCAAGATAATTAACAGTTTTGCTTCTTTGCCTCATGTGGTGGAATTACCGTAAAAAGCTTCCCTGAATTTTTTTTATTAAACCACTCAGAAAAAAAAAATAATGTGAATCTGTCAGCAGGCTTTTACTATGTAATCTGACAGCAGCACGTAGAGCCAGAGACCCTGATTCCAGTGATGTATCACTTAGTTTACTGGATGTAGCAGTTGTGAAACAATCATATTTTTCTCTGCTGCAGATCTAGCAGAGCTCTGAATTCTGAGCGGTGTATAACCACACCCACATCACTGATTGGCAGAAAGCTGCCAATCAGTGGTGGGGGCATGGTTGGACTAGGAGACACGTAACAACTAGTCCTCTTGTGATAATCTTCTGCCGATAAAACACTGATTTTACTGAAACAAAGCTACACAGTACAGTAATTGATACAATGCTGGAATCAGGGTCTCTGCCCCTACACTATGCTGCTATCAGATTACCTATCAAAAACCAGCAGACAGATTCCTTTTAATATTCTCATTGGAAAGCTACTTTGGTCTTTCTCTGATCTCTGCGCTTCTTGTTCAGTTCAGACAGGCAGGTGGCAGCTGCAGCCAATCACTGGTTGCCTTGGTGACTAATGCATCACTGACCAGTGATTGGCTGCAGCGGTCACCTTTCCACGTGGACTTAAAGAGCAAAAAGTGCTTGTCTTGATTAGGGATGAGGGATCGGGTTCACCAAACTTTTGTCCAAGGTTCAGGTTCCAGAAGTGTACCCGAACTTGAACCTGAACCCGAACCCCATAGAAATCAATGGGGACCTGAACTTTGAAGCTGGAAAATCTCTCTCTCTTTCTCTCACTCTCTCCTCCACGAACTTCCAAAAAAAAAACTTTATACAAAACCATTTAATTTATGGCCGAAAGCATATTATCCTAAAAAAAAAATTGTTTCCAGTCGTGTCATTATTATTGACGAAAGGAAGATAATTAGTCATAATGGAAGTCTGGAAAGAAAAATAATGAGGTCGGGAGAATCCACCTCTGCCACGACAAACATCTCCGAAGAAAAAGAGCCTGCCATTACCATTGTGATTTAGATAGCTCCGCTCAACCCTCATTGATTATTTGTCTGGGAAGCATAAAACTGATATCTGGGAAGATAATACTTTATAACTATACGGAGAAAAAAATAAAATAAAACTTTGTCTGGGAATAAAGCTGTTCTGCGGGAGCCTAATGAGAGGAACGTCTGAGCAATGTGAAGGTTTAAGATACAGAAGACTCCTTCTTTTCACTTTCTCCAACATTTAAGCAAAAAAAAAATTGGCGATACTCTGTCAGGAGAAGTTTATATTATATATGCCTATAGGTGCACAGTACGAAGGCAATACTTTGTCTGGAATGGCCAGCAAAACCCTCGATGGGCCGCAATCTACCTCACAACCGTTGATTCCAAACCAAGTTCACGAGGAAATTAGCAAATTTCAAAGCAGCCTGCCACCATTCTAATGGATTATATGGCCTGAGAAAGGGTTAAAAAAATCTATAAACTCTTTTACTCTTTTCCTCTTGATCCCCCATATTAGTCCTGCCATTATTTCTCCCTGCTTGGTCCTCCAGTTGGCTTCTCTTTGGTCTACTCCATCTTCCTGGTCTTCCTGGGCGCTGATAATGACTATGCCCAGTTTAGCACATATCACCAACGCGCGTTTAGTTCCAAGTGATCGCATGAGGAAATGACGCACGGCAATAAAGTCAATGGTGTTTCTCATGCCCCATGTAAGCACATGGTTTGCTGAAAGCCCTTGGGTTAGGAGAAAACCAACGAGGAGCCGGTTGGAGGACTGGGCAGGTTTTGGGTGCAAGGACAGACCAGTTTGAGAGTTCCTTATCTTTTGCTGGCAGATTAGATTTACACTAAATCACCCTCCACCCTCAGAATTTAGCAAATCTGCCTAATTTTGTGACAGAGTATCACAAAAATCATGATTTTTTTTCCTTGTCATTGTCTGGCATCTTTCATCTTGACCAGAGGAAAGGTAAGCAAGGACACATCTATAGGTAGACTTTGGTTTCAATGGAAGAGGGAGGAAGAGCCTTGGGCTAACCTGGTTACATGTAAGACTGACCATGGGGGCTATTATGGCCGACATATAATAAGATTTTTCGGAGGCTTATTACTGCTCTTATTTCAAAATGTTATTTCAATAGCTCAAGGATTGTGGCCAGTCCGGGCTCGTCAGTACTTCCATATACAGTTTATTTTTCCTCCCACTTCTTTGTTCAGCAGAGGAAATTAATATCTCGACAGAAGTAGTAGATGTGACCATAAGGAATCTACGAGAGAATTAGGAAATATATTTAGAATGAGAGCTGAGAAAAAAAAGACTGAAGAAAAGGTCAAGAGACAACCCAGAAAGCTGAGAATTACTGGAGCGCAGAACTTATCAATACATTGGAATTGAATTATGCGGATGAAAGGAGAACGGTGCAGCTCCTCAAAGAATGGTGGAAATGCTGTGCGAATAGGAATGTGCATGGATTTGTTTCTTCTTTAAGTCATCCTAGATAAAAAATACAGCACCGAAGGACTCACAAGTGCAGATTGTGCATCTAAGTCCCAATTGATGCCCAGTATTCGTAGGGTTGTGATGAAGATAAAGGAGAATATGTTCTAAAACAAAGGCTGCACAATTATTATCATACTGTAGCAGTTGTCTACGTTCTAGAAAATCTGCCCATGAATTAGCAGTAGGTAGACTTGACGAAAGGCTAAGACTAAAAAAGTACACTAAGACTGGTAGATAAGTCAACATTAGGAGGCGGGTCGAGACCAGAATGTAGGTCAAAACCAGAAGTTGGATCAAGAACAGTAGGGACATCGAGACTAGAAGATAAGTCAAGACTAGTAGATTGATCAAGACTTGTAGATAGATAAGGACTCATAGTTGGGTCAAGACTAATAGGTAGGTAAAAACTAAAGGGTATGTCAAGACTAGTGGATAGGTGCAGTTTGGTCGATAACTTAAGACTGCTTGGTAAATCAAGTTTCAAAGAATGGTCTAGACTATTTGTTAGATCAAAAGTAATAGATAAGTTAAAACAAGTAGAAAGACAAAAAGACTAGTGGGTAGATCAAGAAAGATTATCTGATATATCAAGAATAGTAAGTAGGTCAAAGCTGTGAGATAGATTAAGAGCTCAAGTCTATAAAATGGGTCAAGAATATTAGTTGTTATGCTCACCTGGTGGGATGGATTAGGGTGTACACACAGAACAAAGCCAATGACCAGACAATGGGCTATACCGGATGACAAGTGTGGAGCAAGACACCCTGGAAGCCACAGAAGATTGCAGAGATGATTACAGGATAATGTACACAGTCTCTAAATAACAGTTCATAATGCTTAGAGTAAACGATGAAATAACCAGCAGGTCTGAGGAGCAGTAGGTGCAAGTTGCAGATGACATAATAGAATGCAGAGATTGCAGCATAATGTAGAAAGTCTCTAAATAAGTTTGTGATGCTTACAGCAAACGATGGGTTAACCACCAACAGTTCTGAGGAGCAGTAGATCAAATTATAGATATCACAATACAAAAAAGAGATTGCAGCATAAGTCTAAATAACCGTTTGTAATGCTTACAGCAGGTTTGAGGCGCAGTAGGTGCAAGTTGTAGAAACCACAATAGAATGTAGAGATTGCAACTGTCATGTATAGTGTACAGTTCCTATAGCGTCTTGTGCTTGGGTGCGAGAAAAACACAGGAGACATAGGTTGAAATGAAATGACTTGTATACAAGCATGCTGAAAAGTTCACACAATTTGCAGGAACAGCGACAGGAGACACAGCAGGCCAGAGTAACTTCAAGCACTACAATAAATCTCCAAAGCAGGTTCAGGATCTCTTCTCTGTACCGTAATTCCTCTGCAAACATGGATTCACCAAACAGCAGGTTTCCAGAGTCCAAAAGTGTTCCAAGGTTCCTCAGTAGGGAATAGCTGGAGTACAAGTCCAAGGCTTCCAGGAGTCAGGTCACAGACTGACTGAGGCTTGATTCAGGAGCACTGATTGTTCAGCTGAGGCTGCTTAAGAAGCAAGAGGGAAGAATCAGGGCGGGAACATGAAAATTGGAAACTCCATATTAACTGAGGGCAAGAGCTGCAGAAAGACAGAAAGCAAAATGGCCGACGGAAAACTGAGTTTCAAGGAACATGTCAACAGAGACAAAGAACCTTACATTACTCCCCCCTTAGGGACAACCTCCGGATGACCTCAGACCAGGCTTGTCAGGGTACCTCTGATGAAACTGGCGGAGCAGGCGAGGAGCATTTACATTATTGACTGGTTCCCATGAGTTGTCCTCCACTGGGTAGCCCTGCCATTTAATCAAATATTGCAACTGATTTCTGTACAACCTGGAATCTAGAATCCTTTCCACCATAAATTCTTCCTGATCATCGACCAGCACTGGGTCAGGGCAAGGAGAAGAACGTCCAGGAAACGTATTGGGTGTTGCAGCCTTTAGTAGGGATACATGAAAGACAGGGTGGATTCTCATAGTTCTGGGCAGTTGAAGACGACAAGCAACAGCACTTATAATCTTATTGATCTTATAAGGTCCAATGTACTTATGTCCCAATTTAGACGATGGAATCTTTAATTAAGATTTCTGGTTGACAGCAGACCAAGTCTCCTACCTTGAAAGCTGGTGCAGGTTTACGAAATTTATCTGCTGCTTTCTTGTACCTTTCCTGAGCCAATTCTAGATTTTCCTTTAGAAGATCCATATTCTTTTGTAAAGAAGTGATTCTTTCAGCCACTGCCGGCAAGGGCGTATCTATGGGAAATCGAGGAAGAATGTTAGGATGATAACCAAGATTGGAGTAAAAAGGAGACTGCTTAGTGGAGGCGCTCTGAGAGTTGTTATAAGAGAACTCAGCCAGTGGAAGTAGATCCACCCAATCATCCTGTAGGTGGCAGATAAAGCAGCGGAGATACTGCTCCAGGGTCTGATTGGTTCGTTCTGTCTGTCCATTAGTCTGGGGATGAAAAGCAGAAGAAAGGTTTACTTTAATGTCCAATGCGGCACAGAAATTTTGCCAAAACCTTGAAGTGAATTGCACCCCTCGATCCGAAATGACCTCATCCGGTACTCCATGTAAGCGAAACACATTCTTAATCATCAAGTCTGATGTCTGTTTTGCAGTGGGTAAGCCGACACAAGGGATAAAATGAGCTGCCTTTGTTAGACGGTCAACCACCACTAGAATGGTGTTCTTCCCTTGAGAGGTTGGTAACTCCACAATGAAGTCCATAAAAATGGATCCCCACGGGCGGGACGGGGTGGGAAGAGGTTGCAACAGACCAGTTGTTGAGGAGTGAGGTGTTTTGCATCTTGCACAGACTTCACATGAAGTGACATAGTTTAAGACATCTTTCCTGTAAGTGGGCCACCAAAAGAAACGAGAAAGAAATTCTTGTGTCTTTAGAATTCCCCTATGCCCGGCTATCTTGGAATCGTGGATGAGTTGCAATACTCTCAATCTGACTGTTTCAGGTATATACAGATGTTGTCCCTGAATCCACACACCATTCTTAAAGACAAGACTTACGTCCCTTGGGGGTTGAGCCAACAAAGAATCAGCATGGTATGCTTCCTTGATGTCCTTAAGTAGGTCTTGATTATGAATCACTCCCAGGAATCTAGAGTCAGGAAGAATAGTCTTAGGAGGAGTAAGTGGACGTGTCTCTGCTGAATGAATCCTAGAGAGTGCATCAGCCTTTCCATTGCGCGATCCTGGTCTATAAGAAATGACAAAATTAAATTGGTTTAGGAAAAGATTCCAGCGAGCCTGGCGAGGAGTCAGGCACTTAGCCGACCTGATAAATTCAAGGTTACGATGGTCTGTCAGGACGACTATTTGCTGTGCAGCTCCCTGAAGAAGGTGTCTCCATTCCTTGAAGGCGGCAATAATGGCCAACAATTCTCTATTGCCCACATCGTAGTTCCTCTCAGCCGAAGACAACTGCTGGGAAAAGAAGGCACAGGGATGCAAGACATTCTTCTCACCTGTTCTCTGAGAGAGTACAGCTCCAACGGCACAGTCTGAAGCATCCACCTCTATTATGAAGGCAAGCTCGGGGTTGGGATGTACTAAGATAGGTGCGGTGGTAAATTTATCCTTTAAACAGGAAAATGCTTCCTGAGCTTGCGGGGTCCAGGAGAACCTAGACTGTTTCCGGGTAAGTTGGGTGATAGGTGACACTACCTCAGAAAAATTCTTAATGAAACGTCTATAGAAGTTGGCAAACCCGATGAAACGCTGCACCTCCTTCACATTTCTAGGAATTGGCCAATCCTTGATGGCTTGGGTCTTGCTTCCATCCATACTAATCCCTTGCGTAGATAGTACATACCCCAGAAATTGAATTTCGGTCCTATGGAATTCACATTTTTCAAGTTTGATGTAGAGATGGTTTTGTCTTAGGCGTTCTAAGACCATTCTCACATGTCCATGATGTTCCTCTGTGGAGTTAGAAAAAATTAGAATATCATCCAGATAAATCACCACAAATGTATCTAGGAGATCCCTGAAGATATCATTCACGAAGTGTTGGAAAGTGGCTGGGGCGGTACTCAGACCAAAAGGCATAACTAGATATTCAAAGTGTCCATAGCGTGACCTGAAAGCAGTCTTCCATTCATCCCCAGGTCTAATACGGACCAAGTTATAGGCCCCACGGAGATCCAGTTTAGAGAAAATTTTGGCATGCCGCACTCTCTCCAACAACTCAGGGATTAAAGGCAATGGATAACGGTTTCTAATAGTAACCTTATTGAGTTCCCTATAGTCTATGCAGGGTCTCATACATCCATCTTTCTTCTTCACAAAGAAGATGAGTGCACCTGCGGGAGATGAAGAGGGGCGTATGAAGCCCTTGGCTAAATTTTGTCTATATAATCCTTCAAAGCTTTTAGCTCGGGCCCCGCTAGGGGGTAGATCTTACCAAAAGGTATCTCGGCTCCAGGCAATAATTCAATTGGACAATCATATGGACGGTGAGGAGGAAGCTGATCAGCGTTCTTCTTGTCACATAAATCCACATAGTCCTGGTATACAGCTGGTAGTTCAGGGACTGACATGGTTCCTTTAGGAACAGAGCAAGCTGAAACTCCTTGACTCATCTGTTTCTCCGGAAAGTGTAATTCCTTGGTCTCCCAGTTAATCGTAGGATTCTGCGCCTGCAGCCATGGTAGCCCTAGAATAATGGGAAAGTGGGGAGAAGAGATAAGCATAAAAGACATTTTCTCCTGATGATCTTTACCCATAAGGACCCTCAAAGGCTCTGTTTCTTGATCCACTGGTCCAGAAGTCAGTAGAGAGCCATCCACAGTCTCCATCTGTACTGGAGTAGCCTTCTTCACTGAACGTATCCCCTGTTTCAGAGCAAAGGAGATATCCATAAAATTTCCACTTGCTCCTGAGTCGATCATAGCAGAGCTAGACACCCAGACTGAGTCAACCCAGAGTTTGATGGAAAGGAAGCAATGAGAATTGTTTCTTTTACAACTCAGCTGGGACACCGCTGAGGAAACTTGAAAAATTGCAGCGTTTATACCGTCATCGTCCCCAGAACTAACAGAGTTTAAGTCCGAGAAATCAAGATCTCTTGCAGCAGATCTCTCTGGAGCCTGAGGCTCGGACATGACAGAGCTCCTCTCGCAACACTCACAGTGAATGACTTCTGCAGTAGTCTTACGAGAACGGCTGGGGCAGTTTATAATGAAGTGCCCTGACTTACCACAGTAGAAACATAGATTTTCCTTTATACGATGTTCTTTGCGTGCATCACTAACCCGTCTTTGTAAAGAGTCCACCTGCATAGGTTCAGGTTCTGGTTCCCTTGTGATCCTACTCAAAGGTTCCTTAGCTGAGGAGGGAGGTAGTAAAAGGTTAGTGCGATTATTTTCGAACCATCTCTCTTGTCTGCGTTCAGTCAGACGAGCATCAATACGGATACAATAGTTAATAAAGTCACCTAACGCAGTGGGAGGGTCGGCACGAGCAAGTTCATCCTTAATCAGTGGAGACAACCCTTTCCGAAAAATAGATTTTTTAGCGGAAGTGTCCCAAGTGGTATCAAGAGCCCATCTCCTGAAATCCAGGGCATATTCGGCTACTGAACGCTTACCTTGGCGCAAAGTTAACATGGCTGCTTCAGCTGTTGCACCTCGATTGGGGTCATCAAACACCTGCCCCATGGCTGAAATAAAAGCATCAAGGTGATTCAAACAATCATCCTCAGTCTCAATCAGAGGGTTTGCCCACATCAAAGCCTTATTGGTAAGCAACATGATTATAGTAAGCACTTTGGATCGTTCAGTGGGAAATTGTGAAGCATGTGCAGAGAAAAATAAATTGCATTGATTAATTAATCCCAGAATTTCTCACGTTCACCGCCAAAACTAAAAGGAGGTAATTTGGGGATCCCAGAACTTGGGGTTATGGCAGGAGCCTGGGCTCGTTCCTCTAGAGCCTCAATCCTGGCTCGCAATTCCTGGGTAGTCTGTCCAAACACTTGCAAATTATGATTAGTGAGGTCCTGTAGGCTTGCAAAACGGGTTTTTAAAGTTTGTACATCTGAAAGGATTGTATCAGTCACTCCGCAAAGTTCCTTTATGCGGGCCTCCATCTTCCAGATCTTTTAAGGCAGAAGTGCTGGAAGGAGAAGAGGAAAGGAAAAAAAAAAAAAACAATAGTGTTTACCTGTGGTAACACTCCAGAGTAAAATTTTAAGGGAATGCGCTCACCTGGAATGGTTGTGAGAAGTCACAACCACTGTCATCACATAAGGTATTAAACGGACATCTGATATCCACAGTCACAGCAGACACGGCTTTCCCAGACCCAGCAGACACTAAACATTGGCTCCTGAATCTTGTCATGTATAGTGTACAGTTCCTATAGCGTCTTGTGCTTGGGTGCGAGGAAAACACAGGAGACATAGGTTGAAATGAAATGACTTGTATTACTTCATACAAGCATGCTGAAAAGTTCACACAGTTTGCAGGAACAGCGACAGGAGACACAGCAGGCCAGAGTCACTTCAAGCACTACAATAAATCTCCAAAGCAGGTTCAGGATCTCTTCTCTGTACCGTAATTCCTCTGCAAACATGGATTCACAAAACAGCAGGTTTCCAGAGTCCAAAAGTGTTCCAAGGTTCCTCAGTAGGGAATAGCTGGAGTACAAGTCCAAGGCTTCCAGGAGTCAGGTCACAGACTGACTGAGGCTTGATTCAGGAGCACTGATTGTTCAGCTGAGGCTGCTTAAGAAGCAAGAGGGAAGAATCAGGGCGGGAACATGAAAACTGGAAACTCCATATTAACTGAGGGCAAGAGCTGCAGAAAGACAGAAAGCAAAATGGCCGACGGAAAACTGAGTTTCAAGGAACATGTCAACAGAGACAAAGAACCTTACAGCAACATAATGTGAAATTATCTAAATAACAGTTCATAAAGCTTACAGCAAATGATGGTTTGACCAGCATTTCTGAGGAGCAGTAGATGCAAGATGTAGATATCACAGGACTTTGACTAGATAATTGTAGCTGAAGAAACTGGGTAATGGTAAACTCCAATAAATAGCAACTGAAGACAAACAACACTGATTGCATACTCAGACAGACACACAGGTGTGTCTAAACGGACCTTAAAAGATTTTGGATGATGATGTTAGAGATTCACAGCAATCAGTTATGGACTGGGTCTGAAATTCAGCCTTGGCAATTGAAATCACACAGGTCTATGTTGTCCCCATCCCCAAGAACCAGATGGGATTTATTACTAATATTACCCTGGATAGAGGAAAGGAAGATTTACTACAAGAACAATATTTCTAATGATACCCGAGCATGCTGGGGTAAGTGACTTTGTGCTCCATCACAACTCTTAACAGTATGGGTGTCTTGAGAACACCAATTCTGTTAACAACATAGCAGACAAGGCAGCCTATGATCAGACAGGCCCTTCTGGCATTTGCCAGAATTGCCAGATGGCCAGTCCGGCCCTGACAGCATTTGTAAACCACGATGTCGAGCACAGCAAAAGGTGGCGGCAATAGGAGAAGGAATCGCAGTCCAATTCTGATGTTGAGGCAGGAGCTTAACAATATGACAAGACTAGCAGAAAGGTCGACTAGCAGCAAGGGTCAAGACAAGCAGAAAGATTCAAAACTGGCAGAAAGGTCAAGACTACCAGAAAGGGTCAAAACAGAAAGGTCAAGGCTTGCAGATAGGGTCAAGACTAGCAGAAAGGTCAAGGCTAGCAGAAAGGTCAAGACTAGCAGAAAGGGTCAAGACTAGCAGAAAGGGTCAAGACAAGCAGAACTGTCAAGACTAGTAGAAAGGATCAAGAATAACAGAAAGGTCAAGACTACCAGAAAGGGTCAAGACTAACAGAAAGGTCAAGACTTGCAGATAGGGTCAAGACTAGCAGAAAGGGTCTAGACTAGCAGAAAGGGTCTAGACTAGCAGAAAGGTCAAGACTAGCAGAAGGGATCAAGATTAACAGAAAGGTAAAAACTAACAGAAAGGTCAAGACTAGCAGAACGGTCAAGACTAGCTGAACTTTCAAGACTAGCAGAAGGGTCAAGACTAGTAGAAAGGGTCTAGAATAACAGAAAGGTCAAGACTAGCAGAACGGTCAAGACTAGTAGAAAGGGTCAAGAATAACAGAAAGGGGAAGACTAGCAGAAGGGGGTCAATATTAGTAGATAAGTCAAGAATATTAGGTAGGATCAGACTGGTAGGTTGTCAAGAACATTAGATAGGTAAGCTGCTTCACCGGACACTAACCTTTGGCCTTACAAAATTGCTAGTTATTCGCTGTTGCTGCCCTTCATGTTGCAGTATGTTCCTTCAGTGACCTTTTTCCCGCCAAGTTATATTAGATATTTACAGCCTTTATAACTTTCCCGTCAAACACACTCTATTTTTTTTTTACTGAGCTAGAAGTAATTAATTGTTTTAACACACTTGATAAACAGTCAGGTGTGGGTTTCAGATTTTATTATAAATCCCTTTTATTGCTATGACTGGAAGTCACGCAGAATATCAGAGCTAAACATTTCATCTGACATTTACATTGATTTGTTTTTGTTTCGGATTATTTTTTTTACGTTATACGATATACGGCCAAAATGTGCTGACGACTTGATCAGAAAACAGCTCGGACTCGTTAGTGAAGAGTCTAGTGACGTACAGTTCATGTGAAATGGTACCGGCATCCGATATTCATAGGAACACGCATAAAGAATCTGGGCCATATGGATTATAAAAAAAAATTGCAATTACTAATACATGGCTGTTACCTTCAGAATTGATGCATCTACTATGAGCTGAATTGTATTCTCATGTGTAAAGCCCTTTGTTCTGGTTACATTGTTTTGGCAGAAGCTTCAAACGTCCTTCATTCAGAAGATAAAATAATTGCTTTATTACACAGCTTCTTTTTCCTATTCGACACATTCTTAATATTCTTTTCTTCTGCATATTATATTTACTTGACCTTAAACACGAGCGATCAGTCTGCGGAAACTTCTAACATGTGAACGGTAGAATCCGTGATACAAAGACTCCATGCCGATTGAAAGGTTAGACGGCAAGGAACCATGGAATGTAAGTACTTGTCTGAAATACATCTACAACATCAGTATTTTTGCTAGAATGGGAGGAAGAGGAGATGACTGTTTAACTATGTGATGTATAGTATATGGTTTAGGGATACATGTAGAGTAAATGCTACTCAATATTCCGAAACATTGCATTTTGGGGGTCTACAAACTCACCAGAAATGTTGGAATACCATGAAGGATATGAGTGTGCCAAAACATCTGATCAGCCTCATTAGGAACAATTACCTCGACCAAGAAGCAAAGGTCTGAATGAAATAGGGCTTCACTGCATGGTTCAAAGTAGAGCGGGGCATCAGACAAGGCTACATCCTGTCACCATTTCTCTTCAATTTATATGCAGAAACTATTTTCAGGAAGGCAGGACACGCCGAAAAAGAAGGAATCAAAATTGTTGGATATCAACATCATCAAGTGTAGATGGAATGAAGGACTTATTACTAAGTGTCTAGGAATGGAAAAACCTCTGACACGGGACTGCTACTCAACAGAAAGGAGACAAAGATATTGACTACTGTCAGGTACGACCAGGACACATTTGAGATGGACCGTAACAAACTGGAAGTTGTAAAGGACTTCAACCTACTGGGATCATTGATCACTCAAGATGGAACAATGACACCAGAAATGAATAGAAGAATAGCTATATGCAAATCAACAATGAAGTCACTGGACAAGGTCTTTAAATTGAGGACCATTTCACTGGTGATGAAAACACGGTTCGTACATAGTCTGCTATTATCTGTAGTGACATACGTATGCTAAACCAGGGCCAGGAAAAGGTAATTTGTTGCCCTAGAACTACTAGTCACTGAGGCTGCGCTTGCAGCAGCTCATTCTCAGCCTGGACGTTCGTATCTTGGCACAGTCCATGTTGAAAACCACTTATCACAGGCATGGATTACAGCATGGGACAGGACGTCGGACAGGTGAGGGATATGGTAGTTTTTTATTTTTGTTTTTTACAGGAGACGTTGGCTTCGATGGAATGGGCATAAGGTGAGTATTTTTGTTGATTATTATTATGTTTTTTACAGGACACGAGGGCTTCAATGGAATGGGTACTAGGTAAGAACTTGTCGATCATCACAAAAGATGATGGAGAATTCCTCCATTTTTGTTTTCAGATCATACAAAATGACATATCCAAAAGTGCAAAGGAAGGAAAACTTTGATTGAACATCACCACAAACTTGTCCAAAATATGTTACTACCTCTGGGAGAATGGGAAAGAAGAAATGCTCCAATGTGTTATATGAAATTCTATTTAACTAATACTACTCTTCATATTAATTAGGTATCATTGCCAAATAAGCAACTGTGCAATTTACCTTTTTTTTTTTTAAGATCCTCTCTGTTGACAAGAATGTAGGGATTTTTTCAATTCTGTAGTGTGCAGCTCATTGCCAAGGCTACGGGTCACCTTGGAGGTGTTAATCTCCTAGATAAGGAACATGTGCTTACAAGCTCTTGACTATAGAGCTTGTATGCACTGCTTAAGGGTATGCCACACTAAACAATATCGCTAACGGGATCGCTAAAAAACGTCACTATTTAGCGATCCTGTTAGCGATGTTGTTCAGTGCGGCAGCTTCCAGCGACGAGCTTCCTGCTGTGATCTCGCTCGTCGCTGGAATCGCTCCGGACCCTATTTCATCGCTGGCGCTCCCGCTGGGTAAGTATATATCGCTAGTGTGGCACCTTTTCTTAGCGATTTAGCGGTACTTTTGTACCGCTAAAGTCGTTAAGAAGATCGCTAACGGCGATAGCGTCGTTAACTATATCGCTAAATGTGGCCGCATTTAGCGATATAGAAACAATCCCGCTAGCGATCGCATTAGTATGCGTCGTTATCGTGATCGCTAGCGGATTGTTTAGTGTGGCAGTACCTTTAGATTGTTAGATCCGGCCAGCCTCCGCGTTTCTGCAAGGGGGCAATGCACGCCTGAAGATAAAAGCATGACTTACTCTGCATCGCACAATGAAAAAAAATTCTCAGAATTTTTGAACCTCAACATATCCTTCATTTTTTACATTATTTCTTTAAATCGCACTGAAGGTCTTTGCATAATTTTAGATGACAATATTTCACATTATCAAAAGCTGCAAAGAAAACTGAAGAAAATACAAATGCATTATTATGAAATACTGGGACAGGTAGATAATGGCCGACTACAATGATGCACACAATCCCGGGCTGAATGGAGATTTCCATCAGCTTATACTTGACATTTATATGGTTGCAGTTTCTATTATTTCGTTGCGGAGGGTGAAGAGAATTTGATAATTTATATTTTCATTAAGCAAACATTGAAATATGAGAGCCGTCACGTGGAAATGGTCCCAAGGTCATCCCAAATTTCATTCAGAGCGAAACATATTTTCCAAGAAAACAAAGACAGCGATGGAGAAGGTTCATCTGGGAGCGACCTTCCAGCTCCGGCACCCGATAACTTTGCCATTCCAACTTTTTTATAAATTGAGGTTTAGCTTATAATTTATTTTCTGTCCCGACCTGTCTGTACAATCCCCTAAAATGAAGGAAATAAGTATCCCCTCAGCTATTCCCTGATGGTACGCAGTACAATAAGGGTATGGTCCTGTCAGGGATCGAACCCAGTGTCTCTTGTCCACCGGCCAGCAACTCTACCATCTGAGCTAGTCTGCTGGCTACAAAGTTCCTTGCTGAACCCAGATACCATTGACTGTTGTTCCTGATCGGCTTCACCCAGTGCTATCTCGTTTGGCCTCTGATTGCCAATTACACGCCCTATATAAACCTGGCCCTGTGGGTGTGTCATTGCGAGATTATTGTGCTTCCAGCCTTTAGTCAAGCTCTTTCTCCTGCTGTTCCTGCTGCTACAAACACTGCTCTCCTGTGAACTGACCTCGGCCTGCCACCTGACTACGTTATCTGCCTGCTCCTCTGCTACCGAACTGCCTTTCCTGTGTACCGACCTCCGGCTGCCACCTGACTACGTTATCTGCCCGCTCCTCTGCTACAAACACTGCCTTTCCTGTGTACCAACCTTCGGCTGCCACCTGACTACGTTATCTGCCTGCTCCTCTGCTACAAACACTGCCTTTCCTGTGAACTGACCTCGGCCTGCCACCTGACTACGTTACCTGCCTCTGCTTCCCCTAGTGTTTGCAGTAACATCGGCTCCAACCCAGACGGGATCCTGACAGAATAATCTCGCGCCAAAATGGAGTCCGCTGTGAACACCCTGAGGCGGCAAGTTACGGAGCTTCAAAGTTTTTGTACTGATTCAAAAAAGGGAAAAAACCCCAAAAACATTTGGGGTCTATGAGATTGCGTCCCCCAAAAAACCCAAACCCCAACTAGAGGCAGGGGGTGGGCGTTCCTACGAGGGGTTTTTTAGGCCCGTCACAGCCTGAGAAAAAAAAATACCCCTTTTAAAATAGAATTTGGAAAAACTATTTTGCCCCGGGGCAAAACCCCAAATAATAGAAAGCCCCCAAAAATTTAATGGGGGTTTTTAAAAGAGGAAAAATTTTAACAGAAAGAAAAAATTTTGACAAACGCTGGGGCCCAAAAATCTAAAAAAAAAAGGATAGGGGGGGGATTTTTCAAAAAACCCAGAAAACCCCCAAAAAAACCCCCAACTCTACAATTTTTTAAAATCCCTGAGATCACCGCCCTCCACTAAATTATTCTCTTGAAAAAAAAAACAGCCCCCACTAAAAAACTGAAAAAGAAAATACAAAAACATTGGCGGACAAACTGAAGGGAAAAACCCCCCGGGGGGCCCCCAAACCCCCACAAATTTCCCAAAAATCAAAAATAAAAAAAAACCAAAAAAAAAAATTTTTTATCTAAAAATAAACCCCCCTAAAAATAAAAAAAACCAAACCCCTTCCCCACCCTTAAAATATTCCCTAAAAAACCACAAAAACCCCTATTCCCATCCTCAATACCCCCTTTAAACCAAACCCCCAATCCCCCCTTCCAAACTACCCCCCCCTTATACCAACCCTAAAATAAACCCTTCAAAAATTCAATTACCACAAAACCCCCTACAAATTCCAACAAACACCCAAAAACCCCCCATCCTCCATTTCCAATAAAACTTCCAAAAAAAACAAAACCCAAAAATTTTCCCACCCATACTAATTTCCCTAAAAAAATTTAAAACCCAGCACAAAAAACCTAAAAAACCCTTAAAAAAATTTCCACTTTTTTACTTAAATTCCCTGGAAAAGAAACAAAAGAAACAGGATTAATAATCCCAGATCAAATAAGGTCAATTAACCAGCTTAAAATTTGGAGATGCTACTCCATGGAATATTTTTGAGGACCAACCAGCCAAGCCCCCCCCTTTAAACCGGGCCAAGTCCTATGCCGGTTAGCAAACCGCTGGGCCTCCCTGAGAGAGGACACCCCCCCCACACCCGGTCCCAAATCTGCTTAACGCCAACAACAGAGTCAACACCTGGACGACAGAACCCCGTTGCCTGAAGAAAATCGAGGGTGAAACCCAGAATTACAGAAAACGGAGACATCAAAGTGGCAGAGCTACCCTATTATTAAGAGCAAACTCAGCCCAAAGGCAAAAAAGAGACCCAGTCATCCTATCAGCAGACACAAAGCATCTTAGATAAGTCTCCAATGTCTGGTTTGTTCTCTCGTTTTGACCATTGGTCTGAGGATGAAATGCCGAGGAGAAAGACAATTGAACACCCATTTTAGAACAAAAAGTCCTCCAAAATCTGGAAAAAACTGGACTCCTCTGTCAGACACAATGTTCTCAGGAATGCCGTGTAAATGAACCACGTGCTGAAGGAACAACGGCACCAATTCAGAGGAGGAAGGCAACTTAGGTAATGGCACAAGATGTATCATTTTGGAAAACCTATCACAAATTACCCAGATGGTGGTCATTCTCTGAGAAACAGGAAGATCGGAAATGAAATCCATAGAGGATGGGTCCATGGTCTCTTGGGCACAGGCAATGGCATACAAAAACCACAGAGCGAGAGCAAGGCTTGGAGCGAGAGCAAGTCCCGCAGGACTGCACAAAAATTCCCTGACATCGCGAGACAAGGTAGGCCACCAAAGACCGACTAACCAAGTCTCTGGTACCAAAAATCCGGGATGCCCAGCCAATGCGGAACAATGAATCTCAGACATCACACTCTTTTTTCCATGGTCCGGGCAAAACATTTTCCAACAGGGCAGCGCTCGGGCCTATCCCTGACACCCTCCGAGCAAGTCTCAATTAGGCGAGATTGGCGGAAAGAACTACACCTCCTTCAAAATAACAGAGGGATCAGATAGCTCAGGAGAGTCCGCAAGGAACTCCTCGAGAGGGCATCCGCCTTAACATTCTTAGTGCCAGAGAAAAGGAAAACCCAAAATTAAAAACGTGTGAAAAACAAGGCCCACCTGGCCTGTCTAGGATTGAGTCGCTTGGCAGATCCCAGATAGACCAATTCTTATGGTCCGTAAGGACCACCACCTGATGTTTGGCTCCCTCCACCAATTGTCTCCACCTTCAAAAGCCCACTTCATGGCCAATAACTCCCGTATTACCCACGTCAAATTACGTTCAGTAGAGAAAATTTTCGAGAGAAAAAGGCACAAGGGTTACTTTAAGAGGTCTCTGGATCTTTTTGGGACAAAACGGCACCTGCCCCAATTTCAGAGGCATCAACCCCACCTGAAATGGCAGGAAGAAACATCAGGCTGCCGTAGAACAGGAGCAGAAGTGATCTCTGCTTAAGTTCCTGAAACGCAGAGACTGCTCAGGGGAGGCCAATTCACCACATCAGAACCCTTCCTGGTCAAATCAGTTAATGGTTTAAACAATAACAGAGAAATTACCAATAAATTTACGATAAAAATTGGCAAAACCCAAAATCTCTGAAGAGCCTTTTAATGAAGTAGGTTGGACCCAATCACAGATGGCCTGAACCTTGACCAGGTCCATTTCAATAACAGATGGGGACAAAATGAATCCAGAAATGAGATCTTCTGTACCCAAAAGACACTTTGATCCCTTCACATAAGAGCATTCTCTCTCAAAATCTGGAATACAGTTCGAACATGTTTCACATGAGAGTCCCATTCATTAGAAAAAATTCAGAATATCACCAAATAAACAATCAAAACTTGTCCACAAATCCCTGAAAATGTCATTCAATAAGGACTGGAAGACGGAAGGAGCAATTAGTGAGCCCAAAGGGCATCACAAGGTACTCAAATATGCCCTTCAGGGGTGTTAAATGCCGTTCTTCCCATTCATCCCCGTGCTAATGCGAATAAGGTTATACGCCCCCCTGAGTCAAGCTTGGTAAACCAAGTAGCGTTTTTCACCCTGGAAAACAGGTCAGAAATCAAGGGTAACGGGTATTGATATTTCACAGTAATATTGTTCAAGAGACGATAATCAATACACGCCTTAATGAACCATCTTTTTTTGGCCACAAAAAAAAACCGGCACCTAAGGGTGAAGAGGATGGTCTGATATGACCCTTCTCCAATGATTCCTTGATATAAGACCGCATAGCGTCATGTTCAGGTACAGACAAGTTAAAAAGGCACCCTTAGGGAATTTACTACCTGGCACTAATTCAATAGCGCAGTCATAGCTCCTATGGGGAGGTAAGATGCAGATTACTTTTGCTAAACACATCAAAAAAATCAAACAAAAAGTCAGGAACATCCTCAGCTGGGGGGAGCAGAAAAAACAGAGTGTTGGTATAAAAACATTGGCAGCCCCAACTGGTTACAGACACAGATTTCCAATCCAAAAACAGGATTATGAAACTGTAACCAAGGGAAACCAGCACGATAATGTCATGCAGATTATATAGAACCAAAAATTTGCAGCACTCCTGGTGATCAGGTTCAACCCTCATTATCACCTGAGTAGAAAACTGGGGTTTATTCTCAGCCAAAAGGGGTAGAATCGATCCCCAGTAGGGAATAGACTTCTGTAGGGGTATCAAGGGAAATCCACAACGTTTTAGCAAAATCAAAACCCAAATCAGGTTAATAGCT
This sequence comes from Oophaga sylvatica, assembly GCA_033576555.1. Taxonomy (NCBI): domain Eukaryota; kingdom Metazoa; phylum Chordata; class Amphibia; order Anura; family Dendrobatidae; genus Oophaga; species Oophaga sylvatica. The sequence goes on along the minus strand of JARQOD010000010.1, from coordinate 34,925,298 downwards.
GCTCCAAATCAACGAAAGCCTGAGCAGAAAATGAGGACAGAGAGCATATCAGAGTGACAGTTAATAAAAACTTAGTCTGAACACTACCCAAGACAACTGAGCGTGCAAAACGTCTTCCCCGCTTAGGGCAGACTGAAATAGCATGAGAGGCATCACCACAGTAGAAACATAACCCATTGCGCTTTCGAAACTCATGACGCTGTGCCCCAGACACCACTCCATCACACTGCATGGGCTCAGCAGCTGCTCACAAGGCAACACCACTCCCACGCATACTTCTCCGCTCACGCAAACGTTGTCAATTTGAATCGCTAATGACTAGAATCATTGAGACCAGAGGGGACAGGGAATCCCACCATAACATCCTTTACATTATCCGACAGACCTTCCCGGAAAAGGGCCGCCAAAGCGTCGTCATTCCATTTGGTCAGGATGCCCACCTACGGAATCTCTGACAGTATAACTCAGCGTCATCAAGCCCCTGATTTAATGCCAACAAGGCTTTTTCAGCTTGATCAGTGACATTAGGTCATCGTACAAAACCCCAAAGCCTGAAAAAATGCATCAACATCACTCAAAACAGGATCCCCAGGTGTGAGGGAAAAAGCCCAATCCTGAGGATCGCCGCGCAGGAGAGAGATGACAATTTGAACCTGCTGCGCTGCGTTTCCTGAGGACTTAGATTTTAAGGCAAGAAACAATTTAAAATTATTTTTGAAATTCTGAAACTTAGCTCGATCCCCTGAAAACAAATCTGGCATGGGGATCCTGGGTTCCACAACGGGCAACCTAGCAAGATATGCAGCAATACTCCGAACCTCAGTGGCAAGCTGATCCACACGGCCAGACAACTGTGCAAAATCCATTGGGAGAAAAGATCCTCCCAGCACCCAGAGATACAGAGGGAAAAAAAAAAAAAAAAATGCAACAAACAGAAAAATATCTCTGACAACTTTTCTTCCTTCAAAATATTTTTTCCCTTCTGTGAGTACCATACATTTTTATGGGCCGGTGATACTGTTATGTTACGGTAGCTGAGGAGTGCAGGTAAAAAAGGAAATACACCAGAGCAGTTGGAATCTATGAGATTGCAGTACCCTGACTAACCACCACAACTAGAGGCAGCCGTGGAGCGTTCCTACGATGGTCCTAGACGCCTCGTCACAGCCTGAGAAACTAACTACACCTAAAGATAAAATAGGAAAGCTATCTGCCCGGAGCAGAACCCCAAAGATAATAGAAAGCCCCCAAACATGTAATGGCGGTTAGACAAGAGGAAATACTGACACAGAAAGAAAATAGTATGAGCAAACGCTGGGGCCCAAACTATCAAATAGAAAAGGACAGGAAGGGCACTTCTGCAATCCCAGAAAACCCTGAAAACACCAACTCTACTAATTTCAAAATCACCTGAGATCACAAAGACCTCTACCACCTAAATTAGTTCTCTGGTGTAACAAAAACAGCAGCCACTGAAAAACTGCAAAAGCAAAAGTACAAAACACAGTGGCTGGACTAAACTGAGAGGGCAAAAGCCCCCGGAGGGACCCAGAAGGCCCCCACAGAAGTGCAGACAAAATGCAAAAATATAGCAAAAACACAAAAAAAGAAATTGTCTTATCTGATAGAAGGAGATGCAGACACACCCCAGCAGGCTACAAGGGAAACTGGGGAAAAAAAGGATTCAGACCAGAACAATTGATCACCGGCAACCCTGATGGAAAATGATTCCCTTAAATAAGACCAATCAGTAACACCTGATTCCAATCCTCATAGTACCGCTTGTAACCACCAGAGGGGCCTCTGCTCAGAACTCACTCAAAACCCATTCACAACACTCAAGGAAAATATTCCAAGTTACAAACTGATTTCACGGTGATAAAAACAGAAGTAATTGAGCTACAAAAACAACTTCTGGACGTGCGCAATTCAGGGTCCGAATCAAACGCGCGGCTGCCGCTGCCTGCAAAGTTCAGTGGGGATCGCCAGCAGTACCGAGGATTTCCCCAATCAATGCCGCATATACTTCCAGATGCAACCTGCTCCCTTTACCAGTGAGAGAAGAAAGTTTTTTTCATGATAAATCTCCTGACGGATGAAGCTCTTGCTTGGGCTTCACCTTATGTAGAAAAGGACTATGCCCTCCTTAAGACCTGGATGCTTTCATCGCAGCTATGAATCAAGTTTTTGATGACCCCAAACCGCTGGCGACAGCAAAAACCAAATTACATAATTTGCGCCAAGGAAAGTCGCTCTGTTGCGGAATATACATCGGAGTTCCGTCGCTGGGTGGCCCACACCACCTGGAATCCAGCGGCCAGAGAAGTCAATTTCGACGAGGGTTATCAGAAACAGTGAAAGACGAGCTTGCCAGGGTTGAGACCCCTGACCAGTTGGAGGACTTTATTCAACTATGTATCCGGATTGACCAGAGACTTACTGAAAGGAGAAAGGAGAGACTGCGAGCACTTGGGAATAGCCCTGGCTTCTCATTTTCAGCATCAGACCACCAAGAAAAGACGCAAGGCGTGTCTGAACCGATGCAGATCGACGTCATCCGAAGACCACTCTCTGCACAGGAGAAGGAGAGGCGACGTGCAGAACATCTCTGCCTCTATTGTGGGGACCCTGGACACTATGCCATCAACTGTCCTAACAAAAGGACTATAGCCTTTACCAACAACAGGTCTGCCAGCAATATGGACCTTTCTCAGCAGTCGGATTCCATCTTGCAGACTATCTCATCAGTAACGCCAGAAATAGACAAAATACATACCACATCATCTCATTTTGTAATCCCCATTCAGGTTGTAATGGGCACCCAAAAAATACAATGCTCGCCCTGTTGGATTCGGGAGCAGGAGGAATTTTATGGACTTAAAATTTACACGTGATAATAATATTTCCAGTAGGACCAAATCCACACCAATTGAAATGGAAACTGTGGATGGATCACCTTTGTCTTCTGGACCTGTCACGCATGAGACAATCGAACTGGAGATTTGTATCGACCCGGATCATCATGAAGCTGTCAGTTTCCACCTTATTTCATCTCCGAAATTTCCGGTTATTCTAGGGATCCCCTGGTTTTCAGTCCATAACCCTTCTATCAACTGGGCATCAAGGACCATCACCTTTCCATCTGACTACTGTAAGAATAATTGTCATAAGGAACCCCCTGTTCTCCAACAAGTCCAAATCTCTGAGATTTCGCATGAGAAGGAAGAGAAACTACCACCTCAATATCAGCAGTTCTCTGATGTCTGTAGTAAGAAGAAAGCAGATCAATTACCTCCTCACCGTCCTTACGACTGTCCCATTGAATTGCTGCCAGGAGCAACCATTCCATTTGGACGGATTTACAATCTTTCCGAACCTGAATTGAAGATATTAAGAAAGTTCCTGGATGAAATTTAGAGAAAGGCTTTATTCGACCTTCCACATCTCCAGCTGGGGCACCCTGTTCTTTGTTGAAAAGAAAGACTCCACTCTGCGGCCATGTATTGACTACAGAGAGATTAATAATATCACCGTCAAGAATCGCTACCCGCTACCCTTGATTCCTGAACTATTTGAGAGACTCCGTTCTGCGAAAATCTTTACGAAGCTGGATCTTAGAGGGGCTTACAACCTCATACGGATTCGCCCAGGAGATGAGTGGAAGACCGCCTTCAGAACGAGATATGGACATTTTGAATCTCTGGTTATGACCTTTGGTCTTAGCAATGCCCCAGCCACCTTTCAACATTTTATTAATGATGTATTTCGAGATTTCTTGGACCAATTCGTTGTGGCTTATCTCGATGACATTCTTATATTTTCAGACACCTTGGAAGAGCATCGCAGGCACGTCCAGTTAGTCTTGGAACGACTACAGGAGAACCATCTCTACATTAAACTTGAAAAATGTGAGTTTGAACAAACCAGTATCCAATTTCTGGGATATATCATCTCCCCAGAAGGTCTGAGCATGGATCCCGGCAAAATCAATGCTGTAGTGGACTGGCCTGTTCCAAGAAATTTAAAAGACGTCCATAGTTTCATAGGATTTGCAAATTTTTACCGAAAATTTATAAAGAACTTTTCACGGATCATACTACCAATTACTACACTAACAAAAAAGACCAAAGCATTTTTTGGTCTCCGGAGGCACAGGAGGCTTTTGACAAGTTGAAAACTCTTTTTACGTCTGCTCCATTGTTAGTACACCCAAATCCTGAATTGCCATTTACTGTCGAAGTGGACGCCTCGGACTCTGCAGTGGGAGCCATTCTGTCTCAGCGAGTTGGGGACAAGATGCAACTTCACCCATGTGCGTTTCTTTCCCACACCATGTCATCTGCAGAAAAGAACTACGACATCGGTAATAAAGAACTGTTAGCCATTAAAGTTGCCTTCTCCGAATGGAGACATCTTGTAATACTATTGTAGGAACTCGAGGATTCTGATAGCGTGGGGCAATGAACAATCAGTGACGGGTTTCTTTGAATGCAAATAATGTATTTGTGAAACAGCAAAACACCCAAAAACAATATTCAAACAACCCGTAGTGACATGCAATGAGTCCATATATATATACACAAGTCCAGTTATATGAATCCGGATATATAAGTCCTTGAACCTCTATAGCAGGGTGGTAAAGTTCTTACGACGGAGTCCTCACACAAATGTGACCACAAGGTAAGTCTGATGCACAGGTAACGTGGCTGGATTTACACACTGCTGGTGTGTGAAGAGTCAGATCCAGGTATGCAGAAACACAGGGAGGTCCAGGAACAAGTTAATCTCAGTTGTGGCTTAATTCAGTGAAGTCCAACAACAAGTTCATATGTCAGTAAGGTTCCAGTAACAGTTCCAACAGCTCTCACCAGAGGTAATGCACGAAGGGTTAAACAGCAACAGTTCAGAAACACAGTTCTTATCAGATGGAGTGAACCAAGGGTTAAATTCCCAAGTCAACAGTTTAGTGATAACACAGTATGTGCAACTTAGGTATGCAGAGAATGTCCAGAGCCATGGGTAGAAACTGCTGTGGCTGAGAAACACCTGAAGATAAGGTTATGCACTTTCCTGGTAAATACACAAAAGATCTGTGAGGAACAAAGCAGCTGGGTTGCAGGGAAACGGAAGCAGAATATTCCAGCAGTGAAGCCAGCACCTGAGCCGGGTTTTAAACAAACGAACAGGAAGTAGGGCACACAAAACAGCAAACTCCATTTTAACAAAGGGCAAAATCATTGACAAAGTTACCTAGAAAACCCGGAATACTGACATTACTCCCCCCTAAAGACGGCCTCCGGACGGTCCTGGACCAGGCCTGTCCGGGTATCTCCGATGAAACTGAGCAATCTTCAGAGGCGCATTGATGTTACTTACTGGTTCCCAAGAATCATTTTCAGGAGAGTAACCTTGCCATCTAACTAGATACTGAAGCCGGTTTCTATGAAGTCTCGAATTAACAATATCCTGTACCACGAATTGTTCTTCGCCATCAACCAACACTGGTGGAGGGGGAGGTACGATACGTCCCTGAAACGTGTTAGGAGAGACTGGTTTTAATAAGGAAACATGAAATACTGGGTGTACCTTTAAAGTCCGTGGTAGCTTCAACCGACAGGCAACAGAGCTCACAATCCCAGTGATCTTGAATGGACCGATGAATTTCTGTCCCAGTTTCTGCGAAGGAACACCCAATTTTAGATTCTTGGTGGACAACCAAACTGAGTCTCCTACCTTTTACATAGGTGCTGGTTTCCGGAATCTATCGGCCGACTTCTTGTAACGCTCCTGTGCTGTGGTCAGGGAGTCCTTCAAAACTTCAAGATTACGTTGCAACGCCGTCACTCTGTCTTCAACCGCTGGTACCGAAATCGTAACCGGAGACCTAGGCAAAATACTTGGATGATAACCCAGGTTGGCAAAAAAAGGCGTTACCTTCGTGGAACTGCTTTGGGAGTTGTTGTACGAAAATTCCGCTAGAGGAAGTAGCTTCAGCCAATCGTCCTGCAAATGACTGACATAACAGCGTAGATATTGCTCCAAGGTTTGATTTGTCCGTTCGGTCTGCCCGTTGGTCTGAGGATGGTATGCAGAAGACAAGCAAACATTAATGTGGAGCGCAGAACAAAATCCTTTCCAAAATCTAGAGGTAAATTGTATTCCCCGGTCAGAAATGATGTCATCTGGTACCCCATGCAGCCGGAAAATGTTCTGGATAACTAGATCTACTGTCTCTGTAGCTGAGGGAAGACCAGCACACGGAATGAAATGAGCAGCTTTCGTTAAACGATCTACTACCACCAAAATAGTATTTTTACCACCAGAGGTGGGTAACTCCACAATAAAGTCCATCGAAATAGACCCCCAAGGGCGAGACGGTACAGGTAGCGGTTTAAGAAGACCAGTAGGTGAAACGCGAGGAACCTTGTACCGGGCACAAACTTCACAAGAGCGGACATAGTCATTCACATCCTTCAAGCAGGTAGGCCACCAAAAAAAACGAGTTAACAATTCCTGCGTCTTCTGTAGCCCCCTATGACCAGCCAATTTAGAGTCGTGGACCAATTTGAGAACTCGAAGTCTTACAGCCTCTGGGACATAAATACATCGATCTCTAAGCCACACACCATTCCGAAGGACAAGATTCACATTGTCAGGTGGAGCTGCAAGAAATACGTCACCGTCATAGGCCAGCTTGATCTCCTGCCACAAGTCCCGGTTCCGGAGCACTCCAACGAAATTGGCCTCCGACAAGATGGTCTTCGACGGGGTCCCAGGCACGGAATCCACGGTATGGATTCGGGATAATGCGTCAGCTTTCCCATTACGTGAACCTGGGCGGTACGAAATAATAAAATTAAACTGGTTCAAGAACAAACTCCACCTAGCTTGTCGAGGAGAAAGACACCTGGCAGACTTAAGGAATTCCAAATTGCGATGATCCGTGAGTACTACTACCTGCTGAGTTGCCCCTGCAAATGGTGTCTCCATTCCTTAAAGGCAGAAATAATTGCCAAAAGTTCCTTATCTGCCACATCATAGTTCAGTTCTGCAGAAGATAACCTACGAGAGAAGAAGGCACACGGGTGCAGCAAACCTTTGTCTCCGGTACGTTGTGAGAGGATAGCTCCCAATGCACAGTCAGACGCGTCCACCTCCACGATAAAAGGCTGTGCAGGATCCGGATGCATCAATATTGGAGCCGTGGTAAAACAACCCTTCAGGCGATCAAAGGCTTCCTGAGCTTGCGAAGACCATTCAAACTTCTTCCCCTTCTTGGTGAGGAGAGTGATGGGACGGACAATTTCTGAAAAATTTCGGATAAACCGTCTATAAAAGTTAGCAAAGCCAATGAATCGTTTGTACCTCCTTAATGTTTCCTGGTACCGGCCAGTCCAAGATTGCCTGGATCTTGCTGGACTCCATATTCAATCCCTGAGGCGAGATAACATAGCCTAAAAATTGAATTTCAGAACAATGGAACTCACACTTTTCGAGTTTGATGTACAAATGATTATCTCTCAAACGTCTAAGTACGGTCTTGACATGTTCCTGATGTTCCTGTAAGGAGTCAGAAAAGATTAAGATGTCATCAAGGTAAATTACCACATATTGGTCCAATAAATCCCTGAAAATGTCGTTGGCTAAATGTTGAAAAGCAGCAGGAGCGTTACAGAGTCCGAATGGCATCACCAAATATTCAAAATGTCCATACCGGCATCTAAAAGCTGTCTTCCATTCGTCTCCGGGCCGTATACGGAGTAAATTATATGCCCCACGAAGATCTAATTTGGTAAATACTTTGGCCTGGCGAACTCTTTCCAACAATTCTGGAATTAGGGGCAACGGGTACCTGTTACGAATGGTTACCTTATTTAACTCCCGGTAGTCAATGCAGGGTCTTAGAGTACCATCCTTCTTCTTTACAAAGAATATTCGAGCTCCCGCTGGTGAAGAAGATGGTCGGATAAACCCCTTGGCTAAATTCTCATCTATATACTCTCGTAAAGATTTTAATTCCGGAGCCGCCAACGGGTAAACATGGCCGAAAGGAATCGCTGCTCCAGGAAGCAATTCTATGGGGCAGTCATACGGTCTATGTGGGGGAAGTTGATCTGCCTTCCTTTTATCACAAATGTCTGAGAATTCCTGATAAATCAGAGGGAGAGTAGGTACCTGTATCACCTCTTCCAAGTTCTGGGTAACTGGAGCCGCCACAGTTGGACTGATGGTAGAACTGCACTTCGGGAGAAAGGTTATCTCCTTGGTTTCCCAATTGATGATTGGATTTTGTGACCGTAACCAGGGAATTCCTAAAATTACAGGAAAATGAGGAGAAGATATTAACATGAATGAAAGTGTTTCTTGATGGTCTGGTTCCATCTTACACTCCAGAGGCACTGTCTCCCGATCTACTGGTCCAGAAACTAATGGGGAACCATCCCACCGTTTCCATAGTGATTGGTGAAGCTCTTAGTTGTGTCTTTATACCATGTTCCTTTGCAAAAGAAGAATCCATGAAATTCCCACCTGCTCCAGAGTCTATCATGGCAGAACTTGATATCCACTGTTCCTCCCACTGAATCTGTATAGGAAGAGAACAATGTGAATATTTCTCCCCTTGATCTTTAGGGAAGTCGGCATCAGTATTGGGGGAAAAACCGCATCTAGATGTAGACTGGTTTCCGAAACTTCAGACTCAGCGTCTGTGTTATCATAATCCCCTACTACCGCCAACACCTTGTTGGGTCGCCTAGGACATTTAGGACAATTGATGAGGAAATGGTCCGATTGACCACAATAGAAACATAAGCGCTCACGGAGACGGTGTTCGCGGCGTTCATTATTCTCACGTCTCTGCAGTGAGTCCACCTGCATAGGCACCTCCTCAGCCTCTCGCGGGTTTTTGCCTGTGGTTTCCCTGGACGGAAGAGAGTAATTAGTAATGCGATTTACAGCGGCCCATTTTTCTTGTCTGCGTTCAGTTAAACGGATATCAATACGTACACAGTGCTGTATAAACAATTCAAACTCCTGTGGAGACTCTGAACGAGCTAGCTCATCCTTGATTGCATTTGACAAACCCTTTCTAAAGATTGGTAATAAAGCATTGTTTTCCCACTGGGTGTCCACCACTAACCTTTTAAATTCAGTAACATATTCTATGACTGACCGTTTCCCCTGGCGTAAGGAAAGCAAAGCAGATTCAGCGGTAGCACGGCGGTTGGGATCGTCGAACATTTGCGCCATGGCTGCCAGAAAATTGTCCAAATTATTTAGACGGGTATCATGACTTTCAACCATAGGATTTGCCCAAGCCAGTGCACGTGATGTCAACAACATAATAATACATAGAACCTTAGATCTATCAGACCGGTAGTAGGAGGCATGTACATCAAAAAATAATATACATTGATTAACAAACCCACGGAATTGACTTCGGTCACCATTAAAACGGAATGGAGGCAATTTGGGCATACTGGTGGATGAGGTAGGCTCAGTAGGTAAGGCCTCCAGGACTCCTAACCTAGAACGTAGATCTTGGAGAGCCTGACCAAACCCCTGTGCATTGTGGTTAACCCGAGACTCCAAGTCTCTAATTTGATTGAGTGCAGCCGACACCTCCTGCTGCAAGGAGTTAACTATGGTGAACAGTTTGTCTGCCCGTGTCTCCGTCATTGCCCCAGCAGAATCCTCTTTTTTAGGCTGGAATATCCTGTAATACTATTGTAGGAACTCGAGGATTCTGATAGCGTGGGGCAATGAACAATCAGAGACGGGTTTCTTTGAATGCAAATAATGTATTTGTGAAACAGCAAAACACCCAAAAACAATATTCAAACAACCCGTAGTGACATGCAATGAGTCCATATATATATACACAAGTCCAGTTATATGAATCCGGATATATAAGTCCTTGAACCTCTATAGCGAGGGTGGTAAAGTTCTTACGACGGAGTCCTCACACAAATGTGACCACAAGGTAAGTCTGATGCACAGGTAACGTGGCTGGATTTACACACTGCTGGTGTGTGAAGAGTCAGATCCAGGTATGCAGAAAACACAGGGAGGTCCAGGAACAAGTTAATCTCAGTTGTGGCTTAATTCAGTGAAGTCCAACAACAAGTTCATATGTCAGTAAGGTTCCAGTAACAGTTCCAATAGCTCTCACCAGAGGTAATGCACAAAGGGTTAAACAGCAACAGTTCAGAAACACAGTTCTTATCAGATGGAGTGAACCAAGGGTTAAATTCCCAAGTCAACAGTTTAGTGATAACACAGTATGTGCAACTTACGTATGCAGAGAATGTCCAGAGCCATGGGTAGAAACTGCTGTGGCTGAGAAACACCTGAAGATAAGGTTATGCACTTTCCTGGTAAATACACAAAAGATCTGTGAGGAACAAAGCAGCTGGGTTGCAGGGAAACGGAAGCAGAATATTCCAGCAGTGAAGCCAACACCTGAGCCGGGTTTTAAACAAACAAACAGGAAGTAGGGCACACAAAACAGCAAACTCCATTTTAACAAAGGGCAAAATCATTGACAAAGTTACCTAGAAAACCCGGAATACTGACACATCTTTTGGAAGGTGCCAATCACCCTGTGACTGTCCTCACGGACCACAAGAATCTTGAATTCCTCCGTACAGCAAAAAGATTGTCTGCAAGACAAGCACGATGGGCCTTATTTTTCTCAAGATTCAATTTTATAATCTCTTACCGGCCTGGTTCAAGAAATGGCAAGGCTGACGCCCTGTCCAGGATGTGTTCGGAACCTCAGGAGAGGTCTAGTAATGACGATACAATTCTAGGCCCTAAAAATTTTTTGGGAATATTGCACTCTAGAGGACTATGTAATAGAATTAAAGATGGATATCAAGAGGACTCTTTCCTTAACCATCCTTCGGAAGACGTCGATCTTTCATTCAAAGAGGGGTTTTGGATGCAGAAACACCAAATATATGTACCTGAATCTTCTCGCCTTGAAGTCCTCAAAAGTGTCCATGATTCTAAACTGGCAGGACATCCTGGAGTTGCAAAAACACAAGACTTACTACTTCGTTTCTTTTGGTGGCCTAATTGTAGGAAGGACGTGAGGAAATATGTTTCAACCTGTTTAACATGCGCACGAAACAAGACCCCACGATCGTCTCCTCTAGGACTCTTGCAGCCACTCCCAGTTCCATCCAGGCCTTGGGGATCTATTTCCATGGATTTTATTGTGGAACTACCTCCTTCCAAACAGATGACCGTCATCCTTGTCATAGTGGACCGACTCACAAAAATGGCCCACTTTATTCCAACTGAAGGAATTCCTACTGCTGAAAAAACTGCAGAACTGATGATCAAAGAGGTATTCAGGTTACATGGAATTCCTGACAGTGTGGTGTCTGACAGAGGCGTTCAGTTTACGTCAAAATTTTTGAAGAGTTTTTGTACAGCCTTGGGAGTCACGGTGAATCTTTCTACCGCTTTCCATCCTCAGTCCAATGGCCAGACGGAGAGAACGAACCAGACTTTGGAGCAATACCTCCGTTGCTTCATTTCCTATCTTCAGGATGACTGGGTGGACTATTTACCAACAGCAGAGTTTGCCTACAACAACTCCATACATAGCGCTACATCTAAAACCCCATTTTTTGCTAATTATGGAGTACATCCAGTATTTATCCCTAATCTGCCAGTGAACACTCCCATTCCTGCTGTAAATGACAGGCTTACAAAATTACAGGAATCCCAGAAGGAATTATCAGAGATATTGCTCAAGACCCAGGAAGAATATAAGGAAGCAGCAGATAAACATCGGAGAGTGCCCCCTGCTCTTCAGGTTGGAGACAAAGTTTGGCTGTCCACTAAAAACCTTAAGACACATGTGCCATCCTCCAAATTGGGTCAGAAATTCATTGGACCTTTTCAAATTTCTGCAAAAATTAACCAGGTTGCTTTTCGTTTAAAACTTCCCAACAATCTGAGGATTCATCCAGTATTTCACATATCCTTGCTCAAACCCTTCTGTGAAAACCCGTTTCCAGGAAGAATTCAGCCACCTCCTCCACCAGAAAGGATCCGTGGTGAAGAAGAATACATTGTGAATAAGATTCTGGACTCTCGAAAATTCAGAGGTAAACTGCAGTATCTGGTGCAGTGGGAAGGTTATGGACCAGAGGAAAATTCATGGGAACCAAAGGACAACGTCCATGCTCCTGGACTTACAAGAGCCTTCCATCAGAGGTACCCAGATAGGCCAGCTCTTGAGATGTCCAGAGGCCATCCTGGAAGGAGGGGAGTACTGTCAGGGATCGAACCCAGTGTCTCTTGTCCACCGGCCAGCAGCTCTACCATCTGAGCTATTCTGCTGGCTACAAAGTTCCTTGCTGAACCCGGATACCATTGACTGTTGTTCCTGATCGGCTTCACCCAGTGCTCTCTCGTTTGGCCTCTGATTGCCAATTACACGCCCTATATAAACCTGGCCCTGTGGGTGTGTCATTGCGAGATTATTGTGCTTCCAGCCTTTAGTCAAGCTCTTTCTCCTGCTGTTCCTGCTGCTACAAACACTGCTCTCCTGTGAACTGACCTCGGCCTGCCACCTGACTACGTTATCTGCCTGCTCCTCTGCTACCGAACTGCCTTTCCTGTGTACCGACCTCCGGCTGCCACCTGACTACGTTATCTGCCTGCTCCTCTGCTACAAACACTGCCTTTCCTGTGTACCGACCTTCGGCTGCCACCTGACTACGTTATCTGCCTGCTCCTCTGCTACAAACACTGCCTTTCCTGTGAACTGACCTTGGCCTGCCACCTGACTACGTTACCTGCCTCTGCTTCCCCTAGTGTTTGCAGTAACATCGGCTCCAACCCAGACGGGATCCTGACAGGTCCCTTGTGGACAGAGGTACAGTCAGCATTCATTGCCTGATGGTATGGTCCCTGGTAGACAGTAGTTCAATCAACATCCATTCCTTGGCTTTAAGTTGCACAGTGTATGGTTCCTGGTGGACAGAGGTACAGTCAGCATTTATTTTCTGGTGGTAGGTAACACAGTCAGTGTATGGTCACTACGGGACAGAGGGGCAGCCAACATCTATTCCCTAGCGAGAAACAGTACAGTCATGGTCCCTGGTGGACAGTGGTGCCATCAGCATCCACTCAATAGCAGTAAGAAGTACAATCATAGTATGGTCTCTGATGGACAGTTTTGTAGTCAGCATCGATTCCCGGTTTGTTAGTTGTACAGTCAGCATCCATTCCCTGGTGTTCAGTAGTACTGTCCCGGCATGGTCCCTGATTAATAGTGTTGCAGTCAGAATCCATTACCTAGCGATCAATGATGCAGCAAGTGATTGGTACATAATGGTAAGAGGTACAGCCAGTGACTGGTCCATAATGGTCAGATGTACAATCAGTGATTGATCCATGATGGTCAGGGATACAGCCACTGACTGGTCCATGTTGGTCAGGAGTACTGGCAATGACTGGTCCATGATGGTCAGGGGTGCAGCCAGAGTCTGGTCCATGTCGGTCAGGAGTACTGGCAATGACTGGTCCATGATGGTCAGATGTACAATCAATGATTGATCCATGTTGGTCAGGGATACAGCCACTGACTGGTCCATGTTGGTCAGGAGTACTGGCAATGACTGGTCCATGATGGTCAGGAGTGCAGCCAGAGTCTGGTCCATGTCGGTCTGGAGTACTGGCAATGACTGGTCCATGATGGTCAGGGCACAGCCAGTGTCTTGTCCATGGTGGTCAGAGGTAAAGACGGTGACGGGTCCATGGTGGTCAGTGGTACAGTTAGAGGCTAATCCATGGTGGTCAAGCGTACAGTCAGTGTCTGGTCAATGGTGGTTAGGGATGCAGTCAGTGACCAAGCCAATGCAGCAGTCAATCTTGGAAAAATTATGCAGTGGTCTCCCATCATCCCTGAGGGTCCAGTGACCCTTTTCTCTCTAGCTTGTGGTTGATCTACCACTAAGCTCCATTGTCTGTGGACCTGCTCTCCCGCCAGGGGCTGGCCTGTTACCCAAGCAAGGTTGCAAATATGCCTTTTTTACTAAGCATCTAGATAAGGTTGTTGACCAAGAGAGTTATATTTGGAGCCAGAGAGTAACCTGCTGCGACTAACAAAAACTTTCCAGATTTTCTCTTCTTCTATTCCAGAGTTTACAGAATAATGGACTGATCTAGATGTCTCCTAACAATGTGCATAGGAATAATTTGCATGATAAATGATGTAGATGAGGTGTTTTTTCAATTACCCATAGTCCTTGTAACCTCTTATAATTACAATCCATGACGCATTTTACAGCTTTTCAGAGCTCAATCCCTTTCCATGAACCAAAAAAAAGCAAAAAAAAAGCATAAAGGAGTCAGCCACAATAACACTTGTAGTTCTATTTCAGGGAAATGATTTTAAGGGAATTGCACTTAATAACCAAGTAAAAAATAGTCGTTTTTATCTGCGTGCTTTAACAGCGCGGTGCGAGGGCCATTCGAAATGACTCCCGTAAATTGCATTCTATTGTGGCATTTGTATTGACTTTTTATAGGACTTTGTTAGACCAGGTTAGTATAATTATTTTATATAATTCTCTGTATTTTCTAGACGAGCAATAGCAAAAAAAGAGAAAAAAAACAAGTCAAAAATATGATAAAAGCAGAAAAATAAATCTGATGCGGTGGAGATTGTGAACAGGACATCAATGCACCTCAGAGAGAAGCAGCGAAGCACAGATTAGTGTAGATCAGATTAGTGAGGCCACAATGGGCAGTGGCAAACAGTGGGTTGACGTTGTTTTCAAACTAAATAAATCAAGTTATAGAGAAGCGAATGTAGTGCCGCCAATCTCTGCATGCGGTCCCTCTCTCCCTGCAGAGATGCCAGCTTACTCACCGCCCCGGCCCCCGTCCTCCTTAAGGGTCTGCACTCTGCAGCTCTCCAGAGTGTGCACACACTTTCCTTTTCTTTAAGGGGCCGTATGCGTTCCCCAAAAGTGTCCCCAGCCAATAGCTGGAGGACACTTACTATTTAAGGCACCTCCTCCAACGTGGAGGTGTCTGTGCAATGTTGTAAGTTTGTTTCCTAACACTCTTGTTAGTTCTCAGGTCCCAGTGCTTGTATCCCCATATGCTGCACATGCCAGTGCTCAGCTCTATGTCAGCCGATCCCGTTGCAACGGCCAGTGCTCATCTCTACGTCAGCCGGTCCCGCTGCACTTATCAGTGCTCTTCTCTACATCAGCCAGTCCTGCTGCACCTGCCAGGGCTCATCTCTACTTCAGCTGGTCCAGTTGCACCTGCCAGTGTTTTTCTCTATATCAGCCGGCCCAGTTGCACTTGCTAGTGCTCACATCTCTCGGTCAGCCTGTTTGATCTGCATCCGTGGTTTCATGTGTTCTTCAGCACCTTCTTGCATTCACTGTACCTTCCTTCGGGTTGTCCCAGCTATCGATCCCTATGGGTGCAGCTGCCATTTACCCAAGGTCATTCCTGATGTAGCACCTTGTCCACCTCCTCGGTCTCTCCTTGGATCACGGTATCGTATGCTGCTGTGTATCCGAGGTCAGATTAGGTGAGGCTCCTAGTCACGCCTCTCCAGGCCTTCCTTGGGTCTCAGCACAGTGGTTCCACCACTCAGCCCGTTACAGTTTGCACAGGCCATGGAATCCGCTGACTCACAGGGGTCTTCCATCTCGGACCTATACCAGGAGGTCTCCTGCCAGAAGGATCAACAGTATAAGCTTTTATCCTTACTATGGACTGTGAATACCCGTCTTGACACGCTGGCAGTGCCGGCTGCTTCCACATCCTCTCAGGTGGCAGTTACCACAACGGTGACCCATCAGGCTACCAGTTATGCACCAGGTTCCGGACCTCATTTGTCGGCCCCTCCGCGCTTTGGAGATCACATCCTTTGTCGGGGGTTCATACCAGTGCATGATGCACTTAAAACTCCTGTTTGTCTCGGACAGAGGCAAAATGGTTTTCATCAAGTCCCATCTATCTGGTTAGGCCCTGGCATGGCTCAATCCTCTGTGGGAGAGAGGGGGACAAATGTCCCAGGGTGGGGGCATATACAGTACAGACCAAAAGTTTGGACACACCTTCTCATTTAAAGATTTTTCTTTATTTTCATGACTATGAAAATTGTACATTCACACTGAAGGCATCAAAACTATGAAGTAACACATGTGGAATTATACATTACACTTTGCAAAAAAGTGTGAAACAACTGAAAATATGTCTTATATTCTAGGTTCTTCAAAGTAGCCACCTTTTGCTTTGATGACTGCTTTGCACACTCTTGGCATTCTCTTGATGAACTTCAAGAGGTAGTCACCGGAAGTGAAAACCATTTCCGGTGACTACCTCTTGAAGCTCATCAAGAGAATGCCAAGAGTGTGCAAAGCAGTCATCAAAGCAAAAGGTGGCTACTTTGAAGAACCTAGAATATAAGACATATTTTCAGTTGTTTCACACTTTTTTGTAAAGTGTAATGTATAATTCCACATGTGTTAATTCATAGTTTTGATGCCTTCAGTGTGAATTTTACACTTTCATAGTCATGAAAATAAAGAAAAATATTTAAATGAGAAGGTGTGTCCAAACTTTTGATCTGTACTGTATACCAGGATGGAACCCAGGATGATTGGCATATATACCAGGATAGGGAACATAACTACCTAGACGGGGATTAGGATGGGTGACCTACAGTTGTGTGAAAAAGTGTTTGCCCCCTTCCTGATTTCCTATTCTTTTGCATGTTTGTCACACTTAAATATTTCAGATCACCAAACAAATGTACATATTAGACAAAGATAACACAAGTAAACACAAAAAGCAGTTTTTAAGTGAAGGTTTTTATTATTAAGGGAAAAAAATCAAAACCTACATGGCCCTGTGTGAAAAAGTGACTGCCTCCCTCCCCCTTAAAACATAAATTCACTGTGGTTGATCACATCTTTGGGAAGCTGAGTTCAAATTCCCTAGCCATACCCAGGCCTGATTACTATCACACCAATTCTCAATCAAGAAATCACTTAAATAGGACCTGCCTGACAAAGTGAAGTAGACTGAAAGATCCTCAAAAGCTAGACATAATGCCACGATCCAAAGAAATTCTGGAAAAAATGAGAAACTAAGTAATTGAGATCTATCAGTCTAATAAAAAGTTACAAAGTCATTTCTCAAGCTTTGGGATTCCAACAAACCATAGTGAGAGCCATTATCCACAAATGGCAGAATTATAGAACAGTGGTAAACCTTCCCATGAGTGGCCAGCTGAACAAAATCACTGCAAAAGCATATCACCGACCCATCCAAGTGGTAACAAAAGACCTCACAACAATATGCAAAGAACTGCAGGCCTCACTTGCCTCAGTTAAGGTCAGTGTTCATGACTCATAAGAAAGACTAGGCAAAAATGGTCTGCATGGCAGAGTTCCAAGACGAAAACCACTGCTGCGCAATAAGAACATAAAGGCTTGTTCCAGTTTTGCCAAAAAATATCTTGATGATTGCCAAGACTTTTGGGAGAATACTCTGTGGACTGGCGAGACAAAAGCTGAACTTTTTGTTAAATGTATGTCCCATTACATCTGGCGTAGAAGTAACACAACATTTCAGAAAAAGAACATCATACCAACAGTATAATATGGTGGTGGTAGTGTAATTGTCTGGTGTTGTTCTGCTACTTCAGGACCTGTAAGACTTGCTGCGGTAAATAGAACCATGAATTCTACCAAAAATCCTAAAGAAGAATGTCTGGGGATCTGTTTGTGATCTCAAGGTGAAACGCACTTGGGTTTTGAAGCAGCAGGATAATGATCCAAAACACACCATAAAGTCCACCTCGGAATGGCTTAAGAAAAACAATATTAAGACTGTGGAGTGGCCTAGTCAAAGTCTTGACCTTAGTCTGATTGAGATGCTGTGGCGTGACTTTAAAAAGGCAGTTCATGCTCGGAAACTCTCCAGTGTGGCTGTATTGCAACAATTCTGCAAAGATGAGTGGGACAAAATTCCTCCAGAGCTTTGTAAAAGACTCATTGCCGGTTATCGCAAACACTTAATTACAGTTATTGCTGCGATTGGTGGCCCAACCAGTTATTAGGTTTAGGGGCCAATAACTTTTTCACACAGGGCCCTGTAGGTTTGGATTTCTTTTTCCCTTAATAATAAAGATCTTCATTTATAAACTGCATTCTGTGATTACCTGTGTTATCTTTGTCTAATATTTACATTTGTTTGGTGAGCTGAAAGATTTAAGTGTGGCAAACATGCAAAAGAATATTAAATCAAGAAGGGGACAAATACTTTTTCACACAACTGTATATACCAGGATGAAGGACATATATACCAGGAAGGAACACAGAATGGGGGCATATATACCAGGATGGGGGCATATATAGCAGGATGGGACCCAGGATGAAGGACATATATACCAGGAAGGAACACGGAATGGAGGCATATATACCAGGATGGGGAACATATATACTAGGAAGGGGCCAAGAATGAAGGACATATATACCAGGAAGGAACACGAAATGGGCGCATATATACCAGGATGTGGCCCAGGATGAAGGACATATATGCCAAGAAGGAACACGGGATGGGGGCATATATGCCAGGATGGGGAACAATAGTACAGGATGCGGGACATTACTACATAATTTTTGGAGGGGGTTAGCATATGTCCTTACAGGATTTAGATACAAGAAAAAAAGGTAGCACACTGTAGCGCTATAGCTTTCAAACACGAAATATGAAAAATATGAAAAATGAATTACATCATTACCTTAGAAATATGAAAAATTGAGAAGTCTTAGCGCATAAGATGGCCAAATTATGTGAGCCTGATAGCCACGTCAAGGCTCTTCTCGTATACGTGGCTATCAGGCTCACATAATATATACGAGAAGAGCCTTGACGTGGCTATCAGGCTCACATAATTTGGCCATCTTATGCGCTAAGACTTCTCAATTTTTCATATTTCTAAGGTAATGATGTAATTCATTTTTCATATTTTTCATATTTCGTGTTTGCAAGCTATAGCGCTACAGTGTGCTACCTTTTATTCTTGTATGTATATGAGTTGGTGACTCTAGGTTTAGCACTTGTTCACACTGAATCTATGTTTGGATGTGCCGGTCAGTTTTTTGATATGCTTACAGGATTTAGAACACTACAAGGGTCCATACATCTGATGCACATGCAGGGAAGGCCAGGTCCCAATTTTGCACCAGAACCCAACAGACTCTAGTCGCCCCACTGATTACCATGATGATTTTAACCCTGTCCCCAACTGTTTTGAGATGTGTCGCTGCCATCAATGTCTAAATAAGTTAACTTTTTTCAAATTAAATGGAAAAACATCCAACTTCTGATCTGTGATCTGCGTTCTTCAGTGAATAAAATGTGGCAATAAGAGATTCCCAAATAATGGCTCTAGTTTTCTTCGTATTTTATACAACTTTTTCTTTTGAAGTGGGGTTGAAGAGGTCAGGACTGGTACAAGTTTAGAATAGTTCTTTATGTGGTTCGTCATACGGCTCCAGCTAGTTATACTACACATGCAGCCCTCCATGTTGTTTTACCGAGTAGAAGGGCATCTCTCCGCAAAGTTTATTCAATCTACACACAAAGCGAAACTTTACTTCTGTATATCACTTTTCCAGCATCGCACGGTAAAATTCTACATAGCATGTTCAATGACCTTGGAAATACTTTGCTTTATGATTTAAAGGAACACAATGTTTTCTTCTATCACAACTAAAAACTAGATCACAATCCCGCTACCATTGAGCAGTGCATGGCGGGAGTTGCGCACACTTACATAGTCATTGCCAGAGAGCTTATTAAAAATAAAGCAGCTAAAGTCAATCTCACCTTGTAACACAACGTCTCTATTAGACAGGAAATAATGTGCTAATTTATTTTTTAATATTGTTAATACTCAAACCTAAATGTATCCAACAAAACACTAAATCTCTTGTATTGTCCCCACAGGATAGGAGATAGCTTAATTATTGCTAGGGGTTTGACTGCTGATCATAAGAATGGTGCGGGGAGGACAACAGTCATTCATTGTGTATAGGACTGCCATTAATAGCTGACGCTGTCTATTTCCCCATCCCTTCTCTCAGTGTTAGAGATAGCAGTAGGGTAAGGGTATAACAGATCTCCACAGCCTGGAGAGGGGAGAAAGCATCTACAGTCTAAGGGATCTCAAAGAAAACAAGCTACAAATAGAAAGGAAAACATGTTGCGTATTTGTTGTATGGTTGTTTTGCAATGTGAATACGATTTCGGAAATCTCATGCTTTTTATGCTGCTTTGTGCATAAATATATGACTCTTCAAATTTTGTATTAGTCTTTGCCTGATGAAGAGACCGGAGTAGTCTTGAAAGCTGCAATTTGTTACCATCTTTTCAGTTAGCCATTAAAAGGTATCAACCACTGAGGACTCTCAACTCTAAATATTTTGGAAATCTCATGCACACTTTTTTCCTATTTTTTTCCTTGCATATTTAAAGCGGTTTGAAATCTGCAGCATGTCAATTCTTTAAGCATTTTTTTTAGTGTTTTTTATCCATTCAAATGAAAGGGGAAATAAAAATGAATCGAAACCCATGCGACAAAACCATACATATTTTGCACAGCGTATTTAATGCCAACATTTCAGTATCTTGGGAGGATTTTTCTGAACGTGTGATACTAGCTTAAGAGGAAATAAGTGCAGGATAGAAGCTGGGCTGACATGTGAGCTAATGAAGAAATCAGAACTCAGAATACACAAAAAGCTCACATCCAGCCTATATTACTGGGAGACACACAGACCTCACATCCAGCCTATATTACTGGGAGACACACAGAGCTCACATCCAGCCTATATTACTGGGAGAGTGTCACGCTGTCTCAGGATAGAGGTGGACCGGGTCTATGCTGACCCTAAACTGGGGTCCTGACTAGTCCCTCTACCTGGAGGTACTGTTAATGGTACAGAGGTCCAGGCCGCCAGCGTAACCCTGTCTCCTGTAGATCCCTGACCACTGTAATCTAGTCCTGAGAAGGACCCTGATTACCACCACAGGGAATGGGCAGATAACAGCTTACAAACAGGATGAGACAAACGAGACAGACAAGGGGTAAAGTAAATACTGCCTTGCATACAACAACTTCAACTACAGAGGGAACACAAAAGGTTAAGGAGATAAACAATAAGCGAGGAGAGGATAAACCACAACAGGCACTCTTAGCTTAAGTCTTCTCAGAAACGATCCGCTCTGCTGGTCTGAATGAATGCTTTCACCGACAACTAGCAAGCAGACTAGCAGGTATATGAAGGAAGCTAATTAGTGCCTAATACACTGCAGCCGGGCGAGGCTGGGCTTAGTCTAAGCACAGAGAAAAGCAGAATTAACTCCCTCACTGCCAACAAACACCAAGTACCAACAACTCAGCTGCGAGAAGTCAGAATGTGAAATCGCGACGATCTTCGTGGCGATACACCCGTGACAGTACCCCCCCTTCTACGAGGGGCCTCCGGACCCTCAGGGCCAGGTCTGTCTGGGTGAGTTGTGTGGAAGGCCAGAACCAATCGGTCTGCGTTAATATCAGACGCAGGAACCCACGTCCTCTCCTCAGGACCATACCCCTTCCAATGAACCAAGTACTGAAGGGACCGGCAATTCCGACGTGAGTCAATGATCTTTGACACCTGAAACTCCAAGTTACCATTGACCACCACTGGAGGAGGAGGTAGAGGTGATGGTATAACTGGCGCCACGTACCTCTTAAGCAACGACTTGTGGAACACATTGTGGATTTTAAACGTAGGAGGGAGGTCTGTTGTGAATGGGTTTGAGATGAGTTCTGAGCAGAGGCTCCCTCTGGTGGTTACAAGCGGTACTAGTGAAGATTGTGAGGACTGGGAATCAGGTGTTACTGACTGGTCTTATATAAGGGAGTCATTTTCCCATCAGGGTTGCCGGTGATCAATTGTTCTGGTCTGAATCCTTCTTTCCAGTTTCCCTTGTAGCCTGCTGTGTCGTGTCTGCATCTCCTGCTATCAGATAAGACATTTTCTTCTTTTGTGTTTGTGCTATATTTTTGCATTTTGTCCTGCACTTCTGTGGGGGCCTTCAGGGTCCCCTCCGGGGGCTTTTGCCCCCTCAGTTTAGTTCAGCCACTGAGTTTTGTACTTTTGCTTTTTCCAGTTTTTTCAGTGGCTGCTGTTTTGATTTTGTTACACCAGAGAACTAATTTAGGTGGTAGAGGTCGTGTGATCTCAGGTGATTTTGAAATTAGTAGAGTTGGTGTTTTTCAGGGTTTTCTGAGATTGCAGTAAGTACCCTTCCTGTCCTTTTCTATTTAGATAGTTTGGGCCCCAGCGTTTGCTCATACTATTTTCTTTCTGTGTCAGTATTTCCTCTTGTCTAACCGCCATTACATGTTTGGGGGCTTTCTATTATCTTTGGGGTTCTGCTCCGGGGCAGATAGCTTTCCTATTTCTATCTTTAGGTGTAGTTAGTTTCTCAGGCTGTGACGAGGCGTCTAGGACCAACGTAGGAACGCTCCACGGCTGCCTCTAGTTGCGGTGGTTAGTCAGGGTACTGCAATCTCATAGATTCCAACTGCTCTGGTGTATTTCCTTTTTTACCTGCACTCCTCAGCTACCGTAACATAACAGAGGTCAAGACGGAATGCCACCGGATTAATTATCGAACTGATCCTGTATGGCCCGATGAACCTGGGACCCAGTTTCCAGGAGGGAACCTTAAGTTTTATATTTTTGGTAGACAACCATACCAGATCGTTCACACTTAGGTCCGGACCAGACACTCTCCTTCTATCAGCCATACGTTTGTATCGGTTCCCCATAGTACTCAGATTATTCAGCACTCCTCTCCACACTGAAGCAAGTGACGACGAAAATCGTTCCTCCTCAGGAACCCCAGAAGAGCCCCCCCCATTGAAAGTACAAAACTGGGGTGAAAACCATATGCCCCAAAAAACGGGGACTTACCAGTGGACTCGCTCCGCCTATTGTTAAGAGCGAACTCTGCCAGAGGCAAGAAAGAAGACCAGTCCTCTTGGTTCTCTGAGACAAAACACCGGAGATATGTCTCCAAGCTCTGATTCAGACGCTCTGTCTGACCATTGGTCTGCGGATGAAAAGCCGAAGAAAATGACAATTGCATCCCCCGCCGTGCATAAAATGCCTTCCAGAATTTGGACACAAACTGAGACCCCCGATCCGACACCACATCGGAAGGCAACCCGTGAAGTCTCACAATCTCCCCAATGAACACCTGCGCCAGAGTTTTAGCATTAGGAAGAGCAGGAAGAGCAATAAAATGTGCCATCTTACTGAACCTGTCAACTACAACTAGTATGACAGTTTTACCAGAAGACGGAGGGAGGTCCGTAATGAAGTCCATAGACAGATGGGTCCATGGACGCTCCGGGATTTTCAAAGGTAAGAGGGCCCCAGACGGACGGGTATGTGGGGTCTTAGAGCGTGCACAAACCCCACAGGACGCGACAAAAGTTACCACCTCCTTATTTAAGTTAGGCCACCAAAACCGACGTGAAAGGAGATCCACAGTTGCTTTACTCCCTGGGTGTCCTGCCAAAGCAGAATTATGATGTGCCTCGATAACCTTTTGTCTTAACTGATCTGGAACAAACAGTTTCCCTGGAGGTCCTACAGGGGCGTCCCCCTGAGCCTCCAATACCTCGTCCTCAAGCTCAGAGCATACAGCCGACACCACTACTCCCTCCTGAAGGATAGGAACCGGGTCATCCGTCTTCCCGGCCCCAGGGAAACTGCGAGATAAGGCATCAGCCTTTACATTTTTTGACCCAGGACGATATGTGACGAGAAAATTAAACCTGGTAAAAAACAACGACCACCTAGCTTGTCTGGGATTCAGACGTTTAGCGGACTCTAAATACAGTAGGTTCTTGTGATCAGTAATGACGGTGACCGGGTGGACTGCCCCCTCCAAAAAATGACGCCACTCTTCAAAAGCCAACTTAATGGCCAAGAGCTCCCTATTGCCGACATCATAATTCCTCTCAGCGGACGACAATTTTTTAGAGAAGAAAGCGCACGGATGCCATTTACCAGGGGACGGACCTTGAGATAATACCGCACCCACCCCTACGTCAGACGCATCCACCTCCACAATGAACGGCTGTGACGCATCCGGTTGAATGAGTACAGGTGCCGAAGCAAAACATTTTTTCAAGGAGGAAAATGCTTGACAAGCCTTGTCAGACCACCTTGAAAAATCCGTCCCTTTTCTTGTCATGTCAGTGAGAGGTTTAACCCCTTACTGCCATCGGACGTACTATCCCGTCCATGGTACCTGGGCCCGTATGACCATGGATGGGATAGTACGTCTCGTGCGATCGGACGCGCTCCCGGGGGGAGCGCAGCCGATGCGCCCGGGTGTCAGCTGATTATCACAGCTGACACCCATGACTGTGTGTCAGGAGCGGTCACGGACCGCTCCCGGCACATTAACCCCTTGCACACCGCGATCAAACATGATCGCGGTGTACTGGGGGCATAGGGGAGGATCGCGCAGGGTGGGGCTCCCTGCGCGCTCCCCTGAGACCTCAGAGCAGCGCGATGTGATCGCGCTGTTCTGAGGGCTTCCTCCCTCCCAGGACCCGGATCCAAGATGGCGCCGGGTCCTGGAGGGAGGCGGCTACCTCAGTGCCTGCCGAGAGCAGGCACTGAGAAGCCTGCATCTATGCCTGTGCGATCGCTGGTGTGACAGAGTGCTGTGCACACTGTCACACCAGCGATTTGATAAAATACAGTGATGTCCCACCCTGGGACAAAGTAAAAAAGTTAAAAAAATAAAAATAAACGTGTTATAAAAAAAAATCCAAAATAAATAAAAAAAATATATATATTCCCCAATAAATTCACTTCTTCCTGTAAATAAAAAAAACAAAGCAATAAAAGTACACATATTTGGTATCGCTGCGTCCATAACGACCCCCCCAATAAAATTGTCCCACTAGTTAACCCCTTTAGTGAACCCCTTAAAAAAAAAAAAAAAAGCGAAGCAAAAAATCAATGCTTTATCATCATACCGCCGAACAAAAAGTGGAATAACACGCGATCAAAAAGACCGATATAAAAAAACATGGTACCGCTGAAAACGTCATCTTGTCCCGCAAAAAACGAGCCATCATACAGCATCATCAGCGAAAAAATAAAAAAGTTATAGCTCGCAGAATAAAGCGATGCAAAAATAATTATTTTTTATATAAAATTGTTTTTATTCTATAAAAGCGCCAAAACATAAAAAAATGATATAAATGAGGTATCGCCATAATCGTACTGACCCGAAGAATAAAACTGCTTTATCAATTTTACCACACGCGGAACGGTATAATCGCCTCCCCCAAAAGAAATTCATGAATTGCTGATTTTTGTTCATTCTAACCTCCCAAAAATCGAAATAAAAAGCGATCAAAAAACGTCATGTGCTCAAACATGGTACCAATAAAAACGTCAACTCGTCCCGCAAAAAATAAGACCTCACATGACTCTGTGGGCCAAAATATGCAAAAATTATAGCTCTCAAAATGTGATGATGCAAAAACTTTTTTTGCAATAAAAAGCGTCTTTTAGCGTGACAGCTGCCAATCATAAAAACCCGCTATAAATAGTAAGTCAAACCCCCTTTATCACCCCCTTAGTAAGGGAAAAATAATAAAATTAAAAAAAAGTATTTATTTCCATTTTCCCATTAGGGTTAGGGTTAGGGTTGCGGCTAAAGTTAGGGTTAGGGTTGGCGCTAAAGTTAGGATTAGGGTTAGGGTTGGGATTAGGGGTGTGTTAGGGTTAGGTTTGTGGTTAGGGTTGGGACTAGGGTTAGGGGTGTGTTGGGGTTAGGGTTGGAGTTAGAATTGGGGGGTTTCCGCTGTTTAGGCACATCAGGGGCTCTCCAAATGTGACATGGCGTCTGATCTCAATTCCAGCCAATTCTGCGTTGAAAAAGTCAAACGGTGCTCCTTCACTTCTCAGCTCTGCCATGCGTCCAAACAGTAGTTTATCCCCACATATGGGGTATCAGCGTACTCTGGACCCCAAGAGTTATTGTGCAATTTGTCCTATTTCTTCTGCTACCCTTGGGAAAATAAAAAACTGGGGGCGAAAATATCATTTTTGTACAAAAAAAAATATTTTTTTGCTTTTACGGCTGTACATTATAAACTTCTGTGAAGCACTTGGGGCTTCATAGCGCTCACCACACATCTAGATAAGTTCCTTGTGGGGTCTATTTTCCAAAATGGGGTCACTTGTTGGGGATTTCCACTGTTTAGGCGCATCAGGGGCTCTCCAAATGCGACATGACGCCCCCAGACCATTCCATCAAAGTCTGCAATCCAAAACGTCACTACTTCCCTTCCGAGCCCCAACGTGTACCCATACAGTAGTTTTCTCCCACATATTGGATATCAGCGTACTCAGGACAAATTGGACAACAACTTTTGGGGTCCAATTTCTCCTGTTACCCTTGTAAAAATAAAATATTGGGGCAAAAAAATCATTTTTGCAAAAAAAAAAAAAGGATTTTTTATTTTTACGGCTGTGCGTTATAAACTTCTGTGAAGCACTTCGGGGTTCAAAGTGCTCACCACACATCTAGACAAGTTCCTTGTGGGGTCTATTTTCCAAAATGGGGTCACTTGTGGGGGGTTTCCACTGTTTAGGCGCATCAGGGGCTCTCCAAATGCGACATGACGCCCCCAGACCATTCCATCAAAGTCTGCAATCCAAAACGTCACTACTTCCCTTCCGAGCCCTGACGTGCGCCCATACAGTAGTTTTCTCCCACATATTGGGTATCAGCGTACTCAGGACAAATTGGACAACAACTTTTGGGGTCCAATTTCTCCTGCTACCCTTGTGAAAATAAAATATTGGGGGCAAAAAAAATCATTTTTGTAAAAAAAAAAAGGATTTTTTATTTTTACGGCTGTACGTTTAAACTTCTGTGAAGCACTTCGGGGTTCAAAGTGCTCACCACACATCTAGATAAGTTCCTTGTGGGGTCTATTTGCCAAAATGGGGTCACTTGTGGGGGGTTTCCACTGTATAGGTGCATCAGGGGCTCTCCAAATGTGACATGACGCCCCCAGACCATTCCATCAAAGTCTGCAATCCAAAACGTCACTACTTCCCTTCCGAGCCCTGACGTGCGCCCATACAGTAGTTTTCTCCCACATATTGGTATCAGCGTACTCAGGACAAATTGGACAACAATTTTGGGTTCCAATTTCTTCTGTTACCCTTGTGAAAATAAAATATTGGGGACGAAAAAATCATTTTTGTAAAAAAAAAAAAAGATTTTTTATTTTACGGCTGTACGTTATAAACTTTAGTGAAACACCTGGGGGTTAAAAGTTCTCACCACACATCTAGATAAGTTCCTTGAGGGGTCTAGTTTCCAAAATGGCGTCATTTATGGGGGTTTCCACTGTTTAGGCAGATCAGGAGCTCTCCAAACACAACATGGCGTCCAGCCAATTCTGCGTTGAAAAAGTCAGACGGCGCTCCTTCCCTTCCAAACTCTGCCATGCACCCAAACAGTGGTTTACCCCCACATATGGGGTATCAGCGCACTCAGGACAAATTGCACAATAACTTTTGGAGTCTTGTTACCCTTGGAAAAATAAAAATTGGGGTGAAAAGATCATTTTTGTGGAAAAAATATGATTTTTAAATTTTACGGCTCTACGTTATAAACTTGTGTGAAGCACTTGGGGGTTCAAATTGCTCACCAAAGATCTAGAAAAGTTCCTTAGGGGGTCTAGTTTCCAAAATGGGGTCATTTGTGGGGGTTTCCACTGTTTAGGCACATCAGGGGCTCTCCAAATGCAACATGGCATCCAATCTCAATTCCAGCCAATTTTGGTTGGAAAAAGTCAAATGGTGCTCCTTCCATTCCGAGCTCTGCCGTGCGCCCAAACAGTGGTTCCCACCCACATATGGAGTATCAGCGTACTCAGGAGAAATTGGACAACAACTTATGTGGTCCAATTTCTCCTGTTACCCTTGAGAAAATAAAAAATTAGTGACTAAAAGATAATTTTTGTGGGAAAAAAATAGGATTTTTTATTTTCATGCCCGGGCATTATAAACTTGTGTGAAGCACTTGGGGGTTCAAAGTGCTCACCAAAGATCTAGATAAGTTCCTTAGGGGGTATAGTTTCCAAAATGGGGTCACTTGTGGGGGGTTTCCACTGTTTAGGCTCATCTGGGGCACTGCAAACAGAACATGACCCCCATCAACGTCTGCATTCCAAAACGTTACTACTTCCTTTCCAAGCCCTGCCGTGCACCCAAACAGTTTCCCCCCCCACATATGGGGTATCAGCGTACTCAGGACAAATTGGACAACAACCTTTGGGGTCCAATTTCCTTGGGAAAATTCAAAAATTTGGGACTAAAAAATCATTTTTGTGGAAATTTTTTTTTTTTTTTTCACACCCAGGCATTATAAGCTTTTGTGAAACACTTTGGGGTTCAAAGTGCTTACAACAGATCTAGATAAGTACCTTAGGGGTCTAGTTTCCAAAATGGTGTCACTTGTGGGGGTTTCCACTGTTTAGGCGCATCAGGGGCTCTCCAAACACGACATGGCGTCCAATCTCAATTCCAGCCAATTTTAGTTTGAAAAAGTCAAACGGCGCTCCTTCCCTTACGAGCTCTGCCGTGTGCCCAAACAGTGGTTTTCCCCCACATATTGGGTATTGGCGTACTCAGGAGAAATTGCATAACAACCTTATCTGTCCATTTTCTCCTTTTACCCTTGTGAAAATAAAAAAAAAGTTTGTAAAAGATCATTTTTGTGGCTAAAAAGTTAAATATTCATTTTTTCCTTCCACGTTGCTTTAGTTCCTGTGAAGCACCTGAAGGGTTAATAATCTTCTTGAATGTGGTTATGAGTACCTTGAGGGGTGCAGTTTTTAGAATGGTGTCACTTTTGGGTATTTTCTGCCATATAGACCCCTCAAAGTGACTTCAAATGAGAGGTGGTCCCTAAAAAAAATGGCTTTGTAAATTTTGTTGTAAAAATGAGAAATCGCTGGTCAACTTTTAACCCTTATAACTTCCTAACAAAAAGAAATTTTGGTTCCAAAATTGTGCTGATGTAAAGTAGACATGTGGGAAATGTTATTTCTTAACTATTTTGTGTGATATATTTCTCTGTTTTAAGGGAATAAAAATTCAAAGTTTGAAAATTGCAAAATTTTAAAAATTTTCGCCATATTTGCGGTTTTTTTCAAAAATAAACGCAAGTTATATCGAAGAAATTTTACTTCTAACGTGAAGTACAATATGTCACGAGAAAACAATCTCAGAATCGCGAAGATCCGTTGAAGCGTTCCAGAGTTATAACCTCATAAAGAGACAGTGGTCAGAATTGTAAAAATTGGCCCGGTCATTAACGTGCAAACCACCCTTGGGGGTGAAGGGGTTAACAATGGACGAGAAATTACAAATGAATTTCCGGTAGTAATTAGCAAACCCCAGGAAACGCTGCAGTGCCTTAAGATCCTCTGGCAGATCCCACTCAAGCACTGCCCTCACTTTCCCAGGGTCCATACGGAAACCGGAAGCTGACACCAGGAACCCTAAAAACTGAAGTTCCTGTACGGCAAATACACACTTCTCCCATTTGGCGTACAGTTTATTATCTCGCAAGATCTGCAACACCTGTCTCACATGCTCCTGATGAGACACAAGATCCGGCGAGTAAATTAAGATGTCATCCAGATAAATGACAACAAACTGTCCCACTAGGTGGCGAAAGATGTCATTAACAAAATGTTGAAACACCGCCGGGGCAGTAGTCAGACCGAAAGGCATGACAAGGTTCTCATAATGCCCCTCCGGAGTGTTAAACGCCGTCTTCCACTCATCCCCCTCCTTCATCCTAATCAGATTATACGCCCCCCTGAGATCCAACTTAGAGAACCATTTGGCGCCAACAATCTGATTGAAGAGATCTGGAATAAGTGGGAGCGGATACGGATCTCGGACCGTAATCCGATTAAGCTCACGGAAATCCAAGCAAGGGCGTAGGCCTCCATCTTTTTTCTTCACAAAGAAGAACCCCGCGGCCACCGGGGAAGATGAAGGTCTAATATGCCCTTTAGCCAGACTTTCCGAAATGTAATCCTTCATAGCCTGCCTCTCAGGACCAGAAAGGTTATACAACCTAGATTTAGGTAATTTAGCATCAGGGAGCAATTTTATAGAACAGTCATAATCGCGATGAGGAGGTAATTCTTGACACCCTTCCTCTGAAAAAACATCCTCAAAGTCCACCAGAAAAGGTGGTAAGGTTCTAGGCACGACCGCACGGATGACCGTGTTCATGCAGTTTTTATTGCAAAATTCACCCCACTGGCTTATCTCTCTGGATTGCCAATTAATAACTGGGTTATGTTTAGTTAACCAAGGAAGACCCAACACAATAGGAGTGGGAAGACCCTCCAACACATAACAAGACAATAGTTCTTTATGTATTGCCCCCACTCGAAGGTCAATGTTATGCACAGCTTGCAAAAAGCTACCTTGACCGAGAGGCCTGGCGTCGATAGAGAATATGGGGATAGGTTTGGCTAATACACTCAGTTGCATACCATGAACCTGGGCAAACCGAGCGTCCACCAGATTAGCCCCGGCCCCACTATCCAGAAGAACAGAAATCCTCTCAGTTCTCGTACCTACCACCACCTCCGCTGGTACGAGAAACTGAGACGGACCTGGGGACGAAATACATACTCCCAGATTGTCGTCCACCACACAACCTGGGATTAATAGTTTTCCGGCGACTTCTTGCTCAGTACAGTACGGGATGGACACCCCTCAATAAAATGTCCCTCTCTCCCGCAGAAGAAACACTTTCTTGTCTTGCGGCGCACCGCTGATCCCCTCCCTCGGAATGATGTCCCTCCCAACTGCATAGGTTCCTCAGAACAAACCAGGGGAACCTCAATATTAGGGACTTTAGAAGGAGGTGGAGTCATCACAGGGGGCGGAGTTACCCCGCACCTCTCCCGAAGCCGTCTATCAATGCGAATTGCAAGAGCCATAGCGACCTCCAGTGACGGGGGAGAATCATACTGAGCCAACACATCTTTTAATTTATCAGATAACCCTTGACAAAACTGGCTCCTAAGAGCCGGGTCATTCCACTGAGTATCCGTGGCCACACTACGGAACTCTGAAGAAAATTCCTCCGCCGGACGATCTCCCTGCTGTATCCTACGTAACTTCATTTCAGCAAGAGAGACCCGATCCGGGTCATCATATACCAGACCCAGGGCTGTAAAAAATTGGTCCACTGACTGGAGAGCCGGGGAGCCCGGGGGGAGAGAAAACGCCCAGGATTGAGGGTCCCCTTGTAAGAGCAAGATGACAATTCCCACCCTCTGATCCTCACTCCCCGACGACCGAGGCCGCAGCCGAAAATACAATTTACATGCCTCCCGGAAAGTAAAAAACTTGTCCCGCCCACCAGTAAACCTGTCCGGGAGAGCCACTTTAGGTTCAGATCTGGCTTGCTCCTGGGAGTACAAAACCTTGGATTTAACGTCCGTCAGCTCCAGGGACAAACTCTGCAACTGCTGAGCTAGATGGGCTACTGGATCCATGGTGGCTGGGGGGAATCTTTAGTATGGTCGGTGAAATTGTCACGCTGTCTCAGGATAGAGGTGGACCGGGGTCTATGCTGACCCTAAACTGGGGTCCTGACTAGTCCCTCTACCTGGAGGTACTGTTAATGGTACAGAGGTCCAGGCCGCCAGCGTAACCCTGTCTCCTGTAGAACCCTGACCACTGTAATCTAGTCCTGAGAAGGACCCTGATTACCACCACAGGGAATGGGCAGATAACAGCTTAAAAACAGGATGAGACAAACGAGACAGACAAGGGGTAAAGTAAATACTGCCTTGCATACAACAACTTCAACTACAGAGGGAACACAAAAGGTTAAGGAGATAAACAATAAGCGAGGAGAGGATAAACCACAACAGGCACTCTTAGCTTAAGTCTTCTCAGAAACTATCCGCTCTGCTGGTCTGAATGAATGCTTTCACAGACAACTAGCAAGCAGACTAGCAGGTATATGAAGGAAGCTAATTAGTGCCTAATACACTGCAGCCGGGCGAGGCTGGGCTTAGTCTAAGCACAGAGAAAAGCAGAATTAACTCCCTCACTGCCAACAAACACCAAGTACCAACAACTCAGCTGCGAGAAGTCAGAATGTGAAATCGCGACGATCTTCGTGGCGATACACCCGTGACAGAGAGACACACATACCTCACATTAAACCTACATTACTGGGAGACACACAGATATCACATCCAGCCTATATTACTGGGAGAGACCCACAGACCTCACATCCAGCCTATATTACTGGGAGAGACACACAGACCTCACATCCATACTATACTACTAGGAGAGACACACAGACCTCACATCCAGCCTATATTACTGGGAGAGACACATAGACCTCACATCCAGCCTATATTACAGGGAGAGACACACAGACCTCACATCCATACTATACTACTAGGAGAGACACACAGACCTCACATCCAGCCTATATTACTAGGGGAGACACACAGATCTCACATCCAGCCTATATTACTGGGAGAGAGACACACAGATCTCACATCCAGCCTACACTGTTAGGAGACACCCAGATCTCACATCCAGCCTATATTACTGGGAGACACACAGCGCTCACATCCAGCCTATGATACTGGGAGAGACACAGACCTCATATCCAGCCTACATTACGGGGACAGAGACACTGCCATCACATCCAGCCTGTATTACTGGGATAGACACACAGACCTCACATCCAGCCTATACTACTGGGAGAGACACACAGACTTCACATCCAGCCTATATTACAGAGAGAGACACACAGACCTCACATCCAGCCTATATTACTGGGAGAGACACACAGATCTCACATCCAGCCTATATTATTGGGAGAAACACACAGACCTCACATCCAGCCTATATTACTGGGAGACACAGAGAGCCCACATCCAGCCTATATTACTGGGAGAGACACACAGAGCTCACATCCAGCCTATATTACAGGGAGAGAGACACAGACCTCACATCCAGCTTATATTACTGGGAGACACACAGACCTCACATCCAGCCTATATTACTGGGAGACACACAGACCTCACATCCAGCCTATATTACAGGGAGAGACAAACAGACCTCACATCCAGCCTATATTACTGGGAGAAAGACAGACATCACATCCAGCCTATATTACTGGAGAGACATACAGAGCTCACATCCAGCCTATATTACAGGGAGAGACACACAGAGCTCACATGCAGCCTATATTACTGGGAGAGAGACACAGACCCCACATCCAGCTTATATTACTGGCAGAGACACACAGACCTCACATCCAGCCTATATTACTGGGAGACACACAGACCTCACATCCAGCCTATATTACAGGGAGAGACACACAGAGCTCACATCCAGCCTATATTACAGGGAGACACACAGAGCTCACATCCAGCCTATATTACTGGGAGAGACACACAGAGCTCACATCCAGCCTATATTACTGGGTGACACACAGATCTCACATCCAGCCTATATTACTGGGAGAGACACACAGAGCTCACATCCAGCCTATATTACAGGGAGAGACACACAGACCTCACATCCAGCTTATATTACTGGAGACACACAGACCTCACATCCAGCCTATATTACTGGGAGGGAGACACAGACCTCACATCCAGCTTATATTACTGGCAGAGACACACAGACCTCGCATTCAGCCTATATTACTGGGAGACACACAGATCTCACATCCAGCCTGTATTACAGGGAGAGACACACAGAGCTCACATCCAGCCTATATTACAGGGAGACACACAGAGCTCACATCCAGCCTATATTACTGGGAGAGACATACAGAGCTCACATCCAGCCTATATTACAGGAGAGACACACAGAGCTCACATCCAGCTTATGTTACTGGGAGAGACATACAGAGCTCACATCCAGCCTATATTACTGGGAGAGACACACAGAGCTCACATCCAGCCTATATTACTGGGAGACAGACCATTACAGACAGCTCACATCCAGCCTATATTACAGGGAGACACACAGAGCTCACATCCAGCCTATATTACGGGAGAGACATACAGAGCTCACATCCAGCCTATATTACAGGGAGAGACACACAGAGCTCACATCCAGCTTATGTTACTGGGAGAGACATACAGAGCTCACATCCAGCCTATATTACAGGGAGAGACACACAGAGCTCACATCCAGCCTATATTACTGTGAGGGACACTCCTAGACAAAAAGCTGAAACGTTGATCAGTCTGCAATTTGCATATCAGGAGTCAGAAAATGAATGAAGCAATGCATATTGCAGACTGAAACATAGTGCAATATTATTAACTAAACTAAAAATATTATTTATCTATGTCAACAGTGTCCGTAGACTTTAATATTACTGGCTCCGAAGAACAATCTGTTGGTTAGGTGAGCTCTATTACTGAGGGAGCTTGTGGATGAGAAGTGTGACGTGGACCATGAAGTCTTTATCTCTCTACTATGCATTGGAATGAGGATTAATTGTAATTTCCATGAAACAAAGTTTTAACTCATTAACAATTGTTTCCCCACTACAATAAAGCCTTTTACATCGGATACAAAGAAATCTCATAGCGCTGACTCATCCGAGGGATTTTTTTGGTTTTCTGTAACAACATAGGAATCTTTGTTTAGGAATACAAAGTGCAAATCCTTAATGGTAGATTTATGTCATCCTCATCGCTTTGTTCATAGATAAAATTCATTTTCCTTAAATATCTTACCATCCCGTTTAATGGACCTGCTATATTTCACTCCGAACAAGAAGTTTTTATTTATTTTTTTTATACCCGTTCCTATAATAAAAAATTTAGAGCTTTGTAAAAAAATAAATGTTTATGTGCAACAAAATTAGCAGAAAGAGTGTATATATGAAAGCAGATAGGCTGGATATGAAATAAAACTTATTATTAGTAGTATTATTATTATTAATAATAATAATAATAATATAATATTATATAAATAGAATTAATATAAAAAAAATAAAACTTTAAAAAAAGACTGGATATAAAATAAATAAATAAAAAATAAATCACAAATAAATATAAATAATATAAAATATAATAAAGTAAATGTAAAATAATTATGGTAATTCATTAATTTTCTTAGAATATATTATATTTTAATATGTTATTATTATTATTATTATTGGACATAAATAAATAAAAAATAAATAATGAAATAAATCTAGATAATATAAAATATAATAATATAAATTTAAAATAATAACAATAATACATTACTTTGTATTATAATTAATATATTTTAATATGTTATTATTATTATTATAAATATATTATATAAATAGAATGTGCCTTATATAAAAAAATAAAAATAAAAAGACTGCATATAAAATAAATATATAAATAAATAAAAATATAAGAATAATATTAAATACAATAAAATAAATCTAAAATAATTATTAAATTACTTGTATTAGCATTAATAGATTGAATTTTATTAATATATTATTATTATTATTACAGTAAATATATTATATAAATTGAATGGATATAAAAAATAAAAAAAAAACATAAAAGAAAACTAATTGCAAATAAAGAAAGTAAAATAAATGAATAAATAAATAAAAAAGCACCCACTTCCCTTCTTACAGGAATTATGCATTCAGGACGGCTTTTCGAGAGGAGAGGTGTATCAATGCACTAATGATCTCTGATATTTAGTATGACGTCTAATTTATAAAGTGACATTTAAAAATATCTGTTGTCTTTTTTTATTTTTTTTTACCGTCTTTCTTTAGTGGAAGACAATTTCCATAAAACATTATCGGAGGTTGCATAATGGCATGGTACAATTGCGGGGGAGGGGAACAGAAAACCCAAAGAATATTTTATTTGTTGAAAAAAAATAAATAAATAAAAACCAGCGAGCGACACATTAAACCGATACAGACGGGAAATTCGAGTCCCCTTAGAATAAAAATAGCGATAAATTAAAAATCGAAAGCAGAAAAATAAAACAAGTCCCTTAAGGCGTTATTATCTCCCCTCTTCCAGGCAATTGGTGTTTTTATTATGTAGCTGTCATATTCTATTATAATCTGCGGGGGTCAAGGTGAATTTCCAAATTACGTGATTTAAGAATCCAAAATGTCATCTATGTTTTTTTTTAAAGTTCCACGTTGATTTTCGTGGTTGAAGTATAAAGGGGAAGGGATGACACTGAGTGTGAAATGCGTGGGAACGTGTAAAAGAACAGCTGTAGACTTCAAATGGAAGAATTGAGGGAACAGCTACTTAAGATTTTCATCTCCGTGACCTTACTGAACCCTTATGATTCCATTAGTTGGGTAGACAAGCTTGATATATGTAATTCATGAGAATGAAGAACGCTACACTGGTTATATCTATGCACTAGGTTATTAAAGGAGAATATAAAAAAATTATTAAAAGGAAATGTCATTATAAATAAATTCCTGAATACATTTAAGTAGCAAATCACAATCGATTTGCCTATAGAGGTATATTCACTGCACTAATAAAATGGCCGCAAACTTGCTATACTGACAAACAGTTCTAGAATGTTATGAGAGGTGCCAGGGGGCATGTGCTGCAGAAGTATTGCACCCTCTCTTCATGTGCACGAAGTTGGACTGTGAGTGGATATTCTGATCTAATACTGGACATACCAGCAGTGCTGAGGTAAGAAGAGTCTGCTCACACTGCTGTTCACCCTATCTGATCTTATACTGGACACACCAGCAGTGCTGAGGTAAGAAGAGGCTGCTCACACTGCTGTCCACCCTGTCTAGCTGATCTTATACTGGACATAACAGAGGTGTTGAAGTAAGAAGAGGCTGCTCACACTGCTGTTCACCCTATCTGATCTTATACTGGACATAACAGGGGTGTTGAAGTAAGAAGAGGCTGCTCACGCTGCTGTTCACCCTATCTGATCTTATACTGGAGTTAACAGGAGTGCTGAGGTAAGAGGCTGCTCACTTCTATCCACCATGTCTATCTAATCTTATACTGAGATAACAGGGGTGTTGAAGTAAGAAGAGCCTGCTCACACTGCTGTCCACCATGTCTATCTGATCTTATACTGGATATACCAGCAGTGCTAAGTTAAGAAGAGGCTGCTCACACTGCTGTTCACCCTCTCTTCATGTGTCGGAAGTTGGGCTCTGAGTGGATATCTGATCTTATACTGGAGATAACAGGGGTGTTGAAGTAAGAAGAGCCTGCTCACACTGCTGTCCACCATGTCTATCTGATCTTATACTGGACATAACGGTGTTGAAGTAAGAAGAGGCTGCTCACGCTGCTGTTCACCCTATCTGATCTTATACTGGAGTTAACAGGAGTGCTGAGGTAAGAGGCTGCTCACTTCTATCCACCATGTCTATCTAATCTTATATACTGAGATAACAGGGGTGTTGAAGTAAGAAGAGCCTGCTCACACTGCTGTCCACCATGTCTATCTGATCTTATACTGGATATACCAGCAGTGCTAAGGTAAGAAGAGGCTGCTCACACTGCTGTTCATCCTCTCTTCATGTGTCGGAAGTTGGGCTCTGAGTGGATATTCTGATCTTATACTGGAGATAACAGGGGTGTTGAAGTAAGAAGAGGCTGCTTACACTGCTGTTCACCCTATCTGATCTTATACTGGAAATAACAGGAGTGCTGAGGTAAGAAGAGGCTGCTCACACTGCTGTTCACCCTATCTGATCTTATACTGGAAATAACAGGAGTGCTGAGGTAAGAAGAGGCTGCTCACACTGCTGTTCACCCTATCTGATCTTATATTGGAAATAACAGGAGTGCTGAGGTAAGAAGAGGCTGCTCACACTGCTGTCCACCATGTCTATCTGATCTTATACTGGATATACCAGCAGTGCTGAGCTTAGAAGAGGCTGCTCACACTGCTCTTCACCCTGTCTATCTGATCTTTTGATGGACATACAAGATGGACATATGAGCAGTGCTGAGGTAAGAAGAGGCTACTCACACTGCTGACCATTCTGTCTATCTGATCTAAGACTGGAGGTACTAGGAGTGCTGAGGTAAGAAGAGGCTGCTTAAACTACTGTCCATCATGTTTATCTGATCTAATACTGGACATATCAGGGGTGCTGAGGTAAGAAGAGGCTGCTCACACTACTGTCCACATTGTCTATCAGATCTTATATTGGTGATAACAAGGCACCTGTCATTTGGTACATTTGTCATAGTTATTTGCAAGTCTTTTAAGAAAAAAAAAAGTGCTCCTAAGGCCTGGGTCTCACATAGCGATACACCAGCGATCCCGACAACAATATGCACTTGTCAGGATCGCTGGTGTATCGCTACATGATTGCTGCTGAGCTGCCAAACAGGCAGCTCAGGGCAGCGATCAGCACAGCGACACTGCGGGTAACATCGCTTAGTTACCCGCAGTGTACCTTGGATACCAGCGCCCTGATGCAGGGAGCTGGTAACCAAGGTACACATCGGGTTTCCAGGCGCTGCGCGGTGCCTGGAAACCCGCTGTGTACCTTGGTTACCAGCTCCCTGCATCAGGGAGTTGGTATCCAAGGTACACAGCGGGTTTCTAGGCACAGCCCCGCGCCTGGAAACCCGCTGTGTACCTTAGTTACCAGCGGATCGCTGGTCTCCCGCCTGTCACACGCAGCGATGCGTGCCTGTCAGCGGGAGACCAGCGATCAAAAAAATGTCCTGAAATTTCAGCGACGATCATCGATACCCGGCAGGGGGGCTGATCGTCGCTGAATGTCACACACAGCGATATCGCTGGTGAGCTCGCTGCTGCGTCACAAAACTAGTGACCCAGCAGCGATCTCGGTACCGAGATCGCTGTGTGAGATGGGGGCTTAATTGCACTTTCTTTATCAAAAAGTGAAGAAATCTCTTACAGTTCTAGCTTCTGCTTCCAGATAGGGAAAAGGCTTTATTCACTTTGGACAATGACTAGCAATGTATTTAGTCTAAGGGAGATGATATCTAGGAGTGACGCCTCCATGAATGGGTGAGATTGTTCCTTTTTTCTCAAGTATTGACGTCCCAGACAGTCATGTATAAATTTTCAGACAGCATTTATACAACTCTAGCGGTGCTAGGTTGATGGTTAATATTTATCGGTTCTAGCGGTGTACAGCTGATTTTGCTGCTATTTGTAATATATGTCTCCATAGTCCAAGTGATTTACCTCTCAATATATATCATATATCCTCATTTATCTAAATGGTGTTGAGGATGTGTTTTTTTGTATATGTGTCCAATTTTAACATTTTCTAGGTAATAAATGTTAAGTTTTAAATACCCCTTTTCTTTTGCTGCTTAAACAGATGTTCCTAA
The DNA here is from genome assembly GCA_033576555.1 of Oophaga sylvatica. Lineage (NCBI taxonomy): Eukaryota > Metazoa > Chordata > Amphibia > Anura > Dendrobatidae > Oophaga > Oophaga sylvatica. Next base: position 34,885,769 of record JARQOD010000010.1, on the reverse strand, counting down.
CAAACTCATGAGGTTAAAAAACTCGCAAAACCAGTCCAAAATTGCATAAAAGAAACACAAAGTCTAGCAAACACTTGGTGCTAGAAAGCATAATAGACACATATTGTTGCATAAGCATCTCCCGTCAGAGTATTGCAAAATTATATATTTTTTTTAAAGCTTACAATGGGATCTGTTGAGCCATAATGAAAAGTTATGAAGGACACATCTATATATTAATGTTACCTAGTGGAACCATAAAGCAATAGCCGTTGTAAGTAAAATTAAATGAAGACAGATTACATCACACTATGTAAATTTTACACAATGATGTCATCACATGACACCAGTTGGATAAAGGGGGCACAAACATATAAGTCCTATAGACCAGAAGTCTCTAGTGATTTAGTAATTTCTTGCCTACACAGAGCTGATGCCACCATTTATTATGGGCAAGTGTCACGCACAGTGTGGGAAGACTAAGTGCAACACGAATGGATGAGAGGATGGAAGCCCAAATGCTAGGGAATGGGGCAGTGGAGACCCTAGGCAGATTTACTAGCACCCTGCCTACCCTAGCATCCCTATATTGGTTCCACACCTATCGCCGAACAGGAAATCTAAGCCCTGTATATCCCTAGAGCTAGGCCCTGAATACGGAAGGGTGGAAGATTAGCACTGGTCAGTCCCCACTGTACACTAAAGACAAGAAGGTAGACAAACAAGGGGGGAGAAAACTTAACTTGAGCAGACTCCAGAGAGCTAACACTAAATGTCCTCCAAGAGCACCAGAGAGGAAATAAGCCGACTGCTGTAGCTCCAAGCCTTCACAAGGGAAAAAGTGAATATCACTGGCGGCTCCCTGAAGCAGACTGAGAGTCTATAAACACCCAGGTCCAGGTGTGTCAAATAGAGCCGGAGGGAGGTTGCCACTGGGTCCAAATGTCAGAAGGTTTAAGAAGGCGTCAGCAATGCCAAACGCAGAGACCTTTTGCAGCCAGATGAAGAGCGGCTGTCTGTAGTATCTGACACACCCATGACAGTAAAGCAACTATCACCGAGGTCAACCTTTATGGAAAGTTGAAAAGCCCAAGGGGCATTTGCCCACTTTTATAAATGGTTGTCTAGTTATGGTAGATTCAGAATTGAATCAACAACTCTTCCCTTTCACCATTTTCATCAACCCATAGTGTATTACTCCCAGATGGCCCGAGAGCTCCACACATCCACCCACCAACACTCGGATGTGATTCAAAGGGCACCACATTGTGAACGTGTTGTGGTGTTACTTCACCAGCTACTCAATGTGTGAAAGCAGAATTTACTGACTCGCTATGGGCGATGTGCTCGGATGGCGATATCAATTGCTCATTGATTAGAATTTAGAAGATGTATCTGTTTCATCGGCCGTGAGAAGCCGAGAGAACACTCGTAATTAGAGCAGATGAGGATAAATTATTTATCACCATTGCACCAGAGTCTGCAAATGCAATAAAAAATCCTTTTCATAAATACATCTAGGATTTATCTATTGGAGAAAAAAAAGAAAGTTCAACCACTTTCTGCTGATGTTGTAGATGATCTAAACCACCAAAGAATGAGTCTGAATACATGTCCTTCAAACGAAGGTCCGACTGAACGGTACAGACATGATCTAACTCAAAAATGTGTGAAAGCTTTATCACCTGATGGGAATCTCAAGCAAAAACTATAATTAATTACTACATAGGGAGATTTACAGATTTCCCAGCATATACCCTGCATTCAGAGAGTTCAAGCAAGGGCAACACTCGGGTGCTTTTAGAGTGCCAAGAAGCCGCTTTGCCTTGGCCAGGAAAATTTTGTTACGAGTGAGCATAAAGACAAATTAATTTAAGAAGAAAACTTATTCTGCTTCCTAAAATTATTAAAATGTAAAAAACTTTCTAAAAATTTCCTACAGTTTTGCCACTTCAAAGTGTGTGCAAGTCTTTCAACAAGCTTGCTCATCTGCAAAGCCATCAGAGTCCTGCTCCTGGCTCTGATGGCTCTCTCTGCCTTCACGCTTCCTTCTCTCAGTGTTAGAGATAACAGGAGGGAAAGAGGAAGAAGGTTGTATGCAGAAAACAACACTCTGGTGGGTCTGAAAATGGAAAAGGTAAATTTTATATATTTTTTTAATTTTCTTTTATATGTCAAAGGTGTCCATACACAAGTCTGTTGATGAGGAGGTTTTTGGACAATTTTCAGCCCTCTGGTTGAACTAAAAAAGTAGCAGTATTAAATCTATACTAAAATCATTGGTGAAATTTTGCACCTTGTTCCTCAATGGGACATATTGGATTTATGATCTTACCATGTTGGCATGCACCCTATACTGGCACTTATGTATTTGTCCTATCATTTCCATACCTTATTTCTTGGTTCCACGTATCCCAAAATGAGTGGTACGAGACGATTATAGCATTTTGCAATATTCTGCCAAGAGATGTTTATGCTCTAGATATCTATATGTTGCCACCTTGTTGAGGGTTTTTCTAGCCTGTCTCTATGATGTGATGAATTTATATGGGTCAACGCTATGGACATTACTATTCTTCCTTCAATAGTGCAGTCTCGTAAAGAAAATTGTGGCACTAATCAGTCCTGAGACTTATGTCTTGGGGTCTGCCGATATGGTCCATGTCTGTGTTTACATTTGCCATCAAGGAATATTGCACTTATGATCCATGTACCCATAGCCATACACCAATCACCCATTTTTGGAAGATCTGGATAAGACAAATGGGAACAGATAGGGCAGTAGGAAGAAGATGGGGTTGAGGGTGATCTGTAAGGGTTGTATATGGACCTGTAGAAGCATGATGTGTTGTAGCTGCAGCCCTGTGGCTGGAGGAGAGTAGCGTCCACATAACAGTTTGGCAAAGCGGAGATTATCACGATGTGCCGGCACTCTCGAAAAGAAATGAAGAGCACAAGCAAGATTTTTAATTCACACCAACGTGTTTCAGTGCCAAAAGGCACCTAAGCACATTGGTGTGAATACGAAAAACCTTGTTTCTACTATTCAGGTCTCATCTTTACTGTGATAATCTTCGTTTTGTCAATCACCAATTTTGGGGTTATGAAGTGGGTGTTGCTTCAGATGATGTATTACGAGTCCAAATGGCGGTCTACAGTCAGATCCATTAGCCAATTATAAGACCCCCCATGCTTCTTTTCATAACCCTCCTTTAACCCTTGCACTCCTGACACTCATTGACCGACGTCTTATGGAGAAGTCATTCCCATACATGTCACCATATTGTTTTCCTGAAGGGTGTTTGCTGGAATCGCTTTCATGTTGACATCCGGGGACTTTCCATAATTTTCTCCTGGATGTCTGCAACCAAACACGTGGCATTGCCCAACCAGTGTTATGCCACTTACAGCACGTAGACGGCAGTGGTGAGGTGCCGACATTGGCCAGGAGAACAGTGGTGTGTTTCTGTGAATGACCTTCAATATCTCAGTATGCCATGTTGGACCCGCTCATCGAAGGTCCACAAAAGGGGAACACAAGCCTACTTTTTTTGTAGGTTCTCCCAATCCCATCACATCACCCGTCGGAGATACAAGAGACATCATTTTCTCCATAACTCAAATTGTGAGGTTTAGAAGAACATCCAAGGCCCAGGCACCGAACCTGATTGACGTTAATTATGTTATCAGAGGCCCTGGGATTGTGCATCGTGGCTTCAAGATGACTGTCTTTAGGGGGTAATGTAGAAAAGGGTGGCAACCGTTTATTTCTTGTTTTCCAGGCTTAGACTGTCAAGTAAAGAGGCAATTAGTGTCAATTTGTGGCTGTGATCCCCTGGGACATGGATTGAATCTTTGCAGACAGTTCTGCCTGGCAGGTAGAGATAAGCCACCATGGGCTAATTTGGGAATTATACCCAAGACACAAAGAAAAAAAAAAGTCTTACTTGAGTAATTGAAAATCAGAGAGTATTACGGAGAGTTGTTTTTCACGCAGCAGAAGATCTTGTGCTTTCCGCTGTGATATTATACAGAATGGATTCTGCATCCAAGTGACGTCTACATCCCGGAGGGCTCGCCAACTCTTGGAAGCTGAGAGATCATTGAGACCCTCTAGCTGTGAATAGCTGGGGAAGCCTGTAGACCACCATTCACAACAGTCCCCAATTTCCAGTCTACTTTTTGCACCTTCTCTATCAGTCGCGACCTCTACGGTCTTCTCGACGGCACAGTGCAAGAGCCACATGATCAGCCAACTAGCCAAGATGATCATCTGACCAGCAACTCAAAGGGTGGGCTTGGTAGCCAATAAGTGGCCCAGAAACCCTACTAAAAATTGCTGTGTCCTTTGTATTGTCGGATACTATCGGTACACTCTCACTTTGATGTTTGACCCATCAGTCATAGACTACTCTTCTACATTAGTCCTTTGACTCTCAGTCAGGTTTTGACCTGGACTACTTAATCTTTATTGCCCTGATGATCTCTCCTGGATTCTGATCCCGTTTTGCCCTTAGACTCTGATTCTATCAATTTTCTACTTTCTCTGGATCTGGCTTGTTCGGTAACACTTAAAAAATATGGAAACTTTCTGGATCCTTTTTTTGTTACTTTGATGCATGTTCAGTTTAGCTTATACAAACTCTTTGTTTCACGTTACATAAATATAGAATGAGTTAACTGAGCATCAATCAGTGAGTTCATTCTGGCTGCAAAGTTCTACAACTTTTTTAATTTCATCAAAGCTGAGCTGTGCTGTGATGTGGTCATAAATCAACACAGAGGAGTTCAGAAAAAAAAGAGCTATAAATCCTTATGCCTGTTGACAGCACTCTGATGGATTCTCAATTAACACTAAAAAAAAAAGAAACTTAAAAAGCCAAACGGTGCAAATTTTTTAAATAAATCCAAATAAAAATGATTTTTACCCAAGTAAATTTACTTTGGTTTAAAAAAAACAACAAAAAGTTGCTCGCTCCAATAGTCAGCAACTTTTCTATAGACAGAATCAGTGAGCGCCATTATTAAAGGAGACTAGACCGGACTGGATGGTCGCATTGAGCTGACGACGCCATTATTGTACCAATGGATTCCAAGAGCTCTGCTTGGGTCAATAAATAGAAACCTTCATTGTTTACTGCGGGAAGATACAGAAGCTTCAGCTCTAGTCATCACTTGATATAATTCTCTTCTCATCATAGGACGATCTCTGAACTCCCAATCAATGTGCGGTAATCGTTCAGTCATTGCGTCCTGATAAATCAACACTGCGGACGCTCAGAGTCAAAGTATCCACAGCAATCCCTGGGTCATCGCTCTGTATACTGCAGATCACTGAGCATTGTCCGGCACCGGCACAGAGTCCATTACAGTCAGGGCTGCAGTATATCAGACACTGTGCACCATTATGTGAAATTACACTGGAGATTTCATTAAATCTGTGCGCCAATGTGCACGCGCCAGTGCTGGGATCCTGCCTTACATCTCAGATATTGGAATGTGTCAGCCTCAATTACTGCATATACTACAAAGCTCTGCAAAGTCCTCTATGCCGAGATCACATCTGAAGGCAGACATACAATGTGTTGTAGCAGTAGTATATTTATCTAATTTTATATAATGTAACCACTATAATACTGCCCCTATGTACAAGAATATAACTACTATAATACTGCTCTTATGTACAAGAATATAACTACTATAATACTGCTCCTATGTACAAGAATATAACTACTATAATACTGCCCCTATATACAAGAATATAACTACTATAATACTGCTCCTATGTACAAGAATATAACTACTATAATACTGCCCCTATATACAAGAATATAACTACTATAATACTGCTCCTATGTACAAGAATATAACTACTATAATACTGCCCCTATATACAAGAATATAACTACTATAATACTGCCCCTATGTACAAGAATATAACTACTATAATACTGCCCCTATGTACAAGAATATAACTACTATAATACTGCTCCTATGTACAAGAATATAACTACTATAATACTGCTCCTATGTACAAGAATATAACTACTATAATACTGCCCCTATATACAAGAATATAACTACTATAATACTGCCCCCTGTGTACAAGAATATAACTACTATAATACTTCCCCCTATGTACAAGAATATAACTACTATAATACTGCCCCTATGTACAAGAATATAACTACTATAATACTGCTCCTATGTACAAGAATATAACTACTATAATACTGCCCCTATGTACAAGAATATAACTACTATAATACTGCCCCTATGTATAAGAATATAACTACTATAATACTGCTACTATGTATAAGAATATAACTACTATAATACTGCCCCTATGTACAAGAATATAACTACTATAATACTGCCCCTATGTATAAGAATATAACTACTATAATACTGCCTCTATGTACAAGAATATAACTACTATAATACTGCTCCTATGTACAAGAATATAACTACTATAATACTGCCCCTATGTACAAGAATATAACTACTATAATACTGCCCCTATGTACAAGAATATAACTACTATAATACTGCTCCTATGTACAAGAATATAACTACTATAATACTGCCCCTATGTACAAGAATATAACTGCTATAATACTACCCTATGTACAAGAATATAACTACTATAATACTGCCCCTATGTACAAGAATATAACTACTATAATACTGCTCCTATGTACAAGAATATAACTACTATAATACTGCCCCTATGTACAAGAATATAACTGCTATAATACTACCCCTATGTACAAGAATATAACTACTATAATACTGCCCCTATGTACAAGAATATAACTACTATAATACTGCCCCTATGTACAAGAATATAACTACTATAATACTGCCCCTATGTACAAGAATATAACTACTATAATACTGCTCCTATGTACAAGAATATAACTACTATAATACTGCCCTATGTACAAGAATATAACTGCTATAATACTACCCCTATGTACAAGAATATAACTACTATAATACTGCCCCTATGTATAAGAATATAACTACTATAATACTGCTCCTATGTACAAGAATATAACTACTATAATACTGCTCCTATGTACAAGAATATAACTACTATAATAGTGCCCCTATATACAAGAATATAACTACTATAATACTGCCCCTATATACAAGAATATAACTACTATAATACTGCCCCTATGTACAAGAATATAACTACTATAATACTGCTCCTATATACAAGAATATAACTACTATAATACTGCTCCTATGTACAAGAATATAACTACTATAATACTGCTCCTATGTACAAGAATATAACTACTATAATACTGCTCCTATGTACAAGAATATAACTACTATAATACTGCTCCTATATACAAGAATATAACTACTATAATACTGCTCCTATGTACAAGAATATAACTACTATAATACTGCTCCTATGTACAAGAATATAACTACTATAATACTGCCCCTATGTACAAGAATATAACTACTATAATACTGCTCCTATGTACAAGAATATAACTACTATAATACTGCTCCTATGTACAAGAATATAACTACTATAATACTGCCCCTATGTACAAGAATATAACTACTATAATACTGCCCCTATGTACAAGAATATAACTACTATAATACTGCTCCTATGTACAAGAATATAACTACTATAATACTGCCTCCTATGTACAAGAATATAACTACTATAATACTGCCCCTATATACAAGAATATAACTACTATAATACTGCTCCTATGTACAAGAATATAACTACTATAATACTGCCCCTATGTACAAGAATATAACTACTATAATACTGCCCCTATATACAAGAATATAACTACTATAAAACTGCTCCTATGTACAAGAATATAACTACTATAATACTGCTCCTATGTACAAGAATATAACTACTATAATACTGCCCCTATGTACAAGAATATAACTACTATAATACTGCTCCTATGTACAGGAATATAACTACTATAATACTGCTCCTATGTACAAGAATATAACTACTATAACACTGCCCCTATTTACAAGAATATAACTATTATAATACTGCCCCTATGTACAAGAATATCACTACTATAATACTGCTCCTATGTACAAGAATATAACTACTATAATACTGCCCCTATGTACAAGAATATAACTATTATAATACTGCTCCTATGTACAAGAATATAACTACTATAATACTGCCCCTATGTACAAGAATATAATTACTATAATACTGCTCCTATGTACAAGAATATAACTACTATAATACTTGTCCCTATGTACAAGAATATAACTACTATAACACTGCCCCTATGTACAAGAATATAACTATTATAATACTGCCCCTATGTACAAGAATATAACTACTATAATACTGCCCCTATATACAAGAATATAACTAATAATAATAATCTTTATTTTTATATAGCGCTAACATATTCCGCAGCGCTTTACAGTTTGCACACTTAATAGTCACTGTCCCGATGGGGCTCACAATCTAGATTCCCTATCAGTATGTTTTTGGAGTGTGGGAGGAAACCGGAGTACCCGGAGGAAACCCACGCAAACACGGGGAGAACATACAAACTCCTTGCAGATGTTGTCCTAGGTGGGATTCGAACCCAGGACTCCAGCGCTGCAAGGCTGTAGTGCTATCCACTGAGCCACCGTGCCGCCCATATAACTACTATAATACTGCCCTATGTACAAGAATATAACTACTATAATACTGCTCCTATGTACAAGAATATAACTACTATAATACTGCTCCTATGTACAAGAATATAACTAGTATAATACTGCTCCTATGTACAAGAATATAACCACTATAATACTGCTCCTATGTATAAGAATATAACTACTATAATACTGCCACTATGTACAAGAATATAACTAGTATAATACTGCTCCTATGTACAAGAATATAGCAACTATAATACTGCCCCTATGTATAAGAATATAACTACTATAATACCGCCACTATGTACAAGAATATAACTAGTATAATACTGCTCCTATGTACAAGAATATAACTGCTATAATGATCTTTTTATTTAAAAACTCACAACCATATATACAAAATATTTACATGAAAATCCCAAAATAATACATAAGGGAAATAAATATTGCATTGTTACATCACAGACACAATAATAGCAGAACACATTAATAGATCCCCACAGTTCCCTCCGCTCTTTCCTGATCTACAGAACATAAATGTTTATCTCTCTATAATGGATGGAGTCCAGCATCAGACAGATCTCCAGGACTCCGTCCACCTTGCCATCCATGTTATTACACACCGTCATTTCTCTCCAGACTGAAGGACCAGAATGATGGACCCGGTCTCCAGTCTCTCTTGGCCGTATTCACATTGCATTGCCCTTCAGATACGTCTCACTGTTCACAGTAATGGAGCTTATTCTCAGCCGCATCCTGATCACTTAGACTTTCTGGTCTTCTTCCTCCTTCCACTGCTGTCACCTGCAGTGCCCCATCTCTTCGTGGACACCGGAGGGTCAGGATCCACCTCATCAGAGACATTTTCTATGATATATGAAGGACCTTGCTCCATTTGTGCCTCTTCTTTGTCTTCTCCCAGTACACTGTAACGTCCCGGACTTATCGCCAGCTCTGGAGGATCAGAGGTTTTCTGTGCTGGTAAGAATTCTCTGAAGGCATCTACATAGGCTTTTCTCCTTTTTATAGTCACAAAACCTCCCACATCCACACTGGACACTGCAGACACATTACCTGTTTCTACAGATGTACTGGGAAGCTGGTTGGACGGTTTGGCGACAGGTTTCCTGGACACCTTGGGTATCATTTTAGTTACTGGTATTTTAGGCCGACTTTAGTGGCTGACCATTGTTTAGATCTTACTTTCATGGCCAATGATGGTGGTTTACGTCCTTCTTCAGTGGCTGGTGGCACTTTAGATGTTTCCTCAGTGTCTGGTGGTGCTTTAGGCATTACTTCAGTGGCTGGTGGTCCTAGTAGTGCAGCATCCATTAATATTACATCAGACTCTGGAGCAGGTTCACTGTTACTATGATTTATCATCTCATCAGTGCCGGCTTCTTGCACAACATCTGCACCTCTGGTGACATCTTTTTTCATCATTTCCAGGGAAGTCTGGTCATTATATTTATTATGTTCTCCATGAGGACAATCCCGGAACGTATGGCCAGATCCTGAGCACAGGTTACAGATGACAGGTCCTGTGCATTTGTCCTTTGTATGTCCGAACTGTCCACACAATGAGCATGTGATACGAGAGCAGTTCATGGCGAGGTGCCTGCCCCCACATCTATGGCACAGACGTGGCTGACCGGGGTAGTAGCATATCCCCCTCTCTGAGCCTAGGTAGAAGGAGTGCGGCAGATGTCTGGTTACACCATTCTCTTGTAGAAGCTGGATTTTCACAGAATATCCTCCATTCCATATTTGCTCCTCATCATAGATCTTCTCAGGATAACTTCTCACCATGCACTGCCGGCTCAGCCAGTGCTGCAGATCCACCAGCGCCACCACCTCAGACTGGAACAGGACAGTGGCCGTTATTTCCTGCGGCTTAGACAGCTGGATACACTGGAGATGATCCCAGATCTCATCTTCTCTAGTGTCATTATAGATGTTCCAGAACAGATCCAGATCACACTGGAGCTTAAAGCTGATGTCATAGATCCTGCTGGATGGGACATGGATCAGAGCGTAGACCTCAGACGCCTTAAACTTCATAAACTCTTTCAGAAGAACTTTTCCAATATAGATTCTAGATGGGATTTTCTCCTCTGGTCCCAGTGTACTTTATCCTGACTGCGTTCCTCCTCTGAGGTGGAGGGTTCACTAGTCTCGTGACATTGGAGAACAGTCTCCTGAACTGATGTTGGTCAGCAGATGGGTCAGTGCTGGAGCTTTCCCAGCCACAGGAGGATCAGCTGGAGCTTTCCCCAGCCACAGGAGGATCAGTGCTGGAAATCTCCACCGCTGCTGAAGGATCAGTGCTGGAGCTCTCCCAGCCCCATGATTACTGACACCTGTTTGTCTGCAGACATGCCCAGATCACTACTGATTGTTTCACAATGTGGTTCATCACTGACATGGAGGTCAAGTCCATTATATTTCAGTGTGGTCTCCATTCACTGACATGGAGGTTCAGAGTCCATTATTACTGCAGTGTGTCTCCATTCACTGACATGGAGGGTTCAGAGTCCATTATAATGTTGTATTATCTGTTACAAACAGGCAATCGCTAGCACCAGTGAGCGGGGTCTCACATACAGCACAGTGAGCGGGGTCTCACATATAGCACCAGTGAGCGGGGTCTCACATACAGCACCACTGAGCGGGGTCTCACAACAGCACTGAGCGGGGTCTCACATACAGCACCAGTGAGCGGTGTCTCACATACAGCACACTGAGCGGGTCTCACACACAGCACGTGAGCGGGTCTCACATATAGCACCAGTGAGCAGGGTCTCACATACAGCACCAGTGAGCGGGTCTCACATACGGCATCAGTGAGCGGGGTCTCACATACAGCATCAGTGAGCGGGGTCTCACATACAGCACCAGTGAGCGGGGTCTCACACACAGCACCAGTGAGCGGGGTCTCACACACAGCACATGAGTGGGGTCTCACATACAGCACCAGTGAGCGGGGTCTCACATACGGCACTCAGTGAGCGGGGTCTCACATACAGCATCAGTGAGTGGGGTCTCACATTACAGCCCAGTGAGCGGGGTCTCACATACAGCACCAGTGAGCGGGGTCTCACATATAGCACCAGTGAGCGGGGTCTCACATACAGCACCAGTGAGTGGGGTCTCACACACAGTGTCAGTACAGGGGGCACTTACTTTATCACTCATGGGAGCTGTGCTCACTACATTGCTGCATACAGAGGGCACTGCAGTTAACCCCACGTTTGCTGACACACTTTCCTCTGGAGCATTGTCTGCTGCCTCAGACCCCTCACATTGTGCGCTGATATCAGTGATACATTTCTTTCCAGACTTCCCTGCTCCGCACCGTGCACAATTTTATATTTAATGTCTTTATTACCCATTACTTGTTTTCTATTCATCTTCTGGGCTCTGGTTCCCCTCTTTTTCTCCATAGCCCAAGTTTCCTTTCTGGGCACAGAGTTTACATTTTTGTCCAAGTTTTCTTTCCGAATGCCCAGCTCTCGCCTGCAATCATCCAGGCTCTCACTTTTCATCAGTTTTATCTTTGGATCAGTCTCTTTGTTAATTTCATCTTGCAATTTGCTGATTTGCATTTCCAGCTTAAAAATACTTTGCCTTGTAACTTTACCACTCAATCCAGCAACATAACAAGCAGGTTTAGAAGACTCACCAGCCACCATTTCCAGCTTTCCATCACCACCAGGTCCATGCTGCAAGCCACACTCCAGGCTGAGGGCTTTCCCTGGATCATCAGCCCAGCTTCCCTCCCTCCACCTGGGTCAGAAGCCATGCCTCCGCCCTGCTGGGAGCTCACAAACACACGTCTATCCTCTCCTATGTACAAGGATATAACTACTATAATACTGCCCTATGTACAAGAATATAACTACTATAATACTGCTCCTATGTACAAGAATATAACTACTATAATACTGCTCCTATGTACAAGAATATAACTACTATAATACTGCTCCTATTACAAGAATTAACTACTATAATACTGCCCTATGTACAAGAATATAACTACTATAATACTGCCCTATGTACAAGAATATAACTACTATAATAGCCCCTATGTACAAGAATATAACTACTATAATACTGCCCTATGTACAAGAATATAACTACTATTAATACTGCCCTATGTACAAGAATATAACTACTATAATACTGCCCTATGTACAAGAATATAACTACTATAATACTGCCCCTATGTACAAGAATATAACTACTATAATACTGCCCCTATGTACAAGAATATAACTACTATAATACTGCTCCTATGTACAAGAATTAACTACTATAATACTGTCCCTATGTACAAGAATATAACTACTATAATACTGCCCTATGTACAAGAATATAACTACTATAATACTGCTCCTATGTACAAGAATATAACTACTATAATACTGCCCTATGTACAAGAATATAACTACTATAATACTGCTCCTATGTACAAGAATATAACTACTATAATACTGCCCCTATGTACAAGAATATAACTACTATAATACTGCCCCTATGTACAAGAATATAACTACTATAATACTGCCCCTATGTACAAGAATATAACTACTATAATACTGCCCTATGTACAAGAATATTGCTACTGGAAATCACTGCTGTAGTAGAAGGCTCATGGATTTGGTATTCTTCATGATGACATCTAGTAATATTTTATTTTTGTTTATTATAATGTTGCAATCAAATCTCATCAGAATTTAATGAGCAGATGAATGCTGGGTCTTTGTACTGTCTGTGGATTCCTATATCTGCTTGGCAGAAGCCCAAATTATTACAAGTGTTGCTCTTCACATTTTGTTCTGGAAAGTAGTGGTAGATTTTATGTGTTTCTAATAATTTACAGTATAATTTATTGATTACGACAATTCTATCCTTCTCACCACATGAAGGCAATCATTACGTGGACTGCACTTACCAGTCTACTTTTTGCCTCTCTGTGGTTTTGTCTGTGCACCACAACGTAACTTGTATGGAGATGGTGTTCAGCGCGAGGGGTAATGTCCACAAGGTTATAAAAATATCTCAAAACATCCAAACAGTTTTGTTGCCTTCAGTCTAAATCTACAATGTGCACATTCCAATACGATCAAGAAAAATCACTACAAGAACACAGGCATCCAAACACGTATTCTGTCTGTCTCATATCTACCTACCTATCATCTGAAGTAAGGTAAAAGAAAGCAGCACTTAGAGAGTGGGAGCAAATCCCTGAAGTCTCCGTCCAAGTAGAAGATACAAGAATGCTTGAGGTGGGAGCGGAAATGAAGTGGTTGATATGGATGATGAGTGTAGTCCATCTCCTAAGACATGGATGATAAATATAGCCCATCTCCTATGGATGATGTCGTTAAACTGCTAAGACATGGACGATGAATGTAGTCCATCTCTTAACACATGGACGATGAATGTACTCCATCTCCTAATACATGGATGATGAGTTTAGTCCATCTCTTAACACATGGACGATGTATGTAATCCTCAGACATGGTTGATGAATATACTCCATCATCTCCTAAGACATGGACGATGAGTGTAGTCCATCTCCTAAGACATGGACGATGAGTGTAGTCCATCTCCTAAGACATGGACGATGTATGTTATCCTCAGACATGGTTGATGAATGTACTCCATCTCCTAAGACATGGACGATGAGTGTAGTCCATCTCTTAAGACATGGACGATGAGGGTAGTCCATCTCCTAAGACATGGATGATGAGTGTAGTCCATCTCTTAAGACATGGACGATGAGTGTAGTCCATCTCCTAAGACATGGACTAGGAATGTAGTCCATCTCCTAAGACATTGATGTCCATATAACAATCCATGTTAAAATGGACAACTGCAAAGCCTGATACATGTTACCTGCACTGATACATTGTAACAAACTCAGCCCAGCTATTTTTCCACCTGTCCCAGCCTTCCCCTTTAAGTACATATGCTCCATAATATCATCTGCAGCTGCTTTATCTATGTGATTGTCTCTATAGCAGCTTTGGGGCTGCGCACAAGAAAGGAAATATTCATTTTTTTCCATCTTTTCTTTTTTCAGAGAAATCTCTTAAAAGGAACCAGTCACTATAAAAAAAGAGCTTTCCAATCTGCCGACAGGATGATATAGATCAGGGGGAGCTGAACAGATATCATTTCTTGTAGGTTTCCATATAATTTGTAAATTATGGATTGGGCTTAGGAGTCCAGTGGGCGGTGCTACTCAATGATTGGCAGAGGGCTTATTATCCTTCCCGCCCACTGGACTCCTAACCCAGAATAAGCAGAGATATAAAAGAATAAAAAACACAAGTTATAATGAATATTTTTCTAGAAAACTATATATCTATCTGCTCATCTTTTCCTACAGGAAAAATACAGCAATTGTTCAACAAGGTCAGGAGAAATTTTGGGTCGTTTCCATTGAAATAGCAGGAATGAGTAATTGTCTGATATACTGCTCTGTGTCTCCTGTACTTCAGCACAATAATGGCGTCTTCCCCTAATAGTGGCTTGTGGGGTAGGGTTCTGTAGAAGTTCCTAACGCTGCCCCATAAATATTAATGTAACCCTCGCTAGACGTGAATCGGTTCGGGATTCTAGAAGGAATTGTATCTTGATACATTGTATCCAATGAATGTTCCATTACTTGGATCCGGCTCATTGTGCACAATCTGTTGGAGATTCTGGTCAGGACCGCGGTGGGGTGGAGCAATGACTTTTCTTGGGTCCCGTTCTGAGCAGAATTTTAAATTGTTAGTTCTGTTCACTTTTACTTCGGGGGATGGGGCGGTAGTTTCTGCCTGGGAGAGTACATCATGTCTGCGGTGCCAGCTTTGCAAATGAACAAATTATGTAACCTTCAATTGTTCCAAGAAGTTCTGCGCAGAATGCAAGTAATGCGGCACAATGGCTGCTACCTGGGAGAATAGAGGAGAGGGTAAATCTGTAAAGAGAAGGCAAAATAGGCTAGAAAGAATATGTAGAGAAACCATGGGTAACATAGAATTTAGAGCGGCTGTGCACAAATGAAATATTATGTTTTCCTCTTGGTCACTGGGTGCTGAGAGCTGGATCCGGAGTGATCAGCCTGGTGGCCGCATGACAGATTCTCTTTAATCCATTTTTTTCTTACTGGTTTGCATTAGTAAAATTGCATAACCAGTGATTAGCATAGACATGGGGCCACCGTCACTGTGCCGCCCAATGGTCCACATGCACCTAGATCTGATGGTCGCCATAATTCGTGCCCTATGTACAACTATGTAATGTTGCATCTCACGTGAGATCAGAGGACTTTCTAGAACTACAGGAAATTGACCCATTATAGAAATGACACAATAAAAGGTAAAATAACGGGATCCGCCACTCCTCACCTAACAGCGGCTTTCCATGTGGGCTGCCCCTTTATCATCACAGTGAGCCGCTGACCCCGATTACCCTTTGCGTAAACCAGTCTATTACTGTCAGTTTATCCAGAAATGGCGTTAGGGCGCCGGACGGGATTAGCACATTCTCCGAGTTGCCAGACGCAGGGTGTATCAGGAGCTGGAGAGCAGGAACGTGACGCTAATTGCTTGTTATCTCCAACTCATATTATCAATGATCCATGCACCGCAGCCAGGAGGACGTGGCGGGGCCCACGGGGCCACAACACTGTGAGAACTCATCCGGAGAGAAGCGCCTTCAAATCCTGCCGGGGACACCGGGAAATCTGGAGAAAAAAACGATTTCCATCATTGAAGCAGTTGTGGCCCCGAGCCCAGGACTGGAGCGCAAATGTGACATCTGCAAATGAAAAATGCAAGAAAATTGGGGAAAATGTGGAAAAACTATCGGTTGGGTATAAATAATATGGGTATAAGGTAAGATCCTGAGGCAAAGGGTCATTTACTTCTAGCACAGGGAGACAGAATGAAGGAGGGTGATAGGAGCCGCCCCTGAGGAGGTGGAGGGGCTGCAGCTATGGCCGCTGAGGAGGGAGGCCATGTTGTTGTGGGGCATATAATATTTAGAGGACTGCACCTGTATGCTGCCATTTTCCCACCAGCTGAGGCCTGTGTGTGAGGAGACCCCTGCGCTGCTGGAGGAGCTGCTGTATCACCTGACAGGAAGGGTCTGTAGAGCAGTGTGTGAGGGAGGAGGAGGAGCGTCACTGTGACTGACAGTTGGGAGAGGCAGCCAGCGCTGAGCCACAGGGGGCGGGACTTTCCACCAGCCAATCCCTGCTTAGCGCGGGCTCAGCAGGATTCTCCTCAGTCCCAGTCAGGAGCAGCCCCCGGGTGAGTGTGACTGAGCCTGTGTGACGTGTATGGACGGTGTGAGGAGGCTCAGTCCCTGCAGCAGACGCCGCCCCTCACCTCCTGCCAGTCTGCCCCCCTGACAGGACACAGCAGACCCCTCATTCCCACAGGCGGCATTTACTCTCCACACTGCTCTGAAAACTTCAGTCTTCTAAATGGAGCTGCGGTGTCCTGCAGGGGGTCTCCAGGACGCTGTGTCATGTCAGGGGGCAGATGGGGCACAGCAGCCTCGTGTCTCTGCAGGGGGTCTCCAGGACGCTGTGTCCTGTCAGGGTCAGATGGGGCACAGCAGCCTCATGTGTCTCTGCAGGGGGTCTCCAGGACACTGTGTCCTGTCAGGGGGCACAGCAGCCTCATGTATCTCTGCAGGGGGTCTCCAGGACGCTGTGTCCTCTCAGGGGGCAGATGGGGCACAACAGCCTCATGTGTCTCTGCAGGGGGTCTTCAGGATGCTGTGTCCTGTCAGGGGGCAGATGGGGCACAGCAGCCTCATGTGTCTCTGCAGGGGGTCTCCAGGATGCTGTGTCCTGTCAGGGGGCACAGCAGCCTCATGTATCTCTGCAGGGGGTCTCCAGGACGCTGTGTCCTCTCAGGGGGCAGATGGGGCACAACAGCCTCATGTGTCTCTGCAGGGGGTCTTCAGGATGCTGTGTCCTGTCAGGGGGCAGATGGGGCACAGCAGCCTCATGTGTCTCTGCAGGGGGTCTCCAGGACACTGCGTCCTGTCAGGGGGCAGATGGGACACAGCAGCCTCATGTGTCTTTGCAGGGGGTCTCCAGGACTCTGTGTCCTGTCAGGGGGCAGATTGGGGCACAGCAGCCTCATGTGTCTCTGCAGGGGGTCTCCAGGACGCTGTGTCCTGTCGGGGCAGATGGGGGCACAGCAGCCTCATGTATCTCTGCAGGGGGTCTCCAGGACGCTGTGTCCTCTCAGGGGGCAGATGGGGCACAGCAGCCTCATGTGTCTCTGCATGGGGTCTCCAGGATGCTGTGTCCTGTCAGGGGGCAGATGGGGCACAGTAGCCTCATGTGTCTCTGCAGGGGGTCTCCAGGACACTGTGTCCTGTCAGGGGGCAGATGGGGCACAGCAGCCTCATGTGTCTTTGCTGGGGTCTCCAGGACGCTGTGTCCTGTCAGGGGGCTGATTGGCGCACAGCAGCCTCATGTGTCTTTGCTGGGGGTCTCCAGGACGCTGTGTCCTGTCAGGGGGCTGATTGGCGCACAGCAGCCTCATGGGTCTCTGCAGGGGGTCTCCAGGACGCTGTGTCCTGTCAGTGGGCAGATGGGGGCACAGCAGCCTCATGTGTCTCTGCAGGGGGTCTCCAGGACCCTGTATCCTGTCGGGGCAGATGGGGGCACAGCAGCCTCATGTGTCTCTGCAGGGGGTCTCCAGGACACTGTGTCCTGTCAGGGGGCAGATGGGGCACAGCAGCCTCATGTGTCTCTGCAGGGGGTCTCCAGGATGCTGTGTCCTGTCGGGGCAGATGGGGCACAGAAGCCTCATGTGCCTCTGCAGTGGGTCTCCAGGATGCTGTGTCCTGTCAGGGGGCAGATGGGGCACAGCAGCCTCATGTGTCTCTGCAGGAGGTCTTCAAGATGCTGTGTCCTGTCAGGGGGCAGATGGGGGCACAGCAGCCTCATGTGTCTCTGCAGGGGGGTCTCCAGGAAGCTGCTCATCAGGATTTATAGCTTGGCCTGGCAGCATATCTGGGAAATCCCCAGTGGACCTTTGGCATTGGGAAGGAGAGGAGGAGAAAAAAAGTCTGCAGTTTTTAGGGGCACGGGCCCTTTAGAAGCGCAGACAGAGAATGTGCAGGGGCGCATGCAGCGTTCACTACCTGAACCGCAGCGTTGCATGTCCCGATCGTATCTGTCAGAATGGATATATTGGGGGCAGGGAAAAAGGACCAGGATGGATATAAGGGGGGCGGCAGGATGGATATTTGGGGGGCAGGAAAAAAGGACCAGGATGGATATATGGGGGCAGGACAAAGGACCAGGATGGATACATATGAGGGGCCAGGACAGATACATATGGGTCACAGGGAGCCAGGATGGATACATATGGGAAGGCCAGGATATATATATGGGGGGCAGAACAAAGGACCAGGATGCATATATATGTGGGGCCAGGATGCAGATATATGGGTGACCAGGATGGATATATGGTAAAGCCAGGATCGATTTATGGAGGGGGTAGGAGAATAGAACAGGATGCATATATATGGGGGAGCCAGTATACACATATATGGGGAGCCAGGATAGATATATCTTAGAGCCGGGATGCATATATATGGAGGGGCCAAGATCGATATATGGGGGGGCCAGGGTGGATTTATTGGGGGTTTGCAGGACGAGAGAACAGGATGCATATATATGGTGGGCCAGAATGGATATATATGGGGGGCCAGGAGGATATATGGGGGGGGCAGGACAAGGATGGATATATATGGGGGGGCCAGGATGGATATATGGTAGAGCCGAGATGTATATATATGGAGGGGGCGAGGATCGATATATGGGGGGAAGGACAAGGGACCAGGATGCATATGTATGGGGGTCCAGGATGCATATATATATGGGGCAGCCAGGATGGTTATATATGGGGGAGCCAGGATGGATATATGGGGGAAGCCAGGATGGATTTCTGAGTGGAGACCAGGACAATGGGCCAGGATGGATATATAGGGGTCCAGGAGAGATAAATGGGGGGAAGGACAAGTGACATATGGGGCCAATATGGATTGCGGGGGGGGGCAAGATGGATATCTGGGGGCCAGGCTGCACAAGGGACATAGGGGGCCAGGCTGGGGCATATTATAAAATAAAGGGGACCAGGCTGTGTGAGATTATTAAATAAAGGGGCCAGGATGAGGGACTTAATTACTGTTTGGGTGCCAGAATGAGGAACATGCTATATTAGTTTATGGTGACAAGTGGGGAGCATAATTTCTTTAGGGTCCAATAAGGGACATTATTGCTACTGTAATATAATTTACTTTTTAGGAAACTTTTCCATGGACGAAACAAAATGGTGGTCCTGTTACTGTGCAGGGCAGCACTACGTCTCTTTTTTTTCATCTGACATAGTGTAGAAGTCAGGGAAAAAGTGGGGAAACTGCTCTGGAATCGATCAGCCATTGATGACTGTTATTTTTTGCAGAGATGAGTTCTGGCTGGATGTGATGGCGGTCTGTGCTGGCTGAAGAATAAAAGCGAAGGACTTCAACTAGAGACGTCACAGGTGAGTCAGTGTATTACATGTACACTGACACTATATACAGAGCTCCTATATATAATGTCACTAGTGATCACTGTATTACCTGCACACTATACACTATATACAGAGCTCCTTTGTATAATGTCACTGGTGATCACTGTATTACCTGTACACTGACACTATATACAGAGCTACTGTGTATAATGTCACTGGTGATCACTGTATTACCTGTACACTATATACTGAGCTCCTGTGTATAAGGTCACTGGTGATCACTGTATTACCTATATACTATATACAGAGCTCCTGTGTATAATGTCACTATTGATCACTGTATTACTTATTCACTGATACTATACACTGTATACAGAGCTCCTGTGTATAATGTCACTGGTGATCTCTGTATATTACCTGTACACTGACTCTATACACTATATACAGAGCTCCTGTGTATAAGGTCACTGGTGATCACTGTATTACCTATATACTATATACAGAGCTCCTGTGTATAATGTCACTATTGATCACTGTATTACTTGTTCACTGATACTATACACTGCATACAGAGCTCCTGTGTATAATGTTTCTGGTGATTACTGTATCACCTGTACACTATATACAGAGCTCCTGTGTATAATGGCACTTATGGTGATATTAGTTTTGTATTTTTTTTAATGATCAGTATTGTAGTATTATGTTACTCTATGATGATGAAATGTGGTCCGGCCGTGATGTGATAGTATTTGTTCCTTCTACATGGTATTATTAGGTCACTATGTGGTCGTAATATGTGGACTTGTCATGGTGTGGGTTTTTGTTCCTTGTTAATGGTATTATTCTGTCACTATGTGGTGGTAATATGTGGTCTGTCATGTGTGTGGTATTTGTCCTTGTATGTGTATTATTCGGTTACAATTGGTGGTGATACTGTCCAAAGTGTGATGGGTTGTCCCTTGTTGTAATTATGTTATTTTAAAAATGTATGTGACACAATTCCTTAAGAAATAAATAATTACCTAAATAAGTATTGGATAGTTTAAGAAATGTTTAATAGTTTATAGTAAAGTAGGGCCCGGCCTAAAGAGTCTACCTTGCCGTACTAGCGGCTTAAAAATTATTTTGGCTAAAACAAAAGCTGCTGGCTATGTATGTGATCTGGTGTTAGATGGGAACTGTTAATGTGTGATTGGTGAGGACATGGTACAGATGTGGAGTTTTTCCAAGAGTGGGCGGTGTGACTGTGGAAGTTTCGAGGATGGTCGAGGCGGAGCTGAGGTGGAGCCTGGAAGGAGTCTCAAGGGGCCCGAAAATTTTGCCAGTATGGGGCCCTGAAATTCCTGGTGACAGCCCTGACCTTGCCACGGGCA
Organism: Oophaga sylvatica; assembly: GCA_033576555.1. Lineage (NCBI taxonomy): Eukaryota > Metazoa > Chordata > Amphibia > Anura > Dendrobatidae > Oophaga > Oophaga sylvatica. Next base: position 34,864,201 of record JARQOD010000010.1, on the reverse strand, counting down.
TCATCAGATAAGAAAGAAGAGCAGAGCAGGTTGCAGAGCAGAGGCTCACTGGTAATGGCTGAGACTGAGAGGACTGGAAAGAATCCGGTCAAGTGTATACGGTAATTGTCCCGTAATAGGAACCCAGCTGTACCATGAACTGTAATTCAGAGTAATATGAGCACGGCTGTGCTGACCTCTTGGTGGAACGGCTGTGTGGACTGCTGGGGAAATGGCTGTACAGACCGCTAGAGGCACGGCTGTGTGCGGACTGATAGGGGCATGAGTTGGACTGCTAGGGACGGTGTGCGACTAGAGGCATGGCTGTGACTGATGGCAGACTTGTGTGCGTAGGGAGCGTGACGGAAGCTGTAGACCGCTAGAGGCACGGCTTGTGCTGATAGGGCGACTGTATGCTAGGGGCAGTGCATTGTGTGGGACTGATAGGGGCAGCATGGCTGTGCGGACACTAGAGCATGGCTGGCCGACTGATAGGGGCATGACTTGTGGACTGCTAGGGCACGGCTGTGCGGATGCTAGGGGCATGCTGTGCGGACCTCTAGGGAATGGCTGTGAGGCCCGCTAGGGGCACGGCTGTACGTACGGACTGATGGAGGCATGGCTGTGCGGACCGGTAGGGGCACAGCTGTATGGACGCCTAGGGGCACGGGTGTACAAACCGCTAGGGTACGGCTGTGCGGACTGCTAGGGGTACGGCTGTGCGGACTGCTAGGGGTACAGCTGTACAAATCACTAGGGGCACGGCTGTGCAGATCACTACAAGACAAAATGATACACATCAAATTCAATCTACATCTCCTTTTAACAAATGAATACACAGTAAAAAAAACAAAAAACCCTCTGCCATCATCATCCAACTTTTGGAGTGTGTGCACATATTTCCCATTTTTTACATTTTAAAGGGGTTGTACAGTCCAAATTAATAAGTCTGCAGTCAGTCTGTGTGACTGGAGACTTATTAATCCTCCCAGCGAGGATTTGCCGGTTTCTGAGTCAGGATCGGAGGGTAAGTATGAGTTAAACACTCCCGGCCAGGGCCGTCATGTGGGCGTGGCCTCGCTACATGCACTTGTATTGTCCAGTGGGCGTGGCCGACTAGAGGGCGCGGCCTCGGTCCATATAGGTGTGTGGATTGATACCACGCCTACTGGCCGGGAGTATGTATAACTCATACATACCCTCCGATCCCGTCTCAGTAACCGGTGACTCCCCGCAGTGCACAGTGCGTGCTCTGGGGGAATTCACAAGTCTGTGGTCACGCACAGTGTTTGCAAACTTATAGATTTGGACCGGACAATCCCTTTAAGTCTATTACAAATGTATTCATGTTTTAGAATGCGCGTCTTCACCCCCAGCGACATTACCATTAATGACTGCAATTAGCCGCCATGGCTCCTCGAAAATTAATTTGAAAACTTTATCTCCGATATGATCTCACTGAAACGACGCCTCGTCCGTAACTACAGCATCAGCTCTGAGTACACCGATGCTTTCTATGGTGGATACAAATGGGGCAGAACTGTCAGGTCACAATCAGCAGAAGCTTCCCCAGCAGAGAATAAAGGAAATGATTGTCTTTAGTAATAAACAAAAATAAATAATACAAGACTTTTCCGATTTTCACACCCAGGCAGGACATTATGGAGGAACTCACTTTCCCAGGTCAAGCGAGTCCACGTCTAGCAGAAGTTTCTGCAGAACTCCACTTTCCATCTTCTCTAGACACTCGGCTTTTCTTCTTTTTCTTGCTTACTGGCAATGTCCCATTTAATCCCCTCGCACGTGGAGCCGCAGCTGAGCAGGTCCAGAACCTGGAGTCCAGTGTGGGAGCGGCCATCCCACCCCGACTCTAAGGTCACTCCTAAATCCAAGGACCCCAAAATCCTTCATTCATATGACCGAGAACAGCAACTTCTGCCGCACAAGCCTACTGCCCAGCAATCTACCTGCTGGCTGCTTTCAGTGTCTGTCGCAATTTTTAATTGTGGCTGTTTTATACTTCTTTGAGGAATTTTAGCTATCATTCAATATATTATCTACCTCTCTAATTATCTATCTAGCATTCCATCCATCCATCCATCCATCCACCCTTCCTTCCATCAATCCACTTATACACTTACCCATCCATGCATCCATCCATCTACCAATCAATCAATCAATCCATCCACCCATCTGTCGATCCTTCCTTATGTTCAACCATCCTTCCATCCATCTGCTGATACACTGATACAGCCACCCATCTATCTATCCACCCTTTCTTCTATCAATCCATCCATCCTTCCATCAACCCATCTATCCCTCCATCCTTCCTTCCACCTATCCATCTATCCACCCATTAATCCACCCATCCTTCCATACAATTGCCTTTTCTTCCTTCCTTCGATCTATCCACCAATCCATTCACCCTTCCATTCATCCATCCATTGATTCACTCACCTATCCATCCATCCTACATCCATCCAACCATGTAAAAAAACAAGAATGAAATGATTATGAATTATCTCATTAAGAAATTGATGGCAACGATACATCTCAAAAACGTTGGTACTGGGTTAGGAAAAGGCTAGAAAAGCAACAGGGAATAATGAAAAACAGCCGGACGGTCAATGTTCACCTAAGTCACAACTGTGTATAAAAAGAGCACGTGAGAGAGGCAGAGTCTCCCAGAAGCAAAGATGGTCGGAGGTCACCAATCTGTGAGCAACTGCATCTAGAACGATTTCAGAATCATTTTCCTGAATGAGCCTCGCTCCGATCACGTATTGCCCTTATCTTATTTTTGCAGACATATTTTAGAAAGATTAACAAGATGTTTCAGATAGATGGAAACAATTGTGAATGTCTGACCCGACTACGAGGTTTGTTTGTAGTCTGTTGCCATGGAAATCCATGAGTCTGCGTAGGAGCTGGAGAGACAGAATGATGGGACATTTGCTGCTTTCAAAGTTGCTTCATTTTTCTTAGATGCATCGGAGCCGAGTTCGGCTTTAGGGGAAAGTTTATCTCATTTAGAAGCTTTGCAGGAAATGTTTAATCAAGATCTGATGTAAATTTTCTTCATTTTATATGTTACATGAATTGGGAAAGTAAAAATATCCATAATCATCCGCTCATTACAAGATCCCCCAGCGCTGCGCTTTCTAGACATGAAAACATCCTCAACAACAGGACAGAAATAGATTGTAATTATGTAATTAATGCATCCTCTCCGGGCAGATGAAGCGGTCAGCGGCGGATACCTCTAATAGTTATCAATTATTCCTAATGTATCCTCAACGCTGAACGCTGAGAGATGATGACGAATCCGAACGTCAGGGAGACACACGAGCTGGAGGACAATGAAGCAGGACTACAGGTTCCAGCATGTAGCATGTTTATGGGAACTAGTATATATACAGTATATACTGTATACAGAGAGAGAGGTGTGATCCGTCACTGTACAAACACGTCTCCACCAGAGCCAGTGGTGGCGGCTTTACACCACTCCATCCGACGCTCGGCATTGTGCTTGGTGATGTACGATTGCTTGGCCATGAAGCTCCTGGTGGGGGCGCAGTGTTTGTGCTGATGTTATATCAGAGGAGGTCTGGACTCTGCAGTTTTGGGGTCCACAGAGCGTTGGTGACTTTTCTGCCCTCTCCTCCTCTGCACATTACGGGGTCTCCACCTCGTGGCTGAGTTGCTGCGGTTCCTTCCACTTCTCAATAATATCACTCACAGTTGATGGGGAAGATTTAGGAAGGAAGAAATGTCATGAACGGACTTGTTACCCCGGTGGCTCCTATTACAGGACCAGCGCTGGTATCAGTGAGCTCTGCACCACTGGCCGCTCTGTCACATGTTAGTAAAGGCAGACGGCATGGCGGGGGCCGGAGATTATACACCGGGGGCGAGGAATCGGATGTTATACACCGGGACAATGGGGCTGGATGTTATACTCTGGGGGCAATGGGGCCGGATATTATACACAGGGGGGCAATGAGGCCCGATGTTATACACCGGGAGTGAGGGGCCATATATTATACACAGGGGGCAATGGGGCCGGATGTTATACACTGGGGGGCAATGGGGCCGGATGTTATACACTGTGGGGCTGAATATTATACACTGAGGGCAATGGGGCCGGATGTTATACACTGGGGGGCAATGGGGCTGGATATTATACACTGGGGGCAATGGGGCCGGATGTTACATGGGGGTATGGGCTGGATATTACACTGGGGGCAATGTGGCCGGATGTTATACACTGTAGGGCAATGGGGCGGATATTATACACTGGGGGCAATGGGCCGGATGTTATACACTGTGGGGCAATGGGGCTGGATATTATACACTGGGGGCAATGGGGCCGGATGTTATAACTGGGGGCAATGGGGCTGGATATTATAACTGGGGGCAATGGGGCGGATGTTATACACTGGGGGCAATGGGGCCGGATGTTATACACGGGGGTAAGGGCCGATATTATACACATGGGGGCAATGGGGCCGGATGTTATACACTGGGGGTAATGGGGCTGGATATTATACACTGGGGGCAATGGGCCGGATGTTATACACTGTGGGGCAATGGGGCTGGATATTATACACTGGGGGCAATGGGGCCGGATGTTATACACTGTGGGGCAATGGGGCTGGATATTATACACTGGGGGCAATGGGGCCGGATGTTATATACTGGGGGGCAATGGGGCTGGATATTATACACTGGGGCAATGGGGCCGGATGTTATACACTGGGGGGCAATGGGGCCGGATGTTATACACGGGGGTGAAGGGCCAGATATTATACACAGAGGGGCAATGGGGCCGGATGTTATACACTGGGGGGCAATGGGGCCGGATGTTATACACTGGGGGGCAATGGGGCTGGATATTATACACTGGGGGCAATGGGGCGGATGTTATACACTGGGGGGCAATGGGGCTGGATATTATACACTGGGGGCAATGGGGCCGGATGTTATACACTGTGGGGCAATGGGGCTGGATATTATACACTGGGGGCAATGGGGCCGGATGTTATACACTGGGGTAATGGGGCTGGATATTATTCACTGGGGGCAATGTGGCCGGATGTTATACACTGTGGGGCAATGGGGCCGGATGTTATACACTGTGGGGCAATGGGGCCGGATATTATACACTGGGGGCAATGGGGCCGGATGTTATACACTGTGGGGCAATGGGGCTGGATATTATACACTGGGGGCAATGGGGCTGGATATTATACACTGGGGGCAATGGGGCCGGATGTTATACACTGGGGGGCAATGGGGCCGGATGTTATACACCGGGGGTGAAGGGCCAGATATTATACACAGAGGGGCAATGGGGCCGGATGTTATACACTGGGGGCAATGGGGCCGGATGTTATACACTGGGGGGCAATGGGGCTGGATATTATACACTGGGGGCAATGGGGCCGGATGTTATACATCGGGGTGAAGGGCCAGATATTATACACAGAGGGGCAATGGGGCCGGATGTTATACACTGGGGGGCAATGGGGCCGGATATTATACACTGGGGGCAATGGGGCCGGATGTTATACACTGGGGGGCAATGGGGCTGGATATTATACACTGGGGAGCAATGGGGCTGGATATTATACACTGTGGGGGCAATGGGGCCGGATGTTATACACTGGGGGGCAATAGGGCTGGATGTTATACACCAGGGGTGAGGGGCCTGATATTATACACTGGGGGTGAGGGGCCAGATATTATACACTGGGGTGCAATGGGGCCGGATGTTGTACACCAGGGGTGAGGGGCCTGATATTATACACTGGGTGTGAGGGGCCAGATATTATACACCGGGGGTGAGGGGCCAGATATTATACACCAGGGTGAGGGGCCAGATATTATACATCGGGGTGAGGGGCCAGATATTATACACCGGGGTGAGGGCCAGATATTATACACAGGGGGCAGTGGGGCCGGATGTTATACACCAGGGGTGAGGGGCCAGATATTATACACAGGGGGCAGTGGGGCCGGATGTTATACACCGGGGGTGAGGGGCCAGATATTATACACCGGGGGTGAGGGCCAGATGTTGTACACAGGGGGCAATGGGGCCGGGTGTTATACACCAGGGGTGAGGGGTCAGGTATTATACACAGGGGGGCAGTGGGCCGGATGTTGTACACAGGGGGCAGTGGGCCGGGTGTTATACACCAGGGGTGAGGGGTCAGATATTATACACAGGGGGCAGTGGGGCCGGATGTTGTACACAGGGGGCAGTGGGGCCGGATGTTATACACCAGGGGTGAGGGGCCAGATGTTGTACACAGGGGGCAATGGGGCCGGGTGTTATACACCAGGGGTGAGGGGCCAGATATTATACACTGGGGTGAGGGGCCAGATATTATACACTGGGGTGAGGGGCCAGATATTATACACTGGGGTGAGGGGCCAGATATTATACACTGGGGGTGAGGGGCCAGATATTATACACTGGGGTAAGGGGCCAGATATTATACACAGGGGGGCAGTGGGGCCAGATGTTGTACACAGGGGGCAATGGGGCCAGATGTTATACACCAGGGGTGAGGGGCCAGATATTATACACCGGGGGTGAGGGGCCAGATGTTGTACACAGGGGGCAATGGGGCCGGGTGTTATACACCAGGGGTGAGGGGTCAGGTATTATACACAGGGGGGCAGTGGGGCCGGATGTTGTACACAGGGGGCAGTGGGGCCGGATGTTATACACCAGGGGTGAGGGGCCAGATATTATACACTGGGGTGAGGGGCCAGATATTATACACTGGGGTGAGGGGCCAGATATTATACACAGGGGGGCAGTGGGGCCAGATGTTGTACACAGGGGGCAATGGGGCCAGATGTTATACACCAGGGGTGAGGGGCCAGATATTATACACCGGGGGTGAGGGGCCAGATGTTGTACACAGGGGGCAATGGGGCCGGGTGTTATACACCAGGGGTGAGGGGTCAGATATTATACACAGGGGGGCAGTGGGGCCGGATGTTGTACACAGGGGGCAGTGGGGCCGGATGTTATACACCAGGGGTGAGGGGCCAGATGTTGTACACAGGGGGCAATGGGGCCGGTGTTATACACCAGGGGTGAGGGGCCAGATATTATACACTGGGGTGAGGGGCCAGATATTATACACTGGGGTGAGGGGCCAGATATTATACACTGGGGTGAGGGGCCAGATATTATACACTGGGGTAAGGGGCCAGATATTATACACAGGGGGGCAGTGGGGCCAGATGTTGTACACAGGGGGCAATGGGGCCAGATGTTATACACCAGGGGTGAGGGGCCAGATATTATACACAGGGGTCAATGGGGCCGGTTGTTATACACAGGGGCGCAGTGGGGCTGGATATTATACACTGGGGGGAGGGTGATTGGATCAAGATCCAGAGTAGTCAATTCTATACTTACCGACAGTTACACCTTATAAGATGTAGCTTGCTCAATCCTTGCCCCAACAATGCCCTGGGATTCCTCCAGAAATACCCCAAAATACCAGAGGAACAGAGCCTATGACTGACTATGTAGAGCTGAAGCCCAGTGCCCATGTGGTGCCAGCAGTGCTCGCCCAGCATTAGGTTATGACTCAACTGAGCCTCTAGTGGCCAAACTGAAGATTGCACAATACCGGAATGCTTGCATTTTGGGATATGTCTTTATGATACAGATATTTTCTGGTTTTATTCTGCAAGTAGCAATGTAGAATAACACTTATTTCCCCTAGTAGCAACTTCTCCTGTGATTTGTAATTTGCAGCTAAAGACATAAGGAGACAATTAATTTCTTATGGTAATTTATGTACTTGAATCTTGCAGACATTTTCCTAGTTTTGAGATAGTGGAAATTAATATTTCTAATTAAATTAACTGGAAAGCTCTGGGATCGAGGCATCAAGGAATATTCCAGGCTGCTGTGTAATGCCACGTCTGACCACAGGGTGTGCTCTTTAGAATAAACATGGTCCATGCAGTACTGTACTTTAGAGCTCCACCTAGTGGCAAAAAATATATTACCGTCATTTATCCTTTTAATACAATGTAACCCATTGTTGTGCTGAAAAACAGGTCTCCAGCATCTTCATGTTCTTTTACTTTACCTGGAAACAGGCAGCTGCTATTGCTGGAACAGTCATTGCTTAACAATTATGTAGTTATTTTAATGTTGATCAAACCTGGATATTCATTCAAGCAATTATCATACTAACGAGATCAGGAAACAGCAAATAATCTAATTGCTGACGGTTTCTGTATAGCAAGGAAAGACTTTTCGTTAGGTGTCTAATTCTGGGCAATTTTTATGCTTTAGTAAGATGAACTAGCCTGGAGATTCACTCAAGATGTTATCAGATGACGAGATCAGTCAATAGCAACTAATCTGCTTGCTGATGGTTTCCATTTTTTTTTGTACGCTGTGCAAAAAAGTGGAATGCTTTTGGATGCCTTATCCTAATTGTGACTGATGCTGCCCCCTGTGTAAAGTATCCATCTATAGGGGACGGGGATATTCATCTCCCCACATAATCATTATCCCGCAGCATAACCCTAATGCACAGAAAGGAAAGTAAGTGATTATGAAGAATCCGTGTCGGGAGAGGAAAATAATTTGGATGGTGAGATAGAGACTTGTCTGCCAGACGTGCAATGTAGCGAGGATGGAGGAATGTGCAGAATTAATGAATGATGAAGCGGTTGCCGCGGAGAATAGAACTAACACTTGGTTCTATGGAATGCAGCGGCGGTGAGAGACAATGAAAGGAGCACGGATGGCGTGGCACAGAATGGGAATGAGGTTACTAATCCTGGCATTGTAGGCACGGCTCTCACCCAAGGATCCCCGCAGCCAGATGAGGATAAGGAGACGTATCCCCCTGGCATAGGGGATTTATCAAATCACTACCTGTTTCCAAGGGTGCCTATACTTTTGAAAACCATTTTTAGTATCATTCCAGTACATCTACATTAAAATGGGAAGTCTCTTTTTTTTAAAGAAACACTTTTCACTAAAAATCAGTTAAAGACTGATTGTACTGAAACAGCAAAACACAAACCTAGTAAGTGACACATCACTGGAGTCAGGGTCTCTGCCCCTACACCATGCTGCTCTCAGATTACATAGCAAAAACCTGCTGACATATTCCCTTTGAGTAGAATGGAGTGCAGGATGAGACTACAGAGTGTCTGTCTGTAGTCTGTATCCATGGAGACACATAGATATGCATGAGAGCTGTAAACACAAAACAGTGGGAGCATTTTAACAGGTGGTAAATTGGTTGCAAAGTTGAGATTACTTATTTTTCTTGCTCAATCTTCACTTATGAGCCACTTCTCTGGCCTCTGCCTCCTGAACTCATCATTCACTCTGGACAACATTTTGCTCAAAAGAAGACAGACTGCCAACTCACTGAGGAATCACATTACAGCCGCCCATTTACGTTTTTGGAAAGTGGAGGAACAGAGTGAGATGCACACATAGATGCGTGGCTGCTTTCTAGTAAGTGTTTATCTCACCTCAGAGATGGCTTCACACACTGCTCAATATATATATATATATATATATATATATATATATATAATATATATTTATACTTCTATGTGCTTGCTTTCTTTTGTTTTATCTCACTGCAGTGCTGAATGTTAGTTGTAATGTCAGGAATAGCGCAGTATGTAGCAATATATGTATAATCAAAATGACAGAACCCTAAAGTGAACCCAGAACTCGATAATAAGTCAATGGGGCGCATCTGTAACTATTTGGGTCTATAATATGATGACGGGGGAATGTCCACCCTTCAGTATAATCTTTGTTTAATCTGAAGAATTTCTTCCAATATTATGGCTGTTAGACTTGCATTTTTTTACATACAGAGCTATAAATCCCTGTAATACACTTCAGCCACCACTGGGGGGAGCCTAGTAGCTAATTAGATTCTACTAAAGACAGTATGCAGAAAGCTTAACAGCTCCCTCTAGTGGTGGATGCTGCAGGCGCTCAGCTTATTACAATCTATGTCTTTACAGGAAATTTGGAGTTCTGTATCATAAAAGTTGGGCTGTCTATTATAATGTTCTGCAGCAGATGAAATGTATACTATGAGGTTCTGCAGCAGATGAGGTGTATATTATGAGGTTCTGCAGTAGCTGAGATGTGTTTTGGGAGGTTCTGCAGCAACTGAGATGTATTATAAAATTCTGCAGCTGCTGAGGTACATTACGAGGTTCTGCAGCAGCTGAGGTAAATATTAGATTCTGCAGCAGATGTGTGTATTATGAGGTTCTGCAGCAGCTGAGGTATATTATGAGGTTCTGCAGCAGCTGAGGTATATATTATGAGGTTCTGGAGCAGCTGAGGTGTATTATGAGGTTCTGCAGCAGCTGAGGTGTGTATTATATTATAAGGTTCTGCAGCAGCTGGGGTGTATTATGAGGTTCTGCAGCAGCTGAGGTATAATGAGGTTCTGCAGCAGATGTGTGTATTATGAGGTTCTGCAGCAGCTGAGGTATGTATTATATTATAAGGTTCTGCAGCAGCTGGGGTGTGTTATGAGGTTCTGCAGCAGCTAAGGTATATATTATGAGGTTCTGCAGCAGATGTGTGTATTATGAGGTTCTGGAGCAGCTGAGGTGTATTTTGAGGTTCTGCAGCAGCTGGGGCACACAATAATGCACATTATTGAGGCTCTAGAACTGAGACCAGAGCTAGTCATTGATCAGCGCCGAACAAAGAACAAAAGTGATCAGACCAATGTGCTGCAATAGATGCTCAGCCTCAGAGCAGCGCTCGCCCTCATCGGATCAGCGGCTCCTGGTAGCCTGCGCTGTGTGACATGAGTAATACTAATAACACATGTAAACATCCAGCGTTCCTGTCAGCAGGATTACACTGTGGGTAATACTTGCTACATAATGGCAGATCATGAGTCTTGCGCCAGTAGAATGGATCATTGTTGTCGATCTCTGCGATTCTGACCCCCGTCTCCCCTCCTCCATGAATGCCCCTACTCTTCCCATCCCTCCCCTGACAGTGAGAGCAGCTGATTATCAGCAGGCACTGATCATGGCCCAGCCGCAGGCAAACCTAGGAGAATGCAGCATAAGATATCACCTTCCCCTCATCCAAGGACGACTAATTATTCCTCTGAATAGGATGTTTGCAAAGAAGATGGGTGAAATTTAAATGTAATCAAGTCTTGTCTCTGAGCCGCCGCCGCCGCTGCTGCCTACTCCTCACTGAACCATCTGCTGCCAGGAGTGTGAAAATGCAACACTATGTCGTGTCGTAAAAAAAATATATATAAAAAAGAATAACAATCCTTACAACTTCACACTACGGATGTAGGAGGAAATAAATGCTCACCCGTGAGCAAATACAATGATACTATTATCACTGCCTTAAAGGGGATAGCCATCTCTTAATATTAAATTCTAGATGCAGCATCTGCCTTCAATTTATTTTAGATATATATTGATACAAAGCTCCAAATCCTCTGTGAAAGACAAACATTAAAATTATCAAGTTCTGGCCCTCTGTAACCACCACTAAAAAGAGCTGGCCCTCTGTAACCAACTCTAGAGGGAACTGGCCCTCTGTAACCACCATTAAAGGTAGCTGGACCTCTGTGACCACCACTAGAGGGAACTGGCCCTCTGTAACCACTATTAGATGGAGCTGGCCCTCTGTAACCACCACTACAGGGAACTGTCCCTCTGTAACCACCATTAGAAGTGGCTGGACCTCTGTAACCACCACTAGATGGAACTGGCCCTCTGTAACCACTATTAGATGGAGCTGGCCCTCTGTAAACACCACTACAGGGAACTGCCCCTCTGTAACCACCATTAGAGGTGGCTGGACCTCTGTAACCACCACTAGAGGGAACTGGCCCTCTGTAACCACCACTAGAGGGAACTGGCCCTCTGTAACCACCATTAGAGGGAGCTGGCCCTCTGTAACCACCACTACAGGAAACTGCCCCTCTGTAACCACCAATAGAGGTGGCTGGACCTCTGTAACCACCACTAGAGGGAACTGGCCCTTGGTAACCACCATTAGAGGGAGCTGGCCCTCTATATCCACCACTTGAGAGAACTGGCCCTCTGTGACCACAACTAGAGGAAGCTGACCCTCTGTAATCACATAGAGGTAGCCGGACCTCTGTAATCACCACTAGAGGAAACTGGCCCTCTCTAACCACCACTAGAGAGATAAGTCCCTTTGTAACCACCACTCAAGAAAACTGGCTCTCTGTGATCACCACTAAAGAAATCTGACCCTCTGTAACAACCTTTTGAGGGAACTGGCCCTCTGAAACCTCTGGTTTGAGGTAGTTATTAAAGGGGAAGTAATTTATGGTTATATTAATTTTCCTATCAGATGGGAGCCGGCCCTCCGATATTGTAACATTATGGTATTGTGGCATTGCAAAATTCATTTCCAATTCTGTACCAAATGCGACCCATGTGAACGTAGTCAAACGCCAGTTAGGCATTTCTCTTTCTTAAATCACCCCATTCTTCCCACCAGTTGGCTAAGACTTAACTTCTCCTTTATTTTTGTTACTAAGTATGAGAATAACAGATTCAAGAGATAAAGAATAAATAATCCCCCCTCCCCATACACTGTCCATCACTCCTCTTCATTTCCATCCTCCTTCAGGGTTTCTGCTCGGCACTGTTATCATCAGATGAGCTGTCCATCATCTATCATCCTTCTTCATTATCATTCATCATCTCCATCTGCTACTTTATTACTAGGACTATTCCCATCACCCTTCTTACTTCTCCCCATCTCTTACCCATCCGATTATATCCATATACCGTCCTGTCCTGCTTGAAAATTCTCACCCTCATGCACCAAGTTTCTGATCTATCATCTCTCTGTGACACAATATTCATAACTCTGCTTGCTGTCATCCTTTATTCATAAAGCCACAGATCAGGGTTTGTTACCACTGCATCCAGTCTAGACAATCTAGATTCTGTATTAAATAAATTTGTCGTGATTGAATCTGTTGGGAAGGGGTTAAAAAAATGCACTCATGCTCTCCTCTGCTTGGCGCCTCTCCATACCTGTCCCATCAGCAGCTTCCCAGCTCTCCTCTGCCTTTTTCTTCTCCCTGCTCCTCTCCTTCCTGTGGGTGATGCTGCAGCTGACAAGGCCCCTCGTTTATTTATTTTTTAACCTTGTTGAATCAGAGGTGGTCGCCCGAAATTCAGATTTCCCAGAATTCATTAATTTGGGGAAATTCTAAATATTTTTAATTCGTTTGGAGCCAATTCTCTTAATTTATAGCTTTAATACATTGTAACAAACTATCAGAACAGGAGAGACATCGGTGCTGCTGATGTATTTAGCTCACAGAGCATTGCCTGGACTGAAAGCAACTGGAGAAAAAATGTTCATCTGTGAGACAATTTTGGACTCTACAGAATGTAAACGTGAGTTTTTCCATTCATTGACAGCAAGCAGAAATGTTCATAGTATGTTAGAAAGTTACAACATTTTCTTTCTTTGATCGTTTATACAAAGATTGCAAACAACATCTTACTGGCCGAATGCAATTATTGAAAATCTACTGTTCTGCTTAGGGTATACTGCTCCGCTGCAGAACTATGCGTCTGGGATTACAGACCATAAACAGCCCTGTTCAGACTATGACTTACTCCATATGCTGCAAAGAAATGTAGACATTGGAGTTCGCCCAACTTTTGGAATCAAAGGATTCAAGCAAATATTAAGGTCACCCCTCCCCCCAAATGACCTGTCAGTGAATGGAATCAATGGATCTACCTAAATATTAAATTCACTCAATATTATCTGTATTGAATGGAACCAAGGGATCTATAGAAATATTAAATTTACCCCAATATTACAATGACTTTCGATTTTGGTTTTCATCCAATTTATAGAATCAATGGATCTAAACAACTATTACATTCAGCTCAATAATTCATATAAGTGAATCGAAGAAAATGGATCTACCGAAATATTCAATTCACCCCGATTTTACCTGTCAGTGAATGGAATCAATGGATCAACCCAAATAGGTAATATTGGGAGTGAATTTAGTATTTGGGTACATTAAGTGATTTTATTCACTGACAGCTAATATTGGGAGTACGTTTAATATCAGTGAATGGAATCGATGGATCTACGCAAATATTATCTGTCAGTGAATGGAATCAGTGGATGTGCCCAGATATTAGCTGTCAGTGAATGGAATCAGTGGATGTGCCCAAATATTAGCTGTCAGTGAATGGAATCAGTGGATGTGCCCAAATATTAGCTGTCAGTGAATGGAATCAGTGGATGTGTCCAAATATTAGCTGTCAGTGAATGGAATTAGTGGATGTGCCCAAATATTAGCTGTCAGTGAATGGAATCAGTGGATGTGCCCAAATATTAGCTGTCAGTGAATGGAATTAGTGGATGTGCCCAAATATTAGCTGTCAGTGGATGGAATTAGTGGATGTGTCCAAATATTAGCTGTCAGTGATGGAATTAGTGGATGTGCCCAAATATTAGCTGTCAGTGAATGGAATCAGTGGATGTGTCCAAATATTAGCTGTCAGTGAATGGAATAGTGGATGTGTCCAAATATTAGCTGTCAGTGAATGGAATCAGTGGATGTGCCCAAATATTAGCTGTCAGTGGATGGAATTAGTGGATGTGCCAAATATTAGCTGTCAGTGAATGGAATCAGTGGATGTGTCCAAATATTAGCTGTCAGTGAATGGAATAGTGGATGTGCCCAAATATTAGCTGTCAGTGGATGGAATTAGTGGATGTGCCCAAATATTAGCTGTCAGTGAATGGAATCAGTGGATGTGCCCAAATATTAGCTGTCAGTGAATGGAATCAGTGGATGTGCCCAAATATTAGCTGTCAGTGAATGGAATTCAGTGGATGTGCCAGATATTAGCTGTCAGTGAATGGAATCAGTGGATGTGTCCAAATATTAGCTGTCAGTGAATGGAATTAGTGGATGTGCCCAAATATTAGCTGTCAGTGATGGAATTAGTGGATGTGCCCAAATATTAGCTGTCAGTGAATGGAATCAGTGGATGTGCCCAAATATTAGCTGTCAGTGAATGGAATCAGTGGATGTGCCCAATATTAGCTGTCAGTGGATGGAATCAGTGGATGTGCCCAATATTAGCTGTCAGTGAATGGAATCAGTGGATGTGCCCAAATATTAGCTGTCAGTGAATGGAATCAGTGGATGTGTCCAAATATTAGCTGTCAGTGATGGAATCAGTGGATTGTCCAAATATTAGCTGTCAGTGAATGGAATCAGTGGATGTGTCCAAATATTAGCTGTCAGTGAATGGAATCAGTGGATGTGCCCAAATATTAGCTGTCAGTGAATGGAATCAGTGGATGTGTCCAAATATTAGCTGTCAGTGAATGGAATCAGTGGATGTGTCCAAATATTAGCTGTCAGTGAATGGAATCAGTGGATGTGTCCAATATTAGCTGTCAGTGGATGGAATCAGTGGATGTGCCAAATATTAGCTGTCAGTGAATGGAATTAGTGGATGTGCCCAAATATTAGCTGTCAGTGAATGGAATTAGTGGATGTGCCAAATATTAGCTGTCAGTGAATGGAATCAGTGGATGTGCCCAAATATTAGCTGTCAGTGGATGGAATTAGTGGATGTGTCCAAATATTAGCTGTCAGTGAATGGAATCAGTGGATGTGTCCAAATATTAGCTGTCAGTGAATGGAATCAGTGGATGTGTCCAAATATTAGCTGTCAGTGAATGGAATCAGTGGATGTGTCCAAATATTAGCTGTCAGTGAATGGAATCAGTGGATGTGCCCAATATTAGCTGTCAGTGAATGGAATCAGTGGATGTGCCCAAATATTAGCTGTCAGTGAATGGAATCAGTGGATGTGCCCAATATTAGCTGTCAGTGAATGGAATCAGTGGATGTGCCCAAATATTAGCTGTCAGTGAATGGAATCAGTGGATGTGTCCAAATATTAGCTGTCAGTGGATGGAATCAGTGGATGTGCCCAATATTAGCTGTCAGTGAATGGAATCAGTGGATGTGTCCAAATATTAGCTGTCAGTGATGGAATCAGTGGATGTGCCCAAATATTAGCTGTCAGTGAATGGAATTAGTGGATGTGTCCAAATATTAGCTGTCAGTGAATGGAATTAGTGGATGTGCCCAGATATTAGCTGTCAGTGAATGGAATCAGTGGATGTGCCCAAATATTAGCTGTCAGTGATGGAATCAGTGGATGTGTCCAAATATTAGCTGTCAGTGATGGAATCAGTGGATGTGTCCAAATATTAGCTGTCAGTGAATGGAATCAGTGGATGTGTCCAAATATTAGCTGTCAGTGAATGGAATCAGTGGATGTGCCCAAATATTAGCTGTCAGTGAATGGAATCAGTGGATGTGTCCAAATATTAGCTGTCAGTGAATGGAATCAGTGGATGTGTCCAAATATTAGCTGTCAGTGAATGGAATCAGTGGATGTGTCCAAATATTAGCTGTCAGTGGATGGAATCAGTGGATGTGTCCAAATATTAGCTGTCAGTGAATGGAATTAGTGGATGTGCCCAAATATTAGCTGTCAGTGAATGGAATTAGTGGATGTGTCCAAATATTAGCTGTCAGTGAATGGAATCAGTGGATGTGCCCAAATATTAGCTGTCAGTGGATGGAATTAGTGGATGTGTCCAAATATTAGCTGTCAGTGAATGGAATCAGTGGATGTGCCCAAATATTAGCTGTCAGTGGATGGAATCAGTGGATGTGTCCAAATATTAGCTGTCAGTGAATGGAATCAGTGGATGTGCCCAAATATTAGCTGTCAGTGAATGGAATTAGTGGATGTGCCCAAATATTAGCTGTCAGTGAATGGAATCAGTGGATGTGCCCAAATATTAGCTGTCAGTGAATGGAATAGTGGATGTGTCCAAATATTAGCTGTCAGTGAATGGAATCAGTGGATGTGTCCAAATATTAGCTGTCAGTGAATGGAATCAGTGGATGTGCCAAATATTAGCTGTCAGTGAATGGAATCAGTGGATGTGTCCAAATATTAGCTGTCAGTGAATGGAATCAGTGGATGTGCCCAAATATTAGCTGTCAGTGAATGGAATCAGTGGATGTGTCCAAATATTAGCTGTCAGTGAATGGAATCAGTGGATGTGCCCAGATATTAGCTGTCAGTGGATGGAATCAGTGGATGTGCCAAATATTAGCTGTCAGTGAATGGAATCAGTGGATGTGCCCAAATATTAGCTGTCAGTGATGGAATCAGTGGATGTGTCCAAATATTAGCTGTCAGTGAATGGAATCAGTGGATGTGCCCAGATATTAGCTGTCAGTGGATGGAATCAGTGGATGTGTCCAAATATTAGCTGTCAGTGAATGGAATCAGTGGATGTGTCCAAATATTAGCTGTCAGTGGATGGAATCAGTGGATGTGTCCAAATATTAGCTGTCAGTGAATGGAATCAGTGGATGTGCCCAAATATTAGCTGTCAGTGAATGGAATCAGTGGATGTGTCCAAATATTAGCTGTCAGTGAATGGAATCAGTGGATGTGTCCAAATATTAGCTGTCAGTGAATGGAATCAGTGGATGTGCCCAAATATTAGCTGTCAGTGAATGGAATCAGTGGATGTGTCCAAATATTAGCTGTCAGTGAATGGAATCAGTGGATGTGCCCAGATATTAGCTGTCAGTGGATGGAATCAGTGGATGTGTCCAAATATTAGCTGTCAGTGAATGGAATCAGTGGATGTGTCCAAATATTAGCTGTCAGTGATGGAATCAGTGGATGTGCCCAGATATTAGCTGTCAGTGAATGGAATTCAGTGGATGTGCCCAGATATTAGCTGTCAGTGAATGGAATCAGTGGATGTACCCATATTATATTCACGTCCTATATATTCATGTCAGTGAATGGAAGTAACCATCACCATTAAACATCTTTTCTTCACTTTTCATTACTCACAATGAATAGATTTCCTCTAGATCTTCCTGGCAGCTGCCCTCACCCATCCATGTGCCATCAGCTTCATCCTCCCATCCCAGGCCATGTATCCCAATGGTTGGGAAGCCAGGTACAAGTCCCCAGACCCTGGGACTCCTGGCTCCCTGCTACATTGTATCCTCTTCCTCTGGATACATTCTGTTTAGTAAACATGTAAACCCTGAGCTCTGGTGATGAGGGCATGGGATCAGGGAAGGGGCCATACTGCTTAATACAATCTATAAGGTGGTGATCGCCAGAGGCGGTTACCTAGTGCCAGCCTCACAATCTGGGCTATGCTGTGATGAAATGCACCTTGTAAAGCCATTGGCTCTGGTCACCAGCCTCTATCCAATGCTTAACTGATGATGCTGCTGATCTATTTGGGAAGTTGGCTGGCTCTCAGCGAGAAGCCTCTTCTCAAAGGCTGTTTCACAGTGCAAATATGCACAGAGCAGCCTGGGTGTGTGTGTAATAGAAGCTGCAGTCCCTGGTAAAGCTGGCAACATGGATCCCAAATCTCCAGTCTCCCTGTCCCTGCTGCTGTCCCAGGTAAGAGCATGCTTCCTTCCATAGATTGTGCTGCTGCATACAATGTCTTTGCTTTTCTTCTTCTTCCCATTGATTCCTGTTCTGTGTGTGGATGGCAAGGTGTGAATAGTAAGCACAGTGAGTGAGGGGCTGATTTTTTTGGTGGATTTGTGGGTATTGTCCTTGCTGGATCCCCCTCTACCCTCTCTTTAAAGTTGATGGGTGCTGTGTTTTTTCTTTTTTGGGTGTCATGCAGCACCCCACCCTCCTGGCTGGATCCCCCCACCCTTTGGAGATGAAACCTCTAAAGCTGCATCTTAGGATACATTGCAGTGGAATCCCCCCCAAGTGGGGGCTTGGTCTGCTGTAGCTTGCAAGTTGGGAGCCTGGAATTTGGAGGGGCACTTGGTCACCCCCCTCCCTATATGGACTGCCCAGTTAACATGCAGTGTGGTTATTTAATGTCTGGATTGCTGAGCCTGTGGATTGCAAGGACACCATTTCTACAGAAGTTTGCATTGGGAAGAATATCAGCATCACTCAGTCCCCCTGGTCCCCTGGAGATGCCATCATATATTTTGCAATGGCAATTGTGTTTTATATGTAACACCCCTGACAAAGTAGCTTATAGGTTTTTTGTGTCTGCATATCTCCCCCTCCTCACTGCAGCAGTGAGAAAGACCCCCATACCCCAGCAGAACAGCTGAGCCTCCTCCATTCAAGGCATGGCAGGCTGCTGCTGTCAGTCACAGTCTCTCCTTTCCTTCCAACATCTACTGCTCCCACGTCTTCCTATTCCTGTGGAATAAAATTCAGTTATCATGCTGAATCCTTTTGGGTTTTTTTGGGGAGGAGGTTGTAAAAATTGTGGCATCTCTTATTTACAGATCCCCCCCTAAATCATCCTGCAGGTTGAATTGCTAAGCAACCCCTGCTGCATTCCCAACACGTTTGGCTTTAAAGTGGAAGTTTGTATCATTAGAATGTACAGAATGGAGTGCAAGCTCCTGTGCCCGATATAAGGGTTGTGGGGTAAAATAGATCGCAAGCTCCTGTGCCCGATATAAGGGTTGTGGGGTAAAATAGATGCAAGCTGCTGTGCCCGATATAAGGGTTGTGGGGTAAAATAGATCGCAAGCTCCTGTGCCCGATATAAGGATTGTGGGGTAAAATAGATCGCAAGCTCCTGTGCCCGATATAAGGGTTGTGGGGTAAAATAGATCGCAAGCTCCTGTGCCCGATATAAGGGTTGAGGGGTAAAATAGATCAGCAAGCTCCTGTGCCCGATATAAGGGTTGTGGGGTAAAATAGATTGAAAGCTCCTGTGCCCGATATAAGGGTTGTGGGGTAAAATAGATCGCAAGCTCCTGTGCCCGATATAAGGGTTGTGGGGTAAAATAGATCGCAAGCTCCTGTGCCCGATATAAGGGTTGTGGGGTAAAATAGATCGCAAGCTCCTGTGCCCGATATAAGGGTTGTGGGGTAAAATAGATGCAAGCTCCTGTGCCCGATATAAGGGTTGTGGGGTAAAATAGATCGCAAGCTCCTGTGCCCGATATAAGGGTTGTGGGGTAAAATAGATCGCAAGCTCCTGTGCCCGATATAAGGGTTGTGGGGTAAAATAGATCGCAAGCTCCTGTGCCCGATATAAGGTTGTGGGGAAAAAGATGAAGCTCCTGTGCCGATATAAGGTTGTGGGGTAAAATAGATGAAGCTCCTGTGCCGATATAAGGATTGGGGTATAAAAGATGCAACTCTGTGCCCGATATAAGGGTTGTGGGGTAAATAGATGCAGTCCTGTGCCCGATATAAGGTTGTGGGGTAAATAGATGCAAGCTCCTGTGCCCGATATAAGGGTTGTGGGGTAAATAGATCGCAAGCTCCGTGCCCATATAAGGATTGTGGGGTAAAATAGATGCAAGCTCCTGTGCCCGATATAAGGGTTGGGGTAAAATAGATGCAAGCTCCTGTGCCCGATATAAGGTTGTGGGGTAAATAGATGCAAGCTCTGTGCCGATATAAGGTTGTGGGGTAAAATAGATCGCAAGCTCCTGTGCCCGATATAAGGGTTGTGGGGTAAAATAGATGCAAGCTCCTGTGCCCGATATAAGGGTTGGGGGTAAAATAGATGCAAGCTCCTGTGCCCGATATAAGGGTTGTGGGGTAAATAGATGCAAGCTCCTGTGCCCGATATAAGGTTGTGGGGTAAATAGATGCAAGCTCCTGTGCCCGATATAAGGTTGTGGGTAAATAAGATCGCAAGCTCCTGTGCCCGATATAAGGTTGTGGGGTAAAATAGATGCAAGCTCCTGTGCCCGATATAAGGATTGTGGGTAAATAGATGCAAGCTCCTGTGCCCGATATAAGGGTTGTGGGTAAATAGATGCAAGCTCCTGTGCCCGATATAAGGTTGTGGGGTAAATAGATTGAAGCTCCTGTGCCCGATATAAGGATTGTGGGTAAAATAGATGCAAGCTCCTGTGCCCGATATAAGGATTGTGGGGTAATAGATTGCAAGCTCCTGTCCCGATATAAGGATTGTGGGGTAAATAGATTGCAACTCCTGTGCCCGATATAAGGTTGTGGGGTAAAATAGATGCAAGCTCCTGTGCCCGATATAAGGATTGTGGGGTAATAGATGCAACTCCTGTGCCCATATAAGGTTGTGGGTAAATAGATCGCAAGCTCTGTGCCCGATATAAGGTTGTGGGGTAAATAGATGCAAGCTCCTGTGCCCATATAAGGGTTGTGGGTAAAATAGATGCAAGCTCCTGTGCCGATATAAGGATTGTGGGGTAATAGATGCAAGCTCCTGTCCGATATAAGGTTGTGGGTAAAAAGATCGCAAGCTCCTGTGCCGATATAAGGTTGTGGGGTAAAATAGATCGCAAGCTCTGGCCCGATATAAGGTTGTGGGGTAAAGAAGTGCAAAGTCCTGTGCCCGATATAAGGATTGTGGGGTAAAATAGAGTGCAAGCTCCTGTGCCGATATAAGTTGTGGGGTAAAATAGATGCAAGCTCCTGTGCCCATATAAGGGTTGTGGGGTAATAGATTGAAGCTCCTGTGCCCGATATAAGGATTGGGGTAAAATAGATGCAAGCTCCTGTGCCGATATAGGTTGTGGGGTAAATAGATCGCAAGCTCCTGTGCCCGATATAAGGTTGTGGGGTAAATAGAGTGCAGCTCTGTGCCCGATATAAGGTTGTGGGGTAATTAGTGCAAGCTCCTGTCCCAATATAAGGTTGTGGGGTAATAGATTGCAAACTCCTGTGCCCGATATAAGGTTGTGGGGTAAAATAGATCGCAAGCTCCTGTGCCCATATAAGGTTGTGGGGTAAATAGATGCAAGCTCCTGTGCCCGATATAAGGTTGTGGGGTAAAATAGATGCAAGCTCCTGTCCCATATAAGGATTGTGGGTAAATAGATTGCAACTCCTGTGCCCGATATAAGGTTGTGGGTAAAATAGATGCAAGCTCCTGTGCCCGATATAAGGGTTGTGGGGTAAAATAGATGCAAGCTCCTGTGCCCGATATAAGGTTGTGGGGTAAAATAGATGCAAGCTCCTGTGCCCGATATAAGGATTGTGGGGTAAATAGATGCAAGCTCCTGTGCCCAATATAAGGATTGTGGGGTAAATATAGATGCAAGCTCCTGTGCCCGATATAAGGGTTGGGGGTTAAAATAGATCGCAAGCTCCTGTGCCCGATATAAGGGTTGTGGGGTAAATAGATCGCAAGCTCCTGTGCCCGATATAAGGTTGTGGGGTAAAATAGATGCAAGCTCCTGTGCCCGATATAAGGATTGTGGGGTAAATAGATTGCAAGCTCCTGTGCCCGATATAAGGTTGTGGGGTAAATAGATGCAAGCTCCTGTGCCCGATATAAGGGTTGTGGGGTAAAATAGATGCAAGCTCCTGTGCCCGATATAAGGGTTGTGGGGTAAAATAGATTGCAAGCTCCTGTGCCCGATATAAGGATTGTGGGGTAAAATAGATGCAAGCTCCTGTGCCCGATATAAGGGTTGTGGGGTAAAATAGATCGCAAGCTCCTGTGCCCGATATAAGGGTTGTGGGGTAAAATAGATGCAAGCTCCTGTGCCCGATATAAGGTTGTGGGGTAAAATAGATGCAAGCTCCTGTGCCCGATATAAGGTTGTGGGGTAAATAGATTGCAAGCTCCTGTGCCCGATATAAGGATTGTGGGGTAATAGATGCAAGCTCCTGTGCCCGATATAAGGGTTGTGGGGTAAATAGATCGCAAGCTCCTGTGCCCGATATAAGGATTGTGGGGTAAAATAGATCGCAAGCTCCTGTGCCCGATATAAGGGTTGTGGGGTAAAATAGATCGCAAGCTCCTGTGCCGATATAGGTTGTGGGGTAAAATAGAGTGCAAGTCCTGTGCCCGATATAAGGGTTGTGGGGTAAATAGATTGCAAGCTCCTGTGCCCGATATAAGGTTGTGGGGTAATAATAGATGCAAGCTCCTGTGCCCGATATAAGGGTTGTGGGGTAAATAGATCGCAAGCTCCTGTGCCCGATATAAGGTTGTGGGGTAAATAGATCGCAAGCTCCTGTGCCCGATATAAGGTTGTGGGGTAAAAAAGATAAGATAAGTGGTAAAAGCACTCCTGTGCCCGATATAAGGGGTTGTGGGGTAAAATAGATGCAAGCTCCTGTGCCCATATAAGGATTGTGGGGTAAATAGAGTGCAAGCTCCTGTGCCCGATATAAGGATTGTGGGGTAAAATAGATCGCAAGCTCCTGTGCCCGATATAAGGATTGTGGGGTAAAATAGATGCAAGCTCCTGTGCCCGATATAAGGATTGTGGGGTAAAATAGATCGCAAGCTCCTGTGCCCGATATAAGGGTTGTGGGGTAAATAGATTGCAAGCTCCTGTGCCGATATAAGGTTGTGGGGTAAATAGATGCAAGCTCCTGTGCCCGATATAAGGTTGTGGGGTAAATAGATCGCAAGCTCCTGTGCCCGATATAAGGGTTGTGGGGTAAATAGATGCAAGCTCCTGTGCCCGATATAAGGATTGTGGGGTAAAATAGAGTGCAAGCTCCTGTGCCCGATATAAGGATTGTGGGGTAAATAGAGTGCAAGCTCCTGTGCCCGATATAAGGGTTGTGGGGTAAAAAAGATCGTAAGCTCCTGTGCCCGATATAAGGATTGTGGGGTAAAATAGATCGCAAGCTCCTATGGCCAGTGAATACAGGTACTAAACCTCATTGGGTTGGGAGGTCTGTGTGGAGGCTGGTTTGGCTGGAGAAGGGTTAAGTGCAGCTCAGCACTGGAGATGGCATTGAAAATAAGGGGAGATTTACAGATGAGAGAAATATGGAGCAGTCAGGTAACTGAGATTAATATTTATTGCTGGGAGCTGTAATGAAAACCATCAGATGAGCAATAAGGCGGCCCAGGAGGGGCTCACACACGGCCGATGGCCCCCCGAGCTCCTGTGAGTAGGGAGGGTGCTATCAGGAGATACCGAGGATTTCTGACTGTATACACCCACATTATCTGTAGTGTACGATCTGTTCACTATCGGCAATGAAAGAGAGAAATGAAATCATGTAGGTGGATACAGCATCACAACAGAAGGAGAAAAGCAATGATACAGTGTGTCAGACTTCCCAAACATTCTCCCTGGCTGCTACAATTATCACCTAGTTATATAGGTGCATAATATGTCAGGCGTAGCTCCGACGAGCTTTCATCTAGATGCAGGTAGTTGGTCTCCTGACGTGATCCCTAGGATGAAATTAGGATTTTGATTGACACTGAAGAGTTACCGTTAACCACTCCTGGGGTGTGAAGACTTCTCGGTGCCCATGCTTCGTCCTAAAAAGTTCATTATTTATCACAAATGTGCGCAGCAGAGGTGAATTTCAGCTCCGAATGTCGGCTGCTTTGTCTCAGAGGATGCAGCAGTCCTGTGCAAAAATCAAAGTTCTGCTACGCCTGACTTCAGCTCTGATATATCGGTACATTGCCTTGCATGCACTTTTGGAATAGTAACCCTTTCACGACTCTTCTTCTAGATGCTGCATCGTGGCGCACGTGTTATCTACTTTGCAAGGGCTGACTTTGGGGTTCGCCATAAATTGGGGTGTTCCCACAAGAACCTTTTCGGGCTGCAGATCCTCGTTAAGTAGCAGATCCCAGGAGATATTTGGAGTTACAGGGCTTGGATGCGGGGAAGGTGGCATCTTCAGGAGTCACAAATCAGATTTGGTGGTGTCATGGCAGCATATATGGTGATGTCGTGAGGATATGTACCCCATACTGGTATCTACCCATCACCAACCATGCCTATGTGATACCCTATGGCAGCCAACATCTCACAGTGTAGTCTCTCTTCCTATATTATTTAGACTAAAGGGGTACAGGTAGATTTGGGTTAAACCTATTGGCCAAGGAACTGTCGCATTGAGAGCAGATACCTGGTACTCAGTGACGGTCATCCACAGTAGCAACATTCATGGTGCCCATCACTGTCACATTGGTTGTAGCCCAGAGTTTCTCTAAGTCTTCACCAATTCAATGATATTTTGAGTGTGATGGTCACCGCTGTCATCTACCGGTGAATGACAATCATAGATGTAGAGTTCGTCCTGGGGCTCCTTTGAAAAGGTCACCTACTGGTACTTCCACCATGCCAACTTGGTTTTCTAGGTGCCTCTTCGATGTCTACATCTCTTTCAACTTCCACATGGGGTTTGTACCTATCATAGGTTGGCAGGAGTCTGCTCTGTGTGTCACAAGTGTGTCTCATCCTCCTGGGAGATCTGAGGTTAGAAAATCATTATGTATTGTGAATCGCAGATCTTCCATTTAGCCTGTGTGTTTGTGTTTCATATTAAATGGATTTAATTTCCTTTGATGCTGAAGAGGTTAACGACCCTTTCTATGCTGGTTAGAAAGTTGCAGCTCCATCTCACAGCTGTTCCTGACCTGGTCATTTCCTCTCCCTATAAAATCTGGTCAGACCCCCTCTGCCTCCCCGGTGAAAGCTTTGCTTCCTAGCTCTTTGGAGTTGCTGTGCTGAGTTGGAGATCGTTGTTGCTGCTGGAGGTTGTTGCTGTTTTTGAGTGTATTCTTTCCTTATTGTCCTATTCCCATTTGGTTGTTACTTTCCTGCCTTTCCCTATATACCTCAGTACCTTTGGTTAGTGTTTTTATGTAAGTTGCTTTTTGTTATCCCTGTTTATCATGTGTTTATGCAATAGCATTACTGTCCCAGGCTTCCTGGGGGAAGGAGAGAGGACAGCTTAGGGAATAACACGAGAACAGTAAGGCTAGTGGCCCAAACCTCCTCACCATCAGAGGTAACTTTGGTAGCTGAGATAGTTACTGGTTTTTCCACCACGCCAACTTGGTTTTCTAGGTGCATTTTCAATATCTATATCTCTTTCAATTTACACATGGGGTTTGTACCCATCATAGGTTGGTGAGAGTGACTACCAAGAGTTGGATAGATACAACTTCCATCATGTCCTCACATCCAAGTATATTGTCATTGGACAAGCAGGTGTTGGGATGGGGTGAGGACACATTGGTTCTTCGGCCCGCCTGTACTTATATCCTAATTTAGTTAATTTGATGGTTTGTGCCATTGGTTTGGAATTTAGTGCAGCCATTGGCACTAGAAATGGCACCACTATTATTAAAAAAAAATTACCAATGCCTCCACAGGTGGCCGTAATGTGGCGCTACCATGCCTCCTGAGTGGGCAGACTTCCTGATGTGTGGCCTGATCCGTCAGATGTTTCACCTTGTGCCCTCCTCTACCGTTCATGCGATTTCACTGATAGCCATGACAATTATTACACTTATCAGCTGCAGCTGCATCCCCCTCCTCTCCCCACCTGAATCCTCTCTTCTCTTTTCTACTGTATTTGCTGTTTCCCATTAGATGTTTTTTTGGGGGGTGGGGGTTCTGTGGAGGCATGGAATAAATCTGAACCTGCGGGAAGGTGAAGCAGCTGGCATTTTACCCTCCAATATAGTCCGGATTTTATTTCTTCACATGTACAGCCGGCTATGTACAACACTTGCCATTAGAGCGGGCTGCTCGATCATAGATAACATGCCTGTGCTTTGGAGGGAGGCCAACGAAACATGTTCTACTGATGACGCCTATGGGCACGAGCGAACTTTACACCGGTGATTTGTAAGAGTTGCCTAGTTGGCACGCCATTGCCGTGGCATAATGGGCACGGACAGTGTTCTCCAGAGTAGATTAATGTGTGATTTATGTCTGCTAGTAATGAACACTGAAGAGCGGAAACCAAGTGTATTACTGGAAGCTCCAATTACTGCACCCGCATCTGTATCCACATTAATGCACCTTGGTATAGGAGGGTATCGCTGTACCGGCCCCTGAGAGACGCACTCTCTGTATTACCAGTGCATTAGCCGTCCAGTGGCCTGGAGACTTGAGGTTTGGCTTCTTTCTCATGGATCTCATTTCACATAAAAGATGATGTCGTATTACTAGGACACTCATAATAGACATTTATTACCTATGCGCAGGGTGAGTGATAAATGTATGAGTGCTGGGGCACCACTGATTATTGGAACGGGGGTCCTGAGTTCCTCATTTCTCCTCAGTTTATGATTGAATCCAGCTAGGGGGGGTTTGAGCGGAGTGGAGGTGGAGCGCACGTGTGCCGCTTCACTCAATGTCCATGACATTGACGGAGAAAGACCCATGACCATTGACGGGAGTGGCAAGGCATATTTGTGACCATTGACGGGAGTGGCAAGGCATATTTGTGACCATTAAGTAGAGCGGCAGGGCACATGTGATCATTGAAGCAGTAGGGTACATGTGCGACCATTGAGTGGAGTGGCAGGGCATGTGTGACCATTGAATGAAGCGGCAGGGCACACGTGTGACCATTGAGTGGAGCGGCAGGGCACACTTGTGACCATTGAGTGGAGCGGCAGGGCATGTGTGACCATTGAATGAAGCAGTAGGGCACACGTGTGACCATTGAGTGGAGCGGAAGGGCACATGTGATCATTGAATGAAGCAGTAGGGTACATGTGTGACCATTGAATGAAGCGGCAGGGCACGTGTGACCATTGAGTGAAGCAGTAGGGCACACGTGTGACCATTGAGTGGAGCGGCAGGGCACACGTGTGACCATTGAGTGAAGCAGTAGGGCACACGTGTGACCATTGAGTGGAGTGGCAGGGCATGTGTGACCATTGAATGAAGCGGCAGGGCACACGTGTGACCATTGAGTGGAGCGGCAGGGCACACGTGTGACCATTGAGTGGAGCGGCAGGGCATGTGTGACCATTGAATGAAGCAGTAGGGCACACGTGTGACCATTGAGTGGAGCGGAAGGGCACATGTGATCGTTGAAGCAGTAGGGTACATGTGTGACCATTGAATGAAGCGGCAGGGCACGTGTGACCATTGAGTGAAGCAGTAGGGCACACGTGTGACCATTGAGTGGAGCGGCAGGGCACACGTGTGACCATTGAGTGAAGCAGTAGGGCACACGTGTGACCATTGAGTGAAGCAGTAGGGTACATGTGCGACCATTGAGTGAAGCAGTAGGGTACACGTGTGACCATTGAGTGGAGCGGAAGGGCACATGTGATCGTTGAATGAAGCAGTAGGGTACATGTGTGACCTTTAAGTGGATCAGCAGTGTGACCACTGGATGGAGCGGCGGGACACATGGGAAACCATTGTACGAAGCAGTAGAGCATATTTGACCAATGAATGAAGCAATAGGATGCATGTGTGACTATTGGATGGAGCTACTGGGCGCAGGGCACATGTGTAACCTCTCACCATTCAAAATGCTCTCTACTTGTTGTCGTGCTGTTAGTGCCCACCATTATAGTATTCAGGTGAACAGTCATTTATCATCTATCTAACAGGATAACCCCTTTAAGTTTCCCTTTTATGATATGACTCACTCATCTCAAAGAATCGACCTCAGATTCAGGTAACCTAGCACCATAAAAATGTCTCTTGACAATGTGGAAGACATTTATTCCTTCAGTCGTGGATGTAGGATCATTATTACAATCTCTCCCACCTGTTGCTCCGGGGCACCAATATAAAATGTAAGATGGTCCCTCCACTTATCATATACCATTTCTAATAATGGTGTCTCTCAAGCATCATCCAAGGCAATGACTCCTAGCCATGCACACATTCTTCAATGTCAATTAAGGCATCATGGCTTGTGGATGGTCCAATGGTTTGTTGGTTGTGGCTTCTCAAGAAAAGGTTGGATCTTTAAGTCATTCCATTAGTTCCTGTAAACTGTTGGGTTTCTGCTGATTTCCCTGTGGGTTATAGTAACCCAACTGATGCCAATAGAACCTAATGCCTGTTGAAGAGGGGTCAACTTCTCAAAATGGTGGAGCCACTTTGTCTATAGTCATTTGGTTCACTGCTTCCTCTTGAGTTCAGGTTTTTTAAGAAGACCATGTCTTTGGTCAACAGTCCATCAACCAACTTGCCCTAGACTTCTGGGATAATTGGTATGACCACTTTAGCTAATTGACTGGCACAAAGTCTAGTTGGATTGTTTGTGCCCGTTCTTAAGACAGTGGCCCATTTATCTGCTCTTTCCATTAATGAGATACTGGGCAATCTCGTTAATTGCTGATGAGGCTTATGGTAGAATCCGTCCGCCCGAGCTTTGTTTGTCACTATGGCAGTGCCAGTCAATTAAAACTTGGCTTCTAGATGAATAGTCCCGAGGGCGGCTGCTGATACTGAGTAATTTACAAGCTGGCGACAAGAGTTCGGACTGTCCGTACATGTTGACAGATATCTGAGGACATCTTCATCCCATTTCTGTATCACACTGGACTCTCATAATCCTGAGTGCTACTGAGTATCGCTGACCAGACTGTTAATAGTGAGGCCGATAGGTGGCTTTAATTCTCAGAAGTGGGTTATTAATTCTTATGTTTATTAAGAGAAGGAAAAAGGCATCATAATAAGTGTGCCTCCGATGCCACCATTACTACCGCTCAGAGGATGATTGATAGTATACGTGGCATATCCGGACTTTCAGTTCTCAGCACATAGTAATGAGAGTCCAGTGTAGAGAGACAAAGACCCATGCATACTTACTGCAGAGAGATTAAGACCGACCCACTTCTTATAGGGAAAGACCTTCCCAAACTTACTACAGAGACAAACATCCACCCAAACTTATCGTAGAGAGACAAAGACCCGCCCCACTTACTGTAGAGAGGCAAACACCCGCTCCCACTTAATGTAGAGACAAAGACCCGCCCCCACTTACTGTAGATAGACAAAGACCCGCCCCCACTTACTGTAGATAGACAAAGACCCACACTTACTGTAGAGAGACAAAGACACTCCCCCACTTCCCATAGAGAGGCAATGACCCACCCACACTTACTGTAGAGAGGCAAAGACCCTCCCCATTTCCCATAGAGAGGCAAAGACCCACCTACACTTATTGTAGCGAGGCAAAGACCTGGTCACACTTACAGTAGAGAGACAAAGACCCTCCCCAACTTCCCATAGAGAGGCAAAGACCCTCCCCCACTTACTGTAGATAAAGACCCACCCACACTTACTGTAGAGAAGCAAAGACCCTCCCCCACTTCCCATAGAGAGGCAAGACCCACCCACCCTTACTGTAGAGAGACAAAGACCCTCCCCCACTTATTGTAGAGAGGCAAAGACCTACCCCACTTATTGTAGCGAGGCAAAGACCTGGCCACACTTACTGTAGAGAGACAGACTGTTCCCCACTTCCCATAGAGAGGCAAAGACCCACCCACACTTACTGTAGAGAGGCAAAGACCCTCCCCCACTTCCCATAGAGAGGCAAAGACCCACCCACACTTACTGTAGAGAGGCAAAGACCCTCCCCCACTTCCCATAGAGAGGCAAAGATCCACTTACACTTACTGTAGAGAGACAGACCCTCCTCCCACTTCCCATAGAGAGGCAAACACCCGCCCCCACTTACTGTAGAGAGGCAAACACCTGCCCCCACTTATTGTAGAGAGGCAAAGACCCGCCTGCACTTACTGCAAAGAGATGAAGACCGACCGCACTTCTTATAGAGAAATACCTTCCCAAACTTACTAGAGACAAACATCCACCCAAACCTATCGTAGAGAGACAAAGACCTGCCCCACTTTCTGTAGAGAGAAAAAGACCTGCCCCCACTTACTGTAGATAAAGACCTGCCCCCACTTACTGTAGAGAGACAAAGACCTGGCCACACCTCCTATAGGGAGACAAAGACTTAATCCCACTTGTTTTAGAGAAAGACCTGCCCAAATTTACTATAGAGAAACAAATATCCACCCAAACTTATCATAGAGAAACAAAGAGCTGCCCCACTTTCTGTAGAGAGACAAAGACTCACCCTGACTTACTCTTGAGAGACAGAATCCCATTTAATTTAGGAAGACAAAAAAAAACTCACATTTATTAACTGGCCACACCTACTGTAGAGAGACAAAGATCCTCCTCCACTTACTGTAGAGTAACATACTGTAGACCTGCCCCCACTTACTGTAGAGTGACATAGACCTGCCCCCACTTACTGTAGAGACAAAGACCAGGCCCCACTTAATGTAGAGAGACAAAGACTCGCCCCCACTTACTGTAAAGAAACAAAGACCCTCCTCCACTTACTGTAGAGAGACAAAGACATGCCCCCCACTTACTGTAGAGACAAAGACCCTCCTCCACTTACTGTATAGAGACAAAGACCCGCCCCCATTTACTGTAGAGAGACAAAGACCTGCCCTCACCTAGTGTAGAGAGTCAAATACCCGCCCCCACTTAATGTAGAGAGACAAAGACCTGTTATGAATGTGCTAGAGATGGTTTCTGAGCAGAGGCTCCCTCTGGTGGTTACAGACAGTACTGAGCCTTTCAGCGAGGAATGGCAATCTGGGATCGCTGACTGGTCTGATATAAGGGAGGTTCCCTCCCATGATGGTTGCCAGTGATCAATTGTTCTTGTCTCAATTGTGGTTCCTGATTCATTTGGAAGTTTGCTGAGTCTTGCCTGCATCTTCTGCTATCAGATAAGATATTTTCTGCTTTTATTTTTGTGCTTGCTTTTTGCATTGTTCCCTGCACTTCTGTGGAGGTCAGCCAGGTCCCCTCCGGGGGCTTGTGCTCCTCTCAGTTTATCTGAAGCCACTGTTATTTGTTCATATTCTTTTTCCTGTTTTTTCAGTGGCTGCGTGTTGTGAATGGGTTTGAGATGAGTTCTGAGCAGAGCCTCCCTCTGGTGGTACAAGCGGTACTAGTGAGGATTGTGAAGACTGGGAATCAGGTGTTACTGATTGGTCTTATTTAAGGGAATCATTTTCCCATCAGGGTTGCCGGTGATCAATTGTTCTGGTCTGAATCCTTCTTTCCAGTTTCCCTTGTAGCCTGCTGTGTCGTGTCTGCATCTCCTGCTATCAGATAAGACAATTTCTTATTTTGTGTTTTTGCTATATTTTTGCATTTTGTCCTGCACTTCTGTGGGGGCCTTCTGGGTCCCCTCCGGGGGCTTTTGCCCTCTCAGTTTAGTCCAGCCACTGTGTTTTGTACTTTTGCTTTTTCCAGTTTTTTCAGTGGCTGCTGTTTTTGTTACACCAGAGAACTAATTTAGGTGGTAGAGGTCGTGTGATCTCAGGTGATTTTGAAATTAGTAGAGTTGGTGTTTTTCAGGGTTTTCTGGGATTGCAGTAAGTCCCTTCCTGTCCTTTTCTATTTAGATAGTTTGGGCCCCAGCGTTTGCTCATACTATTTTCTTTCTGTGTCAGTATTTCCTCTTGTCTAACCGCCATTACATGTTTGGGGGCTTTCTATTATCTTTGGGGTTCTGCTCCGGGGCAGATAGCTTTCCTATTTCTATCTTTAGGTGTAGTTAGTTTCTCAGGCTGTGACGAGGCGTCTAGGACCAACGTAGGAACGCTCCACGGCTGCCTCTAGTTGTGGTGGTTAGTCAGGGTACTGCAATCTCATAGATTCCAACTGCTCTGGTGTATTTCCTTTTTTGCCTGCACTCCTCAGCTACCGTAACATAACAGTATCACCGGCCATAAAAATTGTATGGTACTCACAGAAGGGAAAAAATATTTTGAAGGAAGAAAAGTTGTCAGAGATATTTTTCTGTTTGTTGCATTTTTTTTTTTTTTCCCTCTGTATCTCTGGGTGCTGGGGAGGATCTTTTCTCCCAATGGAGTTTGCACAGTTGTCTGGCCGTGTGGATCAGCTTGCCACTGAGGTTCAGAGTATTGCTGCATATCTTGCTAGGTTGCCTGTTGTGGAACCTAGGATCCCCATGCCAGATTTGTTTTTAGGGGATCGAGCTAAGTTTCAGAATTTCAAAAATAATTGTAAATTGTTTTTTGCCTTAAAATCTAAGTCCTCAGGAAACGCAGCGCAGCAGGTTCAAATTATCATCTCTCTCCTGCGCGGCGATCCTCAGGATTGGGCTTTTTCCCTGACACCTGGGGATCCTGTTTTGAGTGATGTTGATGCATTTTTTCAGGCTTTGGGGTTATTGTACGATGAGCCTAATGTCACTGATCAAGCTGAAAAAGCCTTGTTGGCATTAAATCAGGGGCTTGATGACGCTGAGTTATACTGTCAGAGATTCCGTAGGTGGGCAGTCCTGACCAAATGGAATGACGACGCTTTGGCGGCCCTTTTCCGGAAGGGTCTGTCGGATAATGTAAAGGATGTTATGGTGGGATTCCCTGTCCCCTCTGGTCTCAATGATTCTATGTCATTGGCAATTCAAATTGACAGACGTTTGCGTGAGCGGAGAAGTATGCGTGGAATGGTGTTGCCTTGTGAACCAGCTTCTGAGCCCATGCAGTGTGATGGAGTGGTGTCTGGGGCACAGCGTCATGAGTTTCGAAAGCGCAATGGGTTATGTTTCTACTGTGGTGATGCCTCTCATGCTATTTCAGTCTGCCCTAAGCGGGGAAGACATTTTGCACGCTCAGTTGTCTTGGGTAGTGTTCAGACTAAGTTTTTATTAACTGTCACTCTGATATGCTCTCTGTCCTCATTTTCTGCTCAGCTTTCGTTGATTCTGGAGCAGCTATTAACCTGATGGATTATGATTTTGCTAAGCGTTGTGGGTTTTCCTTGATACCCCTACAGAAGTCTATTCCTTTACTGGGGATCGATTCTACCCCTTTGGCTGAGAATAAACCCCAGTTTTCTACTCAGGTGATAATGAGGGTTGAACCTGATCACCAGGAGTGCTGCAAATTTTTGGTTCTATATAATCTGCATGACATTATAGTGCTGGGTTTCCCTTGGTTACAGTCTCATAATCCTGTTTTGGATTGGAAATCTGTGTCTGTAACCAGTTGGGGCTGCCAATGTGTTAGTGCCAACACTCCTGTTTTTTCTGCCTCCCCCCAGGCTGAGGATGTTCCTGACTTTTTGTTTGATTTTTCTGATGTGTTTAGCGAAAGTAAATCTGCATCCTTACCTCCCCATAGGAGCTATGACTGCGCTATTGAATTAGTGCCGGGTAGTAAATTCCCTAAGGGTCGCCTTTTTAACTTGTCTGTACCTGAACATGACGCTATGCGGTCTTATATCAAGGAATCATTGGAGAAGGGTCATATCAGACCATCCTCTTCACCCTTGGGTGCCGGTTTTTTCTTTGTGGCCAAAAAAGATGGTTCATTAAGGCCGTGTATTGATTATCGTCTCTTGAACAATATTACTGTGAAATATCAATACCCGTTACCCTTGATTTCTGACCTGTTTTCCAGGGTGAAAAACGCTACTTGGTTTACTAAGCTTGACCTCAGGGGGGCGTATAACCTTATTCGCATTAAGCACGGGGATGAATGGAAGACGGCATTTAACACCCCTGAAGGGCATTTTGAGTACCTTGTGATGCCCTTTGGGCTCACTAATGCTCCTTCCGTCTTCCAGTCCTTCATGAATGACATTTTCAGGGATTTTGTGGACAAGTTTCTGATTGTTTATTTGGATGATATCTTGATTTTTTCTAATGACTGGGACTCTCATGTGAAACATTCGACGTATTCCATGAAGGGCTCTTTTGAAGGATCAAAGTGCTTTGGGTACAGAAATCTATGGTATTTGCCAATCTGTTATTGAATGGACCTCAAGTTCAGGCCATTGTGATTGGATCCAACCTACTCGTCTTCAAATTTTGGGTTTTGCCTTTTTCGTAATTATGTAATATGTTAAACCTCTGATTTCCAGGTTCTGGTGGTGAGGCCTCCTGAGCATCTCTGCGTTTGATTAAGAGAGATTATTTCTTTCCGGCATTGTTCTCTGCCATTTGGAGTTGATGCTCTGAAATGGGGCAGGTGGATTGGTCCCAAGATAGACCTCTGTAACCCTTGTGTTTTCTCTCGAATCTCCATGAGTAAAGACGTGGGTAATCGGGAGTTATTGGCCATGAAGTGGGCTTTTGAAGAGTGGAGACATTGGCTGGAGGGAGCCAAACATCAGGTGGTGGTCCTTACGGACCATAAGAATCTGGTCTATCTGGAATCTGCCAAGCGACTCAATCCTAGACAGGCCAGGTGGGCCTTGTTTTTCACACGTTTTAATTTTGTGGTTTCCTTTCTTCCTGGCACTAAGAATGTTAAGGCGGATGCCCTCTCGAGGAGTTTCCTTGCGGACTCTCCTGAGCTATCTGATCCCTCTGTTATTTTGAAGGAGGGTGTAGTTCTTTCCGCCATCTCGCCCAATTTGAGACTTGCTCTGGAGGGGTGTCAGGAGGATAGGCCCGAGCGCTGCCCTGTTGGAAAATTGTTTGTCCCGGACCAATGGAAAAAGAGTGTGATGTCTGAGATTCATTGTTCCGCATTGGCTGGGCATCCCGGAATTTTTGGTACCAGAGACTTGGTTAGTCGGTCCTTTTGGTGGCCTACCTTGTCTCGCGATGTCAGGGAATTTGTGCAGTCCTGCGGGACTTGCTCTCGCTCCAAGCCTTGCTCTCGCTCTAGTGGTTTGTTGATGCCATTGCCTGTGCCCAAGAGACCATGGACCCATATCTCTATGGATTTCATTTCCGATCTTCCTGTTTCTCAGAGAATGACCACCATCTGGGTAATTTGTGATAGGTTTTCCAAAATGATACATCTTGTGCCATTACCTAAGTTGCCTTCCTCCTCTGAATTGGTGCCGTTGTTCCTTCAGCACGTGGTTCGTTTACACGGCATTCCTGAGAACATTGTGTCTGACAGAGGAGTCCAGTTTGTTTCCAGATTTTGGAGGACTTTTTGTTCTAAACTGGGTGTTCAATTGTCTTTCTCCTCGGCATTTCATCCTCAGACCAATGGTCAAACTGAGAGAACAAACCAGACATTGGAGACTTATCTAAGATGCTTTGTGTCTGCTGATCAGGATGACTGGGTCTCTTTTTTGCCTTTGGCTGAGTTTGCTCTTAATAATAGGGCTAGCTCTGCCACTTTGATGTCTCCGTTTTTCTGTAATTCTGGGTTTCACCCTCGATTTTCTTCAGGACAGACGGAGGCTTCTGTCTGTCCAGGTGTTGACTCTGTTGTTGAGCGTATGCAGCAGATTTGGGACCAGGTAGTGGAGAGGTTGTCCTTCTCTCAGGAGAAGGCCCAGCGGTTTGCTAACCGGCATAGGACTGATGGTCCTCGGTTTAGAGTGGGGGACTTGGTCTGGTTGTCCTCAAAGAATATTCCTATGAGAGTAGCATCTCCTAAATTTAAGCCTAGGTTCATTGGACCTTATAAGATCATGGAGATTATTAATCCTGTTTCTTTTCGTTTGCTTCTTCCAGGGACATTTAAGATCCATAACGTGTTCCACAAGTCCTTGTTGAAGAGGTTTGTTGAGCCAGTGGTTCCTGCTGCTGTGCCTCCTGA
Source organism: Oophaga sylvatica (assembly GCA_033576555.1). NCBI lineage: Eukaryota > Metazoa > Chordata > Amphibia > Anura > Dendrobatidae > Oophaga > Oophaga sylvatica. The sequence continues at coordinate 34,827,780 of JARQOD010000010.1, read as the reverse complement.
CCCTGTTTTGGTTGAGGGCAATCTGGAGTATGTGGTTGAGAAAATATTGGATTCTCGTTTTTCTAGACGAAGACTCCAGTATTTGGTTAAATGGAGAGGTTATGGTCAGGAAGATAATTCTTGGGTGTTTGCTTCGGACATCCATGCTAGGAGACTTATCCGTGCGTATCATAGAACTCATCCTGACCGACCTGGTTGCTCAAATGAGGGTTCGGTGACCCCTCCTCAAGGGGGGGGTACTGTTGTGAATGGGTTTGAGATGAGTTCTGAGCAGAGCCTCCCTCTGGTGGTTACAAGCGGTACTAGTGAGGATTGTGAAGACTGGGAATCAGGTGTTACTGATTGGTCTTATTTAAGGGAATCATTTTCCCATCAGGGTTGCCGGTGATCAATTGTTCTGGTCTGAATCCTTCTTTCCAGTTTCCCTTGTAGCCTGCTGTGTCGTGTCTGCATCTCCTGCTATCAGATAAGACAATTTCTTATTTTGTGTTTTTGCTATATTTTTGCATTTTGTCCTTCACTTCTGTGGGGGCCTTCTGGGTCCCCTCCGGGGGCTTTTGCCCTCTCAGTTTAGTCCAGCCACTGTGTTTTGTACTTTTGCTTTTTCCAGTTTTTTCAGTGGCTGCTGTTTTTGTTACACCAGAGAACTAATTTAGGTGGTAGAGGTCGTGTGATCTCAGGTGATTTTGAAATTAGTAGAGTTGGTGTTTTTCAGGGTTTTCTGGGATTGCAGTAAGTACCCTTCCTGTCCTTTTCTATTTAGATAGTTTGGGCCCCAGCGTTTGCTCATACTATTTTCTTTCTGTGTCAGTATTTCCTCTTGTCTAACCGCCATTACATGTTTGGGGCTTTCTATTATCTTTGGGGTTCTGCTCCGGGGCAGATAGCTTTCCTATTTCTATCTTTAGGTGTAGTTAGTTTCTCAGGCTGTGACGAGGCGTCTAGGACCAACGTAGGAACGCTCCACGGCTGCCTCTAGTTGCGGTGGTTAGTCAGGGTACTGCAATCTCATAGATTCCAACTGCTCTGGTGTATTTCCTTTTTTGCCTGCACTCCTCAGCTACCGTAACATAACAGCTGCGGCTTAGTTTTGTTACACCAGAGATCTGATTTTAGGTGGTAGAGATCGTGTGATCTCAGGTGTTTTTGCAATCAGAAGAGTTGGTATTTTTTAGGGTTTTTTTTGGATTGCAGTGAGTATCCTTTCCTGTACTTTTCTGTCTAGACAGATTGGGCCCCAGCGTTTGCTCATTCTATTTTCTGTCTGTGTCCGTGTTTCTTCTTGTCTAACCGCCATTACATGTTTGGGGGCTTCCTATTTTCTTTGGGGATCTGCTCCGGGGCAGATAGCTTTCATCTTTCTGCCTTTAGGTGTAGTTATCTCTCAGGCTGTGACGAGGCGTCTAGGATCAACGTAGGAACGCTCCACGGCTACCTCTAGTTGTGTGGTTAGTTCAGGTTACTGCAATCCAATAGATTCCAGCCTCTCTGGTGTATTGCAGTTTTTGCTTATTCTCCTCAGCTACCTAAACATAACAGCTCAGAATTCAGATGCTATGTCCTTCGCCCCATTTCTTTAGCATCATAATTTCCTTTATTGGTACAGTTTTCCTCTTTGTTTCCTTTGTTCTGGTTATATACCCCCTCACATAGTGCAGCATGTCCATGTTTTTAATTTTGTTTTTATTTTTATTGATCTTGTTGCTTTTTCATTTTTATTTTAGTCTATGTGATTATGATTATGTATGTATGGACACTACCCATCAAGATCACTTTTGGACGAACCTTCTTCAAAAAATACCTGATGCTGTGAACATCCCATTGAAATATGGAAGAGATCAGTGACGCTGATACGCCTATTGGAATTCCTCTGACTGACTCTCAGTCTGATATTGTATTTACCTGCTATATGACTATTGGTTGCTATCAGATTCCAATATTATTCTCTTCTATGTGCCACTCATTTATTTTCTTATATTCTATGCGGTATTAACGACACAGTATACTGAATCCATTCTAGCGGTGGTGCGCATGCGTTCGTGTGTCACCCACTCCTGACATGCCGCCGGGCGTCACACCAGACGCTCTGGCTGCATGGCACAGGATCTGGGAGACGCACTGCACATGCGCCCAGATGCACTGCGCTGATTGGCTCTTTAGCAGCATGTGACTGCTGACTTGTAGTTTAAGAAGGTCCTTGTCTGTTGCTCCCATGTACCGTCCCTTGAGAAAGTGGGTTTTAGCCCACGAAATGTGCGTCGGGACCGGACAGCTGCACTTGTTCTGGGGGTACCTTGTCCCATACACCTGGGTAAGATCCATGTGGCTATTTATGCGGTTATTCATCTGCTTTTGCATCTATGTCATGTTTTACGATCTCTGACCTCATTATATCCAGTGGGGGGTGGCTATGTTTACTGGTATTACTAGCACTTTTCTAAAATATTGGCTTACAGCAAAGGGAGAGGTATTTACTTGGCATGCATTGTGCCTATATACTCAGGCATCTCCTGATTTTTTTTGTAGCTCCCCTCGCTGTTTATTGGCAATACTAGCACTTTGCTAAAACATTTGTGCACAGCAAAGGGAGAGGTGTTTTCTTGGCATGCATTGTGCTTATATATTTAGGCATATATACCTTATTGATTTTTTTTGTAGCTCCTTTCGTTGTTTTTCTTGCCTTTTCGCATCTATGTCATGTTTTACGATCTCTGACCTCATTATATCTAGTGGGGAGTGGCGATGTTTATTGGTATAACTAGCACTTTTCTATAACATAGGCTTACAGCAAAGGGAGAGGTATTTACTTGGCATGAATTGTGCCTATATACTCAGGCATCACCTGACTAATTTTTTTGTAGCTCCCTTTGTTATTTATTGGCACTACGCTCCTTTTTTCTCCTGGTTTATATGCTTGTTCGGAGCAGGTATTTGCTCTTTACTTTTCTCATGCTGACTATCATGGGTGTGTAATCACCCTCTGGTCGAATATGCAACTAGGTTGTGTGTTCGCCCCCACTTACTGTAGAGTGACATACACCCGCCCCACTTACTGTAGAGTTACATAGACTGGTCCCCACTTACTGTAGAGTTACATAGACCTGCCTCCACTTACTGTAGAGTTACATAGACCTGCCTCCACTTACTGTAGAGTTACATAGACCTGCCTCCACTTACTGTAGAGTTACATAGACCTTCCCCCACTTACTGTAGAGTTACATAGACCTTCCCCCACTTACTGTAGAGTTACATAGACTACCCCCACTTACTGTAGAGTTACATAGACTACCCCCACTTACTGTAGAGTTACATAGACCTGCCTCCACTTACTGTAGAGTTACATAGACCTTCCCCCACTTACTGTAGAGTTACATAGACTACCCCCACTTACTGTAGAGTTACATAGACCTGCCTCCACTTACTGTAGAGTTACATAGACCCGCCCCACTTACTGTAGAGTTACATAGACCTGCCTCCACTTACTGTAGAGTTACATAGACCTTCCCCCACTTACTGTAGAGTTACAGACTACCCCCACTTACTGTAGAGTTACATAGACCTTCCCCCATTACTGTAGAGTTACATAGACCTGCCTCCACTTACTGTAGAGTTACATAGACTACCCCCACTTACTGTAGAGTTACATAGACTACCCCCACTTACTGTAGAGTTACATAGACCTTCCCCACTTACTGTAGAGTTACATAGACTACCCCCACTTACTGTAGAGTTACATAGACCTTCCCCCACTTACTGTAGAGTTACATAGACCTGCCTCCACTTACTGTAGAGTTACATAGACCTGCCCCCACTTACTGTAGAGTTACATAGACTCGCCCCCACTTACTGTAGAGTTACATAGACCTGCCTCCACTTACGGTAGAGTTACATAGACTCGCCCCCACTTACTGTAGTTACATAGACCTTCTCCCACTTACTGTAGAGTTACATACACCCCCCCACTTACTGTAGAGTGACATACACCCGCCCCACTTACTGTAGAGTTACATAGACTCGCCCCACTTACTGTAGAGTTACATAGACCTGCCTCCACTTACTGTAGAGTTACATAGACCTTCTCCCACTTACTGTAGAGTTACATAGACCTTCCTCCACTTACTGTAGAGTTACATAGACCTTCTCCCACTTACTGTAGAGTTACATAGACCTTCTCCCACTTACTGTAGAGTTACATAGACTGCCTCCACTTACTGTAGAGTTACATAGACCTCCTCCACTTACTGTAGAGTTACATAGACCTTCTCCACTTACTGTAGAGTTACATAGACCTTCCTCCCACTTACTGTAGAGTTACATAACCTGCCTCCACTTACTGTAGAGTTACATAGACCTGCCTCCACTTACTGTAGAGTTACATAGACCTCCCCCACTTACTGTAGAGTTACATAAACCTGCCTCCACTTACTGTAGAGTTACATAGACCTTCTCCCACTTACTGTAGAGTTACATAGACCTGCCTCCACTTACTGTAGAGTTACATAGACCTTCTCCACTTACTGTAGAGTTACATAGACTCGCCTCCACTTACATGTAGAGTTACATAGACCTTCCCCACTTACTGTAGAGTTACAAGATCCCCCCACTTACTGTAGAGTTACATAGACTCGCCCCCACTTACTGTAGAGTTACATAGACTCGCCACCACTTACTGTAGAGTTACATAGACCTTCCCCCACTTCCTGTAGAGTTACATAGACCTTCCCCCACTTACTGTAGAGTTACATAGACCTTCCCCCACTTACTGTAGAGTTACATAGACCTTTCCCCACTTACTGTAGAGTTACATAGACCTTTCCCCACTTACTGTAGAGTTACATAGACCTTCCCCCACTTACTGTAGAGTTACATAGACCTTCCCCCACTTACTGTAGAGTTACATAGACCTTTCCCCACTTACTGTAGAGTTACATAGACCTTTCCCCACTTACTGTAGAGTTACATAGACTAGCCCCACTTACTGTAGAGTTACATAGACCTTTCCCCACTTACTGTAGAGTTACATAGACCTGCATCCACTTACTGTAGAGTTACATAGACCTTCCCCACTTACTGTAGAGTTACATAGACCTTCTCCCACTTACTGTAGAGTTATATAGACCTTCCCCACTTACTGTAGAGTTACATAGACCTTCCCCACTTACTGTAGAGTTACATAGACTCGCCCCCACTTACTGTAGAGTTACATAGACCTTCTCCCACTTACTGTAGAGACAAAGACCTGGAACCACTTACTGTAGAGTTACATAGACCTTCCCCCACTTACTGTAGAGTTACATAGACCTTCCCCCACTTACTGTAGAGTTACATAGACCTTCCCCCACTTACTGTAGAATTACATAGACTCGCCCCACTTACTGTAGAGTTACATAGACCTTTCCCCACTTACTGTAGAGTTACATAGACCTTCCTCCACTTACTGTAGAGTTACATAGACCTTTCCCCACTTACTGTAGAGTTACATAGACTAGCCCCCACTTACTGTAGAGTTACATAGACCTTCCCCCACTTACTGTAGAGTTACATAGACCTGCGTCCACTTACTGTAGAGTTACATAGACCTTCCCCCACTTACTGTAGAGTTACATAGACCTTCTCCCACTTACTGTAGAGACAAAGACCTGCCCCACTTACTGTAGAGTTACATAGACTCGCCCCCACTTCATGTAGAGTTACATAGACTCGCCACCACTTACTGTAGAGTTACATAGACTCGCCACCACTTCATGTAGAGTTACATAGACTCGCCACCACATACTGTAGAGTGACATAGACTCGCCACCACATACTGTAGAGTGACATAGACTCGCCACCACTTACTGTAGAGTGACATAGACTCGCCACCACATACTGTAGAGTGACATAGACTCGCCACCACATACTGTAGAGTGACATAGACTCGCCACCACTTACTGTAGAGTGACATAGACTCGCCACCACTTACTGTAGAGTTACATAGACTCGCCCCCACTTACTGTAGAGTTACATAGACTCGCCACCACTTACTGTAGAGTGACATAGACTCGCCACCACTTACTGTAGAGTGACATAGACCTTCCCCCACTTACTGTAGAGTCACATAGACCTTCCCCCACTTACTGTAGAGTTACATAGACCTTCCCCCACTTACTGTAGAGTTACATAGACTCGCCACCACTTACTGTAGAGTCACATAGACCTTCCCCCACTTACTGTAGAGTTACATAGACCTGCGTCCACTTACTGTAGAGTTACATAGACTCGCCACCACTTACTGTAGAGTCACATAGACCTTCCCCCACTTACTGTAGAGTTACATAGACCTTCCCCACTTACTGTAGAGTTACATAGACCTTTCCCCACTTACTGTAGAGTTACATAGACCTTCCCCCACTTACTGTAGAGTTACATAGACTCGCCCCCACTTACTGTAGAGTTACATAGACCACCTCCCACTTACTGTAGAGTTACATAGACTCGCCACCACTTACTGTAGAGTTACATAGACCTTCCCCCACTTACTGTAGAGTTACATAGACCTTCCCCCACTTACTGTAGAGTTACATAGACTAGCCCCCACTTACTGTAGAGTTACATAGACCTTTCCCCACTTACTGTAGAGTTACATAGACCTGCGTCCACTTACTGTAGAGTTACATAGACCTTCCCCCACTTACTGTAGAGTTACATAGACCTTCTCCCACTTACTGTAGAGACAAAGACCTGCCCCCACTTACTGTAGAAGACCCAGCCACAAATAATGTAGGAAGGCAAAGTCACCCCCTCACATCCTACTACAAATACCCGCCCCACTTCCTGTAGAGAGACAAAGACCCACCTACGTTACATATGGAGAGACAATGACTCTTCCCCATTTCCTGTAAGTAGAGACAAACCCCCTCTCCACTTCCGGTAATCCATCTTGGCGTCTCTGGTGCTGGAGACAGATTATACTTGACAACAGGCGGTAGACAGACAACAAGTTACGCAGAATGGAGACGCCTAGTGGTCGACCTTTGTCTGAAAGAACAGTGATCATTTAAAGGAAAACTTTTCTCCTGGAAACTATTTTCAAAATTTGCGCAGTTTATATCTACAGACAAAAGGAGTAATTCTAATATTCCGAGCCGTTATTTCTCTATTCCTCTCTAACAGTAAATTCAAAACGTATGCAGCTTTATTGCTAGCAATGAGCAGTGCATTGCAGGGCAGTGGCTGTCACACCTTGTGTCATTAGTTTTGAAGACTGCTTTGCATGTGAATAGAGGAAGCTCTGAAATCATTGGGACCAGTGATGGCGCCATCTCAGCAGCTTTGGTGCTACCAGTGCAGCATGCCGAAAAGGGTTGGCGATAAAAGTTTGCTTACTCTTTCAATCTTTGTACATTGCTCTGGATTAAGCTGGTGCTATACAGAAAATAGACATTGTGTGCATTGTTAATGCCGGATGAGAGTAGTAGTCATCGCTCCAGTATATAACTAGAGAAGAATTACTGCGTTTCCTGTCATTGCATATGGCGGCGTTTCTTTCCTGTAAGGCACCGGTCCATCAATCTCCCGCAGAAAGCTTTCTCAGCGCCGGCGCCTGTTTGTCCTGTGTAAAGGTATATAATAGATTATGCAATCTCCGTATTTGAATATTTCAGCGATCACTTGTCCCCTACAGCAGAAAGCTGCGCGCCTCACATGTCAATGGAGGCAGCGCCATTATTTAGTCTCACCTGTACGGCACACGCATCTGCTGGGAAATGAGTTATTCAGGCCGCGCTGCCATTATATCTACAGGGGTGCGGGGACACAGGGCCGGCCGCTCTGTCCCCAATATCTTACATCTAAAAGAGTCAGCGACTGGGAAGAAGCATCTGAGCAAGAACATACTGGTAATGGGGGCCGTAGGGCCGAGGACAGGGGTGACAGTAATAGGGAGGGTGATAGTGACTACTGATGAAATATTCACAGATACTGCAAAGGCCATTTATATATTATCTCTATCTATCTATCTATCTATCTATCTATCTATCTATCTATCTATCTATCTATCTATCTACTATCTATCCATCTATCCATTATATATTATCTATTATCTATCTATTATATATTACCGTATCTATCTATCTATCTATCTATCTATCTATCTATCTATCTATCTATCTATCTATCATCATCTAACTATTATCTATCTATTATATATTACCGTATCTATTATCTATCATATCTATTATATAATCTATCTATTATCTATTATCTATCTATTATCTATCATCTAACCATTATCTATCTATCTATTAGCTATCTATCTATCTATCTATCTATCTATCTATCTATCTATCTATCTATCTATCTACTGTATCATCATCTCTATTATGTACATCTAACCATTACTCTATTTATCATCTATCTATCTATCTATCTATCTATCTATCTATCTATCTATCTATCTATCTATCTATCTATCTATCTATCTACTGTATCTATCATCTCTATTATGTATCATCTAACCATTATCCTTCTAGCTATTATATATCTATTATCTATTTATCTATCTATTTTATATCTATTATCTATCTATCTATTTATTATCTATCTATCTATACATCTCTATTATGTATCATCTAACTATTATCTATCATCTATCTATCTATAATAATTAATTGCTTGAGAAAGATAGAGAAATCTGTCGAAACGTTGCTGCTAATGGATCAGTAAAGCCACGGTTTTTTCACTTTAATTTTTTGAGTGCTGCCTGTTTTTTTCTTATTTTCTTATCTATCTATCTGTCAATCTATCATCTGTTATCATCTATCTATCTATCTATCTAGCTATCTATCTATTATCTATCATCTATCTATCTATCTACTATCTATCTATCTATCTATCATCTATCTATCTATCTATTATCTATCTATCTATCTATCTATCTATCTATCTATCTATCTATCTATTATCTATTATCTATCTATCTATCTATCTATTATCTATCTATCTATCTATCTATTTCTATCTATCTATTATTATCTATTTCTATCATCTATCTATTATCTATCTATCTATCAATCATCTATCTATCTGTCTATCTATCTATCTGCCTCTTGTTCTCTCTGTCTCTCCTTCCCTCTATCTATGGATACACAGCCCTGATACAGACAGCTGATGCCGGAATGATCTTTTCTTCCATGGATCCTGATGTTATTTGGAGCCCAGTAAATTCTGGTGAATATATGCGTCTCGTAATGTAATGAAATGACTCCATTACTCGGCTTTATTGAGCTCATTAATCCCATTACGGGTGACACATTTATGTCCCGGACTGAAAGAATCTCCGTAAATATTTAAGTAGAACTGAAAGATAAAAAAGAAATATGGCGGCTGGTGGCTCCCAGCGAGGATGTGATCTCCGACGGCAGCGCGTCCAATGTCCTCACCCCGGATTCCTTCCTTTGTGGCGGTCCCGTGCCCTGAGGCCGAGGATACGATGCCGCCGTCACAGTCCGCGCTCAATAAGCCCTTGTGTCCTCTCCTTCTCCGTCATCCGCCCTTCTCTGGGCTTCTACAACTTTCCCATCCAAGATGTCAGTGTCAAGTACAAAGGGATCAAGTGTTTCTCCTCGTGTCGGCTCGCGAATTCTTACTTCAGACGTTCACCACGTTACACGACAAAACTGCAAAAGGCAGAGCCGAAGGCGAAAATTCCCAGAGAAGACAAGTCTTGATCCTTCCATGAAAGGACTGTGCGCATGGAAATGAGCCGAGACGACTCCTGTGATGTCAGATATTAGGGATTACATGTCGGTAAGATGGAGGACACGTCTCCCTGTTAGGCTTATACTTTAAGGGATGCCGACCTTACGCCATTTATGGTACATTGGTGTCGGTATAACTGAGCCAGATTGTCAGGACCAGATAAACAGCCTTTAACCCCTTCACGCCACAGCCCATTTTCGGTTTTGCGTTTCCGTTTTTCGCTCCCCTTCTTCCCAGAGCCATAACTTTTTTTTTATTTTTCAGTCAATATGGCCATGTGAGGCTTGTTTTTTGCGGGACGAGTTGTACTTTTAAAAGACACCATTGGTTTTACCATATTGTGTACTGGAAAATGGGAAAAAAATTACAACTGCGGTGAAATTACAAAAAAATTATAATTCCACAACTGTTTTTTTTGCTTTTTTTTTTTACCATGTTCTCTAAATGCTAAAACTGAGCTGCCATTATGATTCTCCAGGTGATTACGAGTTCATAGACACCAAACATGTCTAAGCTCTTTTTTATTTAAATGGTGAAAAAAAAACAACATTTTTTTAAAAAATGGCTCCATTTTCCGATACCCGTAGCGTCTAAAGTTTTCATGATCTGGGGTCGGGTGAGGGCTTATTCTTCGCGGACCGAGCTGACGTTTTTAGTGATACCATTTTGGTGCAGATACGATCTTTTGATCGCCCGTTATTGCATTTTACTGCAATGTTGCGGTGACCAAAAAAAAGTAATTCTGGTGTTTTGATTTTTTATGCTACGCCGTTTAGCGATCATATTAATTCTTTTTATAGCTTAAGAGATCGGGCAATACTGAACACGGTGATACCAAATATGTGTATGGTTTGTTTTTTAATTGTTTTATTTTCAATGGGGCGAAAGGGGGGGGTGATTTGAACTTTTATATCTTTTTATTTTTTAAATATTTTTTTAAAATTTTTTTTTCACTGTTGGCATGATTCAATAGTCTCCATGACTAGAAGCTGCCATAACCCAGTCGGCTCTGCTACATACAGGCGATGATCAGATCGCCTGTATGTAGCAGAAATGCACACCTGCTATGACCACTGACCGCTGGGCGGCGCTGATAGCAAACCAGCAATGACAACCACAGGGGTCTTCTACAGATCCCAGGTTGTCATGCCAACCCATCAGCGACCTGCGGTCATGTGACACGGGCACCAAAGGGCAGAATTAATGACACACTTCCGGCGCAATCACATTAAATGCCGCTTTCAGAGATTGACAGCGGTATTTAACAGGATAACAGTGATCGCGATTCCTCCCGCGGCTGTTCGGGGCACATGTCAGCTGTTCAAAACATCTGACATGTGCCGGGAAAGATGTGGGCTCAGCGCCGGATCCCACATCAAAGTGAGAGACATGACATGCGCAATACATGTACGGTGCATGTCGTGAAGGAGTTAGGTGCACAAATAATACCACCTTATTGTACTCAAGTAATGCGAACATACCATGCTGCATTCATAGTGCCATACTGTCCTCAACTAATACTGCCATATTGTACTCCTACAATACCACTATACTGTGCTCCAATAATACTACTGCCAACTGTGCTCCAATAATACTATCATACTGTGCTCAACAATTCTGCCATTTATACTCCAATAACACCTTATATGTCTAAATAATACCACCACACTATACTCAAATAATACCACCATACCGTGCCCAAATAATACCATCATTTCATGCTCCATTCATAGTGTCATGCTATGCTCAACTAATCTGCCATATTTTACTGTCTCGTACAATACTACCATACTGTGCTCTAATAATACTACTACTATACTGTGCTCAACTAATAGCCACATGTTGCGCCAACAATACTATCATACTATGCTCAACTAATCTGCCATTTATACTCCAATAATACCATTATACTGTGCTTAAATGTTACCACTATACTGTACTCAAGTAATACCACAATTCCATGTACCATTCATAGTACCATACTTTGCTCAGCTAACCTGCCATATTACATTGTACTGTGCTCAAATAATACTGCGACCATGCTGTGCTCAACTAACACTGCAGTATGGTGCTCCAATACTACTATCATACTATGCTCAACTAATCTGCATTATAATGCTACAATAATACCATTATATTGTGTTCAAATATTACCACCGTACTCTGCTCCAATAATACCGTACTGTGCTCAACTAATACAGCCATATGGTACTCCAATAATACTATCATACTGTGATCAAATATTACCACTATACTGTGCTCCAGTAATACAACCATTCCTTGCTCAATACTGTTATATTGCGATCCAGTGTTACCACTGTATTGTGTTCAAATAATACCTCTGTATTATGCTCCAATAATACTACCTTACTGTGCTCAACTAATACTGCAAATAAAATAAGGTTACCATGTCCAAAACACATGCCATACTGTGCACAAATAACAACACCGTCCAAACAATGCCTCCATACTGTGCCAATGTAAGATCACTATCAAACATCTAAATAATCGGAATAATACACAAGTCTCAAGTAGTAGTGCCATACAGTGTCCACTATGTGCAGGTATGAATCCTGATGATTGGCACAACAAGGGAAAACTTTTGTTATATACTATGTGATTTTATTGGAAAGGGTCTAGAAGGAGAGGCACCATATGGTGTATGTAATGGAACAATTGCCATTATGGAATTATTAAAGAATTGTATTATAGTATTTTACTCATATTTTTTTGCAGCGCCATCAGCCGCTCTTGCTGAAGGTTGGGTCTGGAGCGGGAGGACTATCATATTAGCCTATTTTATGCGTGATTTTGGTTACTGTGTTTGAGCATTATATGGTGGTATTTTATTAGATATTGTGGCATTATTACTTGTAGAAAAGAGGTAGCTACAGTAGCTACATGTATAGTACTATATGAAAAGGCTATTTGACCAATGTACAGTATGACAGTACTATTTATGAACCTTATCTGGCGGTTATAAATTGACACTATAATATTGCTATTTGTACATTGTATAACGGTACACAATATAGAACAGTGAGATGTTTCCTTGTCTAACGTAAAGAACTGGAAAGTTGAGCATGTACAGTATGGCAGCATTATTTAAGCACCCTATCTGGCGGTTATAATTAGATAGTGTATTATATGGATATTTGTACATTATATGATTGCACACAACATACAGGGAGAAATGTTTTCTCGCATAATGTAAAGAGACTGCAAAATGGAGCAAGGACAGTATGACAGTGGTATTTAAGCACCTTATATGGCGGCCATAATTATACAGATATTTGTAACCTGTATGAACATACACAACATAGGGGAGTGAGATGTTTCCTTGTATAATGGAAAGAGACTGGAAAGTTGAGTATGTACTGTATGGCAGCATTACTTAGGCACCCTACCTGGCGTTTTTAAGTAGATAATGTATGATATGGATATTTGTAAACTGTATGAACATATACAACATAGTGGAGCGGGATGTTTCATCGTATAAAGATTTAAAGAGAGTTGAACATGTACAGTATGGCAGCATCATTTAAGCTTCCTACCTGATATAATAACTCACTTCATGATATGCACATGGTTGCACTATATGACCGTATACTAGATAGGGGGTGGAATGTTTCCTCATACTGGAAAGTTGAGCGTTGTATTAAACTGTCAGGGCATGCTGGGAGTTGTAGTTTTTTCACAGTCTCAGGTTGGAGTTCACAGCTGTATTCCTGAGTATGACAGCGCTCTAATCCTTGGGATATTTAGTAAACCTCCTCGTGCGCAGCAACATGAAAGAAGGAAAGGAAGGAAAAGAAAGGAAGGAAAGAAAGAAAAGAAGGGAAGGAAAGGTAAGAAAAGGAAAGGAAGAAAGGAAAGAAAAAAAGGAAAGAAAGGAAGGAAGGTAAGGAAGAAAGGAAGGAAAGAAAAGAAGGAAAGGAAGGAAAGAAAAGAATGGAAGGAAAGGTAGGAAAGGAAGGAAAGGTAAGAAAAGGGAAGGAAAGAAAAGAAGGAAAGGAAGGAAGGTAAGGAAGAAAGGAAGGAAAGGAAAGAAGGAAATGAAGGAAAGAAAAGAAGGAAAGGAAGAAAAGAAGGGAAGAAAGGAAAGAAAAGAAGGAAAGGAAGGAAAGAAAGGAAG
>JARQOD010000010.1:34740657-34813807 GCA_033576555.1 Oophaga sylvatica | reverse complement strand
TTGGGCAATACTGAACACGGTGATACCAAATATGTGTATGGTTTGTTTTTTAATTGTTTTATTTTCAATGGGGCGAAAGGGGGGGTGATTTGAACTTTTATATCTTTTTATTTTTTAAATATTTTTTTAAAATTTTTTTTCACTGTTGGCATGATTCAATAGTCTCCATGACTAGAAGCTGCCATAACCCATCGGCTCTGCTACATACAGGCGATGATCAGATCGCCTGTATGTAGCAGAAATGCACACCTGCTATGACCACTGACCGCTGGGCGGCGCTGATAGCAAACCAGCAATGACAACCACAGGGGTCTTCTACAGATCCCAGGTTGTCATGCCAACCCATCAGCGACCTGCGGTCATGTGACACGGGCACCAAAGGGCAGAATTAATGACACACTTCCGGCGCAATCACATTAAATGCCGCTTTCAGAGATTGACAGCGGTATTTAACAGGATAACAGTGATCGCGATTCCTCCCGCGGCTGTTCGGGGCACATGTCAGCTGTTCAAAACATCTGACATGTGCCGGGAAAGATGTGGGCTCAGCGCCGGATCCCACATCAAAGTGAGAGACATGACATGTGCAATACATGTACGGTGCATGTCGTGAAGGAGTTAGGTGCACAAATAATACCACCTTATTGTGCTCAAGTAATGCGAACATACCATGCTGCATTCATAGTGCCATACTGTCCTCAACTAATACTGCCATATTGTACTCCTACAATACCACTATACTGTGCTCCAATAATACTACTGCCAACTGTGCTCCAATAATACTATCATACTGTGCTCAACAATTCTGCCATTTATACTCCAATAACACCATTAAAATAATACCACCACACTATACTCAAATAATACCACCATACCGTGCCCAAATAATACCATCATTTCATGCTCCATTCATAGTGTCATGCTATGCTCAACTAATCTGCCATATTTTACTGTCTCGTACAATACTACCATACTGTGCTCTAATAATACTACTACTATACTGTGCTCAACTAATAGCCACATGTTGCGCCAACAATACTATCATACTATGCTCAACTAATCTGCCATTTATACTCCAATAATACCATTATACTGTGCTTAAATGTTACCACTATACTGTACTCAAGTAATACCACAATTCCATGTACCATTCATAGTACCATACTTTGCTCAGCTAACCTGCCATATTACATTGTACTGTGCTCAAATAATACTGCGACCATGCTGTGCTCAACTAACACTGCAGTATGGTGCTCCAATACTACTATCATACTATGCTCAACTAATCTGCATTATAATGCTACAATAATACCATTATATTGTGTTCAAATATTACCACCGTACTCTGCTCCAATAATACCGTACTGTGCTCAACTAATACAGCCATATGGTACTCCAATAATACTATCATACTGTGATCAAATATTACCACTATACTGTGCTCCAGTAATACAACCATTCCTTGCTCAATACTGTTATATTGCGATCCAGTGTTACCACTGTATTGTGTTCAAATAATACCTCTGTATTATGCTCCAATAATACTACCTTACTGTGCTCAACTAATACTGCAAATAAAATAAGGTTACCATGTCCAAAACACATGCCATACTGTGCACAAATAACAACACCGTCCAAACAATGCCTCCATACTGTGCCAATGTAAGATCACTATCAAACATCTAAATAATCGGAATAATACACAAGTCTCAAGTAGTAGTGCCATACAGTGTCCACTATGTGCAGGTATGAATCCTGATGATTGGCACAACAAGGGAAAACTTTTGTTATATACTATGTGATTTTATTGGAAAGGGTCTAGAAGGAGAGGCACCATATGGTGTATGTAATGGAACAATTGCCATTATGGAATTATTAAAGAATTGTATTATAGTATTTTACTCATATTTTTTTGCAGCGCCATCAGCCGCTCTTGCTGAAGGTTGGGTCTGGAGCGGGAGGACTATCATATTAGCCTATTTTATGCGTGAATTTTGGTTACTGTGTTTGAGCATTATATGGTGGTATTTTATTAGATATTGTGGCATTATTACTTGTAGAAAAGAGGTAGCTACAGTAGCTACATGTATAGTACTATATGAAAAGGCTATTTGACCAATGTACAGTATGACAGTACTATTTATGAACCTTATCTGGCGGTTATAAATTGACACTATAATATTGCTATTTGTACATTGTATAACGGTACACAATATAGAACAGTGAGATGTTTCCTTGTCTAACGTAAAGAACTGGAAAGTTGAGCATGTACAGTATGGCAGCATTATTTAAGCACCCTATCTGGCGGTTATAATTAGATAGTGTATTATATGGATATTTGTACATTATATGATTGCACACAACATACAGGGAGAAATGTTTTCTCGCATAATGTAAAGAGACTGCAAAATGGAGCAAGGACAGTATGACAGTGGTATTTAAGCACCTTATATGGCGGCCATAATTATACAGATATTTGTAACCTGTATGAACATACACAACATAGGGGAGTGAGATGTTTCCTTGTATAATGGAAAGAGACTGGAAAGTTGAGTATGTACTGTATGGCAGCATTACTTAGGCACCCTACCTGGCGTTTTTAAGTAGATAATGTATGATATGGATATTTGTAAACTGTATGAACATATACAACATAGTGGAGCGGGATGTTTCATCGTATAAAGATTTAAAGAGAGTTGAACATGTACAGTATGGCAGCATCATTTAAGCTTCCTACCTGATATAATAACTCACTTCATGATATGCACATGGTTGCACTATATGACCGTATACTAGATAGGGGGTGGAATGTTTCCTCATACTGGAAAGTTGAGCGTTGTATTAAACTGTCAGGGCATGCTGGGAGTTGTAGTTTTTTCACAGTCTCAGGTTGGAGTTCACAGCTGTATTCCTGAGTATGACAGCGCTCTAATCCTTGGGATATTTAGTAAACCTCCTCGTGCGCAGCAACATGAAAGAAGGAAAGGAAGGAAAAGAAAGGAAGGAAAGAAAGAAAAGAAGGGAAGGAAAGGTAAGAAAAGGAAAGGAAGAAAGGAAAGAAAAAAAGGAAAGAAAGGAAGGAAGGTAAGGAAGAAAGGAAGGAAAGAAAAGAAGGAAAGGAAGGAAAGAAAAGAATGGAAGGAAAGGTAGGAAAGGAAGGAAAGGTAAGAAAAGGGAAGGAAAGAAAAGAAGGAAAGGAAGGAAGGTAAGGAAGAAAGGAAGGAAAGGAAAGAAGGAAATGAAGGAAAGAAAAGAAGGAAAGGAAGAAAAGAAGGGAAGGAAAGGAAAGAAAAGAAGGAAAGGAAGGAAAGAAAGGAAGGTAAGGAAGAAAGGAAGGAAAGGAAAGAAGGAAAGGAAGGAAAGAAAAGAAGAAAGGAAAGAAAAGAAGGAAAGGAAGGAAGGAAAGAAAAGAAGGAAAGGAAGGAAACAAAAGAAGGAAAGCAAATGGAGGGAAGGAAGGAAAGAGAAAAAGAAAGGAAAGAAAAAAAAGACAGAAATAAGGAAAAAAAAAATAATAGAAAGTGAAATAAGGTAAGAAAGAAGGAAAGAAAGGGAAAAAAGAGACAAGGAAAGAAAGAAAAAAGGGAAAATATAAGTTTAATACAACACGAGGCATCAATGCCGGAGATGCGCATGAAATCCTGGCAGCGTTGAATGTTAAGGCCGGGTGCTGCGGCCGGTGTTCTGCTTGATCTCACGATTCCTGCCGCGCGATCATTTCTAATGCATGTCAGAGTTTGTTTGATTTGCTTATTTGATGTCGGCAAAATGCAAAACATCTTAGCGTTACCGACTCTGGTGAACGCCGACTGTGGAGGAAACGCTCTTGTCGATCTTTACCGTGGGGCTTTTTATGTGAGGATATTGAAAATAATGGAGTGAACGGCATTTTGCTGCACTGTCGTGTCTAATGGGCGCTGATGCAGCAGAGCTGAAAGTGCACTGTGAGTACATTATACAGAAGATAAAAATAAGTTGCCTTCTTCCAGAAACAGGCCACATCTGTCAATTGGTTGTGTCTGGTATTGCAGCTTTAATTTTTTATTTAATGAAATTCAAGGTCAATTTGATTAGTCTCAAATCAATTTGCTCTTTAAAGGGTGTGCAGACGTTTGCAACTTTTACATTTTAAATGCGAAGCGAAACTTCTTTTGCGCAAATGGACTTGATTAAAAGTCTTCCAAGCTTTTATGTACACAGCTCCTCTGCGGACTTATATGAATATGGCTCACTTCTTTCTAGTGCTGTGCATAGTTCATCAAGCGGTAAGGGTTTAGTACTCTCCAGCTGTTGCAAAACTATACAAATCTCTTTAAAAGGGACATTTCAGGGTATTTTTGTTTATTTAAACTGAGCACCTCCTTTAATTGTCGCTGCTTCACTGATTTCAGAACATTTTTCCTTTTTCTTCTGCGCCCTTCCATTCCAAAGTTATACCCCCTTTTAATAATGGTTCAGATTTTCCCTGCAACTAACTGGGCGTGTACCAAAGAACTTCTCTGTGGGCGTTTACGTTTTCTCCTTTGACGCTGGCCAATCAAAACATGGCCACACCCACAGAGAAGTTCTGTGGTAGACACCCAGATTGAAAGGAAAATTTGCACCATCTTACCGGTTCCATAACTTTGTAACGGAGGGGCGTAGAAGAAAAAGGAAAACTGTTCCAAAATCGGCAGAGAAGCTATAATAAGAGGAGGTATGCTTTTTATAAAAATAAATTTAGCTAAAGTTTCCCTTTAAATGTTGCATAGACATATGAGTCTCTTCATTGTGTCTATATTGTATATGTGCCCTCGCTGCTGCTGTAAACCATCACATTCTGCGCTGCTGTGAGATCCATTTCTCCCACCCTGGGAGAAAACCGACAGCTGTGCGCGATCTGACTGGATATTTATGCACATGCAGATTTGGGCTGTAATTCCTTTAGATGGCCAAACTTGGCATCTCTTCACAAAACTTTAGCACAAGCTGTTCCTTCCTCCCACTATACCAGCTTTATTTTTTTGTGTTATTTACAAACCATTAACTTTTTTTTTTTCGTGGCAAAAATGTTTCACGGAATATACTGCAGAGCTCAGAGCGCTTTCAATAACCCTTTCCTCCCCTCATCAGCTCCGCTCGCTCTGCGCTCGGCTTAGCAGAATGATTGATTGCAGCATTGATCCGTATCACTCACGTCAATAGAGCCGAGCTGCAACACCAGACACTAGCCACAGACAGGCCACAAGCGAGATTTTCTGTCTGGTGCAACCTTAAGTCAGCATTTTTTCTAAAATTATGTGAGAACAGACCAAGTCATGTGACCCATGAGCATCCGCCTGTGACATCCTTAAAGTTCACCTTGTCTAACCTGGGCATGCTCACTGTGAATCAGTATATTGTAAAAGTCAAGTGACGACACAAAATGTACCTGCTTAGTGTGAATCTAGAGAAAATCACGTGACATGGGCAGGACTCAATGTGAAGCATGCTTAGTGTGGATCCAGAGAAAATCACGTGACATGGGCAGGACTCAATGTAAGCATGCTTAGTGTGGATCCAGAGAAAATCACGTGACATGGGCAGGACTCAATGTAAGCATGCTTAGTGTGGATCCAGAAAAATCACGTGACATGGGCAGGACTCAATGTGAGCATGCTTAGTGTGGATCTAGAGAAAATCAGTGACATGGGCAGGACTCAATGTGAGCATGCTTAGTGTGGATCTAGAGAAAATCACGTGACATGGGCAGGACTCAATGTGAGCATGCTTAGTGTGGATCAGAGAAATTCACGTGACATGGGCAGGACTCAATGTGAGCATGCTTAGTGTGGATCTAAAAGAAATCACGTGACATGGGCAGGACTCAATGTGAGCATGCTTAGTGTGGATCAGAGAAAATCACGTGACATGGGCAAGACTCAATATGAGCATGCTTAGTGTGGATCCAGACAAAATAACGTGACATGGGCAGGACTCAATGGAGCATGCTTAGTGTGGATCCAGACAAAATCACGTGACATGGGCAGGACTCAATGTGAGCATGCTTAGTGTGGATCCAGACAAAATATCGTGACATGGGCAGGACTCAATGTGAGCATGCTTAGTGTGGATCCAGACAAAATAACGTGACATGGGCAGGACTCAATGTGAGCATGCTTAGTGTGGATCCAGACAAAATCACGTGACATGGGCAGGACTCAATGTGAGCATGCTTAGTGTGGATCCAGAGAAAATCACGTGACATGGGCAGGACTCAATATGAGCATGCTTAGTGTGGATCCAGAGAAAATCATGTGACATTCTCAAGGTTTAAAGGTGTATTCCCAAAAGTTCTATTATCCCTTATCGCTAAGACAAAGAATAAACTGCTGATCCCAAGATCGATACAGGAGAGTTTGTGAATACAAACTGATGATGACCTTTGACACTCTCATTGCTGGAATGAACCTATCACATGGATTTATGGCCTTTTACATCAATTAAGGAATTTGCTCCCAAGACCCTGTGAGAGTATCACAAAACATTACCAGACCCCAATCAGAGGGCAATAAAACTTTCACACTCTTTCACACTTATCTATGAACTGTTCCAATATTTATGTTCATCTCTATCTCCCATATTGACCGTTCTGCTTTACGTCACTTGTCTTATCTATTGCATTGTTTCTGTGCTGTGTTGTATATAAATATGTGATTCTTCAGTTTTTGTTTTAGTCTTTGCCTGATGAAGAGACCTGAGTAGTCTGGAAAGCTTGCAATTTGTTACCAACTTTTCAGCCATTAAAAGATATCAACCACTGAGGACTCTCAACTCTAAATATTTTTCGATCCCAAGATCGGTGCTCCATAAGATCGGAGAACTTTCTCAAACAGTTGACTATCGCTCTTGAGAACCCAGTAAGTCCAGCCATTGTGTGATGCTGATTTTCCTATTATTTTACATATTTTTCACAACATTCCCCTTATGGTGACCACTAGATGCCCCCAGGACAATGGCTGCATGTCCGACCAGGGTCAGATCACCCTCTACAAAACCACCAGTTCCCGCGGATTCATCCATTGGAAGTTTGTGTATCCCTGTAACCTTGTCTCGGTCACTTTGCCAGACTTTAGCTCCTACTTGGTAAACATGACGACTCCGGGCATAGAGAGCCAGCTGTAAATTGCGTTACAAGTGACAATATAAAGCGCATTGTCTTCGATCAGCATTTTAATATCCGCAAGTCCCGGGAGTGCGGCAGGTGGAATCTGTCGCATCCTTATCAAATAGCAAACACAAAGGGAAAGGAAATCACATTAAAAGATGCTAAAATGAGACTTTTTCTCTGAGTTTATTATGTTCATGTTGACAATTTGTGATACAGCAGATGAGTAATAATCTCAATCTATATTGGTTCTTGGTCCTCTGGGTCAATGTCGTGATTTTCTCCCTGTGCGTGAAGTTACGGCTGAACTTGTTCTCTAAGCATCATCTCTTGCACATTAATACTTCAATTTAGGAATATATGTCAGAAAAAGTCCCGAAAACTATTCTTTATGCTGAACACTTCATTCATCCTTAAAGGGAATCTTGTCAGCAGGTTTTGCTGTGTAATCTGAGAACACCATGATGTAGGGGCAGTGACCCCGATTCCGACGATGTGTCACTTACTAGGTCGTGTTTTGCTGTTTTAATAAAATCAATGTATTGTTAGCAGGAGATTATCACTGCAGGACTAGGTGTCTCGTGCTCAGTAGTCCAGCCACGCCCCACCACTGATTTCTGCCAATCAGTGATGTGGGCGGGGTTATACAGGGCTCAGCATTTCTAGATCTGCTGCAGAGAAAACTGTGATTGTATGACAACTGCTGCACCTAATAAAGTAAGAGACACATCACTGAAATCAGGATCTCAGCCCCTACATGAATCTGCTCTCAGATTATGTAGCAAAACACTGCTGACAGATTCCCTTTAACTTTTCTTGAAAAAATGTGTTATGATACTAACTGAATCTAATCTTTTTTTAACATTGGGGACGATGGATGCCATCTGAGCTTTTTATGTTTTATCATCCCAGTACATTAAATATTTCAGCCTATGTCCGATATATAAACAGTTTAAGGAAGGGCACAATTATTTTTTTTTTCTTAGATATCTACTGTAATTTTAATCTTTTATTTGATTTTCTGATTGAATATTTTTTTTAGTTATTTTGTATCTTTCATTTCTTATTTGCTTTTGTATCTTTTTACTTCGTCATTTTCCTTAAATTTAAAGGGGTTGTCCATATATGTCGTCAACATATTGACGACATACAGTATATGCGTCATATAGAGTTGAGCAAAAATGTTTGCAGCACCTTAGATCAGTGGCCATTTCGGTAGTCCGTGGCCGCTGGCCCAGAGTCCTGCGAATCTTCTACTACCTGGTGCCTCTACTCATGATTAAGCCCCTTCAGTACTAATCACAAGTGGACCCCCCAACAACCAACTGCTGCCTCCTTACACTGATAAATGACTGCTCTTTGGTACTGGACTTTATCTCCCATACAGGTGAATGGGGACTAAGGTGCAGTACCCAGGAGTGGCCACTAGGCATTTCATGGAGCTGGGATGTTCTGGGTGCAGTTGTGTGGCCCAACCAATCAGATATTAACCACCTATCCCTTTAATAGGTCATTAATATCTTAGTCCCAGACATCACCTTTAATATTTTATTTTTCTATATTATGTAATCTAGATATTATATTACATAATATAGAAATACTATATAATATATATATATATATATATATATATATATATATAATTATTTTTTTTTTAAATAAACAAAACAATAAAATTCAAATAAAATTAAATTTGGTAAAAAAACAAAGTAAAACTTAAAAAAATATAGATATATACAGTACAGACCAAAAGTTTGGACACACCTTCTCATTCAATGATTTTTCTGTATTTTCATGACTATGAAAATTGTAGAATCACACTGAAGGCATCAAAACTATGAATTAACACATGTGGAATTATACATTACACTTTACAAAAAAGTGTGAAACAACTGAAAATATGTCTTATATTCTAGATTCTTCAAAGTAGCCACCTTTTGCTTTGATTACTGCTTTGCACGCAGAAAAGGTGAACGGATGGACTCTACATGCCTGGTCCCACCGTGAAGCATGGAGGAGGTGGTGTGATGGTGTGGGGGTGCTTTGCTGGTGACACTGTTGAGGATTTATTCAAAATTGAAGGCATAGTGAACCAGCATGGCTACCACAGCATCTTGCAGCGGCATGCTATTCCATCTGGTTTGCGTTTCGTTGGACCATCATTTATTTTTCAACAGGACAATGACCCCAAACACACCTCCAGGCTGTGTAAGGGCTATTTGACCAAGAAGGAGAGTGTTGGAGTGCTATGCCAGATGACCTGGCCTCCACAGTCACCAGACCTGAACCCAATCGAGATGGTTTGGGGTGAGCTGGACCGCTCACCGCTTCAATTTTGAATAAATCCCCAACAGTGTCACCAGTAAAGCACCCCCACACCATCACACCACCTCCTCCATGCTACACGGTGGGAACTAGGCATGTAGAGTCCATCCGTTCACCTTTTCTGCGTGCAAAGCAGTAATCAAAGCAAAAGGTGGCTACTTTTAAGAACCTAGAATATAAGACATATTGTCAGTTGTTTCACACTTTTTTGTAAAGTGTAATGTATAATTCCTCATGTGTTGATTCATAGTTTTGATGCCTTCAGTGTGATTCTACAATATTCATAGTCATGAAAATACAGAAGAATCTTTGAATGAGAAGGTGTGTCCAAACTTTTGGTCTGTACTGTATATAAATTTGTTGTTTTATTTATTTTTTTAAATTTTATTTTGTTTCTAATTATTTTTTCAAAATTAATTTTCTTTGAATTTTAACATTTTGTTTATTTATTTTAAGAAATTGATTATAGATTAAGTCACAGAATCCACTGCAGAACAGAGTATTTCAGGACAGTAAATTGTGAATATGTTAGTGATGACGAAAGAGTGGTCAGATAATAATACTAAAGGAGGGGACCTGTTATGTTTCGGTAGCTGAGGAGTACAGGTAAAAAAGGCAATACACCAGAGCAGTTGGAAACTGAGATTGCAGTACCCTGACTAACCACCACAACTAGAGGCAGCCGTGGAGCGTTCCTACGTTGGTCCTAGACGCCTCGTCACAGCCTGAGAAACTAACTACACCTAAAGATAGAAAGAGGAAAGCTATCTGCCCCGGAGCAGATCCCCAAAGAACAAAGAAAGCCCCCAAACATGTAATGGCGGTTAGACAAGAAGAAATACTGACACAGACAGAAAATAGTATGAGCAAACGTTGGGGCCCAAACTATCTAAATAGAAAAGGACAGGAAGGGCACTTACTGCAATCCCAAAAAACCCTGAAAAGCACCAACTCTACTAATTTCAAAAACACCTGAGATCACACGACCTCTACCACCTAAATTAGTTCTCTGGTGTAACCAAAAACAAAACAGCAGCTACTGAAAAAACTGGAAAAAGCAAATGTACAAACATCAGTGGCTGAACTGAACTGAGAGGGCAAAAGCCCCCCGAGGGGACCCTGAAGGCCCCCACAGAAGTGCAGGACAAAATGCAAAAATCAA
Organism: Oophaga sylvatica; assembly: GCA_033576555.1. Classification (NCBI taxonomy): domain Eukaryota; kingdom Metazoa; phylum Chordata; class Amphibia; order Anura; family Dendrobatidae; genus Oophaga; species Oophaga sylvatica. Next base: position 34,803,194 of record JARQOD010000010.1, on the reverse strand, counting down.
GCACAAAAACAAAAAGAAGAAAATGTCTTATCTGTAAGCAGGAGATTCAGACACGACACAGCAGGCTACCAAGGAAACAGGAATCAAGGATTGAGACCAGAACAATTGATCACCGGCAACCCTGATGGGAAGGCGACTCCCTTATATAAGACCAGTCAGTAACACCTGATTCCCAATCCTCGCAATCTTCACTGGACAGTCAAGTACCGTTTGTAACCACCAGAGGGAGCTTCTGCTCAGAACTCATTTCCAGTCTATTCACAACAGTACCCCCCCTTGAGGAGGGGTCACCGAACCCTCACTTGAGCAACCAGGTCGGTCAGGATGAGTTCTATGATACGCACGGATGAGTCTCCTAGCATGGATGTCCGAAGCAAACACCCAAGAATTGTCTTCCTGACCATAACCTCTCCATTTAACCAAATACTGGAGTTTCCGTCTAGAAAAACGAGAATTCAATATTTTCTCAACCACATACTCCAGATTGCCCTCAACCAAAACAGGGTCAGGAGGCACAGTAGTAGGAACCACTGGCTCAACAAACCTCTTCAACAAGGACTTGTGGAACACGTTATGGATCTTAAATGTCCCTGGAAGAAGCAAACGAAAAGAAACAGGATTAAGAATCTCCATGATCTTATAAGGTCCAATGAACCTAGGCTTAAATTTAGGAGATGCCACTCTCATAGGAATATTTCTTGAGGACAACCAGACCAAGTCCCCCACTTTAAACCGAGGACCATCAGTCCTATGCGGTTAGCAAACCGCTGGGCCCTCTCCTGAGAGAGGGACAACCTCTCCACTACCTGGTCCCAAATCTGTTGCATACGCTCCACAACAGAGTCAACACCTGGACAGACAGAAGCCTCCGTCTGTCCTGAAGAAAATCGAGGGTGAAACCCAGAATTACAGAAAAATGGAGACATCAAAGTGGCAGAGCTAGCCCTATTATTAAGAGCAAACTCAGCCAAAGGCAAAAAAGAGACCCAGTCATCCTGATCAGCAGACACAAAGCATCTTAGATAAGTCTCCAATGTCTGGTTTGTTCTCTCAGTTTGACCATTTGTCTGAGGATGAAACGCCGAGGAGAAAGACAATTGAACACCAAGTTTAGAACAAAAGGTCCTCCAAAATCTGGAAACAAACTGGACTCCTCTGTCAGACACAATGTTCTCAGGAATGCCGTGTAAACGAACCACGTGCTGAAGGAACAAAGGCACCAATTCAGAGGAGGAAGGCAACTTAGGTAATGGCACAAGATGTATCATCTTGGAAAACCTATCGCAAATCACCCAGATGACGGTCATTCTCTGAGAAACAGGGAGGTCGGAAATGAAATCCATAGAGATATGGGTCCATGGTCTCTTGGGCACAGGTAATGGCATCAACAAACCACTAGAACGAGAGCAAGGCTTGGAGCGAGAGCAAGTCCCGCAGGACTGCACAAACTCCCTGACATCACGAGACAAGGTAGGCCACCAAAAGGACCGACTAACCAAGTCTCTGGTACCAAAAATTCCGGAATGACCGGCCAACGCGGAACAATGAATCTCAGACATTACACTCTTTTTCCACTGGTCCGGGACAAACAATTTCCCAACAGGGCAGCGCTCGGGCATATCCTCCTGACACCCCTCCAGAGCCAGTCTCAAATTGGGCGAGATGGCGGAAAGAACTACACCCTCTTTCAAAATAACAGAAGGATCAGATAACTCAGGAGAGTCCGCCAGGAAACTCCTCGAGAGGGCATCCCGCTTAACATTTTTAGTGCCAGGAAGAAATGAAACCACAAAATTAAAACGTGTGAAAAACAAGGCCCACCTGGCCTGTCTAGGATTAAGTCGCTTGGCAGATTCCAGATAAACTAGATTCTTATGGTCCGTAAGGACCACCACCTGATGTTTGGCTCCCTCCAGCCAATGTCTCCACTCTTCAAAAGCCCACTTCATGGCTAATAACTCCCGATTACCCACGTCATAATTACGTTCAGTGGGAGAAAATTTTCGAGAGAAAAAGGCACAAGGGTTACTTTTAGAGGTCTCTGGATCTCTTTGGGACAAAACGGCACCTGCCCCAATTTCAGAGGCATCAACCTCCACCTGAAATGGTAGAGAAACATCAGGCTGCCGTAGAACAGGAGCAGAAGTGAATCTCTGCTTAAGTTCCTGAAATGCAGAGACTGCCTCAGGAGGCCAATTCACCACATCAGAACCCTTCTTGGTCAAATCAGTTAATGGTTTAACAATAACAGAGAAATTACCAATAAATTTACGATAAAAATTGGCAAAACCCAAGAATCTTTGAAGAGCCTTTAATGAAGTAGGTTGGACCCAATCACAGATGGCCTGAACTTTGACCGGGTCCATTTCAATAACAGATGGGGACAAAATGAATCCCAGAAATGAGATCCTCTGAACGCCAAAAGACACTTTGATCCCTTCACATACAGAGCATTCTCTCTCAAAATCTGGAACACAGTCCGAACATGTTTTACATGAGAGTCCCAGTCATTGGAAAAAATCAAGATATCATCCAAATTAACAATCAGAAATTTATCCACAAAATCCCTGAAAATGTAATTCATGAAGGACTGGAAGACAGAAGGAGCATTGGTGAGCCCAAAGGGCATCACAAGGTACTCAAAATGCCCTTCAGGGGTATTAAATGCCATCTTCCATTCATCCCCATGCTTAATGCGAATAAGGTTATATGCCCCCCTGAGGTCAAGCTTGGTAAACCAAGTAGCGTTTTTCACCCTGGAAAACAGATCAGAGATCAAGGGTAACGGATATTGATATTTCAAAGTAATATTGTTCAAGAGACGATAATCAATACACGGTCTTAATGAACCATCCTTTTTGGCCACAAAGAAAAAACCGGCACCTAAGGGTGAAGAGGATGGTCTGATATGACCCTTCTCCAATGACTCCTTGATATAAGACCGCATAGCGTCATGTTCAGGTACAGACAAGTTAAAAAGGCGACCTTTAGGGAATTTACTACCAGGCACTAATTCAATAGCGCAGTCATAGCTCCTATGGGGAGGCAAGGATGCAGATTTACTTTCGCTAAACACATCAGAAAAATCAATCAAAAAGTCAGGAACATCCTGAGCCTGGGGGGAGGCAGAAAAAACAGGAGTGTTGGTATTAACACATTGGCAGCCCCAACTGGTAACAGACACAGATTTCCAATCCAAAACAGGATTATGAGACTGTAACCAAGGGAAACCCAGTACGATAATGTCATGCAGATTATACAGAACCAAAAATTTGCAACTCTCCTGATGATCAGGTTCTACCCTCATTATCACCTGAGTAGAGAACTGAGGTTTATTCTCAGCCAAAGGGGTAGAATCGATCCCCAGTAGGGGAATAGACTTCCGTAGGGGTATCAAGGGAAACCCACAACGTTTAGCAAAATCAAAATCCATCAGGTTAATAGCTGCTCCAGAATCAACAAAAGCCTGAGCAGAAAATGAGGACAGAGAGCATATCAGAGTGACAGTTAATAAAAACTTAGTCTGAACACTACCCAAGACAACTGAGCGTGCAAAACGTCTTCCCCGCTTAGGGCAGACTGAAATAGCATGAGAGGCATCACCACAGTAGAAACATAACCCATTGCGCTTTCGAAATTCATGACGCTGTGCCCCAGAAACCACTCCATCACACTGCATGGATTCAGAAGCAGGTTCACAAGGCAACATTATTCCACGCATACCTTTCCGCTCACGCAAACGTCTGTCAATTTGAATCGCTAATGACATAGAATCATTGAGACCAGAGGGGACAGGGAATCCCACCATAACATCCTTTACATTATCCGACAGACCCTTCCGAAAAAGAGCCGCCAAAGCGTCGTCATTCCATTTGGTCAGGACTGCCCACCTACGGAATCTCTGACAGTATAACTCAGCGTCCTCAAGCCCCTGATTTAATGCCAACAAAGTTTTTTCAGCTTGATCAGTGATATTAGGCTCATCGTACAATAACCCCAAAGCCTGAAAAAATGCATCAACATCACTCAAAACAGGATCCCCAGGTGTCAGGGAAAAAGCCCAATCCTGAGGATCGCCGCGCAGGAGAGAGATGACAATTTGAACCTGCTGCGCTGCGTTCCCTGAGGACTTAGATTTTAAGGCAAAAAACAATTTACAGTTATTTTTGAAATTCAGAAACTTAGCTCGATCCCCTAAAAACAAATCTGGCATGGGGATCCTAGGTTCCACAACAGGCAACCAGCAAGATATGCAGCAATACTCTGAACCTCAGTGGCAAGCTGATCCACACGGCCAGACAACTGTGCAAACTCCATTGAGAGAAAAGAAAAAATCCTCCCCAGCACCCAGAGATACAGAGGGAGAAAAAAAAAAAAAAAAAAAAATCTCTGACAACTTTTTTCTTTAACAATATATATATATTTTTTTCCCTTCTGTGAGTACAATATAATTTTCAATTTGTTAGGCCGGTGATACTGTTATGTTTCGGTAGCTGAGGAGTGCAGGTAAAAAAGGCAATACACCAGAGCAGTTGGAAACTATGAGATTGCAGTACCCTGACTAACCACCACAACTAGAGGCAGCCGTGGAGCGTTCCTACGTTGGTCCTAGACGCCTCGTCACAGCCTGAGAAACTAACTACACCTAAAGATAGAAAGAGGAAAGCTATCTGCCCCGGAGCAGATCCTCAAAGAACAAAGAAAGCCCCCAAACATGTAATGGCGGTTAGACAAGATGAAATACTGACACAGACAGAAAATAGTATGAGCAAACGTTGGGGCCCAAACTTACTAAATAGAAAAGGATAGGAAGGGCACTTACTGCAATCCCAAAAAACCCTGAAAAGCACCAACTCTACTAATTTCAAAAACACCTGAGATCACACGACCTCTACCACCTAAATTAGTTCTCTGGTGTAACCAAAAACAAAACAGCAGCCACTGAAAAAACTGGAAAAAGCAAATGTACAAACATCAGTGGCTGAACTGAACTGAGAGGGCAAAAGCCCCCCGAGGGGACCCTGAAGGCCCCCACAGAAGTGCAGGACAAAATGCAAAAATCAAGCACAAAAACAAAAAGAAGAAAATGTCTTATCTGTAAGCAGGAGATTCAGACACGACACAGCAGGCTACCAAGGAAACAGGAATCAAGGATTGAGACCAGAACAATTGATCACCGGCAACCCTGATGGGAAGGCGACTCCCTTATATAAGACCAGTCAGTAACACCTGATTCCCAATCCTCACAATCTTCACTGGACAGTCCAGTACCGTTTGTAACCACCAGAGGGAGCTTCTGCTCAGAACTCATTTCCAGCCTATTCACAACAGGGACCCCCCAGCAGTGCAGAGTATTTCAGAATAGGAGCAGACAGATGTTGTAGAAGACGGTATTTGGTGCATTCCTATGCCAAAATGGTAAAAGGAGGGGTGGAAGGTGGGAGGTCCAGGATTATTGAGGGAGGAGCAGGTTTACCCTGCAGCACAGAGTATTTCAGGAGAGTGTCATCTTGATCTTATAGGGTCCGATTACCCATCTTGTCGAATGTCAGTGAGTTCAGGGCACAGAAAATCGCTCTTTATTCTTACTGTAATTAGTGAGCATCTTTACAAATAATACCATAAGCGAGCAGATGCTGCGGGGGACGGTTAATGGGGTGTGAATAGTTTTCGCTTCATCCTGCGGATATGTCCCAGAAGATGAATACAACATTGAGCTTTTCCAAAGTTTAACTTGGTGACACATTAAGCCCAAGTAGATACAAGCTGACGCTGAGGACGCTCCTTGGCCGGCACTGAGGACGCTTGTTCGTCGGCACTTAGGACACTCCTTGGCAGGCACTGAGGACGTTCCTTGGCCGGCGCTGAGGGCGCTCCTTGGCCGGCGCTGAGGGCGCTCCTTGGCCGGCGCTGAGGGTGCTCCTTGGCTGGCGCTGAGGACGCTCCTTGGCCGGCGCTGAGGACGCTCCTTGGCCGGCGCTGAGGACGCTCCATGGCCGGCGCTGAGGACGATCCTTGGACGGTGCTGAGGACGCTCCTTGCTTGGCGCAGAGGATGCTCCTTGAATGGTGCTGAGGATGCTCCTTGGCCGGCGCTAAGGATGCTCCTTGGCCGGCGCTGAGGATGCTCCTTGGCCAGCGCTGAGGACGCTCCTTGGCCGGCGCTGAGAACGCTCCTTGGCCAGCGCTGAGGACGCTCTTTGGCCGGCGCTGAGGGTTCTCCTTGGTAGGCGCTGAGGACACTCCTTGGCCGGCGCTGAGGACACTCCTTGGCCGGCGCTGAGGACGCTCCATGGGCGGCGCTGAGGATGATCCTTGGATGGTGCTGAGGACGCTCCTTGCATGGTGCAGAGGATGCTCCTCGGATGGCACTGAGGATGCTCCTTGGCCGGCGCTGAGGACGCTCCTTGGCCGGCGCTGAGGACGCTCCTTGGCCGGCGCTAAGGGCGCTCCTTGGCCGGCGCTGATGGTGCTCCTTGGCTGTCGCTAAGGGCGCTCCTTGGCCGGCGCTGATGGTGCTCCTTGGCTGTCGCTGAGGACGCTCCTTGGCCGGCGCTGAGGACGATCCTTGGGCGGTGCTGATGGTTCTCCTTGGCTGGCGCTGAGGACGCTCCTTGGCCTGCGCTGAGGACGCTCCATGGCCGACGCTGAGGACGATCCTTGGACGGTGCTGAGGACACTCCTTGCATGGCGCAGAGGATGCTCCTTGGATGGCGCTGAGGATGCTCCATGGCCGACGCAGAGGACGCTCCTTTGCCGGCGCTGACGACACTCCTTGCACGGCGCAGAGGATACTCCTTGGCCGGCGCTGAGAACGCTCCTTGGCCGGCGCTGAGGACACTCCTTGACCGGCGCGGCGCAGAGGATGCTCGTTGAATGGCGCGCATTTCTTGCCTACTTAATAAAATCCATCACTGCTGTTGCCGTCATGTTCGTCTTCTTCCCGGCACACACAGCCGGTAATAAATCTGTCAGCCCAACTCTAATCATCAAATGAGCGGAATCTAATTATATACAAACTTTCCAGGAGTGATGGCGGCTCATAGATCATTCCCCAAAGTCTCAGGAGCCGCAGCTACATCTCTAGAGGAAGGGAGAACGTTACAGGAGGTCGGGGGGGAAACGAGAAATAGGCCCTGGAACAAGGGCCACACAGCTCCATCTGTATAGCACCATTATTTCTGCATTATATGGCGCTATTATGAAACTCTGTAAGGCAGGATTACATGGGCATCATATGCTGAGAGTATTTCGGCACTATATGGATCCATAATATAACTACTGTAATGCGGTATTTTGTGAGGGCTGTGCAGTATATTTATGTGGCACTGTATGGGCTTATTCATGCACTCAGTGGAACTGTTCTATAGCTGCTATATGGTATTTTGTCACAGCTTTGTAGTACTTTTATTTGGCACTGTATGGCTGCACTATTTTGGCACTTTAGGGAACTGTTTATGACATTATTTAGTGAGTGCTGTGTAATACATTATGTGGTACTGTATGGGTGCACTATTTAGGCACTCTATGGAACTGTTATATAACTATGCTATGGTGTTATTTGGTGAGTGCTGTAATAGTACTTTTATCTGGCACTGTATGGTCACATTATTTAGGCATTATATGAAACTGTTACATCAGCATTATTTTTTGAGTGCTGTACAGTGCTATTGTTTATCACTGTATTACAGCATTGTTTTCCTATTACATGGCACTGTTTTGGGGGCTTTAAATAAATTTGGGGGCTCCACATATTTTAGTAGGAGGGCTACGTGCACTTTTCTCCGCATGTATAGCATTATTATTTCAGCACTATGTGGCACTAATATATAAGCTCTATATTGCCTTGTTTCATGGCTGCTATTGGGTACTGTTATTCTGCACAATTTGGTGGCTTTTTATGGCACTGTTTGGCGTGTGGTCTTCACATATTTTTTCCTGGCCATTAATAATAGGTCTGCATACACTGCATATCACTTTTTTTAGCGTGCACAGCTATATTATTTGGCCACTTTATGGCACGATCATGTAATACCTCTATCTTTCTATTCGGTACTATCACATGGACTTTGGCACTATTCTATATTGAACACTTATGTAAGCATCAGACTTTATGATGGCTTTTTTGGGTGCTGTATGGTAGTATTATTTAGGCATTATATGGCACTATTATTTTGGGGAGTGTTTTATGAAACCTCTATATTACAGTATGTTCTTTGTCACTGTACAGTATTATTTAAGCGCTGCATTGCGGTATTACATAGCTGCTATAGACTACTTTTATTAGCAATGTATGGCGACAGTATGTATCATATGAACACTATATTGTATTATTTCAGGACTAATGTTTGTCCGTGCATGGCGGCATTTTTTAGGGACTTGGGAATGTTATACAAGTAATATCCCTGGCTTCCGAATAGTTTGGAAAATCTTTTGCACATGCCCTAAATGTGGAGGCCAACCAGTCCGAGTTCGGCGTGAACCGTGATCGGTCACCGAGGCCATTTTTCTCTCGACGGCACAATTGGAACAATGGAAGTCAGCGCCAAGACTCATCAATAAAATTTTACACCACGTAATTAATTCTCACTTTATCCTACTGGGAGAATAATCCTAGATAGTCTTCCGCTTCTTCTGCGCGGGGCAGACGCTCCATGTATCATCCATATGGACCTTTAATCACCGTATATATTATCAGAGATTGATCGCTCCGTCCGCTCGGCACCTGCCGTCCATTAGTCCCAGATTAAAGCTTTTGTGACAACCAGGTTCCCGGAAAAGAGATACTTATTAGATCATATTAATATGTGATGTGCCCGTGGTATTATTAGGACGGAGAGCCATCTGTACGTGCATCGGGCCACTTATTACCAGGACGCTCCCTGCCGTGCAGCAATCTCATTACATCTCCTGACACGGCTCCACATTTATAATCTGGGGACACCGTCGTAGGCGCGCGGCATGAAGGTCATGGTCGCCATGCAACTTCTATTCTGCATCCCATGTGATTACTGCGGAAATCCCGGTTGGGGAGTTAGTGGTGGATTGTGTGCAGCCCCCCATAGAGAATACAGTAGCATGTAAAAGTTTTGGCACCCCTGGTCAAAATCACTTATTGTGTACCGTTAAGCAAGTTGAAGATAAAATGATCTCTAAAAGACCTAAAGTTAAAGATGACACATTTCCTTTGTGTTTTAGGCAAAAAATATATATTTTTTTCCATCTTTTACATTTTAAAAATTACAAAAAGGAAAATGGACCGATGCAAAAGTTTGGGCACCCTCCATGATTAGTACCTAGTCACACCCTCTTTTGAAAGTATCACAGCTTGTAAACGCTTTTTGTAGCCAGACAAGAGGCTTTCACTTCTTGTTTGAGGGATTTTCCTCCATTCTTCCTGTTCTGTGAGATTCCTGGGGCGTCTTGCATCCTCTGCTATTTTGAGGTCTGGCCACAGATTTTCAATGCTATTCAGATCATGGGACCATAAGGGCCATTGTAAAACTTTCATTTTGCGCCTTTTGATGTAGTCTATTGTGGATTTTGCCGTATATTTAGGATCATTACCCATTTGTAGAAGCCATCCTCTTCCTCTTTTCACCTTCAGCTTTTTACAGATGTGTTATGATTGTATCAAGAATTTGTTGAAATTTCATTGAATCCATTCTTCCCTCCCCCGTGTAATGTTCCCTGTGCCATTGGCTGCAACACAACCCCAAAGCATGATTGATCCACCCCCATGCATAATGGTGGGCAAGATGTTCTTATCCTGAAATTCTTTGCCCTTTTTTTCCCCACACATACCTTTGATAGCTGTGGCCAAAGAGTGCTATTATAACCTCATCGGTCCGCAAGACTTGTTTCCAAAATGCATTAGGCTTATTTAGATGTTCTGTTGCATACTTCTGATGCTGAATTTTATGGTGAGGACGCAGGAGGTGTTTTCTTCTGATGACTCTTTCATGAAGGCCATATTTGTGCAGGTGTCTCTGAACTGGAGAACAATGTACCACAACTCAAGTGTCTGCTAAATCTTTTTGAATGTCTTTTGCAGTAAAGCAGGTGTTCTGATTTACCTCTCTGGTAATCCTATGAGCAGCTCTCCCTGAAATTTTGCTTGGTCTTCCAGACCTTATCTTGACCTCCACTTTTCCTGGTCACTGCCATTTCTTAATTATATTTCGGACTGAGGAAAGGGCAACTTGGAAATGCTTTGCTATCTTCTTACTTGAATACACTGTCTCACTGACCTCGGAGATGTGTTTACAACATTTTTAACTATAGTACGCCGTACCCACTGACTTATACCTGAAGTTACTTTTTCCTGCCAGGTTCTATCATTTCTGCAAATTTTTGACACCATTTTTTTTTTTGCAATTTTCATCTAATGTATAAAATATCCCGGCGCTCATTACAGCTTTTTCCTCCAGAAAACAGTTGCTAATTACCGAAGCATTTCAGCGGGATCAGAGCGCGAGAGTGTGATCGCAGCACAATGGCCCAGGGATCTGCTATGTGACACATACTGTGGCGGTTGTGCTTGTTTGGGTGGAGACAGATGTAGAACCCAGATGGCAGAAAACAATGCAGCACGACGTACAATGTTTCGCTCCCTCGGCTCCTCATTATCGGCTGCCGCAAACATTCTGTGCCCTGAAAAGTCTTGCGGTCCTGCAGAACATTGCGGGAATATGGCAAAACTAGTCTAGCAGCAACTTCTCCCCCCCAAAAAAAAGAGGATCAGTCATTGGCAATCTGACATACCCGATCCCTCTCTCCCGATCCCTCTGTCACCTGATCCTGCAGATTCTGCCGACTTTAATATAAAGGTTATTGTATATTTTGCTGCTATAAATTCCTTTAAAGGGATCTTTCACTGGATTTTTTTTAATTTAAACTGAGTGCCTCCTCCAATTATCGCTGTTCCACTGATTCTGGAACTGTTTTTATTTTTTTTTCTGCGTCCCTCCTTTCCAGAGTGATGACCCCTGGAAATTATTGTGCAAATTTCCCTTTTAATCAAACGGTCGTATACCACAGAACTCTGTGGGCGTGGCTGTGTTTTGATTGGTCGAGAAAAATAAAAAGCTCATAGATCAAGACAAGTGCGTAACATAGAGGATGAATGGAGCTGTGGTTGAACATGTGCACTGTCGCTCCTCCATTTTTATTTAATTTTTTTTTTTGAGGGGAAGGAGAAAAAGCATAGAGGTGTGATGACATCATGCCCATGTGACTTATGGGCGGAGCCATGCTTCAGATTACAAGTAAAGTGTTTTCATGGGCAGGAAGAGGCACTGGTGACGGGTACATCATGGGATCGCAGGGTACATGAGGTGCGTGGCACATATGGGGGTGCAGGCTATATGTGGGGGTACATATGGGGTGCAATCTTCATACCTCCCATCTTTTGAAGAATAAGGCTAAGTTCACACGTTGCGGAATTGCCGCGGAAATTTCCGCGGCAATCCCGCACTTCTCCCGCAGGAAATACGCACGTTTTTTTATGCTGATTCCCGCCAGAATAATAGCGTTTTGCAAGCGTAATTAGCTTGCAGAATGCTAGCGTTTTCCTAGCGATCTGTAGCATCGCTTGGAAAACTGATTGACAGGTTGGTCACACGAGTCACACATAGTGTTTGACACGTGTGACCAACTTTTTACTATTGATGCCGCCTATGCCGCATCAATAGTAAAAAGATCTAATGTAAAAATAATAAAAAAAATAATAAATAATGATATTCTCACCTTCCGGCGGCCCCCGCAGCCTTCCCGCCTCTCAGCGACGCTCCCGGCAACTCGCGGTCCCAGGAGTGCTTTGCGACAAATCACACCGATGACGTAGCATCTCGCGAGACCGCTATGCCATCTGGGTGATTCTCGCAAAGGACTCTTGGGACCGGAAGTTGCCGGGAGCGTCGCTGAAGGCGGGAAGGCTGCGGGGGCCGCGGGAAGGCTGCGGGGGCCGCCGGAAGGTGAGAAATATCATTATTTTTTATTTTAATTATTGTTTTACCAGGGATATGGTACCCAGGGCCTGGAAGAGAGTCTCCTCTCCTCCAGACCCTGGGTACCATCCGCACATGAACCGCTTACATTGCGCATAGTGGGCATAGCCACATGCGGAAAGTAAGCGGTTCAATGCATTCCTATGGCGGCGGAATCACCGCGGTTACGCTAAATTAATGAACATGTTGCTTTTTTTTTCCGCTAAGCGTTTTTTTCGCGGAAAAAAACGCAACATGTGTACAAAACATGCGGAATCAATTAACATGTATAGGATGCTTAATGCTTGCGTTTTTATCGCGTTTTTACCGCGGAAAACCGCGGAAAAACCGCGAAAAAAACGCAATTATTCCTGATCGTGTGCACTTAGCCTAAAGGTGGTGACAGATGATGCGGCACTCAACACTGCAAATTTTAGCACAGCCCTTGGTCACACCTTAATCCACGCCCATAGCTCCCAAGCAGGACTGTCCCACGTCCCGTCACGTCATTGCTTCTAAGCTCACTTCTCCGACGTCTACATCACACGCATGGCTCCTCCTCTGGGGCGGGACCACTTCTCTAAGCTCAGTGCATAAATTAAATTTAATTTATTCTTTTCATATCAGGTCTTCCAGGACTCAAACTCGCTTTCCTTTACTCACAGGCGGCAGCTTTATCTATAAGCCACGGGTCATAATTGTACAAGGAGGAGATTTTGGTAATCTTGACCGCTATAGCAGGCAGTACGTTGTATACAGCAGAGTATTTCTTTGTACTTGTATACTGAGGTGAAGCTCTGGTGATGTCTCTAGGAGAATTTTGTGTACTTGATCTGTATTGCAGGCTCTGACTCCACAGGCAGAGTACTGATGTATTATACACAGCAGTGGATTTATATGTATTTATGTTATAAAGGGTGAATAAAAGAGATTTTTTTTCTTCATATAAAATTACTGAAAAATAATGAAAAACACTTAAAATAATGTCATTTTTAATGCGCTTTTTAAAGAAGCAATAAACATCATAAATCAGCAAATAATATGGACATATTTGGTGTCCCTGTAATCGTAACAACCCACACAATTTAGCTATCAGATTTTTTTTTCATTATCAGGTGCTTTTTATTATTTTTTAGTAATTTTATAGGCTAAATAAAATCTTATTCTCCCTCTAAAATCTTATTCTCCCTCTAGAATACAAATACATAGAATACTTTGCTGTGTACAATGTATCTCTGTGTAATTTGCCTGTGGAGTCAGAGCCTGCAATACAGATCAAGTACACACAGTTCTCCTAGTGACATCACCAGAGCTTGTGCCTCAGTATCTTAGGCTCCTACCTATAATGTTAATATTGTGGGTTCAAATCCTAGGCAAATCACAGAATGCAAACATACATTTTTATAATTGCTCATTATTATATGTATTACTTTTATAGGCGCAAAAAAAAATTCTTTTTCTTTTTCTGTGTACAGGGACCATAGAAATACATTGTTATATATAGGATGTATCTCTATGGACTTGTATATTCTGCTTCTGTGTTTACTGCCTGCAATAGTGGTGAAGATGATCAAATTCTCACATATGTATAATTATAAGCTGCGGCTGATTGGTAGAGCAATTTCTAAAAGATATGGGAATTTTTAGTCTGACTTATCAGAAAGAGGCATGACCACTTAAAGTACCTAAGGCAGCACTAAATACAGCCCTGACTACATGCAGGGTTTGTTTGTAGTCTGTAGTCATGGAGAAACATGAATCTGCATAGGAGCTGCAGGTACAAAACGGTATGAGATTTACATAGGTGAATCTAGGCCATTCAGGAGTCTGGGAAAGCCAGGTGATAATAGTGAGAAGTAATCCATCAGTTTATGCCGCCATTGTTCGTAGTCAAATTGGATTAAATTCCTTCGTCGTAGAGATTCGCCCCGAAAAGTCAAATGAGAAATTTAATAAAAACGCTACAAGACAAATTGCCGTTTTCAGCACATCACTTCAATTATTTTGATCTTGAGCACAAATGTGGGAAATTATACTATATTCTACGTGGGCTATTTCTTTTTTCCATCGTCCCTTGCGGGTAATTGCGGATAGTAAGTATCTACTATTATACGGCGGCTTAGAGAGTACGAGAGCGATAATGATATTAGAATTTGCAGCATGGCACTCGTCACTTAGCGCGGGAATCTCTTAAATACTCTGTGACAGAGTGACTCAGCCTCCGCCTGGCATCGGACTGGATCTTATTGCAGTCGTTTTTTAACTTGTGAATATTTTACTGTTACGAAACTACAACTCCCAGCGCGGATTAGATGTGCAACAATTGCAGAGCCACAAGGTGAAGAGCAGGGACCAATATAGTGTCACATAGCGCAGATCACCATATCGTAGGTACACTATGTACAGATCTTCTCCAGATCTTTCAGGTTTAGGGGCTGTCGCTGGACAACATTGGGTTTCAGCTCCCTCCAAAGATTTCCTATTGGGTTCAGGTCTGGAGACTGGCAAGGCCACTCTAGGACCGTGAAATGCTTCTTACAGAGCCACTCCCTAGTTGTCCTGGCTGTGTGTTTTGGGTCATTGTCATTCTGGAAGACCCAGCCATGACCCATCTTCAATGCTCTACTGAGGGTAGAAGGTTGTTGACCAAAATCTTGCGATACATGATCCCATCCATCCTCTGTATGATATGATGCAGTCGTCCTGTCTCCTTTGCAGAAAAGCGCTCCCAAAGTATGATGTTTCCTCCACCATGCTTCACGGTTGGGACGATGTTCTTGGGGTTGTACTCATCCTTCTTCCTCCAAACACTGCAAGTGGAGTTGATACCAAAAAGTTCTATTCTGGTCTCATCTGACCACATGACCTTCTCCCATGCCTCCTTGGCATCATACAGATGGATATTGGTGAACTTCAAACAGGCCTGGGCATGTGCTGGTGTGAGCAGGGGGACCTTGCGTGCCCTGCAGGTTTTTAATCTGTGACGGCGTAGTGTGTTACTAGCGGTAATATTTGAGACTGTGGTCCCAGCTTTCTTCAGGTCATTGACCAGGTCCTCTCATGTAGTTCTGGGCTGATTCCTGACCTTTCTCAGAATCATCCTTACCCCACAAGGCGAGATCAGATCGAGAAAGATTGACAGTCATCTCGTGTTTCTTCCATTGTCTAATAATTGTGCCAACAGTTGTTGCTTCTCACCAAGCTGCTTACCTATTGTCCTGTAGCCCATCCCAGCCTTGTGCAGGTTTACAAATTGTCCCTGGTGTCCTTAGACAGCTCTTTGGTCTTGGCCATGATGGAGAGGTTGGAGTGTGATTGAGTGAGTGGACAGGTGTCTTTTATACAGGTAATGAGTGCAGAGTAGGAGGGCTTCTTACGGAAAAACTAACAGGTCTGTGAGAGACAGAATTCTTGCTGGTTGGTCGGTGTAGAAGATGGTGATGATATAAATATATTATAGTAGAAAAATAGATGATAGATTGATTGGCGCAACATCGTGTGTGTTGCGTTGTATCGATGCACTCCCATCCGATGGGGAAAAAACACTGACTCGACTGTTGGACGAGGGTCTTGCAAGTTGATTCGCTCATCTCTAATAGATAAATGTACCCCATACACTGCAGCTGTAGGACTGACTATCCTATAGAGTAAAGAGGCAGGTGAAGCAGAGCTGAGTTTGTCATTACACCCAACACTACTAATGCTGCTCCGATGAGCTAGGAACCAAATACTTGTTACAATTTGATGAAAAATAGACATTTGGAGTCATTGTGTTCTTATCAGCACTGGATACATTGTATCACCGGCATAGTGCTTCCTCCATCATAATGATGAGAGGCTGCGGGCCATTAGCGGGTGCAGCAGATGTGAGTGTGCTCAGAAGCAGCTCCTCCGCATTGTCGCTCATCTTTCTGGACTGCATAAAGCATGCACGCTCCAGATCTTGTACTAAACCCATATTTATTCCTGAATCTGAGAGCCCATCCTGCGGGATTATGTCCCTCCGTTCTTCAATCGCACATAGCAAGATCCCCAGACAATAGCGAATAATTCTGCAAGGTGCTGCCGATCGCAGGATCACAATGATAGTAATAATTCTGCAAGGTTCTAGAGATCGCTGGATGCCGTGATATTAACAATTGTACAAAGCGCTGCGATCGCAGGATCACGATGATAGTAATATTCTTCAAGGTTCTAGAGATCGTGGGATCTCGATGATATTAACAATTGTACAAGGCGCTGCCGATCGCAGGATCACGATGATAGTAATAATTCTGCAAGGTTCTAGAGATCGCGGGATGCCGGTGATATTAACAATTGTACAAGGCGCTGCCGATCGCAGGATCACGATGATAGTAATAATTCTTCAAGGTTCTAGAGATCGTGGGATCTCGATGATAGTAATAATAATAATAATAACTTTATAGCGCCTCATATTCGCAGGCTTTACAGTTTAATTCTGCAAGTTCTAGAGATCGCGGGATGCCGATGATATTAACAATTGTACAAGGCGCTGCCGATCGCAGGATCACGATGATAGTAATAATTCTTCAAGGTTCTAGAGATCGTGGGATCTCGATGATAGTAATAATAATAATAATAATCTTTATATAGCGCCATCATATTCCGCAGCGCTTTACAGTTTAATTCTGCAAGTTTCTAGAGATCGCGGGATGCCGATGATATTAACAATTGTACAAGGCGCTGCCGATTGCGGGATCTCGATGATAGTAATAATTCTGCAAGGTTCTAGAGATCGTGGGATCTCGATGATAGTAATAATAATAATAATAATAATCTTTATATAGCGCCATCATATTCCGCAGCGCTTTACAGTTTAATTCTGCAAGTTTCTAGAGATCGCGGGATGCCGATGATATTAACAATTGTACAAGGCGCTGCCGATTGCGGGATCTCGATGATAGTAATAATTCTGCAAGGTTCTAGAGATCGCGGGATGCCGGTGATAGTAACAATTCTACAAGGCGCTGACGATCGCGGGATCTTGTCAATAGTAATAATTCTGCAAGGAGCCGGCGATCGCGGGATCCCGGTTATAGTAATAATTCTGCAAAGCGCTGGCGATTGTGGGATCTCGTTGATAGTAATAATTCTTCAAGGCTCTGGCGATTGCATGATCCCGTTGATAGTAATAGATCTGCAAAGTGCTGGCAGTTGTGGGATCATGTTGATAGTTTCTCCTCTGATGGCGCTGCAGGCAAACTAAACACTTTATACCAAGTTCCCTCACAGATCACAACTGATCACTTGGATTTTACAATTCATTTTTTCTAATAAAGTGTCAAATGCCTTCTTAAAGGGAGCCTGTCAGTACGTTTTTAATTATGGAATTAGTGGTATGGCTGAGAAGACCTGTGTCCCCTAATAAAAATGATACCTTTTTTATCGAGATGGGATGTGCCAGTCATGAGAAATCTATTGTAGATACAATATGCAAATCAATCAGGAAGTGCCCTGGGCTGGGGGCGTGTCTGCACTTACACTACTTCTTCCAGCAGCCTGATTTGCATATGGCTTTTACACTAGATTTCTCATGACTGGGGCATCTGATCTCTACCAGAAAGGTATCATTTTTATCAGGGGACAAGCGCCTATGCAGCCGTACCGTTACATCCACAAGTAAAAATGCACATACAAGTTCCCTTTAAGCATCAAATATTAAGGTTGTGAGTGACACTGTAACCACAGAGCTCCGGAATTGACTGCCAACAGTAATTTTTTTTTTTTAAGAAACAAGCTATTGTACTCTGTTATCAGCCAGCTTCTAATTAACATTTCAAAGCGACAAATAATTGACAACATAAGAGAATATTCCTCGAGAGGCCGAGAAGATCTATTTTTAATCCTTTCCTATATAACATAACGCCTCAAGTCTTTAAAATCCGCTGGGCTGGAATATTTCGAGTGTCGCGTGGATCCGTCTCATTAAAAAAAAATCTTTGTAGACGTCTTAATTGGACTAAGGCTCTGCTGACAAAATTATGAAAGGAAAGCTGAAAGCAAGGAAAGTTTCCGTGGAAAAGTGCGGATATATTTCATAGAATGTTCCGCCTGGCAGGACCCAGCGTCTGTAATTACGACAGCGCTCTCATGGAAATTTAGGGACCCTTCAGGCGATTCAATATATAAGCCGAGATCTATAATAACTGAAATATTAAAACTCAATTCCGATGACATTTCTTCATATTACTCAAAGTGACATTGAAAAGAAGAAAGACCTAAAATACCGTTCCCTACCGCGATGAAAAATGGGAAGCGAACCCCTAAATTTTTGACAATGCAGGAGAAAAATTAGAATTTACTACAGAGAATAAACGAGAAAAACAAATATGTTTTCTGAAATCACAGACGTCTCGCTTCATCTTTCCTCGGCTCCTGAGGCACAATACCAAAAATGTAAAGGAACTGTGCAAAATTATAAGGTAGCATGTAGTGTAGTCCTTGACTTGGATCTGGAGTTTCAATAAAAGTCCAAAAATGTGCCTTAAATGCAAAAAAAAATTGGGCTTCACTATGTTGCATTGTTTGATTCTGTTTTGCACTGACTGCAGAATGAGTTAACTGAGAATCTTTCACCATTGTGAAGATTTTATGTCTTAAGGCTGGGTTCACATTTGCGGTTGTGTCCGCAGCGTTTCTTGCGCATACATCCGCATGCGTCGTGTTTTCCTATCTTTAATGTTGTGGACGCAGGTACATGCGTTTGTATGCGTTCGACCGCGTTTGCTTACGCATGCGTCGTTTCGGCTTGTGCGGCGGGGCGCGGCTAACGCAACATGTTGCAATTTTGGAGGCGGCAAATTGCCGCCTCCAAACGCATGCGGACGCTTGCGGAAGGAATGCGTCTAAACAACGCATTACAGTCTATGAGAACGCATGCGTATGCTTTGCGTTTGCATACGCAAGAATTTACATAAGACATGCCTATTGGGCGTGGCTTGTGTACATTCAATAATTCGCCAGGAAAATAGCACTTGCCAATCGTCCATGCGTTTTTGCATGCGTTTGCGGTTGCTGACGATACGCTGCGTACTCAACCGCAAATGTGAACCTAGCCTTAGAAATACAAAAAGATCAATTTCAGGTGTTCAATCTCCCAACAGGGCCACCACAGTAGAGATAAGGTAGCAGTCCATTAAAACCAATGGGCGGACAGGCCGAGTCCTCCAGAAGGGGGAACGCTCTTTTTAGCATCTCCTAGTTGAGGATCCTGAATGGGGCAATCCCGCTCCTTTATGTCAGGGCCCATAAATCCGACCTTACGCTGCACTGATGTCTTATTGTAACTTCAGCCAGGGAAGTCGTCCTGTTGGAACGTTACTTCCTGCCGCCGTGCAGTCGTTCTCCTCGCCTGAGCACCTCCGGCGGCGCCGGGGAACAGGTTATGACAAGCCGGCAACAAATTTTAATGTACTTCAAGCCTGTCTGATCATATATGAACGGGAATCTGCGGGGACGGCGCGATGGGCGCACTGCGACGGACATGATATAACTTTATTGATAGCGGAAGATAATAGAACTTTATTGATAGCGGAAGATAATATTAAAAAAAAAAAATCAGATCCTCTACGGAGATTTTTGTGATTAAACCGTCCAATAGTGCAATACTACACAATACGGGCAAAAGGGTGTGGTTTTGACCTTGACAGATTCACTTAAATCGATGGGCAGATCCGAATCGACCAAATAAAATTCAGTGCTTAAAAAATATTTATTATGCTCTTTCAGACCCCAAAAGTAGAGCTAAAAAGGGGTTAAACAATTAATTAGGCCCTCCCCTGTCCTCTTGCCGCTGGTCTACACCCGATCTTCCGCTGACTCCCTCCAGTTTTTGGATCGGTCTTCGGTCATCTTTCATAGCAGACTGGGACTCACTTGGTCACTTTGGGGGTGACATTGGCGTCAGTGACGTTCGTTGTGCCCCATATGATCTCGGGAGGCTTAGTGCCAGAAGAAGACTGATCTGAAGACCAGTGGGAGCGAGGAAAGATGCTGAGGCAGCCAGACGGGTGAAGGGTTGGACATTTTGCTGCATTTGTACAAACTATTGCTCAAAAATGTTAGATTCTACCAAATTTGAAAATTTTGGTAAATTCATAATTAATTTGATTTTTAATCTCCAAGGTTCCCAACTGAAGAACTACATAGTCGACCAATATTTTATGACTACTTTTACCCTTGTTAGATTATTATTTTTCCATTTGGTAAAATTTGAAACACCCCCTTTAATCTAAACCACACCTCTTATCACGTTTACCACTCCCTTTTGTGCATGTTCAGATTCATCTGTCTTTCATTTTACAACATTTATGCAACATTTATTGATTGGCTTGCTCTGCTCAAATTTGGTGCAATTAATGACACAATTTGGAGCGCATGGTTCTATCAATTTATGTCGTCATTCTGTAAGCCACACCCTTTTTATCTAAGTTACTCCCTTTTCTTTAAGACATTCCTCTTTATTGAATGGGCTGCTAAAAGTGTCCAGAACACAAGATAAAAAGGTCTAAAGATTTGAAAATCTGTGGTCAAAAATTTGTCACAAAATCAAGACAATTTTGCAAAATTTTGTAATTTTGCGATGTTCTCTTGGGAGATATTTATACTGTATGTATCTATGTGGTGCCACCTGGTGGTCAAGATTAGAATTTCAACCTGTCAAGAGTTTTTTCAGCATGTTGTGATGTGTTGTGCTTGTCTTGTGAAAATTTGGTGTTCTTACCAAAATTTGCAGAAAGCTAAAGGTGGAGAGCTCTTTGCACTTATTTTGAGACCGCCACCGATCCGATGTCCCTATATTGCGCACAGCCCTCCCATGATAGATCATCCAGTAAATAGCATCCGATCAGATCACAATTTTGTAAAAAGTTGAAACTGAGCATAATGTTGAGTATAATTCTTGAGCATCTGTCTCGATACCTCGGAGCATCTGCTTAGTATCTGATGTAAGAAACAGAACATGAATTCTCTCCTCGCTGTCACTGTTAATTCTCCTTTGTGATGGTGCTGGAGTATTAAGAAGCATGTGCTTGTTTTATGTCTGTCTCAGTAAAAACCTCTGCAGAACATAAACCAGGAATGAAAGGAGCCACTTCTGGGACAAAAAACCTCACTCTACCGTGTAAACAACAACAGGCGACCGTATTTCTTCTCCAAACTCGAAATGCGTGTAGGAAATGCAGGCTGTCAGAGGAGGCATAAAGAAAGCTCTCTGGTCCAAAGCGCAAAATTGATCTTGTTCTAGCTTATATATATGTCAGGAGGACTGATTATTCCTTCGCGGATAGATTGGCCCAACAGAGTCGGCAAATTTTTAAGACAAAGGGGAACTTCATGACCATCTATGGAAAGGGTCACCAAAGCTGGATGGAGGTAGTTTTTTCTTACAAAGCACATGAAGGTCGAAATAAACCATAGGACCCCACTTCTTTGACGTCCACGGGGGGTTTTATGGTGAATCAACCTCTTTAGCAGCTTTTTATGGATTCTCAAACTTTACTTGTATGGAGACATACCTTTCCTTACTTTTCCTCCCGAGTAGTGGAGCAAGATGACCAACTAAAAGGAGCTGTCTAAGAATTAGATGTTGATGTTCTATCCTTGGGATAGGTCATCAATATCCCATTTTAGAGGGTACAACATGTGACAACCCCACAGGTCTGAACACGGACAGCATCTTTGGCTACTGCAGCTCAATCTTGTTGAAGAGCCACCACAAAGTCTACAAAGTCCATGAAGCTATGGTGTTTCAGCTCCAATGATGACCTAATCGGTGGGATTGCCGACATGACCTACCCTAAGGATAGGTCATTAATACTTTACTCCTGGACAATGTCTTAAAAAAGCCTTTATTTTCTGATACTCTGTCAGGAGATGATAATGCTACATGTGACCATACGGTGGTTATGATGTAAGCTGCAGACTGTTGAGGTTTATGCTAACATGTTGCGATATTTTATTGAATTTGTATTGTAAGAAGGAGTCCATAGAGAAACGTGAAAGGTAAGGTAGGACACAAGTGTATGTACTTGGCAAACATCTCAAGAAGATGAGCATCAGCTGCATCAATACAGAGTTAGTGCCCCCCTTCTTTGTTGGTGGAACAGCCTACAAATTTCTAAGAAGGCTTTCTTTCTACTCAATTTTGGAACATGGATGGAAGGATAGGTGTAGGGTGATAAGGTTGGGCTTACCCTCCATGATGAAGTTTATTCCAGAGATAGTTGATGACACAATTTGTACAGGCTACACAACAATCTCTCGCCCATGAAAGACCTTCTCGAAATTGTCACTATACACAAATTTCTAGAATGACCTTATTTGCTTTAGTATTAGATTTATTTAGATTTTCTAAAAACGTCCAGAAAACATTTTTGCTGATGGCTATAACCATTTTTTATAATTTTGGTCATTCCCAATGGAAAATGTGAGTCGTGGGATGCATAATCGGGCATATGTGCCATTGGCGAGTCTGACAAGCCAGAAAATAGCTGTCATGTTCAGGATTATCTTTTTGTGGAAAAAAACATTTTCACATACACTATTATTAAATTTTGAGCTAATAGAGGAGGTCCCATGTTTAGATTTGTCATCTCTTTTCCAGAGGAAGAGAGTGATCACAAAAAGTCTCACGAGGACCTGTCCTTCCCTCCATTATGTGGACAACATGTAATACCCGATTCCTCCTGTTGGAGTGCTGCAGGGAAATGAAAGACTTCCAACATTTTTCACATATAACTTTTCAGCAGATGTATTTTCATCACAGACAGGATTATGACATCTAAAACCACTATACACAATGATTTCACAGCTTCCCCTTCCTCTTATAATTACTGTGCACATGCTCATTAGATGCTCCAGTATAAAGGATAGGATTCAGGCCAGTCTGTTGCTGCTAATGTACATGTGCATGGGTCTAGAATAGCCCCAGTGGCCTGTGTAACACATTCCCTTTAAGGCCTTTACTCATATAACTTCTTAGATGTGTATTTTCCTGTTTACTTGTACATAGTAATAACAGACAGTATAATTTACGCAATGAAATTAAATGACATTTCTTTCGGATAAACTTATTTGACATTTGGGTCCCTTGGGTCCAATGTTTAATGTCACCACAATTCAGGGGAACCTGATTAATATTCAGAGCGGAGCAAGCTGTGGCTTCCCTGTGAACATCTGTTGCACCGTACGGTGCCCTCACTTCCTCCACCTCTCCATTGATGGCGGGGGATACTGAAGTTACTACTTTTTGGCTTTGCTTTGTTTGCAGTGATCATGTAAGGTTGGACCTGTACTTACCAACTCTTAGGATCCATCCTGGATTCAGGGATGGACACACCATTGATGCAACCAGTGCAGTCACAGAGGGGCCCAAGAGGTAAGGGGGCCACTATCACCTCCAAAGCAGCCACAATATGATGAGCTATTGGTCGGCAAAGTATTCTTGTTGCACAGGGGGCTTCTTCTTCGGTCTGTGCTGCTCCTGCCTGGATTGCCCCACTCGAAGGGTATTTTGTGACTTCAGCCTTTTTCCCTCCACGACCATTCCATCACCCTTTCTGTGCATTGCGGAGCTCCATCTAATGGCAAAGCATCCTGATGTCATGCACAAGAAACCTTCGCGAGCCCAGCTTTTTAGGAGATTCCAGAGACACCATTGAGACTTGACAACATTTCCGTGAAGTCTGTAAGGTCTCCCCGTTTTTTGCAGGAACCTCCCAGACTTTCTGAAGGAGCTGACGAGTAACCGCATCACTGGAGACCTCTCGTTGGACATTTGGCAAAAATGGTTCTTGGGTCCTTGCCCCCTCTTCCAAACTGAGTGCTTCATTTGGGACCAAATACAAGATTAAAAAAAAATGTGATGGCACAAAATTTATGTGGTCACCTTTTGTGATCAAGCAACAGTACCAAAACAAGTGACCCATGCTCGTGGCAGATGGCAGCATAATAAGTGTTGGAAACAAGGCATAAAAAAGCAAAATGACAACAGTGTAAGACATAATAAAGCGATTTATGATACTCTCCTAAGTAAAGAACTAATCCCTCTTCTCGTTGTCTTACATAATGGAAGGTGTCTTCATCCAGTTACCGTCTATGTAGAAGACTCTTCATGCCGCTTGTCGTCAGCCATGACATTAATGCAGCCTACTCCCGAGGGACATTTCTCGTCCTCTCATGTCATATCACATGACTGGGTAGAAAAACATTTGTTTTTCAGGTCCCCACTTGAACGTTGAGTATCAGGTCCCCACTTGAACGTTGAGTATCAGGTCCCCACTTGAACGTTGGGTATCAGGTCCCCACTTGAATGTTGAGTATCAGGTCCCCACTTGAACGTTGAGTAAAACGTTGAGTATCAGGTCCCCACTTGAACGTTGGGTATCAGGTCCCCACTTGAATGTTGAGTATCAGGTCCCCACTTGAACGTTGAGTATCAGGTCCCCACTTGAACGTTGAGTATCAGGTCCCCACTTGAACGTTGGGTATCAGGTCCCCACTTGAATGTTGAGTATCAGGTCCCCACTTGAACGTTGAGTAAAACGTTGAGTATCAGGTCCCCACTTGAACGTTGGGTATCAGGTCCCCACTTGAATGTTGAGTATCAGGTCCCCACTTGAACGTTGAGTCTCAAGTCCCCACTTGAACGTTGAGTATCAGGTCCCCACTTGAACGTTGAGTATCAGGTCCCCACTTGAACGTTGGGTATCAGGTCCCCACTTGAATGTTGAGTATCAGGTCCCCACTTGAACGTTGAGTAAAACGTTGAGTATCAGGTCCCCACTTGAACGTTGGGTATCAGGTCCCCACTTGAATGTTGAGTATCAGGTCCCCACTTGAACGTTGAGTACCAGGTCCCCACTTGAACGTTGAGTACCAGGTCCCCACTTGAACGTTGAGTATCAGGTCCCCACTTGAACGTTGGGTATCAGGTCCCCACTTGAATGTTGAGTATCAGGTCCTCACTTGAATGTTGAGTATCATGTCTCCACTTGAACGTTGAGTATCAGGTCCCCACTTGAACGTTGAGTATCAAGTCCCCACTTGAATGTTGAGTATCAGGTCCCCACTTGAATGTTGAGTATCAGGTCTCCACTTGAACGTTGAGTATCAGGTCGCTACTTGAATGTTGAGTATCAGGTCCCCACTTGAACGTTGAGTATCAGGTCCCAACTTGAACGTTGAGTAACAGGTCCCCACTTGAATATTGAATGTCACGTCTTCACTTGAATGTTGAGTATCAGGTCCCCACTTGAACGTTGAGTACCAGGTCCCCACTTGAACGTTGAGTATCAGGTCCCCACTTGAACGTTGGGTATCAGGTCCCCACTTGAATGTTGAGTATCAGGTCCCCACTTGAATGTTGAGTATCAGGTCCCCACTTGAATGTTGAGTATCATGTCTCCACTTGAACGTTGAGTATCAGGTCCCCACTTGAACGTTGAGTATCAAGTCCCCACTTGAATGTTGAGTATCAGGTCCCCACTTGAATGTTGAGTATCAGGTCTCCACTTGAACATTGAGTATCAGGTCCCCACTTGAACATTGAGTATCAGGTCCCCACTTGAACGTTGAGTATCAGGTCCCCACTTGAATGTTGAATATCAGGTCCCCACTTGAATCTTGAGTACATGAACCTTGGTAGACTTCTCTTATAGAAACAATGGACAATTAACACATGGTCGCAGGTGATGCAGCACACCAGAGCTGTCCTCTGGTGGCACCACTCAGAGCTTTTGACCACCATAGTGCCTTATATTCAAGAGATATTCCCAAGATAGTAAGTCATCCCTTATCCATAGAATAGGGGATAACTGATAACTGGTGGTTTGGCACCTGGACCCGTAGAAGCAAGTAATCGCGAAACGGCCGTAGTCCTCTCTCTCCCCGTATGTCTCACATGTCCTGCTTGTCCACTTGCTGTCCATGGCACTTACGTGAATAAAGGACTATTGGATCTTATCTTGCTGGTGAGTGCTACGTTTTTCTTTTATTGCTCCTTGGATTTTGTCTGTTTTTCGTCAAGCACCAATACCAGCTATGCTGAACCTGGTGTTCAAATTTATTCGGTTCCTTGTCTGCTAAGTGGTGATTAGTGTCGTTCGCCCGTTCTCTTTGCTTTGGAACTGGTGGTTTCACTCTTGGGATCCTGAGAACATTGGAACCCCATCTTGAATGGAGGGGAGCTGCGCATGCTTGAGCCCTTCTCCAATCACTGCCCAAGAGACTTCTGGAAATAATACAGCGCTGTGCTCATAATTCTCCGGCAGTCCTGTAGACAATGAATGGATAGGAGGCCGAGCATGTGCACCTTCGCTTCATTCGAGACCGGGTTTTCAGATTCCAGAGGATTGCTGAGGTCCCAGAGTTCAGGCCACCACAATGACACAGTATAGTCTTGTTTCTTGGTGTTATTTGGCCAACTGGAAGTTGCGAACATTTGATTCCCACTCCTTAAATAGCAGATTATTCACTTTATACAATGTAGCTGTGCATAAAATTGCAATTTAATGTAGCGTGACACCACAAGACTTTGCATGCATTCCAGGTGTGGACACCTTCAAGGCTTTTTTTTTTTACTTAAATCAGTGTATATTGGGTTAAAAATCATTTTTGCTATTGAGTCACATTAAAAATTTTGCACCATTTGCCTTTTATGGTTTCTGTGTTGCACTGTCTATAACTGGCTGCAAAATGAGTTACTTAAGAATTCATCAGTGAGCTCGTTCTGACGGGAGGGTTTGCAAGTTCCTCCATCTTCTCCTATGTGATTGTCCAGGAAAATTGGACGACCCATAATTGTCATCCGGATTCGGTCCGATTTTTTTTCATGGACCTGCATTGCTGATTTTGATCTGACACTCTGACGCGTCTCCACAATTTGTTGCGGAAACATGTGAATGACCCCATAGTATATCACAATTACAAGTGTTATCCCTGAAAACTACAGATATCACTTGTACAAAAACATTGGACGTGTGAATGAAGCCTTCCAGATAAAACCTTAGAAACCCTGGTTCAGAAGGAGCTTACTGATAGATTCTCCCTTTCCCCATGGTGTCCATATTGGAGTTGGCCAAATTTTCCACAATTCGAAGGGGATGTTCGATCAATTAAATTCAGTGTGAATTGAATCTGTAAACTTATCTGCTTACATCTTCTATACCTTTCCCATACATGTCCAGCTGCCACTTTTCCTCCTTGGTCTTCTTCTCCCCTTAGGTCTTCTGGTTGGCGCTGCCACTGACCTGGATCCATGTGGTCCCATCATTGAGGTGTGTTGCTCCACACTTGGTCAGCAGCGGTTCCAGCCAAAAGACTCAGAGGGAGAAGAGGACCATGAAAGAGTCAATCTGAGGACCGGGCGAGGAATAGTGGCGGTGGGCTAGTAATCAATACTGATGGGTATATGTGAATAATGAGCAAGGAATAGTGGCGGCGGGCTAGTAATCGGTAATGATGGGTATATGTGAATAGAGAGCGAGGAATAGTGGCGGCGGGCTAGTAATCGGTAATGATGGGTATATGTGAATAACGAGCGAGGAATAGTGGCGGCAGGCTAGTAATCAATACTGATGGGTATATGTGAATAACGAGCGAGGAATAGTGGCGGCAGGCTAGTAATCAATACTGATGGGTATATGTGAATAGAGAA
Organism: Oophaga sylvatica; assembly: GCA_033576555.1. Classification (NCBI taxonomy): domain Eukaryota; kingdom Metazoa; phylum Chordata; class Amphibia; order Anura; family Dendrobatidae; genus Oophaga; species Oophaga sylvatica. Next base: position 34,775,532 of record JARQOD010000010.1, on the reverse strand, counting down.
CGAGGAATAGTGGCAGCGGGCTAGTAATCAGTAATGGTGGATATATCTGAATAACGAACGAGGAATAGTGGCAGCAGGCTTGTAATCATTACTGATGGGTATATGTGAATAACGAACGAGGAATAGTGGCGGCGGGCTTGTAATCATTACTGATGGGTATATGTGAATAACGAACGAGGAATAGTGGCGGCTGGATAGTAATCAGTAATGATGGGTATATATGAATAACTAACGAGGAATAGTGGCGGCTGGATAGTAATCAGTAATGATGGGTATATGAGAATAACGAACGAGGAATAGTGGAGGCGGGCTAGTAATCGGTAATGATGGGTATATGTGAATAACGAACGAGGAATAGTGGTGGCGGGCTAGTAATCAATACTGATGGGTATATGTGAATAACGAGCGAGGAATAGTGGCAGCGGGCTAGTAATCAGTAATGGTGGATATATCTGAATAACGAACGAGGAATAGTGGCGGCTGGCTTGTAATCATTACTGATGGGTATATGTGAATAACTAACGAGGAATAGTGGCGGCTGGATAGTAATCAGTAATGATGGGTATATATGAATAACTAACGAGGAATAGTGGCGACTGGATAGTAATCAATAATGATGGGTATATGAGAATAACGAACGAGGAATAGTGGAGGGGGGCTAGTAATCAGTATTGATGGGTATATGTGAATAACTAACGAGGAATAGTGGCGGCGGGCTAGTAATTCGGTAACGATGGCTATATGTGAATAACGAGCAAGGAATAGTGGCAGCGGGCTAGTGATCGGTAATGATGGGTATATGTGAATAACAAACGAGGAATAGTGGAAGTGGGCTCCATATACTCATCATTACCGATTACTAGCCCGCCGCCACTATTCCTCGTTCGTTATTCACATATACCCATCATTACCGATTAATAGCTCGCCGCCACTATTCTTTGCTCGTTATTCACATATAGCCATCATTACCGAGTGAGGAATAGTGGCGGCGGGCTAGTAATCTGTAATTATGGGTATATATGAATAACTAACGAGGAATAGTGGCGGCTGGATAGTAATCAGTAATGATGGGTATATATGAATAACTAACGAGGAATAGTGGCGACTGGATAGTAATCAATAATGATGGGTATATGAGAATAACGAATGAGGAATAGGGAGGCGGGCTAGTAATCAATAATGATGGGTATATGAGAATAACGAATGAGGAATAGTGGAGGCGGGCTAGTAATCAATACTGATGGGTATATGTGAATAACGAGCGAGGAATAGTGGCGGCGGGCTAGTAATCAGTATTGATGGGTATATGTGAATAACTAACGAGGAATAGTGGCGGCGGGCTAGTAATCTGTAATTATGGGTATATATGAATAACTAACGAGGAATAGTGGCGGCTGGATAGTAATCAGTAATGATGGGTATATATGAATAACTAACGAGGAATAGTGGCGACTGGATAGTAATCAATAATGATGGGTATATGTGAATAACTAACGAGGAATAGTGGCGACTGGATAGTAATCAATAATGATGGGTATATATGAATAACTAACGAGGAATAGTGGCGACTGGATAGTAATCAATACTGATGGGTATATGTGAATAACGAGCGAGGAATAGTGGCGGCGGGCTAGTAATCAGTATTGATGGGTATATGTGAATAACTAACGAGGAATAGTGGCGGCGGGCTAGTAATTCGGTAACGATGGCTATATGTGAATAACGAGCAAGGAATAGTGGCAGCGGGCTAGTAATCGGTAATGATGGGTATATGTGAATAACAAACGAGGAATAGTGGAAGTGGGCTCCATATACTCATCATTACCGATTACTAGCCCGCCGCCACTATTCCTCGTTCGTTATTCACATATACCCATCATTACCGATTAATAGCTCGCCGCCACTATTCTTTGCTCGTTATTCACATATAGCCATCATTACCGAGTGAGGAATAGTGGCGGCGGGCTAGTAATCTGTAATTATGGGTATATGTGAATAACGAACAAGGAATAGAGGTGGCGGGCTAGTAAACGGTAATGATGAGTATATGTGAATATAAAAGGGCTTTCTTTAACGCCTTTTTGCCATTTTGCTGTACTTCCAAAAACTGGGAAGTTTGTAGCAAATTCAATCCGTTTAGAATCAATTTACTTAAGAAAAAAAAAATACACGACAGATCGAAATATTTCTACGGGAAAAATCCCAACAGTGGAGACATCTTCCCTAATACATTATGTCGTCATATAGTGCTGTGAAAACAAGATATTGACTTCATTTACTACAATGCAGATGTACTCATTTGCTTTTGATTTGTTTTCCGGCGATGGCGGCATCAACCGCGTATCCTCCATTTCCCGTACTGTACTCGCCCGGCTGATCGTTTTAAACAAGCCTTAATTCCCGGCGTCTCTTGCGGCTTCATAGCAATGACAATCAGCGTCGGCGGCTCTTCATAGAGCAGGAGGAGAGGAGCCGTAATACGGTACAAATTGCAGAATATAAGGCATATCAAAAATCAAATCAAGTTGACGGCGCTGCCAGCTGTTTAGATTGTGCGCGGCGCGATGGGTTTTTATCTCCTTGGCTGTGAAGTGGCTAATGCACTTTTTTTTGGATAATAGGCGTAGTGTGGAAACATGGTTCCTGACATGCCCATTACTAGGACTGCACACTTCACTGCTCCTCCTAATCATGGCCGAGCGATGTTCACACTCGGATACATATGCAAAAGCGCCGAGCATGGATTTACTGCGCACCTGTATCTGAGCCCCTGGCACTCAGCACATGGGAAGCAGATGTCCGGAAGCCCCCCCGTTACAGTCTTTACATGACGCCTACCTAGAGATTGTGGATATGATACATTGTTGCATTTGCTCCTTTTTTTTTGTCTACTTCTTGCTGTTTTTAGTCACTTTTTAATTAGTAGCAAATTCTTCTTGAAATGTTTTTATTTTTTTTAAGCCTATTTTATGCGTTCCCACTTTTTTTTTTATAGGCGCAATTTTTGTTTTCCAAATGTTTGTGGCTCCCTGTGTCAGACGGGGAGCTAGAGGAATATTTACTGCATAAGACAACGCGAATATTAAAAAAAACATATTTTTTTACTGTCATCATTAGCATAACCACACCCCTTTCTAACAGGCCACACCCCATTGTATTTTCCTGAATTTGCCAATTTGTCTGTGATGTTGCGCTTGGTCTCCGAGACTCATGTGCTTCATAAAAAGACGCCGGTATTGAAAAAAAATACTTTTGAACTTTTTATTAGCATAGACACACCCACATACTGGAAAGCCACTCCCCTTTGCCAATTTCTGAATTATCTCCTGGGTCTGTAAGCATAGTAATTGCTCTTGGGGCTCTGGTGCTAGAAGTGGACATTAGGCATGTATATAAATATACCAAATTTTGGGATTTTTTTTAAGCTTGACCACACCCACTTTTTAAAAGGTGACTCCCAGTTTCCCCTTCCACTTGACTTGAGTGTCAGGGGTCACGATCATGGCAAAAAAAAAATTGGGGAGGACTTCTTCTTTATGGGAGATTCTTGGAATCTTCTCTAGCTAGCTTCCAAACAATGTTTTTTACAACAGGAGGCGGATCAGACTACAGTGAGCGTGTTTGTAGTCTGTTACCATAGAAACACATTCTCATTTGTACAATCTATAAACAAACCTAATCTCTTTATATTTTATATTTATATAATATATTTAATGTATAATCAATACTTTATTTTTTATTTTAGATGCTTTAAAGCAGAAAGTGGACATCCCCTTTAAGGGCCCCCATTTTGACCGTTCCTGTATATTAGGCAATTGGTGCCCTAATATAATGTGTACCGTAGATTCGGTTAACGCTCGGGATTGGTTCTTTTTCTGTCAATTTTTAGAGACTTTGTGCAACCGAATGCAGCCGCGAGACGTAATGAAACGTTCTCCTGACCTTTGCAGTAATCCGCGCTCCTCGCTCGGCGCTCACGTCCCCGGTGGCTGCTCTACATATTCGCGGCTCCGGTTACAAGCTGTTTTTAGACACTCTATACATCCCCAAACAGCCTGGCACCCGTCCAGACGCCGGCGCTGGTACCCAGCCGCCATTAGCACCAGGAGCCAATCCTGGTATTTCCAATTCATTATGAAAGGTCGGATCCGGAATCCGTCCTGGGGGTCTCACATCAGAGCTAGAGGGGAAACTGTGTTCTGCAAAGTCTGCGTCTGACAATGCTAATTATTACTGTAATTAACCCTAATAGCCCTCGTTTACACAAGTCACATTCACAGGGTTCCAGGATGCTGAGATACGGGATGCTGTGTGATGGGGTCTTCATATAGTTCAGAGATGCTGAGATACGGGATGCTGTGTGATGGGGTCTTCATATAGTTCAGAGATGCTGAGATACGGGATGCTGTGTGATGGGGTCTTCATATAGTTCAGAGATGCTGAGATACGGGATGCTGTGTGATGGGGTCTTCATATAGTTCAGAGATGATGCTGTTTGGTGGATACTTCACAGCTCCAGGCTGCTGAGATACGGGATGCTGTTTGGTGGATACTTCACAGCTCAGGCTGCTGAGATACGGATGCTGTTAGATGGGGTCATGACACCGTTCTGAGATCCTGAGATACGGGATGCTGTTTGGTGGATACTTCACAGCTCCAAGATGCTGAGATACGGGATGCTGTTTGGTGGATACTTCACAGCTCCAAGATGCTGAGATACGGGATGCTGTTTGGTGGATACTTCACAGCTCCAAGCTGCGTAGATACGGGATGCTGTTTGGTGGATACTTCACAGCTCCAAGATGCTGAGATACGGGATGCTGTTTGGTGGATACTTCACATCTCCAAGATGCTGAGATACGGGATGCTGTTTGGTGGATACTTCACAGCTCCAAGATGCTGAGATACGGGATGCTGTTTGGTGGATACTTCACAGCTCCAAGATGCTGAGATACGGGATGCTGTTTGGTGGATACTTCACAGCTCCAAGATGCTGAGATACGGGATGCTGTTTGGTGGATACTTCACAGCTCCAAGATGCTGAGATACGGGATGCTGTTTGGTGGATACTTCACAGCTCCAAGATGCTGAGATACGGGATGCTGTTTGGTGGATACTTCACAGCTCCAAGATGCTGAGATACGGGATGCTGTTTGGTGGATACTTCACAGCTCCAAGATGCTGAGATACGGGATGCTGTTTGGTGGATACTTCACAGCTCCAAGATGCTGAGATACGGGATGCTGTTTGGTGGATACTTCACAGCTCCAAGATGCTGAGATGCGGGATGCTGTTTGGTGGATACTTCACAGCTCCAAGATGCTGAGATGCGGAATGCTGTTTGGTGGATACTTCACAGCTCCAAGATGCTGAGATGCGGAATGCTGTTTGGTGGATACTTCACAGCTCCAAGATGCTGAGATACGGGATGCTGTTTGGTGGATACTTCACAGCTCCAAGATGCTGAGATACGGGATGCTGTTTGGTGGATACTTCACAGCTCCAAGATGCTGAGATACGGGATGCTGTTTGGTGGATACTTCACAGCTCCAAGATGCTGAGATACGGGATGCTGTTTGGTGGATCCTTCACAGCTCCAAGATGCTGAGATACGGGATGCTGTTTGGTGGATACTTCACAGCTCCAAGATGCTGAGATGCGGGATGCTTTGTGGTGGATACTTCACAGCTCCAAGATGCTGAGATACGGGATGCTGTTTGGTGGATACTTCACAGCTCCAAGCTGCGTAGAATTACGGGATGTTTTGGTGGATACTTCACAGCTCCAAGATGCTGAGATACGGGATGCTGTTTGGTGGATACTTCACAGCTCCAAGATGCTGAGATACGGGATGCTGTTTGGTGGATACTTCACAGCTCCAAGATGCTGAGATACGGGATGCTGTTTGGTGGATACTTCACAGCTCCAAGATGCTGAGATACGGGATGCTGTTTGGTGGATACTTCACAGCTCCAAGATGCTGAGATACGGGATGCTGTTTGGTGGATACTTCACAGCTCCAAGATGCTGAGATACGGGATGCTGTTTGGTGGATACTTCACAGCTCCAAGATGCTGAGATACGGGATGCTTTGTGGTGGATACTTCACAGCTCCAAGCTGCTGAGATACGGGATGCTTTGTGGTGGATACTTCACAGCTCCAAGCTGCTGAGATACGGGATGCTTTGTGGTGGATACTTCACAGCTCCAAGATGCTGAGATATGGGATGCTGTTTGGTGGATACTTCACAGCTCCAAGCTGCTGAGATGCGGAATGCTGTTTGGTGGATACTTCACAGCTCCAAGCTGCTGAGATGCGGAATGCTGTTTTGTGGATACTTCACAGCTCCAAGATGCTGAGATACGGGATGCTGTTTGGTGGATACTTCACAGCTCCAAGATGCTGAGATGCGGGATGCTGTTTGGTGGATACTTCACAGCTCCAAGCTGCTGAGATGCGGAATGCTGTTTGGTGGATACTTCACAGCTCCAAGATGCTGAGATGCGGAATGCTGTTTGGTGGATACTTCACAGCTCCAAGCTGCTGAGATGCGGGATGCTGTGTGGTGGATACTTCACAGCTCCAAGCTGCTGAGATACGGGATGCTGTTTGGTGGATACTTCACAGCTCCAAGCTGCTGAGATGCGGGATGCTGTTTGGTGGATACTTCACAGCTCCAAGATGCTGAGATACGGGATGCTGTTTGGTGGATACTTCACAGCTCCAAGCTGCTGAGATACGAGATGCTGTTTGGTGGATACTTCACAGCTCCAAGATGCTGAGATACGGGATGCTGTTTGGTGGATACTTCACAGCTCCAAGCTGCAGAGATGCGGGATGCTGTGTGGTGGATACTTCACAGCTCCAAGCTGCTGAGATACGGGATGCTGTTTGGTGGATACTTCACAGCTCCAAGCTGCTGAGATACGGGATGCTGTTTGGTGGATACTTCACAGCTCCAAGCTGCTGAGATACGGGATGCTGTTTGGTAGATACTTCACAGTTCCAAGCTGCTGAGATACGGGATGCTGTTTGGTGGATACTTCACAGCTCAAAGATGCTGAGATACGGGATGCTGTTTGGTGGAGTCTTCACACAGCTCCAAGCTGCTGAGATACGGGATGCTGTTTGGTGGATACTTCACAGCTCCAAGCTGCTGAGATACGGGATGCTGTTTGGTGGATACTTCACAGCTCCAAGATGCTGAGATACGGGATGCTGTTTGGTGGATACTTCACAGCTCCAAGATGCTGAGATACGGGATGCTGTTTGGTGGATCCTTCACAGCTCCAAGATGCTGAGATACGGGATGCTGTTTGGTGGATACTTCACAGCTCCAAGATGCTGAGATGCGGGATGCTTTGTGGTGGATACTTCACAGCTCCAAGATGCTGAGATACGGGATGCTGTTTGGTGGATACTTCACAGCTCCAAGCTGCGTAGATACGGGATGCTGTTTGGTGGATACTTCACAGCTCCAAGATGCTGAGATACGGGATGCTGTTTGGTGGATACTTCACAGCTCCAAGATGCTGAGATACGGGATGCTGTTTGGTGGATACTTCACAGCTCCAAGATGCTGAGATACGGGATGCTGTTTGGTGGATACTTCACAGCTCCAAGATGCTGAGATACGGGATGCTGTTTGGTGGATACTTCACAGCTCCAAGATGCTGAGATACGGGATGCTGTTTGGTGGATACTTCACAGCTCCAAGATGCTGAGATACGGGATGCTGTTTGGTGGATACTTCACAGCTCCAAGATGCTGAGATACGGGATGCTTTGTGGTGGATACTTCACAGCTCCAAGCTGCTGAGATACGGGATGCTTTGTGGTGGATACTTCACAGCTCCAAGATGCTGAGATATGGGATGCTGTTTGGTGGATACTTCACAGCTCCAAGCTGCTGAGATGCGGAATGCTGTTTGGTGGATACTTCACAGCTCCAAGCTGCTGAGATGCGGAATGCTGTTTTGTGGATACTTCACAGCTCCAAGATGCTGAGATGACGGGATGCTGTTTGGTGGATACTTCACAGCTCCAAGATGCTGAGATGCGGGATGCTGTTTGGTGGATACTTCACAGCTCCAAGCTGCTGAGATGCGGAATGCTGTTTGGTGGATACTTCACAGCTCCAAGATGCTGAGATACGGGATGCTGTTTGGTGGATACTTCACAGCTCCAAGATGCTGAGATACGGGATGCTGTTTGGTGGATACTTCACAGCTCCAAGCTGCTGAGATGCGGAATGCTGTTTGGTGGATACTTCACAGCTCCAAGATGCTGAGATGCGGAATGCTGTTTGGTGGATACTTCACAGCTCCAAGCTGCTGAGATGCGGGATGCTGTGTGGTGGATACTTCACAGCTCCAAGCTGCTGAGATACGGGATGCTGTTTGGTGGATACTTCACAGCTCCAAGCTGCTGAGATGCGGGATGCTGTTTGGTGGATACTTCACAGCTCCAAGCTGCTGAGATGCGGAATGCTGTTTGGTGGATACTTCACAGCTCCAAGCTGCTGAGATACGAGATGCTGTTTGGTGGATACTTCACAGCTCCAAGATGCTGAGATACGGGATGCTGTTTGGTGGATACTTCACAGCTCCAAGCTGCAGAGATGCGGGATGCTGTGTGGTGGATACTTCACAGCTCCAAGCTGCTGAGATACGGGATGCTATTTGGTGGATACTTCACAGCTCCAAGCTGCTGAGATACGGGATGCTGTTTGGTGGATACTTCACAGCTCCAAGCTGCTGAGATACGGGATGCTGTTTGGTAGATACTTCACAGTTCCAAGCTGCTGAGATACGGGATGCTGTTTGGTGGATACTTCACAGCTCAAAGATGCTGAGATACGGGATGCTGTTTGGTGGAGTCTTCACACAGCTCCAAGCTGCTGAGATACGGGATGCTGTTTGGTGGATACTTCACAGCTCCAAGCTGCTGAGATACGGGATGCTGTTTGGTGGGGTCTTCACATTATAGCTGTATCATGTGTCTTGGAAAGCGAAGGTCACAGATTCATTTCCAGTCAAAGTCAATCTGAGAGCCGGGGTGGGTGCCATCGCCCGCTGGGCAGCGAGGACCCGCGGTGATCTGGGCAATCATGCCATATACCTATCAAGCTAAGGGCGAGTTCACCAAGGGACACATATTTCTGGCAATGGCCCCGACCACAGCGGACCTTGCGTGTCACAGGCGGCGCAGGGATGGAGAAATCTGCTGGACCATTTCAGAATCTCAGGCAAACAGCTCCTTATATCTCAGATTCTGAGGAATTGCATAGCATGAGGAAGACAGATTGGTGCCCAGCCGATGGCTCCTCCGGAGCAGACATCACAGCGTCAGTTTAGGATGTCTGACTGCAACTAAACATTAGAATTTAATTCTGTTGCTTATTGGTGTTTTTTTTTTACTTAAATGCACATATTTGGTGCTAAAAATATTTTTTGCAATTGGGTCTCATTTAATATTTAGCACCTTTTGGTTTTTACAGGCTCTTTGTTTCCCAGCACATGTAGCTGTGATGTGGTCTCTGGTCATATATCAGCTGGTAGGAGCTCAGAAAAAGACAGATAAAAGAGTTAACAAATTCCCAGAAAGAGCTCACTGATGGATTCTCAGTCAACTCATTCTGCAGCCAGCAATGGACAGTAAAGCACAGAGGCTATTAAAGGCAAACGGTGCAAAATATTTAATGAATTATGGGAGCATGGCATGGTGGAAGACAGATTGGTGCATCATCCGCAGCAGAGGGTGCAGCTGCGGCTCCCGTCTCCATCACCGGTGCATTTATTATAATGTATTCAGATCCGGGAAATGTTTATTTCGCTGTGAATAACTGGCGCTGACCTTTACATGATGCTAAACACCCGAGAGCGTGGCAATGCATTGTGTACACCTTGTCACCTGCACTCCCGTCTTCGCACGCGCCGGTGGAGCGTCACTCGCTGCCAGCCGGCTCAGATAAAGCCGCACTACATCAGGCACATTGTAATGGCAAATGACACACCCAGCTCTGCTGCATCAGACAACCTCAGGCCGTCGATCCAGGGACTTACTCAGATCGGCATGTTTGGAGTCAGGAAAGAAAACTGTCCTGTTATTATCAACATTGAACTAGCATAGTTGGACAAGTCCTATATCTGAAAACTCAGCTCTGCTACATGTGACTGACTCAACTCTGCTACATGCGACGAGCCAACTCTGCTACATGTACGAGCACTCTGCTACTTGACGAGCCAACTCTGCTACATGTGAGACTCAATTCTAATTCATCTTACACCTGAAAAGTGAAAACTCAGCTTTACATGTAGCAAATTCAGCTCTAATACATCTTACAAACTCAGCTCTACTGCTACTTAATGAGACAAACTCAGCTCTGCTACATCTTACAAAATCAACCCTACTACACGTACGAACTCAGCGCTATTAACTGTGACAAACCTTGCTGTGCCACATTTTACAAATTCAATTCATCTACATGTGACAAAGGCTGCCCTACTACATCTAAAACTCAACTCTACCGCATCGGAAAGTCAACACTACTTAATGAGACAAACTCAGCTCAACTATATATTACAAAATCAATGCTACTACACCAAAGGACTTAACTGTAAAAATGAGACAAACTTTGTTCTCCCACTTTTTCCAAACTCAACTCTATTACATCGTGCAAACTCAGCTCTACTACATCTAAAATTGTAAAACCAAACTCTACTGCATGTGACAAACTCAGCTCTACTATACCTAAAACGCAACACTACTTTGTGAGATAAAGTTGACTGTACTACTTATTACAAACTCAGCCCTACTACTTCTAAAACGCAACTCTACTACATCTTACAAACTCAACTCTACTATACCTGAAAATTAACGCTACTTAATGAGACAAACTCAACTCTTCTATATCTTACAAAATCAATCCTACTACACCAAAATACTTAATGTGACTTTGCTCTGCCACATTTTCCAAACTCACTTCTACTACATGTGACAAACTCGACTCTACTACACCTAAAACTCGACTCTGCTATATCTTAAAAAAATCAACCTTTCACCCTAATGTGACAAACTCAGCTCTGGCAAATTCTACACTCATCCTTCACTACACCTAAAACTAAACTCTACTAAATCTACAAATTCAACTCTGCTATATCTTACAACTCAACTTTATTAACTGAGACAAATTTTGCTGACATCTTTTACAAACTCAACGCATCTACATCTTGCAAACGCACCCCTACTACACCTAGAATCCAACTCTGCTACAGCTTACAATCTCAGCTCTGCGACACCTAAAACTCATTTCTGCTAGATCTTAAAAAAATCCACCTTCTTGCACCTAAAGATTCAATTCTAATAAATGTGACAAACAAAGCTCTGCCACATTTCACACTCATCTCCACTGCACCTAAAACTCTGTACTAAATGGGACAAATTCAACTCTGCTATATCTTACAAGCCGAACAATAAACTCAACTCCACTAAATGTGAAAAACTTGTTAGATCTTACAAGCCCTACTACACCTAAAAAGTCATTTGATTCAAGACTGCACTACATGACAAATATAGCTCTGACAGACCCAACTTTACTACCTCAGGCAAACCCAGCTCAGCTACACCCATTTAAATATCATGTAAAAAGTGTGATTCGCTCTCTGATTTATAAAAAAGAATCTACAAGTGAAGAAGAAGAATCAGAATAAAAATAATCCGCAGGTTACCTAATTAACCTTCCGACATCGCGGCATCACCTTCCCGTCACCAGAGACGTGTGAAAATCGCTGAGAAGTGAAGCAAGTTTTCAGGCCAGCGGAAAGTTATTAGGGTTCGTACAATTAGGTCTGACATTTCCAGAACTGAATCCTTTCCAAATGGCTGCAGAAAATCATTGGCTGAGAACATTTCCAGGGATGTGCAATTAGAAGTGGCCACCGTTACCTCTCTGCATGACCCAATGATCGGTCTGGTGTTATGATTTATTACTACAGAGGTAGCAGAGCTGAATGTGTCACTCAGTACAACTCACCTATCATAGTCTTATATAGGGCTGAAAATAAACCTACCAACATGGAGCACAAAGAAGTGTAGCTCTGTTGTCTGTGGTCAACTTCAAAGGAAGAGAGTAACTTAAGCAGGGGTGTACCCGGAAGCTACAATTCAAAGTCTGCACACGTGCCAATAATCAGAGCAGGACAGGTAACAATGAGGCCCTATAAGTATTAGTTCCCCATTATCTGGGGTCTCAAATATGGTCTAGGTGCTAGAAGATCAGATTCTGTGGCCAGTTTCAAAGGAAGAGAGTAACTTACGCAGGAGTGTAACTGGAAGCTACAATGCAAATCTGTACAAGGGCCAATAATCAGAGAAGGACAGGTAACAATGAGGCCCTATAAGTATTAGTTTCCATTATCGGGGGTCTCAAATATGGCCTAGAGTCTAGAAAATCAGATTCTGTGGCCAGTTTCAAAGGAAGAGAGTAACTTAAGCAGGGGTGTAACCGGAAGCTACAATGCAAATCTGTATAAGGGCCAATAATCAGAGGACAGGTAACAATGAGGCCCTATAAGTATTAGTTCCCCATTATCTGGGGTCTCAAATATGGCCTAGGGGCTAGAAGATCAGACTCTGTGGCCAGTTTCAAAGGAAGAGAGTAACTTACGCAGGAGTGTAACTGGAAGCTACAATGCAAATCTGTATAAGGGCCAATAATCAGAGAAGGACAGGTAACAATGAGGCCCTATAAGTATTAGTTTCCATTATTGGGGGTCTCAAATATGGCCTAGAGTCTAGAAGATCAGATTCTGTGGCCAGTTTCAAAGGAAGAGAGTAACTTAAGCAGGGGTGTAATCGGAAGCTACAATGCAAATCTGTGTAAGGGCCAATAATCAGAGGACAGGTAACAATGAGGCCCTATAAGTATTAGTTCCCCATTATCTGGGGTCTCAAATATGGCCTAAGGGCTAGAAGATCAGATTCTGTGGCCAGTTTCAAAGGAAGAGAGTAACTTACGCAGGAGTGTAGCCGGAAGCTACAATGCAAATCTGTATAAGGGCCAATAATCAGAGAAGGACAGGTAACAATGAGGCCCTATAAGTATTAGTTTCCATTATTGGGGGTCTCAAATATGGCCTAGAGTCTAGAAGATCAGATTCTGTGGCCAGTTTCAAAGGAAGAGAGTAACTTAAGCAGGGGTGTAGCCGGAAGCTACAATGCAAATCTGTATAAGGGCCAATAATCAGAGAAGGACAGGTAACAATGAGGCCCTATAAGTATTAGTTTCCATTATTGGGGGTCTCAAATATGGCCTAGAGTCTAGAAGATCAGATTCTGTGGCCAGTTTCAAAGGAAGAGAGTAACTTAAGCAGGGGTGTAGCCGGAAGCTACAATGCAAATCTGTATAAGGGCCAATAATCAGAGAAGGACAGGTAACAATGAGGCCCTACAAGTATTAGTTCCCCATTATCGGGGGTCTCAAATATGGCCTAGAGGCTAGAAGATCAGACTCTGTGACCATTTTCAAAGGAAGAGAGTAACTTAAGCAGGGGTGTAGCCGGAAGCTACAATGCAAATCTGCACCAGGGCCCATAATTTGAGTGTAAGAATTAACCCTAGCACCCTATAAGTACCAGATCCCCAATATCTATCGTCTGAAATAGGGCTTGCTCTTAGAACATTGGATTTTGAAGCTAGCTTAAAAGGAAGTGAGTACTTTAAGCAGGGGTGTGACTTGAAACTACAATGCAAAATCTGTACCATGGCCCATAATGGGAATATAACAGGCAAACATGGGGCCTTATTGGTACCTTTTGTTCAATGATGAAAGATTCTCAATTGTGGGCATCTTTTCCGACATATTAGAGCCTCTGCCTAGTTTTATAAAAAGTGACTACCCTAAGCAGGGGTGTTTCCTGATGCTACAATGCAAAATCTAGAAAAAAGGGTTTACGTTGGAAGTGTGACAAGTAATAATGGGGTCCAATCAGTATCAGTTACCCAAAAACTTTGGGGTCTTGAAAAAAAATCAGATTCTATAGCAATTTTTACAGAAAGTGAGTAACCTAAGCAGGGGCGTAACCTGATGCTACAATGAAAAATTTGTACCAGGGTTCACTTCAGAAATGAAACAGATAATCATGGGGCCCTAATAATTTCCTGTTGTCCCATGATGGAAGTTTCCAAATGGGAGTTCTTCTTTAAAAGATCAGAGTATGTGGACAATTTTCTTTTTAAAGTGAGTAACCTAAGCAGGGGCGTATCTTGAAAGAAGCCGATATAAGATAAAATATAAACATACGTATGTGTCATATGAGTAAGTATGCCACACCCAAAGACTTATCAGGATTAGTGACCCCTCTATCTGGCTCATGGTACTAAGACCTGGAAGCACTACAGCTTATACAACCCATGTAGCTCCGCCCCTGAGGTTCCTTGGCTACTGAAAGAAGCTGATATAAGATAAAATATAAACATATTATATATATATATATATATACGTGTAATATTGTAAGTATACAATACTCTATGACTTAATAATAGCATTAGTGTCCCTTTTATTTGGCCACTGGTACTGAGACCTGGAAGCACTACAGCTTCTGCAAACCAAGTAGTTCCGCCCCCGAGGTTTCTGTGTGAAGGATTAAACTAAGATCAAAACCATTTTGTGCTTGTAATTCCATCTTGTCGTTTATGAGATAAATTCTGTTACTTAACTAGGCTATAGTTCCTGGCTGTTATAAAGCCAAATTGTTCTTCTGTAACTTAACTAGAGTAAAGGTCATGGCTGTAATAAAACCCGATTGTTCTAGTTTGGACAAGATATGAGACCCTGAGATGTATCATTGCGTAAAACTCTGATGAATGTGCTATTGTACTTTTTTCTATGCCACGTAGATACGGACATATATGTAGTTTCCGGTTTTCCTGCACTTTCATAGTTTAAGTGCTACAAGTGTGTTTTTATACTATTGGTTGAAGTACATCTTGCTAAATACTATAAAAGAGATGACGTAATAAACGGGGTAGGAATCTGCCTTGATTCTCCCAAACAGAGACACGTCTCCGTCTGTTCATTGTCAATTGCCGGCAATGTTCTGTGGATTAAATTGGTAATCACTTGGTCAATCGTGAAGGGTCACTTCAGATCCTCCCCCATCACCTGGACCACTGAAAAGCCAATATAAGATAAAATATAAACATATATGTGTCATATTGTAAATACTCCATGACTAAATAGCATTAGAGCCCCTTTTATTTGGCCACTGGTACTAAGACCTGGAAGCACTACAGCTTCTGCAACCCATGTAGTTCCACCCCCGAGGTTCCTGGACAACTGAAAGAATCCATTAAACAATAAAATATAAACACACATATGTGCCATAGTTGAGCAACAACCCCAGACCACTGGGCTGTAGGCGGCAGTGCCAACCACTTGGCCACCCTTTATAACAGAGCACCACCTGATGGAGCTGAGCCTCCAGTATATGGAGGTTGCTGTTACTTGTCAGGTTATTCTCATATCATCGGTTTCTTCTGCATGCAAATCAATTTGCTCTAGACGGATTGATGAAAAAAAAATGAGAATACTTGAGACTCGGCGGCAGCAGAGAGTGTAATTTGGCGCAACTATAACAAATCAGCTGCTCAGCAATATGACAAATTTCACATCTTATTTCAGAGGGATTATTGCAATCACCATTAAGAACAGGCGGCCGCAATTAGCGGCAAATATTTGTTTTGGTTGTTTCTGTGTAAAAAAAAAAAAAAAAAAATCCCAGTAAACAGATTTGATTTTAATCAGTGGATTAAAGTGGGAAACGAAGGGGCATAAAGTGGGCGCCATCCTCCATCGTACCCATAATCAAGGCATCCTGCTGCCGCCTATCAGCCATAGCCTTGTGCATCACAAATGACTTGATTTGTGTTTTACCACAACATAGCAGACGCGACCGTCCGGAAAGGTAATGGGAAACGTCTATGCCTCTGTTAAAGGCACATCTTACAATATCTGCCAGATCTGCGCTGTCACCCTTTAAGTCCCTTTAAGTGACCGCTGCGATTAATCTTTATTAATTTACATAATTTCTTTTTATATTTTTTCACTATTTGTAAATATTAATTATTATTATTGTTTCTTTTATATATATATTCTATATTTTTTGATAAATACTAACATGTTAATATTTTAGTTATAAAAGTCATTAGGTAATAGTAACAATCCTGTAAATCTTCAGGCTTGCTAAATCTCACCCATAGCGTTGGGTCACACGACCATTCTCACTCCAACCAAGGAAAACCATTTCATTATGCTGATCAGACTCTGATCTGTTCTCCTTGAAGGTGGAGAGAAAAAAAAAAAAGATTCTCCACCTTCTTCGATCAGTCAGTCCCTGAAAATCAGGTTGCACTTAGATGCCATCCGAGTGCTGTCCGATATTTTACATGGACCTATAGACTTGCGTTGCTGATTGTGATCCAACACTGGGATCAAAATTGGACATGTTTCTCATTCCTCTCGATCTGAGGAAAAAATCCACAGAGCCCCTCAGAATAACATGGGGTACGAGTGCTATCCATGAAAACCATAAATAGGACTAGTCTGATTTAAATAGGGCGTGAGGGGTGGTGAGGATAATTCTAACTACACTTTGTCCGAGAGGACACAAGATGTATCTTTGACTTATTAGGCAGCGACAGTATGAATTCTGCTTTTTGCTATCATGTATTTATGTACAGAACAGCTATATTCATGATGGGTATAAATAAACAAACACTCCAGCAAGCCCCTGGAGATCATTGGAAATCACATACTTGTGTACAATCATGGCCAAAAGTTTTCAGACTTGGTTTTTACAAAATTTGCACTTTGATCTTTTATTTGGTTGTTTCTGTGATTACTGAAGTACAATTAGAAGCATTTCATATGGTTTTTAAACGCTTATTGAGAAAATACATCAAGTTTTTGCTAAGACTCAATATTTACAGTGTTGACCCTTATTTTTCAAGACTTCTGTCCTTCATCTCAGCTGCTGGATATCAGCTTCTGGGCCAAATCTGGACTGATGGCTGCCTATTCTTGTCTAATCAGTGCTGGGAGTTTATCACAATATCTTTGTTTTTCTTTGTTCACTGGATTGACTTGAGATCTAGGGAGTCCCGGATCATGGAACCAAAATGTCAATGTTTTGTTCTAAGAGCCATTTAGTCATCACTAATATAGATGGATATGAGACGGATAGATGACAGATAGATAATAGATTATAGATAGATAATAGATGATAGGTAGATAATAGATAGATATTAGATAGTTGGATAGATACTGCATGTATAGATGATAGAATGGTGCTTGGTAGTAGAACAGTTTCCCGGGATGGTGGAAGGAGTACATATACACAGGAGATAGTTTAACAATTCTACTCACGGGGAGGCAACACACTTGATGGTTTCAACAATGTTACAGGAGGCAACACGGACTTCTCCCGGACGTCCGTTGCAGTGTTCGGCGTTACAGAGGAAGTCAGTTGCAGAGAGGGAGAGATCTTTTTTTACAGCTCAAAAGTTTGGGTTCCCATAGTTTTCAATGGGGTTCAATGTTCTGGTTAAAGTTTGCGTACCGTTCCGGTCCCGAACCGAACTTTGTAATAAAGCTCGGGTCATGAACCAGAACCCGAACTTCCTGAGTCCGCACAGCCCTAGTCCTATATTACGCTGTCCATTGGTATTTCATTCCCGTTTGTCCAGTTGATATCCCATGACTCCAGTGCATCTGTGATTGTGATTACTCTGGATTGTGATACCTTTTATGTTACCTCCAACAACGACAAAATCTATTTCGATGTAAATCTGAAATAAAGTGAAGTTTGTCTCCTCGTTTCAGTCTTCTGGCCCCGTTCTTGCAGCAGTTATATTTCTTTCTATATTACGCGTCAATGACCGGACCCGGGAGAAACGCTTCATTATGGGATCATGATGATACTACAAGTGTCTCAACGTCAATTGCTGAAATCTATGCGTCCTTCCATTCTTCCTCTTTGCTCCAGCTCTCCCAGCTGTCACTTTCTGCATCTCCGATGAAACATGACTGTTACATTTAATATTTTCTTCCATCCTATTTACCTCGACACTGCAGGAATTGGAAATGGGTTCTTTGTGATCAAAGTAATTTTCATTGTAAGGAATGACTTTACAATTCATCTATCACTTTTCATAACAATCTAGAATGAACGGAAATTGCCACTAAAAACACTGAATCAGCAAACGTTGTTAAAATCAAAATTTGGGTCAGACTCAAAACTTATGACCACAACTGTATTTCTTATATTCTCACTGGCCGTAAACTGAATCATGGAAACTTCTAAGTAGAAGCGAGGGACACTCTGAGAAGGTTCAGTATCCATTATCATTGTTACAACTCCAATTCCCCAAAAAATTCTGTAAAATGTAGAGAAAATAAGAGCAACATTTGTAAATCTCTTGTCGCCATATCTTTTTCGTAATAGAACATCAAACACAGATCTGAAGTTAAATGTTGGACATTATTCCATTTTATTTGAAAAAAATTAGCTAATTTAGAAATTAATGGCAGTAACACATATCAAAAAAGTTGTGCTCAAACCATGTCCACCCTTGTGTAACATCCCCTCTATACTTTACAACAGTCTGTGAAGTGAGGAGATAATTGCTGGAGTTTTTGGGACAGGAACATTGTTCCACTCTTGTCTGATATCAGATTCTTGCTTCTCCATAATTCGGGGTCTTTGTTGGATTTTATGTTGATGATTCGCTACATTTTCTATTGGTGAAAGGTTTGAACTTCAGTTGACCGGTTCATCACCCGAACTGTTCTTTTGCAGAGCTGTGCTGCTGTGATGGATGCAGTATGTTATTAACCATTGTCTTGCTGAAATATAAAATGCCTCCCATGAAATAGACGTTTTCTGGATGCAGCAGCTGATTATCCAAGACCTCTATAAAAGGCTCAGCATTGATGGCATAATTAATGTGTAAGCTTCCCCAGCCAGAGGCACTAATGCCTTCACCATACACCAGAGAGTAGAACTGCGCTGATAACAATCTGGATGGTCCCTCTCCTAGATAACAATCTGGATGGTCCCTCTCCTGGAGAACAAGCTGGATAACGAGCTGAATGGTCGCTCACCTTGATAACAAGCTAGATGGGCCCTCTCCTTGAACTTAGTTGGTCCCTCACCTTGATAACAAGCTGAATGGTCCCTCACCTCAACAACAAGCTGGATGGTCCCTCTCTTTGGTAACAAGCTGGATGGTCCCTCTTCTAAATATCAAGCTGGATGCTCCCTCTCCTTGATAATAAGCTGGATGTTATCCTTTCCTCAATAACAAGCTGGATGGTCCCTCTCTTCGATAAAAAGGTGGATGGTCCCTCTCCGTGATAACAAGCTGGATGCTTCCTCTCCTCAATCCCAAGCTGGATGGTCCCTCTCCACGATAACAAGCTGTATGACCCATCTACTTGATAACAAGCTGGATGGTCTCACACCTCGATAACAAGGTGGATGCTCCCTCTCTTTGATAATAAGCTGGATGTTATCCTTTCCTCAATAACAAGCTGGATGGTCCCTCTCTTCGATAAAAAGGTGGATGGTCCCTCTCCGTGATAACAAGCTGGATGCTTCCTCTCCTCAATCCCAAGCTGGATGGTCCCTCTCCACGATAACAAGCTGTATGACCCATCTACTTGATAACAAGCTGGATGGTCTCACACCTCGATAACAAGGTGGATGCTCCTCTTTTTGATAATAAGCTGGATTGTCCTTCTTGGTGGTTTCAATAAAGAATTTCACATTTGGATTCATACAACCACAGAACAGGTTTCCATTTGGCTTCAATTGATTATAAATCAGTTCTGTCCCATAGAGGATGGCAGCATTTCTGGATCGTGTTGATATACGACATCTTTTTTGCATGATGGAGCAGCTTTAACTTAAATTTATGGATTGCACAGCAATCTGTGTTCACAGACAGTGACTTCTGGAGTTGAGCCCATGCAGGGATTTGCATGACTGTATCATGCCTGTATTTGATGCAGCACCGCTTGAGAGCCCGTAGATCACAATCATCCAATATTGAGTGTCTTGTCTCTTGTAGACATGGATTTCTCCAGAATCTCTGATTCTTTGCATGATAATATGTTCTGTCGATGATGGGATATTCAAAGTCTTTGCAATTTTTCCTTGTGGACATTTTTGCTACATTTTTTCCACAGCTTTTAGATGCAGTTGTCCACAAATTGTTGCCCTCCGACCATCTTTGCTTCTTGATTGATCATCTAGTAACTCAACCTTTGTGGTAAGGAAGAACATACCTTCAGCGTATATTAGGGAAATACAATTTTTTTGTTAAATTGTTACATTATTTTTTTAAAATGTGTGCCGTTATGAATATAATTCAGGTTTAATACATATTTAATAAAGGAGAATGTTTCCTGTTTGTGCTCGATAACAAGCTGGATGGTCCCTTTTCTCATTAACAAATTTTTCCTTAAATTGTTACTTTTTTATGCATTTATGGATATAATATAGTTTTTAATACACATTTAATGAAGGGGAATGTTTTTATTTTTTTCATCTCATTTTGAACTATTATTTTCTCTTGCACTTTTCTTACTAGCTTAGTTTTTACAATTATTAAACTATTAATTTTTTTTATTTATAAGTATTATTTTTATTCAAATTAAATATGTATTTACACCCAAACCCTGGCACAAAAGTTGGTCGGAAAAGTCACATAAAGGGACCAGTTCTATAAATCTGCCGTTTCAAATTTTGCATTGGGATCCCAGTTATTCCTCTCCTTTTCGATCTTGACGGCCAAAATGAGACTGAAGAAACGCAGAAAGACCCTGAAGATCTTGAGTAGCCGGCCCTAATAGTCCTCTCTGGGCTCCAGTAAATGAGACTATTACCTCTCTTATACATGAATAACTTAATAAAATGAATGCAAATAGAGTCAGACAAGACGGCGAATGAGAAGCTGATTCTGATTGATTGCGGGATTAGGGAGGAAAATTGAAAAGTTGGTATCTTATTTCTTAGTTGTAGAAAAAGATTTCATCACTTCATCTGCTCGGCGGATAAAAGCAGAGGTTTCACATAATTCACAATATTTTTATAGCACTAAAAGACTGAGAAATGACTTCTGTCAAATGCTATGATTTACTTCACTATCCTTCCATTCCTGACTCATTTGATGAAATTGTACAAAAAGTTTGTGAACACTTAAAGTAAAAAGGATTCCTAAGTGTATCTCTGGCCATCATTGGTGCCATACAAAAGTTCTCCTAAAGTGTAAAGAAAATATATTTTTGTAAACGTTTTTTTATACATCACATTAAACTATTTGTCCTGAATGTGACCTCAGCTATGCCTCAAGTGAAAAACGGGAATATAAATTTAGTTTGATGGCAGATGTCTACTTTTATGTCTTGCATTTCATATATTGATATAATACTGCTCCCTATGGACAAGAATGTAACTGCTATAATACTGCCCCCTATGTACAAGAATATATCTACTATAATACTGCTCCTATGTACAAGAATATGACTACTATAATACTGCCCCTATGTACAAGAATATAACTACTGTAATACTGCCCTATGTACAAGAATATACTACTGTAATACTGCCCCTATGTACAAGAATATAATTACTATAATACTGCTCCTATGTACAAGAATATAACTACTATAATACTGCCCCTATGTACAAGAATATAACTACTATAATACTGCTCCTATGTACAAGAATATAACTACTATAATACTGCTCCTATGTACAAGAATATAACTACTATAATACTGCCCCTATATACAAGAATATAACTACTATAATACTGCTCCTATGTACAAGAAGATAACTACTATAATACTGCCCCCTATGTACAAGAATATAACTACTATAATACTGCTCCTATGTACAAGAATATAACTACTATAATACTGCTCCCTATGTACAAGAATATAACTACTATAATACTGCTCCTATGTACAAGAATATAACTCCTATAATACTGCCTCTATATACAAGAATATAACTACTATAATACTGCTCCTATGTACAAGAATATAACTACTATAATACTGCCCCTATATACAAGAATATAACTACTATAATACTGCCCCTATGTACAAGAATATAACTACTATAATACTGCCCCTATGTACAAGAATATAACTACTATAATACTGCTCCTATGTACAAGAATATAACTACTATAATACTGCTCCCTATGTACAAGAATATAACTACTATAATACTGCTCCTATGTACAAGAATATAACTCCTATAATACTGCCTCTATATACAAGAATATAACTACTATAATACTGCTCCTATGTACAAGACTATAACTACTATAATACTGCTCCTATGTACAAGAATATAACTACTATAATACTGCTCCTATGTACAAGAATATAACTACTATAATACTGCTCCTATATACAAGAATATAACTACTATAATACTGCCCCTATGTACAAGAATATAACTACTATAATACTGCTCCTATGTACAAGAATATAACTACTATAATACTGCCCCTATGTACAAGAATATAACTACTATAATACTGCTCCTATGTACAAGAATATAACTACTATAATACTGCCCCTATGTACAAGAATATAACTACTATAATACTGCTCCTATGTACAAGAATAGAACTACTATAATACTGCCCCTATGTACAAGAATAGAACTACTATAATACTGCCCCTATGTACAAGAATAGAACTACTATAATACTGCACCTATGTACAAGAATATAACTACTATAATACTGCCCCTATGTACAAGAATATAACTACTATAAAACTGTCCCCTATGTGCAAGAATATAACTACTATAATACTGCCCCTATGTACAAGAATAAAACTACTATAATACTGCTCCTATGTACAAGAATATAACTACTATAATACTGCCCCTATGTACAAGAATATAACTACTATAATACTGCTCCTATGTACAAGAATATAACTACTATAATACTGCTCCTATGTACAAGAATATAACTACTATAATACTGCCCCTATATACAAGAATATAACTACTATAATACTGCTCCTATGTACAAGAAGATAACTACTATAATACTGCCCCCTATGTACAAGAATATAACTACTATAATACTGCTCCTATGTACAAGAATATAACTACTATAATACTGCTCCCTATGTACAAGAATATAACTACTATAATACTGCTCCTATGTACAAGAATATAACTCCTATAATACTGCCTCTATATACAAGAATATAACTACTATAATACTGCTCCTATGTACAAGAATATAACTACTATAATACTGCCCCTATATACAAGAATATAACTACTATAATACTGCCCCTATGTACAAGAATATAACTACTATAATACTGCCCCCTATGTACAAGAATATAACTACTATAATACTGCTCCTATGTACAAGAATATAACTACTATAATACTGCTCCCTATGTACAAGAATATAACTACTATAATACTGCTCCTATGTACAAGAATATAACTCCTATAATACTGCCTCTATATACAAGAATATAACTACTATAATACTGCTCCTATGTACAAGACTATAACTACTATAATACTGCTCCTATGTACAAGAATATAACTACTATAATACTGCTCCTATGTACAAGAATATAACTACTATAATACTGCTCCTATATACAAGAATATAACTACTATAATACTGCCCCTATGTACAAGAATATAACTACTATAATACTGCTCCTATGTACAAGAATATAACTACTATAATACTGCCCCTATGTACAAGAATATAACTACTATAATACTGCTCCTATGTACAAGAATATAACTACTATAATACTGCCCCTATGTACAAGAATATAACTACTATAATACTGCTCCTATGTACAAGAATAGAACTACTATAATACTGCCCCTATGTACAAGAATAGAACTACTATAATACTGCCCCTATGTACAAGAATAGAACTACTATAATACTGCACCTATGTACAAGAATATAACTACTATAATACTGCCCCTATGTACAAGAATATAACTACTATAATACTGCCTCCTATGTACAAGAATAGAACTACTATAATACTCCCCCTATGTACAAGAATATAACTACTATAATACTGCCCCCTATGTACAAGAATATAACTACTATAATACTGCTCCTATGTACAAGAATATAACTACTATAATACTGCTCCTATGTACAAGAATATAACTACTATAATACTGCTCCTATGTACAAGAATATAACTACTATAATACTGCCCCTATGTACAAGAATATAACTACTATAATACTGCTCCTATATACAAGAATATAACTACTATAATACTGCCCCTATGTACAAGAATATAACTACTATAATACTGCTCCTATGTACAAGAATATAACTACTATAATACTGCTCCTATGTACAAGAATATAACTACTATAATACTGCCCCTATATACAAGAATATAACTACTATAATACTGCTCCTATGTACAAGAATATAACTACTATAATACTGCCCCTATGTACAAGAATATAACTACTATAATACTGCTCCTATGTACAAGAATATAACTACTATAATACTGCCCCTATGTACAAGAATATAACTACTATAATACTGCCCTATGTACAAGAATATAACTACTATAATACTGCCTTCTATCAATAATTCATTGCCAGAACAGATGGTATTTTTTTTTAGATCAGTGGTCTTTGTGTAGTGTTGATGGTATCCAGATAGCAGTCCCAATCCTTCTGTATGCTGGGATACTAATGCTGCACCCCAAAAATAGATAAAACCTCTACAGACGACATACCATAGTTGCTTATATCAATCAACACTATCTTATAGCCCTTACTCCCGGCTGTCTGCTCAGGAGTGCTCTGCAACATGATCCACATGTACATTACTGACCTGAAACCGGAGAACTTGTCATATCTTTTAATGGATAAAAAATATCAGGACGCACCGAGCCTTCCAGAGCTCCTAAACTACTCAATGAGGCCGAGGATATGTGAGAACTACGAGTATTTATCATTTCCATCATAATCACACCGGAAAGTTTGCAGCAAAAAGCTCAGTGTCGATTTCCTCAGCTTCTTGCTAGTGCTAAAGTGCTGCTAGGAGTGGGAAAATCACTGACTCAGTGTCTATACAAAGCGTAAACTGAAATGTAGCTGTAAGAAGTGGTGGACGATAGAGGGATCATAGATGTTAACATAGTTAATATTTGTGTAATTTTAAATGGCATTTGTATTTTAGAAGAACTTTTGTGTATAACTTACTGTCCGCTGCCTGTTGTCAAGGATAATCTGTCAGCAGCAGCAGAGACACTGAGAAAGATTAATGAATGAGAGTGGATCTGTGTTTTTCTTGAGGAAGTTGGAGTGTTTTTTTTTTGTCTTTTATCAAGAAGTGGGGATTGGTCTGTGTCTCTATAGGAAGTGTGGGCAGGTTGGTGTCTCTACAGGAAGCGGGATTGTTCTGTGTTAACAACAAATGAGGTTGAGTATGTGTCCTTCTATAAGAAGTGGGATGGGTCTGAGTCTTTCTGCAGGAAGTGGGATGGGTTTGAGTCTTCAGGAAGTGGGATGGGTCTGAGTCTTTCTGCAGGAAGTGGGATGGGTCTGAGTCTTTCTGCAGGAAGTGGGATGGGTCTGAGTCTTTCTGCAGGAAGTGGGATGGGTCTGAGTCTTTCTGCAGGAAGTGGGATGGGTCTGAGTCTGCAGGAAGTGGGATGGGTCTGAGTCTTTCTGCAGGAAGTGGGATGGGTCTGAGTCTTTCTGCAGGAAGTGGGATGGGTTTGAGTCTTCAGGAAGTGGGATGGGTCTGAGTCTTTCTGCAGGAAGTGGGATGGGTCTGAGTCTTTCTGCAGGAAGTGGGATGGGTTTGAGTCTTCAGGAAGTGGGATGGGTCTGAGTCTTTCTGCAGGAAGTGGGATGGGTTTGAATCTTCAGGAAGTGGGATGGGTCTGAGTCTCTGCAGGAAGTGGGATGGGTCTGAGTCTTTCTGCAGGAAGTGGGAAGGGTTTGAGACTTCAGGAAGTGGGATGGGTCTGTATCTACAGGAAGATGGATAGGTCTGTGTTTCTCTAGGAAGTGGGATGCGTCTGGTTCTGATTCTTTGTGCAACACATAGGATGGGTCTGTATCTCTCTACAGGAAGTGGGATGGGTCTGTATCTCTGCAGGAAGTGGAATGGGTCCGAGTCTTACTTCAGGAAGTTGGATTGGTCTGTATCTCTACACAAAGTGGGATGTGTCTGAGTCTTTCTTCAAGAAGTGGGATGGGTCTGTGCCTACAGGAAGATGGATGGGTCTGTGTCTCTCTACAGGAAGTGGGATGGTTCTGAATCTTTCTACAGGATGTAGGATGGGTCTGTGTCTCTCTACAGGAAGTGAGGTTGGTCTTGGTCTTTTTTCAAAAAGTGTGATGGGTCTGAGTAATTTTTTCAAGACGTGTGATGTAACAAATGGAAGCGGTGGCACAGGTGGTGAAGTTCTCATTCGTTATTTATTGCACTATTTGTGGAACCTCTGGACCATGGTCCGAGGGGCTCCGAAGGGGGCGTGACTAAGTGAGCCCCAGACTCAGGAAGTGGGGATGGGTATAAGTTCCTCAACAGGAATTGGGAATGGGTCTGAATCTCTTTACAGGAAGTGGGGATGGGTATGAGTTCCTTTTCTGGAAGTGGGATGGGTTTGAGTCTCTTTACAGGAAGTTTGGGTGAGTGTTTGCCTCGTAACTGGAAGAGGGGATGGGCTGAGTCTCTCTGCATGAAGTTAGCATCAGGTTTTGTCAATTTACTTCTGTTCTACTGTCTGTCAATCTGTGGGTATTCAGTTTAGAGTTGTTAAGCAATTGCACTCTCGCAGAAGCAATGTATGCTGGGAAGTGAGGGAAAGGTAGTTCCTACACCTGTAGTGCTGATAAAATGTTTATGCAGCGTAATCACCAACACAAAATTGAATAGTAAATGGCATATGTCCCCGGACATATTATACCTGTGCTATGAGGATTAGACCCTGTGTTGATCAGTTCATTTGATGGCATATTTATTTGTCTTGTAGTCTCTGTGGAGCATCATATTCTTCTACGGCAGTGTCCACTATTCTGTGGTTTCCTAGCTGCAGCTAAACTCGAAGTATAGTACAACTAGCCACAAGTCAGACCACGCTCTTATAGGACCTTGTCTGTAAACCAGAAGGTCTATGCCTCAAGGGGTGCTCATGCTGTAGTTTTAATCCTAACTTTGGGAGTACTTTGATGTAATTTTTTTGATCAAGACTAGGCTTGAGAAACTTTTTTTGTAAGAGATCAGATCACATCTTGAAGGTTCTCCAACTTAGGGCTTTAGAGGTTGTAGACCACCTACATCTCCTAGCATGCTCAGATGGCAAAATCTGGGTATATGGAATTATAGTTTTGCAACACCAGAGAGCCACCGTTTAGAAACCTCTTTTTTGGGACATCAATATTGTGCTTATACTTCCATAATTTGCCATGCAGTGAAGGTTTTTGAGTCCATGAGAGAAGACCTTGGGTGAAGTCCACTTTGTGTTTTGTGCACCATGAAATGGCCTTGAAAAATTACTGCACTACCAATATAATTCCTACTTCAGCCAGAAGTAAAGCTGAAGAATTATCTTGGCTTTACCTTAAACAAACAGACACAAGGTGAATGTTAAGACGGATCTTGCCTCGTTGTACACGTTCCCAACAAGCGGAGCTGCTCCCCGGAGATATCTTGTTTTAGAGACAGACACTTGAACTCCCGATTCTGAATTTATTACAGGCTGCCTGGCGCACTACAGCCACTTATTCACAAATTCACAACTAATTGCAATGTCATTTGCATATCAAAGTAAATTACATCCTAATCAAACATTCCTCTGCCAGAAGCTTCCTTATTTTAATAAAAATAAGATATCTTCTCGCATCCAAAGCTAAATACTGCTTTATCTCGGAGTTTTGGGGTCTTTTTTTAAAGTCTCATCCTATTTAACATTGTAGCAAAAGAGAAAAAAATTGAATTTTCTCTTTTTTGGCTTCTGGGATAATATTAACATTGTATATATTTATATGGAGTAGTAAAAAAATTGGAAAGTTGTTAATATTGAGTTTGAATTGTGAAGAGTCCCAACATATGAACGTAACGGTCAGAACATCAATAGGGGATTGGGTTGGGGTTCATGGTCATTGCCACATAATGTGCCAACACCAGTCATCCATGACATATAGAAGACCAGGGAGTATCATAAAATATGACCACTGAAAACAAGAGACTGAAGAACCAAACTTTGGGGCTTCATGGGCATTTCCACGCAATGTGTCAACACCAGTCATCCATGACATTTAGAAGACCAGGGAGTATCAAAAAATATGACCACTGAAAACAAGAGATGGAAGAAGCAAACTTAGATCATGGGGTAAATACCAAATAGTCACCTTGGGTATTTAGGGAACGGGTACAATGAAACATTGTTTCTTTGGGCTTCTGAAAATGGCCACCATACTGAAAACTTAAAAGTCAGATTGTTGATTTTGGTAAATCCAGTTGACCACCATTTGGAAATTATTCTCGTTGTTGGGGGTGGTTGATGTTAGATTATAATAATTTGCCAAAAATGTTAAGTCACGTTGGATCTTTTTGCCCGTTGTCAGCTCAAATACAAGTCTATTGCGTGATTGGCTAAATTTGGGCGATCGGTTACTTCCTTGCCTAATGTGTTGCTTTTTATTTTTCCGATTTGCCTTCTTATTCTAACATGATGATAGGATCGTTCCCTCTGAAGGATGATTGATCGGCCTCATTATGGAGATCCTAGTATATATTTGGCCAAGAGCCAGAATTACTGAACCCAACAGAGAAGGGCTTGAAATTACTTTTACGCCTTGGGACTGGAGAACTAAATACTCGAACCCTTGGGACATGAAGTGAAGGGCGCTAAATTATTACGTCTAAGGGTGTTTAACCATCTGGGGCAGGAACATATAAATGCAAAGGTAAAGCGCCTCTGACCTCAATAGTGGACGAAGTACAGGACAATTGGGCACCAGAGACAAGTGCGCGTAATAATTGGAAGCCCGTTGTAACAATGAGGGCTTATTCGGTGATTTTGGTGGATATAGAGTTAAAAAATGTCTACAAATAACCAGGGACTGATTCGCTAATCTACTGGTTGGGTGCATAACTACAGTGAGAGCCAAAGTTGACTTTGTTCCTTGGAGCCAAGATGGTCCCATATGAGACCGATACTATTAGAGATCTGTGATAGTTGTAGTGCCTACTACTTGTCACCTATTACTGAAATACCATACCACTATAAACCAGCCGTTCACGTGGCATAATCCTGGGCTGAAGATTTTAATCACGACTGTTAAGGCCGAGGGATTAGGGACCATCACTCAGCGCTAGTCTACTGGACACCATAGATTGGAGCACTGAACCGATAGACCTCCCAACGACTAAGACCAAAGTCAAGCCAAAAGTTTGTTTATGGGCAAGTTGGGGGAGATAGTTGTTGCCCAAGTGCTAACAACTTTCAGGAACTGGATACACCAGTATGGCGGTAGGATGGTGAAGCCACATTATGACTCCTTTATCCTTGATGTCAGAAGACCTTGCTCTACTTCTTGCTTCTAAGTCATTGTGATCAAGGAAGGGAAATATGAACCCAATCTCGAAAACTAAAGTCATAAAGAATATACAAAGCTTCATTCTTAAATTTGCAGACGGCGCCGTCTAATAATAATATCATGTACGCTGTGTATTACAAGGACCTTCCCGGAGTGAACGCGGCAGAGAACAGTCCACAGCTCTGGCTCATCCATATCCAAATATTTTAATTCTTGTTTATACTTTGCTCTCCGTAAATGAGTTTATCCCTCTGTTTACCGAGCTGCAGAAACAGCCTTGTCTATTGAATTGCATCTCTACCGGCAAGTAAAGGGCATCCGCTCCCCCGGAGTCCGGCGGTGAATGAAAACTGCGGGATAAATGCTTTTCTTATATTCACAGCCAGTAGAACAGAGCTCAGTGTCCTTGAATTGGCTGAAATTTTCATTTCTTCTATTTCGGAGACTGAATTTTGTAAAAACTCTGCTTGTTTGCCTTAGACAGTTCCCTTTATTTTCGATAGGATGAAAGCAGCATATGGCCAATAGAAAGAGGCAGGTCTGGACTATCCCCCCAGAACTACTAAGATTGTGAGTCCACCATCTTTGGCAGGACTTCATTCCAATTGGAAAATTTTCAACAGAGCTCAAATTTTCCAATTTCGGTCTTGAAAATCATTAGTCTTCTCATATATACCAAAGTGATTATTTGGGTCCAAGACTTGGATGTAACTACAGCCCCTATACCCACTAAAGTTACCCTCCTGTCCACCATCAACTTAGAGGGTATCTGTAGAATGAAAGCTGAACACAAATGGCTCTAAACCCCTAAGGGACTGGATACATTTCCAATTTTTCAATTTTTCCTTCTCTTCTTCCAAGATTCTTACATTTTTCTATAATCATAGCCATCTGAGACTTTGTTTTTCTGCGGGACAAGTTGTAGTTTTAAATGCCACCATTCATTTTACCAATGTCTGGAAAACAGAAAATAGATTCCAAGTGGAATAAACACGACTCGAACACATTATTCGAGCAGTCTGAAGTCACCCGGTTAAGCACCCGAGCATGCTCATATAACACCTTATCCCAGCACGCGCGCTCATCTCTACTTTTTATCAATTGTTACGGAATATGTCGGCGCTATATAAATAACATTATTATTGCATCAAAACATTTCTGCTAAAAATTACCTTGAACCCTGATTCTCAAGGTGCAATTACATCGACAGCAAATTCGCATAGAATTTATATTTTTTTCATTTTAGCACTAAAAATAATAGATTTTTTTTTTGTAAAAAATTTGGGATCTTTCACCATTTTCCATAACGTTTTTATTTTTCTTTCAATGCTGCTTGAGGGCTTGTTTTTTGCATGGTGATCTGATAATTTTATTGATGTACATTTAACATTTTGATCCCTTTTTATTGCATTTTTTAGGGAGGAGTGGTAAGCAAAACAAATGCTATTTTGATGTGCAGATTAATTTCTACAGTAATAATATTTAATTATATATGTTGCAGATTTACCAAATATATATGGTATATTTTCTAATATATTTTTTCTATTATTTTTTAGTCCCCTTGGGGACTTGAACCTGCGATCCTATGACTGATTATATAATATTGTGTCATATGGAAAATCTCAGTTCATGTACACTATTGATAGGCAATAGGCTTGTGCTTATGCACAGCTGTCAATCATAGAAAGCAAAGCTGCAGTGCAAAGCAAGGCAGCACGTTTGGAATCCTCTGCATTTTTTTATTATAAGACATTAATATGCCAGAAGCGCACTGAATAACGATTTCTGATAATTATTGAAGTCGGGAAGTAATAAAAGTTTTCTGAAGTGCCGTGGAGGAGCCGTCATCTCACTCATGTGACAGTTACATTAAAAAGAAATAGAACGTTCATCTTTGAATGACGATTCCATAAAGAAGAAACTCTCATATAAAAGACATTGTATCACATGGCGGATCTAAAAAAGAGCCCATCACTCAATAGGGAAGACATTTATTTTCGGTCCTACTTGATATAAACTGTGAGATTTTCTCCGGGCAGGCCAATAAAAAAAAGCTGATTAATCGTTTTTTTTTTAAACAATGCATTTAATTTTTAATTGCGAGATCTGGGGAAAAATACGCCGCTTGTAAGAAATGCAAGGCGTTCTCATGGACAATTGAATAATCTATATAGACTGATTCCTGCTCCTTCTGGCTGGAAATACAGAGATGACACAGTCCTTCTTAAAGGGGAATACAAGCATAAAAGAATTACAGGAAGACTGACTTAAAAGCACCAGGCATCGCTGGGTAAATATAGTTTTTTAAAGGTCATAAATAAAAGGTGCCATATAGTGAGTGAATAATACCGCCATACAGTGCCCATATAATGCCATACAGTGCCCTTATAGTGCCATACAGTGCCTTTATAGTGCCATACAGTGCCCATATAGTTCCATACAATGCTCTTATAGTGCCATACAGTACCCTACAGTGCCCATATAGTGCCATACAGTGCCCATATAGTGCCATGCAGTGCCCTCATAGTGCCATACAGTGCCTATATAGTGCCATATATTGTCATACAGTGCCTTTATAGTGCCATACAGTGCCCATATAGTGCCATACCGTGCCTTATAAGTGGGCATATAGTGCCATACAGTGCCCATATAGTGCCACACAGTGCCCATATAGTGCCATACAGTGCCCATATAGTGCCATATAGTACCTTTATAGTGTCATACAGTGCCCTTATAGTGCCATACAGTGCCTATACAGTGCCCTTATAGTGCCGTATAGTGCCATACAGTGCCAATACCAACACTATACAACTTAATAATACCAACGTAACAACTTAATTGCAGATGATGGAGAACTGTGAGGGGGCCTTGGACCGTTGCCCCTTTTGCCCAACCCAGCATGAGGGATATAGTTCTTTCTTGGCTCAGGGTCTGGGGAGATAGGGGGGTATATACTTTGTCACTACATTTTTAAATTTGTACCCTCTTTTAAAATTCGGTCAGTGCTTTCCAAAAGAGTAACACATTGTTTCTTGAAATAACTCCATCTTGTCTGCTGTGCGGGCAGATCATCTTTCCTGAAATACTCAGTGCTGCTGCGGGCAGATCATCTTTCCTGAAATACTCAGTGCTGCTGCGGGCAGGTCATCTTTCCTGAAATGCTCTGTGCTGCTGTGGGCAGGTCATGTTTCCTGAAATACTCTGTGCTGTGTGGGCAGATCAACTTTCCTGAAATGCTCATGCTGCAGCGGGCAGGTCTTCTTTCCTGAAATACTCTGTGCTGCTGGGGCAGGTCATCTTTCCTGAAATACTCTGTACTGCTGTGGCAGGTAATCATTTCCTGAAATACTCTGTGCTGCTGCGGGAGATCAACTTTCCTGAAATGCTCTGTGCTGTTGTGGGCAGGTCATCTTTCCTGAAATTCTGTGCTGTTGTGGGTAGATCAACTTTCCTGAAATGCTCTGTGCTGTGTGGGCAGTCATCTTTCCTGAAATACTCTGTGCTGTTGTGGGTAGATCAACTTTCCTGAAATGCTCTGTGCTGCTGTGGGCAGTCATCTTTCCTGAAATGCTCTGTGCTGCTGTGGGCAGGTCACTTTCCTGAAATACTCTGTGCTGTTGTGGGCAGATCAACTTTCCTGAAATGCTCAGTGCTGCTGTGGGCAGGTCATCTTTCCTGAAATACTCTGTGCTGCTGGGGCAGGTCATCTTTCCTGAAATACTCTGTGCTCTGTGGGCAGGTTCTTTCCTGAAATACTCTGTGCTGTTGGGGCAGACAATTCCTGAAATCTCTGTCTGCTGTGGGCAGGTCATCTTTCCTAAATCTCTGTGCGTGGGAGATCAACTTTCCTGAAATATTGCTGTCTGTGGCAGTCATCTTTCCTGAAATACTCTGTGCTGTGGTAGATCAACTTCCTGAGCTGTGCTGTGGGAGTTTCCAAATCTTTGCTGATGTCTGTAGCTCTGTCGGAGTCTCTTTCCTTGATACTCACTTTCTGAAGATCATTCTTTGAAATCACTTTCTGACATGCTTGTGCGTCTGTGTCTAACTTTCCTGAAATACTCTGTCTGCTGTGGGTCATCTTTCCTGAAATTCTGTGCTGCTGTGGGCAGGCATCTTTCCTGATAATTGCTGTTGTGGGGTCATCCTGAAATCTCTGATGTGGGCAGGTCATTTCGAATCTTTTCTGGAAATCATCTTCCTGTCTTGTGCGGTGAAACTTTCCTGAAATTTCGTGCTGTTGTGGGCAGGTCACTTTCCTGAAATCTGTGTGTTGGGGCAGGTCATCTTCCTTAAAATCTGTCTGCTGTGGGCAGATCACTTTCCTCTAAACTCTGCTGTGTGTGTAGATCATCTTTCCTGAAATGCCTGTGTGCTGTGGTGGATCAACTTTCCTGAAATCTCTGTGCTGTGGGGCAGGTCATCTTTCCTGAAATACTCTGTGCTGTTGGGGCAGGTCATCTTTCCTGAAATGCTCAGTGCTGCTGCGGGCAGCATTTCCTGAAATGCTCTGCTGCTGGGGCAGGTCATCTTTCCTGAAATACTCTGTGCTGCTGGGGCAGTCACTTTCCTGAAATGCTCTGCTGCTGGGGCGTCATCTTTCCTGAAATACCTGTGCTGCCGGGGCAGGTCATCTTTCTGAAATCTCTTCTGCGGGGCAGTCATCTTTCCGAATCTCTGTGCTGTGCGGGCAGATCACTTTCCTGAAATGCTCTGTGCTGTGTGGGCAGGTCATCTTTCCTGAAATACTCTGTGCTGTGTGGGCATCCTTTCCTGAAATGCTCTGTGTGCTGTGGGCAGGTCATCTTTCCTGAAATACTCTGGTGTTGTCTTTGGAATGTGTCATCAGTCACTTTCTGAAATCTCTTGTGCTGTGGCGTTTCCTGAAAGTCTCTGTCTTTGGAGCATCTTTGCCTGATGGCAGGCTGATGCGGAATTCTGCTTTCGAATATCTTGCTGTGCTGCGGAGTCATCTTTCCTGAAATACTCTGTGCTGCTGGGGCAGGTCATCTTTCCTGAAATGCTCTGTGCTGCTGGGGCAGTATCTTCCTGGAATACTCTGTGCTGTGCGTGGAGTCATCTTTCCTGAAATGCTCTGTGCTGCGTGTGGGCAGGTCACTTTCCTGAAATACTCTGTGCTGCTGCGGGCAGATCATCTTTCCTGAAATGCTCTGTGCTGTGTGGGCAGGTCATCTTTCCTGAA
>JARQOD010000010.1:34665274-34740557 GCA_033576555.1 Oophaga sylvatica | reverse complement strand
ACTCTGTCTGCTGTGGGGGGTCACTTTCCTGAAATCTCTGTGTGTTGTGGGCAGGCATTTTTCCTGAAATCTCTGTGCTGTGTGGGAGATAATTTCCTGAAATCTTGTGCTGGTGGGGGGTCTCTTTCCTGAAATTCTGTGCTTTTGGGGGGAGTCCTTTCCTGAAATATCGTGCTGTTGGGGGGTCACTTTCCTAAAATTTACTCTGTGCTGTGTGGGGGGATCTTTCCTGAAAACTCTGTGCTGTTGTGGGTAGATAACTTTCTGAAATCTCTGTGCTGCGGGGGGAGGTCATCTTTCTAAAATACTTGTGCTGTTGTGGGCAGGTATCTTTCTGAAATACTCTTGCTGTTGTGGGAGATAAAACTTTCCCTAAATACTCTGTGCTGTGTGGGTAGATCAACTTTCTGAAATGTTGTGTGTTTGGGGGCGGTATCTTCCTGAAAATACTCTGTGCTGTTGGGGAGTAAAATTTTCCTAAAAACTCTGTGTGTGTGGTAGATAACTTTCCGAAATTTCTGTGCTGTGTGGGGGGTCACTTTCCGAAATACTCTGTGTGTTGTGGGCAGGTCTCTTTCCTGAAATACTCTGTGCTGTTGGGGTGTCCCTTTCCTAAAATACTCGTGTGTGGGGGTAGTCAACTTTCTGAATGCTCTGTGCTGTGTGGGCAGCATCCTTTCCTGAAATTACTCTGTGCTGTTGTGGGCAGGTCATTTTTCCCTGAAATCTCTGTGCTGTTGTGGGTAGATCAACTTTCCTGAAATACTCTGTGCTGCTGTGGGTAGATCACTTTCCTGAAATGCTTGGGGTGCTGTGGGCGGGTTCATCTTTCCTGAAATCTCTGTGCTGCTGCGGGCAGGTCATCTTTCCTGAAATACTCTGTGTGTTGTGGGTAGATAAATTTTCCCGGGAAATGCTCTGTGCTGTTGTGGGTAGGATCAACTTTCCTGAAATATCTGGGGCTGTTGTGGGAAGGTCATCTTCCTAAAAATACTCTGTGTGCTGCGGGCAGGTCTCTTTCCTGAAATACTCTGTGTGTTCGTGGGTTAGATCAACTTTCCTGAATATGCTCTGTGCTGTTGTGGGTGAGATCAACTTTCCTGAAATGCTCTGTGCTGTTGTGGGATAGGTCATCTTTCCTGAAATCTCTGTGCTGCTGTGGGCAGATCAACTTTCTGAAATACTCTGTGCTGCTGTGGGAGGTCATACTTTCCTGAAATACTCTGTGCTGCTGTGGGTAGATCAACTTTCTGAAATGCTCTGTGCTGCTGTGGCAGGTAATCTTTCCTGAAATACTCTGTGCTGTTGTGGGTAGATCAACTTTCCTGAAATGCTCTGTGCTGCTGTGGGCAGGTCATCTTTCCTGAAATGCTCTGTGCTGCTGTGGGCAGGTCATCTTTCCTGAAATACTCTGTGCTGTTGTGGGCAGATCACTTTCCTGAAATGCTCTGTGCTGCGTGGGCAGGTCATCTTTCCTGAAATACTCTGTGCTGCTGGGGCAGGTCATCTTTCCTGAAATGCTCTGTGCTGCTGTGGGCAGGTCATCTTTCCTGAAATACTCTGTGCTGCTGCGGGCAGATCAATCTTTCCTGAAATGCTCTGTGCTGTTGCGGGCAGGTCATCTTTCCTGAAATACTCTGTACTGCTGTGGGCAGATCATCTTTCCTGAAATAGCTCTGTGCTGCTGTGGGCAGGTCATCTTTCCTGAAATACTCTGTGCTGTTGGGGCAGATCAACTTTCCTGAAATGCTCATGTGCTGCTGCGGGCAGGTCATCTTTCCTGAAATACTCTGTGCTGTGGGCAGGTCACTTTCCTGAAATGCTCTGTGCTGCAGCGGGCAGGTCATCTTTCCTGAAATACTCTGTGCTGTGTGGGCAGGTCATCTTTCCTGAAATGCTCTGTACTGCTGCGGGCAGGTCATCTTTCCTGAAATGCTCTGTGCTGCTGCGGGCAGGTCATCTTTCCTGAAATACTCTGTGCTGTT
Source organism: Oophaga sylvatica (assembly GCA_033576555.1). Classification (NCBI taxonomy): domain Eukaryota; kingdom Metazoa; phylum Chordata; class Amphibia; order Anura; family Dendrobatidae; genus Oophaga; species Oophaga sylvatica. The sequence continues at coordinate 34,738,572 of JARQOD010000010.1, read as the reverse complement.
GTGGCAGATCATTCCTGAAATGCTCGTGCTGCTGCGGGCAGATCATCTTTCCTGAAATGCTCTGTACTGTTGTGGGCAGGTCATCTTTCCTGAAATGCTCTGTGCTGTTGTGGGCAGATCAACTTTCCTGAAATGCTCTGTGCTGCTGTGGGCAGGTCATCTTTCCTGAAATGCTCTGTGCTGTTGTGGGCAGATCATCTTTCCTGAAATACTCTGTCTGCTGTGGGCAGGTCATCTTTCCTGAAATGCTCTGTGCTGCTGGGGCAGGTCATCTTTCCTGAAATGCTCTGTGCTGCTGTGGGCAGGTCATCTTTCCTGAAATACTCTGTGCTGCTGCGGGCAGTCATCTTTCCTGAAATGCTCTGTGCTGCTGTGGGCAGGTCATCTTTCCTGAAATGCTCTGTGCTGCTGTGGGCAGGTCATCTTTCCTGAAATACTCTGTGCTGCTGCGGGCAGGTCATCTTTCCTGAAATGCTCTGTGCTGCTGTGGGCAGGTCATCTTTCCTGAAATACTCTGTGCTGCTGCGGGCAGATCATCTTTCCTGAAATGCTCTGTGCTGCTGTGGGCAGGTCATCTTTCCTGAAATACTCTGTGCTGCTGCGGGCAGATCATCTTTCCTGAAATGCTCTGTGCTGCTGTGGGCAGGTCATCTTTCCTGAAATGCTCTGTGCTGTTGTGGGCAGGTCATCTTTCCTGAAATGCTCTGTGCTGCTGCGGGCAGATCATCTTTCCTGAAATGCTCTGTGCTGCTGTGGGCAGGTCATCTTTCCTGAAATACTCTGTGCTGCTGCGGGCAGATCATCTTTCCTGAAATACTCTGTGCTGCTGTGGGCAGGTCATCTTTCCTGAAATACTCTGTGCTGCTGCGGGCAGGTCATCTTTCCTGAAATACTCTGTGCTGCTGCGGGCAGGTCATCTTTCCTGAAATACTCTGTGCTGCTGCGGGCAGGTCATCTTTCCTGAAATGCTCTGTGCTGCTTTGATCTTGCTCCTATAATATTTTATTCTGCCTCTGTCATAAAGCTTTAGATCTGATCGGCAAAAAATACTTTTTAAAGGAATGTTCCGGTTTATCGTGTCTGAAAGTAACATTTTAGATTGGTTGTATAATTATCAAATATGCTTCAATATGTAATTTATCGCCATTTTCAAGACCTCTGCTTGCTGTCAGCCAATGGGAATACTCATTGTTTTAATCCAGAAGTTACAATTTAACTTTTGTTCATATCTTTTCAAAAATAATAAAAAACATAAATATTTAGAAGTAACTTATCTCTATATATTCAGTTACAAGTTTTAATCATTCATTCCCTCCCTCGTGGCAAAATTAGTTCAATAGAAACATTTTCAAACTTTCTACTTTTTTGCGATAAATCACATTGTGCAGCATGGATTCAATCAAGTACAATGTCATGCCTTCTATGAAGAAGCTGAGGTTCGGACGCTTCTCCAGGACAATGATCTCAAGCATACCTCAGTGTCCCCCAAGGCTTGATGTCAGAAGTCCTGGAAGACTCGAGTGTGTCCGTTTCAGTTGTCTGATTAGAACCCCTATCTTTAGTGGGATTTGAAGAAAGTGGCCACAGTAAGTCCGAGAATATTAGTGACCTTGTGGAATGGCCTAAAGGTCATCTATATTCTTGAGGAACTGGCTCTGATTCCTCTGGAATGTTTTGCCAAAAGCTGGTGTCTGTCAATTTATCATAGAGGCAGCAGGTCATAACAGCCAGAGGGCAGCAGATCATAACAGCCAGAGGGGCAGCAGGTCATAACAGCCAGAGGGGCAGCAGATCATAACAGCCAGAGGGGCAGCAGGTCATAACAGCCAGAGGGGCAGCAGGTCAAAACAGCCAGAGGGGCAGCAGGTCATAACAGCCAGAGGGGCAGCAGGTCATAACAGCCAGAGGGGCAGCAGATCATAACAGCCAGAGGGGCAGCAGATCATAACAGCCAGAGGGGCAGCAGATCATAACAGCCAGAGGGGCAGAAGGTCATAACAGCCAGAGGGGCAGCAGGTCATAACAGCCAGAGGGGCAGCAGGTCATAACAGCCAGAGGGGCAGCAGGTCATAACAGCCAGAGGGACAGCAGATCATAACAGCCAGAGGGGCAGCAGGTCATAACAGCCAGAAAGGCCGCAGGTCATTACAGACAGAGGGGCAGCAGGTCATAACAACCAGAGCAGCAGATGATAATACCCAGAGGGGAATCAGGTCATTACAGCCAGAGGGGAAGCAGGTCATAACAGCCAGAGGGGCAGCAGGGCGCAACAGCCAGAGGGGCAGCAGGTCATTACAGCCAGAGGGGCAGCAGGTCATAAGAGCCAGAGGGGCAGCAGGTCATAACAGCCAGAGGGGCAGCAGGTCATAACAGCCAGAGGAGCAGCAGATCATAACAGCCAGAGGGGAAGCAGGTCATAACAGCCAGAGGGTCAGCAGGTCATTACAGCCAGAGGGGCAGCAGGCCATAACAGCCAGAGGGGCAGCAGGCCATAACAGTCAGAGGGTCAGCAGGTCATAACAGCTAGAGGGGCAGCAGGTCATAACAACCAGAGGAGCAGCAGATCATAACAGCCAGAGGGGCAGTAGGTCATTACAGCCAGAGGGGAAGCAAGCCATAACAGCCAGAGGGGCAGCAGGTCATGACAGCCAGAGGAGCAGCAGGTCATAACAGCCAGAGGGTTAGCAAGACTCTAGTGTGTCCGTATCAGTTGCCTGATTAGAACCCCTATCTTTGGTGGAATTTGAAGAAAGTGGCCACAGTAAGTCCAAGAATATTAGTGATCTTGTGGAATGACCTCAAGGTCATATATCTTTCTGAGGAATTGGCTAAGATTCCTCTGGAATGTTTTGCCAAAAGCTGGTGTCTGTCTATTTATCAGGTCATTACAGCCAGAGGGGCAGCAGGTCATAACAGCTAGAGGTGCTTTACTAAGTACTAAGGATGCTTGTTATGAAAAACGGAATAATTTTAAGACTGTTGTATTCAGTAAAAGTGGATGATTGCACTGAATTTGGAGAAACCAGTTGTTATTAGTTGCTTTGCGCTATTGACATTGTTCTTATTTCACTGGTTTATTTCAAACAGCAAAAAATTTGTAAATTTCTGCAAATAAACCGAATTTGAAATATGGGATGGATTTTGCTTGCACCTGTTCATGTATATCCCCAGATTGTGGTATGAATCAATATCTACGTGGATGTATGACTGCAGCGAGAGCAGCAAAGATTAATTTGTCATTTAGAGGGATCTTCCAGCTCATGACATTGATGGGCTTTCCTCAGGAGACACACAAAGCTTCATACATGCGGCTATATCTGATATGGTTCAGCATTGCGTAGAGAGACTAATGTGTCCGCAAGGGTCATTTCCCTTCTAATCGCACATTAATGACATATCCTTAAATATAAGTGTCCAAAACATGAAGACCTCCCCCCCACAAATTAATTATTTGGGTAATATAAAATGTTTTTGTTTCTAAATAAGACAACCCGGTTTAGTCATAGCTAATGTGGGACACGAGGGTCAGTGGGTGCTTTTGTCTGCTGGCTTGAGACCGCATGGACCAGGGATCATCCCACTGAATGCTCGTTCTCCTTTTACCATGGACATAATTCTACTCAGACAACACAGGGTGAAGGTAAACAGTGCGGCAATACATTACTTAACCACAAAACAGACAATAACACATAGAACAGTCCCAGCAAAATACTCAAGATGGTGACATTACAGAGTCTCACCCTTCCGCTGACTCGCCAGGATAAGAGTAGCTGTGACTTAGGAGCTTCAAGGGCTGACTACCCCACCTGTAACACCCAAAGAAAGGGGGTAACGACAATTTTAGGAAGATTACAGTCCATTCATGTATAAGGCCAGTTGACCAAAGGCTCACAACCTGGCTTCAGCTTCCAGGGCCGACTACCCCCACCTGTAACACCCAAAGAAAGGAGGTAACGACAAGCGTAGGAAGATGACAGTCCATTCATGTATAAGGCCAGTTGACCAAAGGGTGTCACGCTGTATAGCAGATATATATATGTGATGACAGTAATCTATATCAAAAGGGCAACATACTATATAACATGTGCATAGCTATATGATAACATAGAATTACCTGACAGAATGTCCAGTGGGTCAATACGGAATCCGTTATACGCTGTCTCCGGCTAGAGGGTGACCGGGGTCTAAGCTGACCCTGAACTGGGGTCCTAACTAATCCCTCAACCTGGAGGTACTGTTAAAGGTACAGAGGTCCAGGCCACCAGCGTAAACCCTGTCTCCTATCAATCCCTGCCAACTGTAATCTAGTCCTAAGAAGGACCCTGATTACCACCAAAGGGAATGAACAGGTAACGGTTAATGAACAGAAAGACATACAAGAAAGACAAGAAATAAAGTTAATAAAGTCTTACATACAACACTCACACACAGTAGGAACACCTAAGGTCTCAGAGAGAAAACTATAAGCTGTAAGAGTAAAAACAACTAAGGAGCTCTTAGCTTAAGTATTCTCAGAACCGCTCCAGTCTGCTAGACTACATGAATGCTTTCACCGGCGTCTAACACCCAGACTGGCAGGAATATAAAGGAAACTAATTAGAACATAATCAAAAGCAGCCGGGCGAGGATGGACCTAGTCTTAAGGTACTGCCACACTAAACAATCCCGCTAGCGATCACGATAACGACGCATACTAATGCGATCGCTAGCGGGATTGTTTCTATATCGCTAAGTGCGGCCACATTTAGCGATATAGTTAACGACGCTATCGCCGTTAGCGATCTTCTTAACGACTTTAGCGGTACAAAAGTACCGCTAAATCGCTAAGAAAAGGTGCCACACTAGCGATATATACTTACCCAGCGGGAGCGCCGACGAGAAAATAGGGTCCGGAACGATTCCAGCGACGAGCGAGATCACAGCAGGAAGCTCGTCGCTGGCAGATGCCGCACTGAACAACATCGCTAACGGGATCGCTAAATAGTGACGTTTTTTAGCGATCCCGTTAGCGATATTGTTCAGTGTGGCATACCCTTTAGCAAAGAGCTAGGTAAAATTAACTCTCTCATTACCAAACACAAAGTAACAGCAACTCAGCTGCGAGAAGTCAGAATGTGCAATCGCGACGATCCTCGTGGCGATGCACCCATGACAAAGGGTCACAACCTGGCTTCAGCTTCCAGGGCCGACTACCCCACCTGTGGCACGCACACAGTATGGAGGTAACAACAAACTTAGAAAGATTACAGTCTATTGAGGTACAAAGCCAAATCTACTAGCATTACTAGGATAGCTGCGGAAGTTATTTTCAATGGGACTTGTGTAATACCTCATTTCTCCTGTAGGGGTGCTGTCAAAAAAAATAACAGATTACAACTGATAACTGTGATCATCCTTTGATCAGTTTATCATTAATGAAAAATTCCTTTTATCTGTGCATTTCCTACTCTGTATTCACCCCAGATCTCTAAAACTCCCCTCGCCAAAGATTACACACAAACTACAACCACTGTAATGGTTAAAAAGGCGTCAACCATAGGATCACCCATAGAGGTGAAGATTGTGCTGATACGTCTCCGCAGAGAAGCCAGCAGGCGATGCTTCTTGTGGGGGACAATGGGCTACACAGGGAATTAGCAGCTGCCGTCCACTTCTCCCTCTTCCATATTTTTACGATTTACCGTGCCAAGTAATGGTTTCTGAGAACGGTCTGCGATTCTTTTCACATCAGCTCAGGAATAAAAAAAACACCAAAGTGTGTTCTGCTCTTATCACTCAAGGACGAAAGCTCTCGTGTTCGTGTAGACAAGAGCTGTCATACGCTCATCGAATCCATAGGGTTTGTACCCTACTGCACTCAAAAAATTATTATCGGTGACCCCTAGGGACCCGGCGCTCAGGCTTCATGTACTGTCCCTGTGTCACCCACAAATGACAAAGAACCGGAGGGATATTAAAAAAGTTCTACAGTTATATATTATAGGAATAAGGCACGTGATAAAATAGCTGAGTATCAGGTATGGCCCCACCATTGTAGTCAAGGCTCGCGGAGGATGTGACTGATAAAGGGCAGATTCAGGTCTCATATCAACATGAATAGCACAGACAACTATTGTCAGTGATGGGGAACAGATATTTATAAGACAAGGTTTTTTTAAATACTGGTTATTGATGACCCTCCTGTCGTTCTTTAGGATTAAGTGTAGTGTTTATATTCAGCTTATATTGAGATGAGCTTTCCACTCTGCTCCTGGCTGCCCCAGCTGGGTAATATAGTTTGCATGACCTTCCTTCTCTCCTCCTCCTTCCTTCTTTTTCTCTCTCTCGCTTACTTCCGCCTTTTTCTCTCTCCTGTTCTTCCATTCTCTCTTTCCTCTTTCTTCTTTTCTTTCTCTCTCTCTCCCTTCCTTCCTAGATTAACCCTTCCTTCCTCTCTCCCTTCATCCCTCTCTTGCTTCCTTCCTTCCTTTCTTCCTTTTTCTCTCTCTCTCTCCCATCCTCCCTTCCTTCCCCCTTCTTCCTCCCTCCCTTCCTTCCTTCCTCCTTTTCTTCCTTTCCTCCTTCCTCCTGCCTTCCTTTTTCTCTCTGCCTTCCATTCTCTCTTTCCTCTTTCTTCTTTTCTTTCTCTCTCTCTCCCTTCCTTCCTAGATTAACCCTTCCTTCCTCTCTCCCTTCATCCCTCTCTTGCTTCCTTCCTTTCTTTTTCTCTCTCTCTCCCATTCCTCCCTCCCTTCCTTCCTCCTTTTCTTCCTTTCCTCCTTCCTCCTGCCTTCCTTTTTCTCTCTCCCTTCCATTCTCTCTTTCTTCTCTCTTCCTTTCCTCCTTCCTCCTGCCTTCCCTTTTCTCTCTCTCCTTCCATTCTTTCTTTCACTTCCTTTCTCTCTCCCTTCCTTCCTTTCTCTCTCTTTCCCTTCCTTTCTCTCTCTTTACCTTCCTTTCTCCCTTTCTGCCTTCCTTCCTTTCATCCTCTCTCTCAATTCCTTCCTCCCCCCCTTTCTTTCTTCATTCCTTTCTCTCTCTCCCTTTCTCACTTTCTTTCTTCTTTCCTTCCTTCCTCCCTCCCTTTCTTCCTTCCTTCCTTTCTCTCCCTTCCTTCCTTCCTTCCTTCCTTCATTCCTTTCTCTCTCTCTCCCTTTCTCACTTTCTTTCTTCTTTCCTTCCTTCCTTCCTCCCCTGGATTCTCTAAGCTGTAGTTCAGTATGAGCAGCAGGGACCAGAGGTAAGGATGCAGATTAGCTGGACTTCCTATATGTTAGGTAGATCAGCCAGGACCCCCGGACAGCAATGTGTACATGAAAGCAGACGGACCATCAATGCTAGAAGCATTAGATGCAGCTGGAGTATGGTTGCACACAGGAACAGCAGAGATGTAAAGTCAATTGTGTAATTTGCAGCAAGGATGCAGTTAACCACAGGAGCAGCAGAGTTGTAGTGTGCATTTGATAGCTCCAGGACAGCATTAAAAACAGATACCTTTATATCAGAAATTAGTTTGCTACTTGTTTTAGCCACAGCAGAGTTCATTAGCAGAGACAATTTAATTTGTAACCTGTAGCCTGATACAGCAGAGCTGAGAGAGAACTGGACTGAGCTAGGAAGAAGTAGTAGGTGGTTGGAGAGCAGACAGCAGTTGCAGGGAAGATAATTAGTCATTTGAGTAGAACACAGTCAAAAGGAAGATAAGGCTAAATTCTCAAAAAAAGATGTGATAGCAAGGTGCTATCCTTCCTGAATACTCAGGCCACTTATGGCTGCCTGAGCTGACAGTAAAAGGCTGTAGGTGATGACATCAAAGCTGATTGCTGGGTTATTAGAGTAGTGCAGAGGGAGCCAGTGAGTAATAAGCAATGACATCATCAAGTGCCTTTTTTTGTTCTTTCCTCTGTTCTTCTTCTGGATCTCGTATGAAAAGTATAGGATCAATATTAATGTAAGAGGATTCTTTCCAGACAGTGTCCATAAGACAGCCGATGAAATATATAAAAATGCTATATGTGACCTAAAGTATAGTACAGTGGACCCCATAATGTCAGTTTTTCTGTTCATCCATCCATCTATCCATCCAACCGTCCATCCATCCATGATCCATCTACCAATCCAATCATCCATCCAACCATTCATATAACCATCTGTCAATCCAACTATCCATCCATTCAAGATCCATCTATCCATCAATTCATGATCCATCTATCCAGCCATCCATTTATGATTCATCTATATATCCATCCATGATGCAGCTATCCATCCATGATCCATTTATCCATCCAACCATCCATGATCCATCTATCCATGATCCATCCAACCATCCATCCCACCATCCAACCATTTATGATCCATCTATATATCCATCCATGATGCATCTATCCATCCAACCATCCATCCATCCATGATCCATCTATCCATCCAACCATCCATGATCCATCTATCCATCCCATTATCCATCCATGATCCATCTATCCATTCAACCATCCACCCACCATCCATCCAACCATCCATGATCCATCTATCCATCCATCCATGATCCATCTATCCATCCAACCATCCATGATCCATCTATCCATCCATCCCATGATCCATCTATCCATCCATCCAACCATCTATCCATTCATGATCCATCCATCCATGATCCATCTATCCATCTATCCCACCATCCATGATCCATCTATCCATCCAACCATCTATCCATTCATGATCCATCCATCCATGATCCATCTATCCATTCAACCATTCATATAACCATCTGTCAATCCAATTATCCATCCATTCAAGATCCATTTATCCATCAATTCATGATCCATCTATCCATCCCACCATCCATCCATTTATGATCCATCTATATATCCATCCATGATGCATCTATCCATCCATCCATCCATGATCCATCTATCCATCCAGCCATCCATGATCCATCCATCTATGATCCATCTATCTATCCAACCATCCATCCCACCATCCATCCATGATCCATCTATCCATCCAGCCATCCATGATCCATCCATCTATGATCCATCTATCTATCCAACCATCCATCCCACCATCCATCCATGATCCGTCTATCCATCCATCGAACCATCCATCCCACCATCCATCCATGATCCATCTATCCATCCCACCATCCATCCAGGATCCATCCATCCATCCAACCATCTATCCATTCATGATCCATCTATCCATCCAACCATCCATACATTCATCCATGATCCATCTATCTATCCAACCATCCATGATCCATCCATCCATGATCCATCTATCCATCCAACCATCCATCCCACCATCCATCAATGATTTGTCTATCCATCTAACCATCCATGATCCATCTATCCATGATCCATCTATCCATCCAACCATCCATCCCACCATCCATCCATGATCCATCTATCTATCCAACCATCCATCCCACCATCCATCCAACCATCCATGATCCATCTATCCATCAATGATCCATCTATCCATCCAACCATCCATCCATTCATTATCCATCCATCTGTGATCCATCTATCCATCCAACCGTCCATATAACCATCCATCCATGATCCATATAGACATGGGTGGTGATCAGCCTTCTTAGGTCAGTAGTAATTGGTATCATATATTTGTAATTTCATACCTATAGAGATAAATCCATGTAAATGAAGTCTTTGGATGCCGGTAGGTAAGCCATTGATGGCGACCTCATGACCCCTTGTTGCCTGACTGCCTGGATCATTACACGGCAGCCTTAACCTTGTTCCTTCTAAGTGAATGTTGCAAACACATTTAATGGTCATGCATAATGCAAGCGTCCCCATGAATATTTACAATGGATGTGCGTGGTATTTGCTTCACCTAGAAAAACTGTATTACTCTTTAACACCTTGCTGCTGCTGTTATTTTTTTTTTTGCTCAATGGCCTTTTAATGAATAATCTGATGCACCATCCGAGCTTGAGCCGCCATATAGGACGACTGCTGATAGTGGTGGAGGGAACAGGATAATGACATGGAGGCCCCTAGTAAGAAAAATGTTTCATGTTTGATTAATGTACGTCCTACTAAAATTATACATTGCACTCATGTTATTAAAGGGCACGTTCATGCATAATGTATTTATATTGACGAGCTTCATAGAGTGAATGGGTTTTCTGCTCCTCTAATGGTCTAGATTGAAGAGGACTCAGTGTGTCATTGGATGGGTGGGGGTCCAAGCGGTTGGGACTCCAACAATGTTTTGTGATCTAACCTATTAAATTTGTCAATTATTTCACTTCTTTAGAACAACTAGATCTAGATCATCAAGGAGACCTGCCATAATATTTTATCTGCCCCTCAACCATAGGGTCTCACACTTGATTATCTATTCCCCAAACAGTTCGGGAAGGCAAGACTATCAAAAGACAGCAAATCTATTAACTGATAACTGTTAGATTGGTGTGAGACCCACCACAGGGACCTCATTGATCCACAGAATGGGGCACTTTTTTGTGTGCAACCATTCGTTTCAATATCTCCTCTTGACCCCGGTTTTGTAGCCAGGAGACAACGTAAAAGAACCTGAGACACAAGAATTACCAGAAAAAATCTTCAATGTCATCAGGGGTTCTCTAAAATATTGCACACTGATGATGTGGCCTTAAATAATACACTTGTAGATCCTTTAGACGACCACCCAAAATTGGGATGCAAAATTATTCTCTGTAATGGTGGTCCTCTTCTTAAAATATCCAGAAAGAATAATATATGATGCAACCAGTGGTCTTCTCAGTCTTTTGTTGGGTTGTCCTCATAATAAAACATAAACTGCATAGTATGGTGTTTCTCTACTGGTGGATGAGTTGATGTGATGGGTGGTTTTGATCTACCATACTTAGTAGCCCTCAAGCAGTTGAGAACCCTTGCAGATGAACAGACACAATTAATATGGTGATATCTTAGATGAGCACCAAAATTGTAATGAAAATTGGACTTGAAGAGAAATGGTTTTCACTCCGAAGATGGCTAACATTCGTAATATAGGATGAAACCTATTAGCTTCTCAAAAAGGTAGTCTTCCGAGGATCATCCAAGGTAGTGAGCATATGACTTGATACGCAATATGACATGGTGCATATTCACAATATTGGGACTTTACGTTGTTCAATACTGGTCCATTAGTTCATATATCATTCTTGATAAGACAGGATTTATTATACATAGACCTGATACAAGGAGGTGCTTCAGTGTTAACTTAAAGCGTTGCTTTCACTTGTCATCCTTGGATACTCAAAGCTCCTCTGAAAATCAACACTTTGCAGCAGTATCCTATGTGCACTCTCAGATGGTGCAGCACCATTGTGGAAGCACAGGAATCATGGTCGGAACGTGCGCCCCACAGATCCCGCCAGCTTTTGATCAGTGCTTACAGGACTTTATTGAAAAGAGCTTGTAAGCACTGGTCATTCTCAGCCAACGCTGCTAGACTGCGAAAGTAGCCGGTAACTTAGACAACGAGCATTAAACAATAAAATAAAAAAATCCCTCAGTTTTTGAGAACTTTTAAGATTAAAAGGGGAAAGTGTCTTGCTTTTACAAGCAGTTTTGCAATTTTATCCATTAGTGATGCTGAGAAAACCCCTTTAATAAAAATATTTCCAGTTATTTAAGTGTCCTTTTCCAATGAACCAAAGTTTGATGTAACTAACTAGTAGCTATAACTGCAAAACCATGGTGTCTGCCAGATTGTTTGTCCATGGGACAGATGTTTGGTCTATTCATTGGGAAAAAAACTAACAAATTTTATGGACTCCACCAATGGCTGGACAAACTATCGGTGTCCATTGGGTTGGTGTCACGATCTCCTCAAAATAGTAGGGTTTATGTAATTGTTTCACTGCATGAAAGTGGTCCTGGGTAATTCCCTACTCGGTCTAACCTACTTGTGCCGCCATGATGGAAGATTAGACTAGCGTAGATGTTACACTGCCCTTATCTTATATAGGAGATGGAAAGAAAAGGACGCATCTACTGTATTAGTTTTTTCACGAATCCTCCTTTCTTGAGTGTTTTTTCTTAAGAACATCACCATTGTTAACTTTATGACCTCAGAGATGTTCTTCAACATCTGCTCCAATTGACGTGATCTCCAGAAATCTGGAATCAGAATCTAGATTCTGAAAATAGTGACACATACAGTACATTGGGGGAAAAAAAATAAAAATTGTATGGACGCCACCAATGGGTGAACAAACTCTGTTGGTGTCCATTGGGTTGGTGTCACGATCTCCTAAAAATAGTAGGATTTGATTGTTCCACTGCCTGAAAGTGGTTCTAGGTAATTGCCTACTTGGTCTACCCTACTTGTTGTGCCACCATGATCGAAGGCTGGACTAGCATAGATGTTACACTGCCCTTATCTTACATAGGGGATGGAAAGAAAGGAATGTATGTTGTTATGTTTTGGTAGCTGAGGAGGCAGGAGCAAAAAACCGCATAGGCAGCCTAACACCAGAGAGGTTGGAAACTAATAGGTTGCAGACCCCTAAACTAACCGCACAACTGGAAGCAGCCGTGGAGCGTACCCACGGTGGTCCTAGATGCCTCGGCACAGCCAGAGAGATAGCTATCCCTGAAGATGGAAAGAGGAAAGCTAACTGCCCCGGAGTAGACCCCAAAAGAGAAGGAAGCCCCCAAACATATAATGGCGGTTAGACAAGATGAAAATACAAACACAGACAGAAAATAGAATGAGCAAACGCTGGGGCCCAAAACTGTCTAGATAGGACAACACAGGAGAGAATACTCTCTGCAACCCAGAAAAACCCTAGGAAAAACTCCAACACTTCTGAATCCAAAAACACTGAGACCACACGGTCTCGACCACCTATATCAGATATGACCTCAGAGATGTTCTTCAACATCTATTCAAGTTGACGTGACCTCCAGAAACCTAGATCAGAATCTAGATATTGAATGTAGCCACATGTACATTGAGGGGCAACACAAAGACATGGTTACTTAACCTATTTAGAAAATCCTCCTTGCTTTTGACCTCTGCGTTCTCGTCAAGCCATCTTAATGGCCTATGAAGATAAGTGGTCAGCATCCACTCATGAAAACAATGCCGTGCCATTTATCCAAATAATGGCATGACTCAATGTCCTCCGCCGCCGCTTTACGGGAATGTGTTTATTTCTGAATGAATTGCTCAGGATTGTTATTTTTCAAGTGGATACTTAAGTTGGGAATGTGAATTTCAAGAAAGCAAGGCAACTTGACAAATATTCAAAGTGATAAAGGAATGGTGGGATAGCTCTCCAGAGAATATATACTTGTCATTATCCTCGCCATGGTCAAGGTCATCGCTCATGCAGAAAAATCTCCGGAGGCTGATATCTAACAGAATCTACCTACATATAAAAGGCCACATCGGCTCCTTGAGAAGATTCCTTCTCTAAGAAAAGGTCTGCCTCTGCCCCGTGTTGACATAATCAATCTTCAAGATGGACACTTTCTGCTCAAAATGTGGTACAAATCATCAAACGTGTCATCATGAGCATAAATCATGTTATTAGTGATCTCATAGTCAAGGGCACATTACAATTTTTTTTCTCTTCACTACACTACAGTCTTTCGAGTTTGTCTAAGTATTAAGAGGGGGAAATACAAAATAATGCAAAATAATAGAAACCTGCTGTATAAATCACCTTAAAGGAGCATCTTATTTTTTATTCAGAGCACCCTCCTATTCCCGAATACGAAAAAACAGCAAATTTAACTACGGTAGATAATTGTCTTTGGCATCTTGGTGCTCGTCCACCATCCTCCCAGCTCACAGACCTCATAGTTTTTGTGTGGTTTCCACTAAGTGAAAAAGTGATACCCTTTGGGGGTGGAGCATGACACAGGGATTCTGTTATTGGTTGTTACTCCTTGAGTCATGTCCCGCCCCTGCAGATCCTGCACCAGGCATAACACTCTTCTACCTACACACCATTCAGTATACCTGCCATGTAGCTAATTTTATGCAAAGAGGACTTGTAAATATCAATATTTTTTGCAACATGATACTAAGAGCTGGAGCTTCCTTTTTATATATATAAAAGGATTTCATTTGACGTCTCCAAAAACCGTCTCCCAGGACTAGGATTCCTATGAAGGTGGTACAACTTGGCTGAGATGAGAGAGCAGGAAATGCGTGAAATACTGCCAGGTGTGAAGCTTCTAAAAGCAGTGACCTCATCCTAACAAGTGTATCCAACAATAGTACGAGTTCACCTTTCACAATCCGCACCTCCACACATCTGATGTTGCTCTTTGAAAGTTTTTTCAGCTGCTCGGGCGCAGGGGCAGAGGGCATGATTACACGGAGGTTTCCATTCATCTGGATTGACTGAAGTGAAATATACAACATGTAGACTGGTCAGTCACACCATGCAGAAACATTTATTGCTGATTCAATGGAGAGCAGAAGTCGAGAGCCTGAAATGAACCTTTCACGCCTTCCCGGGACAAAATAGCTTAAATCTGTAGCTTATTATATTTCACATGATTTACTGGAAAATTTCCCTTCTGTAAAGATGAACTGCAGCATTCGCTACAGAGCAAAAAGAACAAAAAGGATTCAGATCAGAGCTAAATCTAAAAACTAAACCATCTGTTCTTATGTGGGCTGAAACATAGGGGCAGTATTATAGTAGATATATTCTTATACATAGGGGGCAGTATTATAGTAGTTATAGTCTTGTACATAGGAGCAGTGTTATAGTAGTTATATTCTTGTACATAGGGGCAGTATTATAGTAGTTATATTCTTGTACATAGGAGCAGTATTATAGTAGTTAGATTCTTGTACATAGGGGCAGTATTATAGTAGTTGTACTCTTATATATAGGAGCAGTATTATAGTAGTTATATTCTTGTACATAGGGGCAGTATCATAGTAGTTATATTCTTGTACATAAGAGCAGTATTATAGTAGTTATATTCTTGTACATAGGGACAGTATTATAGTAGTTATATTCTTGTACATAGGGGCAGTATTATAGTAGTTATATTCTTGTATATAGGGGTCAGTATTATAGTAGTTATATTCTTGTACATAGGGCAGTATTATAGTAGTTATATTCTTGTACATAGGGGGTCAGTATTATAGTAGTTATATTCTTGTACATAGGGCAGTATTATAGTAGTTATATTCTTGTACATAGGGGCAGTATTATAGTAGTTATATTCTTGTATATAGGGGTCAGTATTATAGTAGTTATATTCTTGTACAAGGCAGTATTATAGTAATATTCTTGCACATAGGAGCAGTATTATAGTAGTTATATTCTTGTACATAGGGGCAGTATTATAGTAGTTATATTCTTGTACATAGCAGCAGTATTATAGTAGTTATATTCTTGTACATAGGGGCAGTATCATAGTAGTTATATTCTTGTACATAGAGGGCAGTATTATAGTAGTTATAGTCTTGTACATAGAGGCAGTATTATAGTAGTTATATCTTGTACATAGGGCAGTATTATAGTAGTTATATTCTTGTAATAGGGGTCAGTATTATAGTAGTTATATTCTTGTACATAGCAGCAGTATTATAGTAGTTATATTCTGTACATAGGGCAGTATTATAGTAGTTATATTCTTGTACATAGAGCAGTATTATAGTAGTTATATTCTTGTACATAGGGGCAGTATCATAGTAGTTATATTCTTGTACATAGGAGCAGTGTTATAGTAGTTATATTCTTGTACATAGGGACAGTATTATAGTAGTTATATTCTTGAACATAGGGGCAGTATTATAGTAGTTATATTCTTGTACATAGGGGCAGTATTATAGTAGTTATATTCTTGTACATAGGAGCAGTATTATAGTAGTTATATTCTTGTACATAGGAGCAGTATTATAGTAGTTATATATTTGTACATAGGGGCAGTATTATAGTAGTTATATTCTTGTACAAAGGAGCAGTATTATAGTAGTTATATTCTTGTACATAGGAGCAGTATTATAGTAGTTATATTCTTGTACATAGGGCAGTATTATAGTAGTTATATTCTTGTACATAGGGGCAGTATTATAGTAGTTATATTCTTGTACATAGGGGCAGTATTATAGTAGTTATATTCCTGTACATAGGATCAGTATTATAGTAGTTATATTCTTGTATATAGGAGCAGTATTATAGTAGTTATATTCTTGTATATAGGGAGCAGTATTATAGTAGTTATATTCTTGTACATTGGGCAGTATTATAGTAGTTATATTCTTGTACATAGGGCAGTATTATAGTAGTTATATTCTTGTACATAGGGCAGTATTATAGTAGTTATATTCTTGTACATAGGGAGCTGTATTATAGTAGTTATATTCTTGTATATAGGAGCAGTATTATAGTAGTTATATTCTTGTACATAGGGGGCAGTATTATAGTAGTTATATTCTTGTACATAGGGGCAGTATTATAGTAGTTATATACTTGTACATAGGGGCGGTATTATAGTAGTTATATTCTTGTATATAGGAGCAGTATTATAGTAGTTATATTCCTGTACATAGGAGCAGTATTATAGTAGTTATATTCTTGTACATAGGGGCAGTATTATAGTAGTTATATTCTTGTACATAGGGGCAGTATTATAGTAGTTATATTCTTGTACATAGGAGCAGTATTATAGTAGTTATATTCTTGTACATAAGGGGCAGTATTATAGTAGTTATATTCTTGTATATAGGGGGCAGTATTATAGTAGTTATATTCTTGTACATAGGGGCAGTATTATAGTAGTTATATTCTTGTACATAGGGGCAGTATTATAGTAGTTATATTCTTGTACATAGGAGCAGTATTATAGTAGTTATATTCTTGTACATAGGGGCAGTATTATAGTAGTTATATTCTTGTATATAGGGGACAGTATTATAGTAGTTATATTCTTGTATATAGGAGCAGTATTATAGTAGTTATATTCTTGTATATAGGGGCAGTATTATAGTAGTTATATTCTTGTACATAGGGGCAGTATTATAGTAGTTATATTCTTGTATATAGGGGACAGTATTATAGTAGTTATATTCTTGTATATAGGAGCAGTATTATAGTAGTTATATTCTTGTATATAGGAGCAGTATTATAGTAGTTATATTCTTGTACATAGGGCAGTATTATAGTAGTTATATTCTTGACATAGGAGCAGTATTATATTAGTTATAATTCTTGTACATAGGAGCAGTATTATAGTAGTTATATTTCTTGTACATAGGGGCAGTATTATAGTAGTTATATTCTTGTATATAGGGGCAGTATTATAGTAGTTATAGTCTTGTACATAGGAGCAGTATTATAGTAGTTATATTCTTGTACATAGGGGCAGTATTATAGTAGTTATATTCTTGTACATAGGGGCAGTATTATAGTAGTTATATTCTTGTATATAGGGGCAGTATTATAGTAGTTATATTCTTGTATATAGGGGGCAGTATTATAGTAGTTATATTCTTGTACATAGGAGGAGTTTTATAGTAATTATCTTCTTGTTCCAACATATGTTAGGAATTTACTAGACCAATGTTGTTTCTATAAAATATAATGTAGCAGAGTAATAATAACATCTGCTTGTTTTTACCATTCTTCATTTAGGGTCTTGTGTATTGGGTTGAAGCTTTTACTAGATAATTAGTGGGCTCGCTGATTAAAGGAAAGAGCAGAACATCCAGCAGCAGAATGTCTATAGATTATCACTCTTTAAGTTAATTGCATTGATAAAACGCCAGAGTCTTCGGTCGCCGGGTGTCCATTATACAAAGGCAATGTTTTATCTCATCAGTTGCTTTTTCAGGGCTGCAGAGGTAGCGAAACGCAAATCACTTTTATACAGCAATTATTTTGTCCCAAGACATTTGCATTATTAAGAAGAATTATCCTGCTGGGACAGTTGTAGGTTTATGGGAATGGGATACCACTTGCTCATAAAACAAATATTGCTACATTATATCATATGCGATGCAAAGATTTGAAGAGCGTCTTATAAATGTATCCTGCTCAAAAGACCACGATAAGAGATTCCATAATAAAGCTGGGGTTTTCTTAAAGGGATCTTTAACTTTTGTATGATAGTCCTGAAAGGGGTTCTCCATTCTCCTTAAGTAAGATTTAATCATTTCAAGACCCAAAAACTCACTTGTTTCCAAAACTCTGGATATAAATGGAAGCCGTTGACCTTTTCCGGTAGAAGGTTTCCTCAAATAATCCATTTATCTGTTCTTCTGGTGCTCCATTCTGGCGTTCAGGTCAGTTTGGAGTGATTGACGTAATGTAACTTAGGCTGGAGCTACATTGGCCTCGACACATGTCTGGGGAGCTGCTACATCGCATTGCAACCCCCTAGGGTACTGCACCAAGCAAGATGTGAGAATTGGAAGGAGCTGGACTTTTTGCAACCTGCTTGTTGTAGTCAGTGTTTTCGTAGGATTGCAACACAATTCACGATCATGGCTGAGGCTACGTTGGCGAGACACAGGCCTGGGGAGCTGCTTAATTTCATTGCAACCCCCTAGGATACTGCTAAAGTTATGAACAGTTGGAAGGAGTTTGACTATTTGCAACTTTCTTGTTGTAGTCGTTGCAACCTAACCGTCATCATGGTTGAGGCTACATTGACCTCGACACAGATCTGTGGATTTTCTACATTGCATTTTAACGCCCCAAGATACGACGACAAAAGTTCAAAATAGTTGGAAGGAGTAGAACTTTTTGCAACTTGCTTGTTGCTATCATGGCACCTTAGGAATTGCAGCTCAACCCCTTCCATCATCATCGAGCCATTTTTGGTGTTCATGAAGCCTCAGCCTTAAACACACTGAAGTCATTAGCCGTTTATTGCGCCATATAAATATCTGTTATGTTTCGGTAGCTGAGGAGAAAAAGCAAAAACGGCAATACACCAGAGAGGCTGGAACCTATTGGATTGCAGTAAGCTGAACTAACCACACAATTAGAGGTAGCCGTGGAGCGTTCCTACGTTGATCCTAGACGCCTCGTCACAGCCTGAGAGATAACTACACCTAAAGGCAGAAAGATTAAAGCTATCTGCCCCGGAGCAGATCCCCAAAGAATATAGGAAGCCCCCAAACATGTAATGGCGGTTAGACAAGAAGAAACACGGACACAGACAGAAAATAGAATGAGCAAACGCTGGGGCCCAATCTGTCTAGACAGAAAAGTACAGGAAAGGATACTCACTGCAATCCAAAAAAACCCTAAAAAATACCAACTCTACTGATTGCAAAAACACCTTAGATCACACGATCTCTACCACCTAAATCAGTTCTCTGGTGTAACAAAACTAAAGGTACTGCCACACTAAACAATCCCGCTAGCGATAGCGATAAAGACGCATACTAATGCGATCGCTAGCGGGATTGTTTCTATATCGCTAAGTGCTGCTTAACTTAGCGATATAGTTAACGACGCTATCGCGGTTAGCGATCTTCTTAACGACTTTAGCGGTACAAAAGTACCGCTAAATCGCTAAGAAAAGGTGCCACACTTAGCGATATATACTTACCTGCGGGGCGCCGACGATCTAAATAGGGTCCGGAACGATGTCAGCGACGAGCGAGATCACAGCAGGGGCCTTGTCGCTGACAGATGCCGCACACAACAACATCGCTAACGGGATCGCTAAATAGTGACGTTTTTTAGCGATCCCGTTAGCGATGTTGTTTAGTGTGGCATACCCTTCAGCCTCAGCCACTGAGAAAACAGGAAAAAGCAAATGAACAAACAACAGTGGCTCCAGATAAACTGAGAGGAGCACAAGCCTCCTGGAGGGGACCTGGCTGACCTCCACAGAAGTGCAGGGAACAATGCAAAAAGCAAGCACAAAAATAAAAGCAGAAAATATCTTATCTGATAGCAGAAGATGCAGGCAAGACTCAGCAAGCTTCCAAATGAACCAGGAACTACAATTGAGACAAGAACAATTGATCACCAGCAACCATCATGGGAGGGAACCTCCCTTATATCAGACCAGTCCGTGATCCCAGATTGCCATTCCTCGCTGAAAGTTTCAGTACTGTCAGTAACCACCAGAGGGAGCCTCTGCTCAGAAACCATTTTTAGCACATTTACAACATATATCTATGAGATATCCTTCAAAATGCTCTCTATGGCGCAGTTCTGCTACCTTTCTTGTTAAGTCATCCATAACAATGTAATTTCAAAGCTTTTCAAACTTTATTTTTTTCTTCAAAGCCAAAGTTTACATAGAGACTGAACGGGCTCCGCATTTTATAATTGGGTGTAACCGTTGAGCAAAAAGCACCATTAACCACCCCCCGACAAAACGCATTTTAGCGGGAAATAATGATATCTGTGAGTATACGGAGAGCATTTGTGGAGCCGTATGTGCAGGGGGTAATAATTAGTTCTTTCTGTACGATTACCAGAAGGAACGCTTACGTCCCGTGCCATCTATAATCTGTGCTGCCCTGGGAACAAAACTGAATATTTGCACAAAATAACCCCTAATTTCACAGGATCCGTCTGCCATATTTATGGCTCTTACTGGCAGTCAGTTTAGTAAATTTGGACGAGACGTGCGGATCTTGCCGCTTAATATGTTCTCCCCCTGCCAGGCGAAGTCAAGCAGGGATGGGCCAGAACTGAATGCTAATGAGGCAAGCAAATCATTCAGATCGGCACCTGGGTGAAGCCATTTGCATCACATTAATAAAACAATTTTACAGTGATTTGGCAACTTTTCAAAATTTTCCCTTCCTCATTGTGAAGACTGCGGGCGATCACGGGGCACTCCGCGCTGTTTATCGACACAATTTCAGAAAATGGATAATGATGCATGGAGTAACTTTTCAGACTTAAGTTGTGGGATTACTGTCAACATCAAATTAATCAATTGGGAAGAAATTAATTCCGTAAATTTGTTTATTTTAGAATTAATTTGAAAAATTGTCAATTTTTCTAGAGGCAATCAAATTTAATTTTACAAGAAATGTGTCCCCATTATCACAGTCTTAAAAAAATTTGGATAAAGTTGACTTGATAAAAAATTTTTTTAATAAATAAAAGTTACAAATTCATTAATTGGGATAAAATTCATAAGAAAATCTTTTCTTTTAGAATAAATCTAAAAAGTTTAAAAAAAAAATCCAGTGCAAAGTTTCTAATTTTTTAATTTAAAAGGAATGTGGCCCAGATAGAGCCCTTTATTCCAGATATCCAGATTGAATTGTGATGAAATTCACTGTATGATTTTTTTTTTACATAAATTCAAAATCGTGGAATTTTTTTAGTGCTAAGTCATCCCTTATTTATCAATTGAAATGATATTGACTTTTTTTGTGAATGAATTTAAAACAAAATGTACATTTTACTTCTGGCACCATGTTGCTAAAGGATCAATTTAAAGGGAAATTTTCTTCAAAAAGTAGAGTATTTTTCACATCACGTTTTGGTGTTACTTATATTTTTTTCAACATTTTTGGCACTGTTTTTATTTTCATATCATAGTCTATATTTAAAACAAATAATAAGCATGCAATTTTCTTATTGTCCACTGGGGCTTTTTATTTTGACTCATTATAGACTTTTTTTTAAACTTCTTATAGACCCTTTCAGAAAGAAATTATATCAGTCTCATTATCATCAGAGGCAGTAATACAATGGCTGATAACTCCTATAAACACAGCTGATAGTGCAGAATTCACCTGTCAGGACTCAAACCCAGCAGCTCTTGTGCACCAGGCAGCAGCTCTTTCTCTGAGCTATTCATCTTGCTGGACAGTTCCTTCCTAAGTCAGATACTGATACTGTGTTGTTCCTGATGTCTCCTACCTGAGTTCCTGATGTCTCCATCCCAAGTTCCTGATTGGCTCAACCTGTGATATCCTGATTGAATACCCTACTTAAACCTAGCATGTACGGACCTCTGGCTGTTTCCTGACTACGATTCCTGCTTATCCTCCCAATTATACTGCTGCTTCATGTACCATCCTCTGGCTATATCCTGACTATGATTCCTGCTTATCCTTCCAATTATAGTGTTGCTCTGTATACAGACCTCTGGCTATATCCTGACTATGATTCCTGCTTATCCTCCCAATTATACTGCTGCTCCGTGTACCGACCTCTGGCTATATCCTGACAATGCTACCTTCTGGTGCTGCCCCTAGTGGTTGCAATATCACTACTCAACTCAGGTCAGTCCTTAACACCACAAACCACAACAGACAATGTCATAGCTCCTCTCTTAACCTTAACCATGAACTTTGCACATGCTCATTAGATACATTAATACAAAAGATAGGGTCGGGATCTGTTAATTGATATTAATATACATAGACATTTCTTTAAACAATAGTAAGTTAGAGTTTAAAAAAAGCTCCAGTGGCTGGTGTGAGAATTGAAATTTTTTTTTTTTAATAGTTTGTGAAAAACAAAAATTCAATGGGATTCCGATTTCAGTCATATCTCAAGTTTAAAGGGGCTATCCATGACTATTTAATTTTTTTTACTATGCGCCTAACAACTAACAGGTAGGTAGTTGCTACCTACTTGCCTGTTGTGCCCGGGTGCCAATCTCTGCCAGCTCGGAATGGTCACATGCCGGCATTCAGCAGCTGACATCACATCGCCAGAGCAGCGGCTTCTCTTCTGCTCTGCTCTATTGATGAGACATAACTGACAATGCGTTTCTGATTGACAACTGGCTCCCCACTGCTTCACTGCAGGGAGCCAATTGTCATTCAGCATGACATTGGCAGTCACACCCTGTCAGCGATACAGCCCAGAAGAATAAGAGCTTCTCTGTTGATGTGGAGCAGCTGAATCGCCTGCAGAAGTGGTTGGTGGCCGCTCTGATCCAGTGCCAAGTAGAACAAACAGGTTTTTGCCTCTGAAAGCAAATACCTGCCTGTTAGTTTATAACGTAGCCATGGACAACCCAAGATGTCAGCAGATACCATGACCAACTAGTCTTGATGGATAAACATTGTCTGTGCTTGTCAGCCTGACAATGGGGTACACAGGGGTCCCACAATGACTGTACCCAAAGTCCCCCACATGCTCCACCACTGACCATTTTCTACCTACAGTTGGTGGACTACAGTGAACAGTGCAAGGCAATAAAAATACCCTATGTACTAAACTGCTCCCATGAGTAATTTTTTATGCTCGTTTGGGCTCAGCGATCTGTCTTATATACAGCTTGCAGATACCAGAACCGCAATCTTCATCTGTCTGATAAATGAAACATGTGTCTTACCTCTGCAAATACTCCAGAGATGGATATCCCGGCGCCGGTCCGCTGGCAGCTGCAGAGTTAGGAACGTCTATAAATTCCATTCATTAGACTCCTTCTGAAGGACATCACTCATAAACATCAACAGAGCCACACGACTGATTACGGATGAGAAACTATAATAGCTTTCATGGGATTAAGGGGAAATATCATCATATTCTGAAAGTTGTCTTCAGTGCTCGGACATGTTGGACCATAACCTTTGGCTGGCGGAACCCTGTCCCATCTACTGGTCTATAAATGCTGTCCAAGTCACCCCTTGAGTATCGCTGCCAGGTATGCCTTAAGATATATCTGATGTCCATGAAAATACTGTAGTCACAAATGTCGGAATAACCATCTGGCCGGTGCCACGAGCGATGGCGTTCATGCCATTTTGGAGGAGCCAATGGTGCACATTTTGCACCTCATGCTACAAACGCTTCTTTGGTGCTTCTTCAGTATATTATTCTGAGAGAACTAGGAAATACTGTTCCTCCTTGTGGAGATGACACTGGTGGAAAGAAATGTACAAACTCCCTGGAAAAAATATGGAAATTATCTCTGTGACAAAAGTAAGAAAAGAGCTGTTTTGGAGTTCCTGTTCTTCAGAGTACAGATCAGATTGGCCAGATTAGATGGTACTAGGTGTTTTCCTTGCCATGATCAAGCTTATGTATAGAGATTTATGGGCAATGCTACATGGGAAAAAGGTATGCACATGAGCTCTTTTCCAGAAGTAAGAAAACTGTGTCTTTAGTGCCAACTTTAAGTATCTTCAATGAAGGTCAAGGTCTGGTCCACAAAAAGAAACTTTAGAACATGATTAGGGATATAATCTAAACCATAGTGGGTCGGATTAGATGCCCTAGACTGAGCTCTCGGGGTACTGGTTCACATTGCCAAGGTCCAGCTGGTGTAGGTTTCACGGGCATTGCTCCCTGGGAAATTATATTCCACATGGTCCAAAGCAGTTCCAGGGAAGTTGCAAGATGGTCCAGCACTAATCTTTTGAAGCTCATGGAACCGAATGCAAAATTTTGTATCACGGCCCCAAATTCAATAGTATTTAATAGTATTGGTCTTCTCATATGACTGAAAGGGAATATTTAAGGCTCCAGGTCCTGGGTGTGACTGCAACCCCTGAAGCCACTAAATTTTCCCCGTGCTGGATGGGAGCAGAAAGGCTTTGGTGGGTACCATTTTTTCTTTTCTGCACATCCTACTCTTAACAGTTTCGTGAAGAAAGGACAAGAAGAATACTGTATATTGGATCATTTCGGTGTGGTCCCTTGACCCATTAAATCCTTCTCTTTTCTAAATTGCTGGTGCATGTGATCAACTATTCGCTTCATACGTCTACTATCTTGGCTTGGGAGGAGATCAGGTGCCAACTTAGTGACTGCTACATCAGTGCTGTATAATAACCCAAAACTTCTACAGAGAACCTAATACGTATTATACACACTTAGTAGAGATTGAGATAATGATCCTAAAAATAGATGGATCCACAAAAATGTGTGATGCCCTCAAGACATGGTTGCACAAGTGAACTGGCAATTGTCTTCTGGTTGACCTAGATGTTTTAGAGGATTTTATATTCTGCAAATGGCAACTGTGTAGTTTGCTTAAAGGTTTTTTGTAAAAAAAAAAAATCATGGGGCCGGTGTCTTGGCGGTGGCTGCTAATTTTCTTAATTTTTTACTAGGCAGATCCAAGCTTATGTACAGCAGACCTTTGGATGACAGTGGCAATAGGCGCCTGTCTCCCCTACCTTGATCTTGACAAAGAGCAGGTCTACCTAAAACTCCATGGGTGACCCAAGTCCAGTGGTCCCTGACATCTGCTTTAGTGTAATACTGTCGCTACTTAGCTCCATTTTTCTATTATATTAACGTTTTTATTTTTCCAAATTTTCTCTTTGTCCCATAACTAGAGATGAGCGAATCAATCCTTAACAATTCAAAGTTATGTATTTCACAAACATTTTAGATACTGGCAAATTCAAAATTTTGGGAAATTGATTTGGTTAGATCCTTATAAGGGTCAAAAAGGAGTTAAAAAAATCTCCTGTTTTAGGCCCTCATTGGATTCCATTGCAGCTCCCTCATCCTCCAACCGCGTCTTTGGGTGTTCCTCCTCTTTAGCCAGCAGTTGGCTTCACCTAGCCACCTGGGGGGTGATGAATATAATTGATTTGAGGTCAGTCATTGGAAGAGGCCAAGAACCAAAGACCTTTACAGAGGACTAGCGAGCTGCCAAAGAGGCGGCGTAAGGAGTCAGATGAGCATCTAGGACAGGTAAGTACAATTATTTTGGACCATTTTCTTTGACTCCATTTATCTTGCTTCGGGAGGAGCAACCTCAGAGCATAATAAACATCTTTCGCAGCAATTGGGGCACTATTGATTTGGACCGATCAAGCGATTTTTAGAAGAACCGCTCGTTTCGAAACCAGTTTTTATAAAGAGACCTAAGGGTTGTCCATTCTACCAATATGTTATTGGGCATCGTTCCCCGGAACATCGATCATGAATTTATGATCTCCCACAAGTATATATAAGTCAGTACATAAGTTCTGCATGACGGGCCTTGGATACCTGACAAATGTGGCTGCTTTCATTTCAGAAACCCACTAACTGTTCAGCTCAGCTAACAAGAATTTGATTTAACAGGGCCATTAGGAAAAATTATTCTTAGGGAACAGCGGTGGAGCGCTAGATTACTACAATTTACGACTCCATTTTAAAAACCCATATTAGGTACCTCTTATAGAAGTGGGAGGAGGGGGCACATTTTTATTCAGAGTTGGTAAGATAAGCACTTAAGAGTTCTCACTTTCATTCCCTTTGTTCTACTTTGTCCTAAAAGAAAAGGCTGCATTATACTTAGAGGTAGAATTGGGGCGGGAAGTCATCAGGGTTCTTATTTTTCAATTCATGCCTTATACATATAATTCTATACATACTGTATATAGAGTGCACACTTATGTGACTATTAAGGGAAAGGTACATTTTTTACTTTAATTCCAATGCATTTTTTAATTTAAATTAATCATCTTAAAAACCATACCTGTCATTTCAGGTGACTTTTTGGGAATAAACTGTCCAGTTTATGTACATGAGGAATAACTATTTCTGGCCATTTAATAACTTATATCCTGTATTTCTTATCAGTTTTCTCCTCTGCAGCCTCTATCTCAAATTTTCAGCTGTTTTTGAGCTAGTAGGTGGAGACCAGCTGCTATGATGTCTCCCATACTAAGCACACACCGACATAAGGGTTTCCACTTCTTCTATCTTTATTTAGAACTTGTTCCAAAGAAGTAGCAGCAGCATGCAAGACATTATACAGTATTACTGAGCAGTGTAGCAGTGAATCCTGCACAGGAGTAAAATAACACACTTCCTAGAAAGCAGCCACACCATCTGTCTATGTCCCCAAGGTATACATTGTAGACAGTGTGCTCCATATCACACACAGCACACAAAGACATGAGGTATTCTTGCTATCCTCTCTCTTTGCAATACGTTTAGAAGTAGCAGCAATATGGAGGACATTATACAGCAGTATTGAGCAGTGTAACTGTGAGTGCAGCACTGGGGTGAGATAAAACACTCATTAGAAAGCATCTAAATCTGTTTGTGTCCTCCAAAGCATAGAGTGCAGACAGTGTGCTCCATATCGCATACAGACATTGTGACGCTTACCCACTGCTGCGGGGCGTCGGGACATGGCATAGCTTGCTAACTAGCCAATGCTCCCACGCCGCCAGTCCACGACGACGTGAGGCATACGTCCCAGATGATAAGAGAATGTGGATCCACTGGACCACGGAGGGAGACCCGGGCCTGCCCGGACTAGGGAAGGGCAGCGACCGGGATCAGTGGCAGCTGAGCATGTGGGCAAGATGGCGACCTGCAGGACTAGACAACACCGCACAACTTCAGGTATGTAGAAACATAAAGTTTACTTAAAGAAACACAGTACATAAACAGAACATAAGGCCGGGCTCCCGATTCCGCACATCAGAGAAGGTACACGACTCAGGATCACAGACGAGTGCAGGAGGACATCACGGGTAGATGCAGTCCAGGATCATCTGGCACGGGCATACTAGCATGGCCTCACTCTCAGGCATAGCACAGGCTCAGCAGGAGAACATCAGACACCGGCCCAGGACGAACGTCAGACGATGGCGGGGTCATCACGGGATAGACCAAGGAGGAACCGGCAGGACATCGGGACATCAGGAAAACGGACTGGATCTCAGGAACAGACAGGATATCAGGAACACGGATTGGATCTCAGGGACACAGGAACTCGGACAGGACATCAGGAACACGGATTGGATCTCAGGGAGTCAGGAACATGGATTGGATCTCAGGGAGTCAGGAACACGGATTGGATCTCAGGGACACAGGAACACGGACAGGACATCAGGAACACGGATTGGATCTCAGGAACACTGACAGGACATCAGGAACACGGATTGGATCTCAGGGACACAGGAACACGGACTGGACATCAGGAACACGGATTGGACATCAGGAACACGGATTGGATCACAGGAACATCAGAACACTGGCATCGGACTCCGGACATCTGGCACCGATCGGCAGACTCCGGACATCAGGCAGAGAAGGATAGGATCCGGACATCTGGAAGTGGTCATCGGACATCGGATATCAGGCAGTGGTCCTCAGGGAGGACACCGTCCTCGGACTCTGGACATCTAGTATCGATCTGAAAAAGTAACCCCAGCGGTCTGGTGCAAGCCCCGCCAGGCTCAACGGGAGCTGGCCGGGGATTGCACAGAAGCTGAGCACAGAGTAACAGAAACTCAGCACACACACCGGACTCCTCCTTCCACGATGAACTCAGGTTATATAGCGAGGAATCACAGTCACTGGTACAGGGTTCAGGACACAGAAGGACTTCAGGAACATAACACAGAGGACACAGTTCAGACAGTCAGGTACAGGGTCAGACCCAGGATCAGAGATTCAGGGAACAAGATACAACAGGAACAGGCCTGGATATACAGCCTCCAGGAAAGGCGATCTGGGTAGTCAGCCCCCAGCATAGGCGAAAACACAAGACACAGTTCAGACATTCAGGTACCGGGATAGATCCAGGATCAGGGATTCAGGAAACAAGATACAACAGAAACAGGCCTGGATATGCAGCCTCCAGGAACGGCGATCTGGGTACTCAGCCCCAGGCAGAAACACAAGACAGGACAAGGGGAATTAGCTCTCCAGAGCTGATCAAACTCAGAGCAGGAGCTGAACACACAACCACACACGGCTAGGTTCAGGAACTCAATGCAAAGTCAGTGCAAAGCTCTGGCAACGCCCACTTGGGCTGGGGAACTTTATATATGAACTGCTTCACAGCGATAGGCTGGAGCAGTAATTCTAGTACACACCCAATCCTCATAAAAGCAGGACAGGTGTGGGCCGCGCCCCCTATGCAGAGCCAGACAGCTCAACACAGAGGGAACCCGACAGTGGCTGCTGCCACACACGGAAGTCATGCACCAGTGCAGAGGACTTTGCCACCTACGGATGGTCTCTACAGCAGGCCAGGCACCTGACAGTAGCTGCTGCCACACATGTAGTAAGTCATGCACCACTGCAGAGGACTTTGCAACCTACGGATGGTCTCTACAGCAGGCCATGCACCTGACAGAAGCTGCTGCCACACACGTAGTAAGTCATGCACCACTGCAGAGGACTTTGCAAGCTACGGATGGCTTTTACAGCAGGTCAGGGACCGCACATGCGGGTGGTCATGCAACGCAGCGGAGACACTCACGCAAGTACGGCTACGCAGCAGAGCTGGGAACTGAGCAGCATCCATACAGGTAACAGACAACAGTATCCCAGCTGGTTAGGGGGAAAGGAGCAAAAAGGGTTAAAGCAGAGACATGCTGAGTAACGCTGGAAAACAAAGTACAGACAATACCAGCGTTACAGACATTAAGGATTCTTATTCTCAAATCTCTTAGCAGGACATGTTTAGGAGTAGCAGCAGTATAGAGGACATTACACTACAGTACTGAACAGTGCAACAGTGAATCCTGTAGTGGGGTGAAATAAAATGCTCACTAGAAAGCAGAAACACAGACACACCATCTGTCTGGTTCCTCCAATATATACGGTGTAGACAGCATGCTCCGTATCACACACAGCACACATGGATATAAGGAATTCTTGCTCTCTCGTATCTTTGTAGCACATGTTAAGAAGTAGCAGCAATATGGAAGACATTATACAGCAGTATTCAGCAGTGTAACTGTGAATGAAGCACAAGGGTGAGAAAACACTTATTAGAAAGCAGCCAAATCTGTTTGTGTTCCCCAAAGTGTACAGTGTAGACAGTGTGCTCCATATCATATACAGACATGAGGGATTCTTGCTTTCTAATCTCTTTGCAGGACATGTTTAGGAGTAGCAGCAGTATAGAGGACATTACACTGCAGTACTGAACAGTGCAACTGTGAATCCTGTAGTCTTGTGAAATAAAACACTTATTAGAAGGCAGAAACACAGAAATAACATCTGAGTCCCCAATGGATACGGTGTAGAGAGCATGCTTCATTTGGATATGAGGGATTCTTGATCTCCCGCATCTTTGTAGCACATGTTTAGGAGTAACAGCAGTGTGGAGGACATTATACAGCAGTACTGAACAGTGTAACTGTCAATCCTTTAGTGTGAAATAAAACACTTACTAGAAAGCAGAAACACAGAAACACCATCTGTTTGGGTCCCCAAATGCATATGATGTAGACAGCGTGCTCAATATGGATATGAGGGATTCTTACTCTCCTGTATCTTTGTAGCACATGTTCAGAAGTAGCAGCAGCGTGGAGGACATTCTACAGTAGTACTGAGCAGTGTAACTGTGAATCCTATAGTGAAGGTGAAATATAACATTCACTAGAAAACAGCAAAAACATCCATCGATGTTCTGCCAAGGCAGCTGCAATCTGATCCCTCTGTCAGCTAGCAGTCCTTCTTATCTTGAGCATGACAGATGTTAGCAGTTTTCAGTATGGATAATAAGTTGAAGATTCAGGGGTGAGGAGAAAAAATGGCTCATAAGTGGGGAAAGAAGCAGATTTCTCTGATAAGATATATTACAAAGTTTCTTGCATTCACTTGTACTATTGATTTCTGCAAAGTTAGTTGAAACGACAATGTGCCTTTAACGATCTATAAGTGAAAATGATATATGCTATTGTAGCAGAGCTGAATTTATAATTTGCCAGTGCTCATTGTAATATCTCAATGGGTCATTCTTCCAAAAATTGGGTTTAGATATGAAGGTTTGATTTTCTTTTCATTCAGTAAAGTAACCTTTCAATAGAAGCCCAGAGTGCTGTCACTTTATCCCACCCCCTTATTACACCGTGTCCACATTACTTCCCGGCTATAGGTGCAAGTAGTGATTGATGCAGGCAGTTCCCATGGAAACAGCCTCTCTTTTTTTCCATCAAGAAAACTTCAATTCATCACATTAACATCGCCCTGTCACATCTTGTCGATCAGTCCGTTTTTGCAGGCCAGGACCTTGACGCTTTTAACATCGTTTCCATCTTAGCTTGAAAGAAGCAACCTGACCGCGGTGAATTTATTATTTTATTATGTGAAAAAAAGACCAAAAAAATGAAATAATAAAAATCATTGAAAAGTCTAAAAATGTGGCACCGCTTTCCATTTTTCTCAATATTAGGAGTTGATAAGATGACGTGTCGGCACGGACTATGGATGGGATGGTCACTCAGCTGGAAAGAATTGAAATTGTTGAAATGCCTGTGATGGAGAAGCCGGTATTTACAGGTCCAGACCCTATTGACTTTTAGATTTGTGCATTTACTCTCTCATTCCTTCTGTAAAGATCGTCAAGGTCTATACTTGGCCGTTTCTTGAGCATCTATAGATCATGGCATGACAAGCGGTCTCCAAATTAACTGTTGCGCTACCTTACTCAAGAATGAGCCAAGCTGGTAAAGCTATGTTGCCCATTTTCATAGGCAATATTGCGGTCAGTTGGGTAGGGGGCAGGTCCCTTGAGAACCTCTGGAGCCATTAGAGGTAAGTAGAGCATAGCACCCCTCTGAAACATAAGACCCTAGTATTATACATGGCACTTGATGGTGTGGGGGAACTGTTATGGATGTGCAGTGGAGCCTCAAACATTTCTGACTCGTGGCGTTTGTGGACCTTCAGGGTATTTACGGTAAACTGTGATTCTAGGCCAACTACTGTTTCAAAGTTGAAGCACAACTTATGGGGTTTGGTCTCAATGAATACAGTAGGATACAGTATAGAATGACTGGATGTGGAGTCAGGTTCAGATGTGTCTCTTCTTACCTTAACTTTTGGCCGAAGAACGTGATCAGGTTTGAAAAAAACAAAAGTTGATTTTGAGATACTTTGTCAGGAGATGTCCAAGCCATATACGTCTATATATGGCCCACCATTGGTACTGATGTGCAATGTTGCTGATCTAAGATTTTGCTAGTATGTCACAATTGTGAAAAATTGGACAACATTTTCAGAAAAGGAATGAATCCATCTGTATAGAGCTGGAGTTACTACCAAAACCAAGGCAAACCAGAAGATGAGGTAGGAGACACCAAGATGAGGAACAAGCTCAAACAAATACTTTTGCTCAAAAGTCATGTAACAGGACCAGAAATGGAGGAAGGTACTTTACCTTTTGGCTCAAGGTGACCAGCTTTAAAAGAAAAATCAAAACATGATTTGACGATAACGTGTCAGGAGAAGTTTATGCTATATTGGTCTATAAATGTCCAACCAGTGCTAGGGATGGGCAGTGTTGCCAATCAAGAATTTTGTTGGTATGTCTCAATTGTGAAAACTTGAACAAAATTTTCAGAAAAGGGGTGAATACATCTGTATAGAGCTGGAGTTACTACCCAAACCAGAAGATGAACAAAAACTATTGCCCAAAAGTCATGTAAGAGGACCAGAAATGGGTGAAGCTAAATTAGGAGAAAACCGAGTTTAAGGATTCGTTCCTCAAAATTTTTCAATAAACCACCACCATTTGTAAATCAGGTCTTGATGGCTACAAGTCAGATTCAACACTAAAGCAAGAAAAGATGAGTAACGCTATACCAGTTGAGACCATGTATTATGAAGAAGGTAAATGGAATTGTAAGAGTTAATCTGTGCTGCCAGTATAGAAGAATGAAAGAGGAGAATATTATCCAGGAAAATGTACAAACCACAGTCCTGATGAAGAAGTCTGGAACTTCAAAACGCATTGACTAATACACCGCATTCCTGGATTTTGCTGTCCTCTTCCATTCTTCTACACTGGCAACACAGATTAATCCTTACTTTCCATTTACCTTTTTCAAAGTCATGGTTCTGTAGCAACCTTGAGCTTTTCGGTGGTTGTGGATACACAACCTCACAAGGTGAGTACCATTGACTTTGGTCTCACCACTGTGTCTTGGTTAAGACCTTATTTGCACTTTGTCATTCCAGTTTTTTCCATGGATTATGAAAGACACAGGGGTTAAGGTCAGTGTAGTTAGGAGCAACACTCATAGTAAAAGCTGTAAGAAAGCAACTATGAGGTCAGTTGTGAGGAATCTTAAAGAGTCCCAATTTGTAAAATCCATCATGATGTTTTAATCTTCCATCTTGTTGATGGATGATGACTATTGAACGCAAGTAGAAGAAATTTAATTCCAGGAGAATCAAAATGTGACTAATGATCACTGTAGAAAAAAGAATCAATGAGTGATTATCCGTCCAAATCATCAAGAAAGTCGTAGAAAATGGTCAGCAACCCGTAAATCTCCACCAGCCAGGTACTGTCTAGAGAATGACGGGGGTTGTGGTTTCTCGAGAACTGAAGAGGCGTAGGTTGAAGACCACCGTCGAAAAGATTTTCACATTTACAAAATTTTACCGTGCTCGTTGCCGAGATAAACATTGACTAAAATTAGAGTGTTGAGCGAAACTTAAATTGTTTTGTACAATAGAAAGTGGATTCAAATTACCCAACACTGCAAATGGTTCTGAAAGCTTTTTGATTTTTTTTTATCATTATTTCATGGTTTGGGAAAAATGCAGAAACATTTTTTTTCTTTTCCTTTGACGACTCGAAATTAATTTCAGTTCTGAAAAGTTGCTTTAAGTGTGGAGAAGGAAGAATGGAAAATGTGTGGACTTTCAGATGCTTACAAAAAATAAAGTGCCTTTGTTATTAGGAAAAGGCAAGCTATGAAAGTGAATGGAGGCATCTCAATGACTTTCAGAACAAGGCCCCTGAGGAGGAAAAAAAGCCTTGGTACAGCTTGCTATTGTACTCATACCTTTGCTATACTTAAAGCAAGAAGTTGTCTTTTTTGGGGGGAAAGGATTTTAGAAATGGACTTCTGAGATTTTGATGAATCTCGGTAAAAGCTCAACTCATAAATATTTTTTGTTTCATTTTTTTATTCCGATAAACTCTAAACGGCCCTTTGTGGTCAAGACCGTGATTCGAGGAGTTCAGCAATGCTCTGAAAATTGCATGTTAAGTCATACAACATTGCTCCCATCACAGTTGAAGTCTACTAGATAGGACAGACTAAGATGGATCTGATCTATTAGGTGACGATGACCCTTTCGATACCGATGGCCACATTTGTTATGCAAGAATGCTCAGTCTTTCCTAGCTAGTAACAAAATTCGGCAAAAATTGCCAGATCCATTGCTTATACTGTGCTAAACATCCATGATACATTGGGAATTGGCCAAGAAGGGCATTATACCCCAGTTGAAGACCAAGTTTAATCTATCACCTCTGTCATTCTTAAAGTGGTTGTCCACTATTTTTTTTTGTATGGTCAATCATTAGGATAGGCTATCAAAATCTGATCAGTGGGGGTTCCACACTCACCACCCCTGTCGATCAGCTGTGGCCAAAAGTTCATGGATGTTGACGGAACACATAATTTCAATAGTGGTCATGGCCAGGTGCTGCAGAGTCTTCCTTTTATGCAACTAAAAAGGGGGTAGAGCTGCAGTACCCATCCTTGGACGCTATAGTTTTGATGGAACTGATGTGTTCTGTCAGCATCCGAGAACATCGAGTCACTGCCATTAGTAGCTCATCGGTGGGGATACCAGGTGTCACATCCACACTGATTAGATATTGATGACCTGTCAGTGGAACTGGGCAGGGGTACCAGGTGTAACAGGTGTCACACCAGGTGAGGCATGGGTACAGGATGTCACAACCCCACCAATTAAATTTTGATGTCCTGTCGGGGGTACCTG
This sequence comes from Oophaga sylvatica, assembly GCA_033576555.1. Classification (NCBI taxonomy): domain Eukaryota; kingdom Metazoa; phylum Chordata; class Amphibia; order Anura; family Dendrobatidae; genus Oophaga; species Oophaga sylvatica. Next base: position 34,704,002 of record JARQOD010000010.1, on the reverse strand, counting down.
CTGGGGATACCGAGCATCAAGCCTCCACTGATTAGATATTAAGGGCCTGTAAGGGCTATGGGGTGTCACCTCCTTTGGGAGGGGGGTACCGGGTGTCACACGTACACTGATCAGATATTGATGGCCTGTTGGGGGTGCTGGGTGCCACACCTTCTCATTCAGATACTGATGGCCTGTTGGGGCTAGCGGGCAGGGGGTATCAGGTGTCATCCTCAGTTTGACAGGGATACCGGGTGTCACATCCCCAATTATTAGATATTGGTGGCCTGTTGGGGGTCCTGGGTGTCATAAGCAGCGGGGTGTGGGTTCCATGTGTCACACCCCCACCGGTCAGCTACTGATGGCCTGTCAGGAGTACTCGGTGGGCGCACCTGGTGCCACACCAGGCGGGGCAGAGGTACTGTGTGTTATACCCCAATGGATCAGATAATGATGGCCTTTCGGGAGTACTGGGTGTTGGTTCTGGGTGTCACACCTGGCCGGCAGAGGTACTGGGTGTCACACCTGGCCCGGCAGAGGTACTGGGTGTCATACCCCAACGGATCAGATATTAATTGCCTGTCAGGAGTACTGGGTGTGGGTTCTGGGTGTCACACCCTGTGGTGGAGCGGGGGTACTGTCACGCTGTCTCTGTATACAGGAGAACCGGGGTCTATGCTGAACCTAAGCTGGGGGCCTGACTAATCCCTCTACCTGGAGGTACTGTTGATGGTACAGAGGTCCAGGCCGCCAGCGTAACCCTATCTCCTGTGAATCCCTAACCACTGTAATCTAGTCCTGAGAAGGACCCTGATTACCACCACAGGGATAAGGAAGGTATCTGCCTTCACACACAGTATAAGACAAACGAGACTGTACAAGGGGTAAATAAAAGAACACCTTGCATACAAAACTACCAATACAGAGGGAACTGTTGTGAGTGGGCTTGGGATGAGTTCTGAGCAGAGGCTCCTCTGGTGGTTACAAGCGGTGCTGGTCTGTCCAGTGAAGATTGTGAAGATTGTGAGGATTGGGAATCAGGTGTTACTGACTGGTCTTATATAAGGGAGTCACCTTCCCATCAGGGTTGCCGGTGATCAATTGTTCTGGTCTGAATCCTTGATTCCTGTTTCCTTTGTAGCCTGCTGTGTCGTGTCTGCATCTCCTGCTAACTGATAAGACATTTTCTTCTTTTTGTTTTTGTGCTTGATTTTTGCATTTTGTCCTGCACTTCTGTGGGGGCCTTCAGGGTCCCCTCCGGGGGCTTTTGCCCTCTCATTTTAGTTCAGCCACTGATGTTTGTACCTTTGCTTTTTCCAGTTTTTTCAGTGGCTGCTGTTTTGATTTTGTTACACCAGAGAACTAATTTAGGTGGTAGAGGTCGTGTGATCTCAGGTGTTTTTGAAATTAGTAGAGTTGGTGCTTTTCAGGGTTTTCTGGGATTGCAGTAAGTACCCTTCCTATCCTTTTCTATTTAGTTAGTTTGGGCCCCAACGTTTGCTCATACTATTTTCTGTCTGTGTCTGTATTTCTTCTTGTCTAACCGCCATTACATGTTTGGTGGCTTTCTATTGTCTTTGGGGTTCTGCTCCGGGGCAGATAGCTTTCCTATTTCTATCTTTAGGTGTAGTTAGTTTCTCAGGCTGTGACGAGGCGTCTAGGACCAACGTAGGAACGCTCCACGGCTGCCTCTAGTTGTTGTGGTTAGTCAGGGTACTGCAATCTCATAGATTCCAACTGCTCTGGTGTATTGCCTTTTTTGCCTGCACTCCTCAGCTACCGAAACATAACAGTATCACCGGCCTAAAATTGAAAATTGTATGGTACTCACAGAAGGGAAAAAATTTGTGAAAGAAAAAACGGTTGTCAGAGTTGTCAGATATTTTTCTGTTTGTTGCATTTTTTTTTTTTTCCCTCTGTATCTCTGGGTGCTGGGGAGGATTTTTTCTCTCAATGGAGTTTGCACAGTTGTCTGGCCGTGTGGATCAGCTTGCCACTGAGGTTGAGTATTGCTGCATATCTTGCTAGGTTGCCTGTTGTGGAACCTAGGATTCCCATGCCAGATTTGTTTTTAGGGGATCGAGCTAACGTTTCAGAATTTCAAAAATAATGTAAATTGTTTTTTGCCTTAAAATCTAAGTCCTCAGGGAACGCAGCGCAGCAGGTTCAAATTGTCATCTCTCTCCTGCGCGGCGATCCTCAGGATTGGGCTTTTTCCCTGACACCTGGGGATCCTGTTTTGAGTGATGTTGATGCATTTTTTCAGGCTTTGGGGTTATTGTACGATGAGCCTAATGTCACTGATCAAGCTGAAAAAGCCTTGTTGGCATTAAATCAGGGGCTTGATGACGCTGAGTTATACTGTCAGAGATTCCGTAGGTGGGCAGTCCTGACCAAGTGGAATGACGATGCTTTGGCGGCCCTTTTTCGGAAGGGTCTGTCAGATAATGTAAAGGATGTTATGGTGGGATTCCCTGTCCCCTCTGGTCTCAATGATTCTATGTCATTAGCGATTCAAATTGACAGACGTTTGCGTGAGCGGAGAAGTATGCGTGGAATAGTGTTGCCTTGTGAACCTGCTTCTGAATCCATGCAGTGTGATAGAGTGGTGTCTGGGGCACAGCGTCATGAGTTTCGAAAGCGCAATGGGTTATGTTTCTACTGTGGTGATGCCTCTCATGCTATTTCAGTCTGCCCTAAGCGGGGAAGACGTTTTGCACGCTCTGTTGTCTTGGGTAGTGTTCAGACTAAGTTTTTATTAACTGTCACTCTGATATGCTCTCTGTCCTCATTTTCTGCTCAGGCTTTTGTTGATTCTGGAGCAGCTATTAACCTGATGGATTATGATTTTGCTAAACGTTGTGGGTTTCCCTTGATACCCCTACAGAAGTCTATTCCCCTACTGGGGATCGATTCTACCCCTTTGGCTGAGAATAAACCTCAGTTCTCTACTCAGGTGATAATGAGGGTTGAACCTGATCATCAAGAGTGCTGCAAATTTTTGGTTCTGTATAATCTGCATGATATTATCGTACTGGGTTTCCCTTGGTTACAGTCTCATAATCCTGTTTTGGATTGGAAATCTGTGTCTGTAACCAGTTGGGGCTGCCAATGTGTTAATACCAACACTCCTGTTTTTTCTGCCTCCCCCAGGCTCAGGATGTTCCTGACTTTTTGATTGATTTTTCTGATGTATTTAGCGAAAGTAAATCTGCATCCTTGCCTCCCCATAGGAGCTATGACTGCGCTATTGAATTAGTGCCTGGTAGTAAATTCCCTAAAGGTCGCCTTTTTAACTTGTCTGTACCTGAACATGACGCTATGCGGTCTTATATCAAGGAGTCATTGGAGAAGGGTCATATCAGACCATCCTCTTCACCCTTAGGTGCCGGTTTTTTCTTTGTGGCCAAAAAGGATGGTTCATTAAGGCCGTGTATTGATTATCGTCTTTCGAACAATATTACTGTGAAATATCAATACCCGTTACCCTTGATTTCTGACCTGTTTTCCAGGGTGAAAAACGCTACTTGGTTTACCAAGCTTGACCTCAGGGGGGCATATAACCTTATTCGCATTAAGCACGGGGATGAATGGAAGACGCATTCAATACCCCGGAGGGGCATTTTGAGTACCTTGTGATGCCCTTTGGGCTCACTAATGCTCCTTCTGTCTTCCAGTCCTTCATGAATGACATTTTCAGGGATTTTGTGGATAAATTTCTGATTGTTTATTTGGATGATATCTTGATTTTTTCTAATGACTGGGACTCTCATGTGAAACATGTTCGAACTGTATTCCAGATTTTGAGAGAGAATGCTCTGTATGTGAAGGGATCAAAGTGTCTTTTTGGCATACAGAGGATCTCATTTCTGGGATTCATTTTGTCCCCATCTGTTATTGAAATGGACCCGGTCAAGGTTCAGGCCATCTGTGATTGGGTCCAACCTACTTCATTAAAGGCTCTTCAGAGATTTTTGGGTTTTGCCAATTTTTATCGTAAATTTATTGGTAATTTCTCGGTTATTGTTAAACCATTAACTGATTTGACCAAAAAGGGTTCTGATGTGGTGAATTGGCCTCCTGAGGCAGTCTCTGCATTTCAGGAACTTAAGCAGAGATTCACTTCTGCTCCTGTTCTACGGCAGCCTGATGTTTCTCTGCCATTTCAGGTGGAGGTTGATGCCTCTGAAATTGGGGCAGGTGCTGTTTTGTCCCAAAAAGATCCAGAGACCTCTAAAAGTAACCCTTGTGCCTTTTTCTCTCGAAAATTTTCTCCTACTGAACGTAATTATGACGTGGGTAATCGGGAGTTATTGGCCATGAAGTGGGCTTTTGAAGAGTGGAGACATTGGCTGGAGGGAGCCAAACATCAGGTGGTGGTCCTTACTGACCATAAGAATCTGGTTTATCTGGAATCTGCCAAGCGACTCAATCCTAGACAGGCCAGGTGGGCCTTGTTTTTCACACGTTTTAATTTTGTGGTTTCCTTTCTTCCTGGCACTAAGAATGTTAAGGCGGATGCCCTCTCGAGGAGCTTCCTTGCGGACTCTCCTGAGTTATCTGATCCTTCTGTTATTTTGAAAGAGGGTGTAGTTCTTTCCGCCATCTCACCTAATTTGAGACTTGCTCTGGAGGGGTGTCAGGAGGATAGGCCCGAGCGCTGCCCTGTTGGAAAATTGTTTGTCCTGGACCAGTGGAAAAAGAGTGTGATGTCTGAGATTCATTGTTCCGCGTTGGCTGGGCATCCCGGAATTTTTGGTACCAGAGACTTGGTTAGTCGGTCCTTTTGGTGGCCTACCTTGTCTCGTGATGTCAGGGAATTTGTGCAGTCCTGCGGGACTTGCTCTTGCTCCAAGCCTTGCTCTCGCTCTAGTGGTTTGTTGATGCCATTGCCTGTGCCCAAGAGACCATGGACCCATATCTCTATGGATTTAATTTCCGACCTTCCTGTTTCTCAGAGAATGACCGCCATCTGGGTGATTTGTGATAGGTTTTCTAAGATGATACATCTTGTGCCATTACCTAAGTTGCCTTCCTCCTCTGAATTGGTGCCTTGTTCCTTCAGCACGTGGTTCGTTTACACGGCATTCCTGAGAACATAGTGTCTGACAGAGGAGTCCAGTTTGTTTCCAGATTTTGGAGGACTTTTTGTTCTAAACTGGGTGTTCAATTGTCTTTCTCCTCGGCATTTCATCCTCAGACCAATGGTCAAACTGAGAGAACAAACCAGACATTGGAGACTTATCTAAGATGCTTTGTGTCTGCTGATCAGGATGACTGGGTCTCTTTTTTGCCTTTGGCTGAGTTTGCTCTTAATAATAGGGCTAGCTCTGCCACTTTGATGTCTCCATTTTTTTGTAATTCTGGGTTTCACCCTCGATTTTCTTCAGGACAGACGGAGGCTTCTGTCTGTCCAGGTGTTGACTCTGTTGTGGAGCGTATGCAACAGATTTGGGACCAGGTAGTGGAGAGGTTGTCCCTCTCTCAGGAGAGGGCCCAGCGGTTTGCTAACCGGCATAGGACTGATGGTCCTCGGTTTAAAGTGGGTGACTTGGTCTGGTTGTCCTCAAAAAATATTCCTAGGAGAGTAGCATCTCCTAAATTTAAGCCTAGGTTCATTGGACCTTATAAGATCATAGAGATTCTTAATCCTGTTTCTTTTCGTTTGCTTCTTCCAGGGACATTTAAGATCCATAACGTGTTCCACAAGTCCTTGTTGAAGAGGTTTGTTGAGCCAGTGGTTCCTGCTGCTGTGCCTCCTGACCCTGTTTTGGTTGAGGGCAATCTGGAGTATGTGGTTGAGAAAATATTAGATTCTCGTTTTTCTAGACGGAAACTCCAGTATTTTGTTAAGTGGAGAGGTTATGGTCAGGAAGACAATTCTTGGGTGTTTGCTTCTGACATCCATGCTAGGAGACTCATCCGTGCGTACCATAGAACTCATCCTGACCGACCTGGTTGCTCAAATGAGGGTTCGGTGACCCCTCCTCAAGGGGGGGGTACTGTTGTGAGTGGGCTTGGGATGAGTTCTGAGCAGAGGCTCCCTCTGGTGGTTACAAGCGGTGCTGGTCTGTCCAGTGAAGATTGTGAAGATTGTGAGGATTGGGAATCAGGTGTTACTGACTGGTCTTATATAAGGGAGTCACCTTCCCATCAGGGTTGCCGGTGATCAATTGTTCTGGTCTGAATCCTTGATTCCTGTTTCCTTTGTAGCCTGCTGTGTCGTGTCTGCATCTCCTGCTAACTGATAAGACATTTTCTTCTTTTTGTTTTTGTGCTTGATTTTTGCATTTTGTCCTGCACTTCTGTGGGGGCCTTCAGGGTCCCCTCCGGGGGCTTTTGCCCTCTCAGTTTAGTTCAGCCACTGATGTTTGTACCTTTGCTTTTTCCAGTTTTTTCAGTGGCTGCTGTTTTGATTTTGTTACACCAGAGAACTAATTTAGGTGGTAGAGGTCGTGTGATCTCAGGTGTTTTTGAAATTAGTAGAGTTGGTGCTTTTCAGGGTTTTCTGGGATTGCAGTAAGTACCCTTCCTATCCTTTTCTATTTAGTTAGTTTGGGCCCCAACGTTTGCTCATACTATTTTCTGTCTGTGTCTGTATTTCTTCTTGTCTAACCGCCATTACATGTTTGGGGGCTTTCTATTGTCTTTGGGGTTCTGCTCCGGGGCAGATAGCTTTCCTATTTCTATCTTTAGGTGTAGTTAGTTTCTCAGGCTGTGACGAGGCGTCTAGGACCAACGTAGGAACGCTCCACGGCTGCCTCTAGTTGTTGTGGTTAGTCAGGGTACTGCAATCTCATAGATTCCAACTGCTCTGGTGTATTGCCTTTTTTGCCTGCACTTCTCAGCTACTGAAACATAACAGGGAACACAAACGGGTAGGGAGATAACTAATAAAGCGAGGACAGGAGAAAACCACAACAGGTATTCTTAGCTTAGACTTCTCAATACGATCCGCTCTGCTGGTCTGCATGAAAGCTTTCACCGACACTTCCCCAGCAGACAGGCAGGTATTTGAAGGAAACCAATTAACAAAACATTAAGGCTAAGTGCACACGTTCAGGAATATTTGCGTTTTTTTCGCGGGAAAAAATGCGTCAAAAACGCATGTATTAAGCATCCTATCATTTAGAATGAATTCCGCAATTTTTGTGCACATGGTGCGTTTTTTTCCGCAAAAAAAACGCATCGCGGAAAATCTAGCAGCATGTCCATTAATTTTGCGGATTTCTAGCGTTTTTCCCGCTTTATTATTGACCTAGAAAGTTCAGGAAAAAAATTGCGGTAAAAACCGCGCAAAATCCGCGCAAAAAACGCGCGTTTTTGCCGCGAAAAAATTCCGGTTTTGCTCAGGAATATTCTGCAAACATTCTGCAAACGTGTGCACTTAGCCTAATTGCAGCTGAGCGAGACTGGTCAGTCCAGCACAGAGAGAGAAAGAATTAACTCCCTCAGTGCCGAAAAACACCCAGCACCAGAAACTCAGCTGTGCGAAGTCAGGGTGTGCAATCGCGACGATCTTCGCAGCGACACACCCGTGACAGTACCCCCCTTCTACGAGGGGCCTCCGGACCCTCAGGGCCGGGTTTATCTTGGTGAGTAGTGTGGAAGGCCCGAACCAATCGGTCTGCGTTAATATCCGACGCAGAAACCCACGTCCTCTCCTCAGGACCATACCCCCTCCAATGAACAAGGTACTGAAGGGACCGGCGATTCAGACGTGAATCGATGACTCTCGACACCTGGAACTCCAAGTTACCATTGACCACCACAGGAGGAGGAGGTAAAGGTGCCGGTATCACCGGCGCCACATACTTCTTAAGTAACGATCTGTGGAACACATTATGAATTTTAAATGTAGGAGGGAGGTCAAGACGGAATGCAACTGGATTAATTATAGAACTGATCTTGTATGGCCCGATGAACCTGGGACCCAGTTTCCAGGAGGGAACCTTAAGTTTTATATTTTTGGTAGACAACCATACCAGATCGTTCACACTTAGGTCCGGACCAGACACTCTCCTCCTATCAGCCATACGTTTCTATCGGTTCCCCATAGTACTCAAATTATTCAGCACTCCTCTCCACACTGAAGCAAGTGACGACGAAAATCGTTCCTCCTCAGGAACCCCAGAAGAGCCCCCCCTATTGAAAGTACAAAACTGGGGGTGAAAACCATATGCCCCAAAAAACGGGGACTTACCAGTGGACTCGCTCCGCCTATTATTTAGAGCAAACTCCGCCAAAGGCAAGAAAGAAGCCCAGTCCTCCTGGTTCTCTGACACAAAACACCGGAGATATGTCTCCAAGCTCTGGTTCAGACGCTCTGTCTGACCATTGGTCTGCGGGTGAAAAGCCGATGAAAATGACAACTGCATCCCCCGGCGTGTACAAAATGCTTTCCAGAATTTGGACACGAACTGAGACCCCGATCCGACACCACATCGGAGGGTACCCCGTGAAGCCTTACAATCTCCCCAATAAACACCTGCGCAAGAGTTTTAGCATTAGGAAGAGCAGGAAGAGCGATAAAATGTGCCATCTTGCTGAACCTGTCCACCACAACGAGTATGACTGTTTTACCCGAAGATGGCGGGAGATCCGTAATGAAGTCCATAGACAGATGAGTCCACGGACGCTCCGGGATCTTCAAAGGTAAGAGGGCCCCAGACGGACGGGTATGTGGGGTCTTAGAGCGCGCACAAACCTCGCAGGACGCGACAAAAGTTACCACCTCCCTATGTAAGTTAGGCCACCAAAACCGGCACGAGAGGAGATCCTCAGTTGCTTTACTCCCAGGGTGTCCTGCCAAAGCTGAATTATGGTGTGCCTCGATCACCCTTTGTCGCAACTGATTAGGAACAGTCTCCCTGGAGGTCCTACAGGGGCGTCCCCCTGAGCCTCCAATACCTCTTCCTCAAGCTCAGAGCATACTGCCGACACCACCACCCCTCTCTGAAGGACCGGAACCGGATCCTCCGTATTCCCAGCTCCTGGAAAACAGCGATATAAGGCATCCGCCTTAACAATTTTTGACCCAGGACGATATGTGACAACAAAATTAAACCTGGTAAAAAACAACGACCACCTAGCTTGTCTGGGATTCAGACGTTTAGCGGATTCTAAATATAGCAGGTTTTTGTGATCGGTAATGACAGTGACCGGGTGGACTGCCCCCTCCAAAAAATGACGCCACTCCTCAAAAGCCAACTTAATGGCCAAGAGCTCCCTGTTGCCGACATTATAATTCCTCTCAGCGGACGACAATTTTTTAGAGAAGAAGGTGCACGGATGCCATTTACCAGGGGACGAACCTTGTGACAATACCGCTCCCACCCCTACCTCGGAAGCGTCCACCTCAACAATGAATGGCTGAGACGCATCAGGCTGAACAAGTATGGGTGCAGAAGCAAAACATTTTTTCAAAGAGGAAAACGCTTGATAAGCCTTGTCAGACCACTTTGAAAAATCCATCCCTTTTTTAGTCATGTCTGTGAGAGGTTTAACTATGGAGGAGAAATTACGAATGAATTTCCGGTAGTAGTTAGCAAACCCCAGGAAACGTTGTAATGCCTTAAGATCCTCTGGCAGATCCCACTCAAGAACTGCCCGCACTTTCCCAGGGTCCATACGAAAACCGGATGCTGACACCAGGAATCCTAAAAACTGAAGTTCCTGTATGGCGAACACACACTTCTCCCATTTGGCGTACAGCTTATTATCTCGCAAGATCTGTAACACCTGCCTAACATGCTCCTGATGAGACACAAGATCTGGCGAGTAAATTAAGATATCATCCAGATATATGACCACAAACTGTCCCATTAGGTGGCAAAAGATGTCATTTACAAAGTGTTGAAACACCACCGGGGCAATACTCAGACCAAATGGCATGACAAGGTTCTCATAATGCCCCTCCGGAGTGTTAAACGCCGTCTTCCACTCATCCCCCTCCTTCATCCTAATAAGATTGTACACCCCCTGAGATCCAACTTAGAGAACCATTTGGCACCCACGATCTGATTGAAGAGATCGGGAATAAGTGGGAGCGGATACGGATCTCGGACCGTAATCCGATTAAGCTCACGGAAATCCAGGCAAGGGCGTAGGCCTCCATCTTTTTTCTTCACAAAGAAGAACCCTGCGGCCACCGGGGAAGATGAAGGTCTAATATGCCCCTTAGCCAGACTCTCTGAAATATAATCCTTCATGGCCTGTCTCTCAGGACCAGAAAGGTTATACAACCTAGATTTCGGTAACTTGGCCCCAGGGATCAAGTTAACAGCACAGTCATACTCGCGATGAGGAGGTAGTTCTTGACACCCTTCCTCCGAGAATACATCCTCAAAGTCCACCAGAAATGGAGGTAAGGCCCTAGGAGCGACCGAACCAATGACCGTATTCATGCAGTTTTTATTACAGAAATCGCTCCATTGGCTTATCTCTCTGGATTGCCAATCAATAACCGGGTTATGCTTAGTTAGCCAAGGCAGGCCCAGCACTATAGGAGTGGGAAGACCCTCCAACACATAACAAGACAACAGTTCTTTATGTAGCGCCCCCACTTGAAGATCAATGTTATGCACTGCTTGCACAAAACTTCCCTGACCGAGAGGTCTGGCGTCGATCGAGAATATGGGGACGGGTTTAGCCAACCCACACAATCGCATACCTTGAACCCGGGCAAAGCGAGCATCCACCAGATTAGCCCCGGCCCCACTATCCAGAAGAACAGATATCCTCTCAGTTCTCGCACCCACCACCACCTCCGCCGGTACGAGAAACTGAGACGAACTTAGGGACGAAATACTTACTCCCAGATTGCCGTCCACCACACAATCTGGGATCAATAGTTTTCCGGCTACTTCTCACTCTGCAAAGGACGGGATGGACACCCCCTATAAAATGTCCCTTTTTTCCACAGAAGAAACAACTTCTTGTTTTGTGGCGCCCCACCGATCCCCTCCCCCGGAATGATGTCCCTCCTAATTGCATAGGCTCCTCTGGACTGACCAGGGGAACCTCCGTGTAAGGGACCCTTGAGGAAGGTGGAGTCATCACAGAGGGCAGAGTTACCCCGCACCTCTCCCGCAGCCGTCTATCAATGCGAATAGCAAGGGCCATAGCGGCTTCCAGTGACGTGGGAGGGTCATATTGCGCCAACACATCTTTTAATTTGTCAGATAAACCTTGACAAAACTGGCTCCTAAGAGCCGGGTCATTCCACTGGGTGTCCGTGGCCCACCTACGGAACTCCGAAGAAAATTCCTCTGCCGGACGATCTCCCTGCTGTATCTTACGTAACTTATTTTCAGCAAGGGAGTGTCACGCTGTCTAGCAGATGTATAAATATATAATGTCAGTAATCTATCAAGTGGGACAACATACTATCTAACATATAAGTAGGTAACATTAACATGTATATATAGCATAGTATTACCTGACATAATATCCTGTGAGTCAATACTGAATCCTTTTCACGCTGTCTCTGGCTAGAGGTGGACCGGGGTCTATGCTGACCCTAAACGGGGTCCTGACTAGTCCCTCTACCTGGAGGTACTGTTAATGGTACAGAGGTCCAGGCCACCAGCGTAAACCCTGTCTCCTACTAATCCCTGACCACTGTAATCTAGTCCTTAGAAGGACCCTGATTACCACCAAAGGGAATGGACAGGTAAAGGTTAACAAACAGTATAGACAAACGAGACAGACAGGGGATAAAGTAAATACTGTCTTTCATACAACATATAAACACAGAGGGAACACCAAAGGTCTAGGAGATAAACTATAAGCAAGGAGGGGATGAACAACAAAAGAGCTCTTAGCTTAAGTCTTCTCAGAACCGATCCTATCTGCAGTCTGTATGAATGCTTTCACCGGCATCTAACACCCAGACTGGCAGGGATATAAAGGAAGCTAATTAGAACATAATCAAAAGCAGCCGGGCGAGGCTGGACCTAGTCTTAGCAAATAGCTAGGTAAAATTAACTCTCTCATTACCAAACACAAAGTAACAGCAACTCAGCTGCGAGAAGTCAGAATGTGCAATCGCGACGATCCTCGTGGCGATGCACCCATGACAGTACCCCCCCTTCTACGAGGGGCCTCCGGACCCTCAGGGCCAGGTCTGCCCGGGTAAGTTGTGTGGAAGGTCCGAACCAATCGATCTGCGTTAACCTCCGACGCAGGGACCCACGTCCTCTCCTCAGGACCATACCCCTTCCAATGAACCAGGTACTGAAGGGACCGACGATTCAGACGTGAGTCAATGATCTTCAACACCTGAAACTCCAAGCTACCATTACCACCACCGGAGGAGGAGGCAGAGGCGACGGTATAACTGGCGCCACGTACCTTTTAAGCAACGATTTCTGGAACACATTGTGGATTTTAAACATAGGAGGGAGGTCCAGACGAAATGCCACAGGATTAATTATAGAACTGATCCTGTATGGACCGATGAACCTGGGACCCAGTTTCCAGGAGGGAACTTTGCGTTTTATATTCTTGGTAGACAACCACACCAGATCGTTCACACCTAGGTCCGGACCAAACACTCTCCTCCTATCAGACCTCCGCTTGTAACGGTTCCCCATAGCACTCAGACCATTCAGCACTCCCTCCTGCATGATAGGAACCGGGCCATCCGTCTTTCCGGCCCCTGGGACACTATGAGATAAGGCATCAGGAAGCAATTTTATTGAGCAGTCATACGTGCGATGAGGAGGTAACTCTTGACACCCCTCCTCTGAGAATATCTCCCCAAAGTCCTCCAGAAAAGGAGGCAAAGTCTTAGGCACGACCGCACCGATGACCGTGTTCATGCAGTTATTCTTGCAAAATTCACCCCACTGGCTTATCTTTCTGGACTGCCAATCAATCACTGGGTTATGTTTAGTCAACCAAGGAAGTCCCAACACAATAGGAGTAGGAAGACCCTCCAACACATAACACGACAACCGTTCTTTATGTATTGCCCCTACTCGAAGGTCTATGCTATGAACAGCTTGTACAAAGCTACCTTGACCGAGAGGTCTTGCGTCAATAGAAAGTATAGGGATCGGTTTGGCCAATACACTCAGTTGCATACCTTGCACCTGGGCAAACCGAGCGTCCACCATATTAGCCCCAGACCCACTATCAAGAAGAACAGAAATCCTCTCAACTCTCGCACCAACCACCACCTCCGCAGACACGAGAAACTGAGACGGACCCGGGGACGAAATACCTACTCCCAGGTTGTCGTCCACCACACAACCTGGGATTAACAGTTTTTCGGTGACTCCTATGCTCAATGAGGCACGGGAGGGACACCCCCCAACAAAATGCCCCTCTCTCCCGCAGAAGAAACACCTTCTTGTCTTGCGGCGCACCGCTGATTCCCTCCTACAAATTGATGTCCCTCCCAACTGCATAGGTTCCTCAGAACAGACCAGGGGAATCTCAACATCAGGGACTTTAGTAGTGGATGGAGTCATAACAGGGGGCGGAGTTACCTCGCACCTCCCCCGAAGCCGTCTATCAATACGAATGGCAAGAGCCATAGCAGCCTCCAGTGACGGAGGAGAATCATACTGAGCCAAAACGTCTTTTACTTTGTCAGATAACCCTTGACAAAACTGGCTCCTAAGAGCTGGGTCATTCCACTGAGTATCTGTGGCCCATCTACGGAACTCAGAAGAAAATTCCTCCGCCGGACGATCTCCCTGCTGTATCCTACGTAACTTAGTTTCAGCAAGGGAGACCCGATCCGGGTCATCATACACCAAACCCAGGGCAGCAAAAAATTGATCTACTGACTGGAGGGCCGGGGAGCCCGGGGGAAGAGAGAACGCCCAGGATTGAGGGTCCCCTTGTAAGAGCGAGATGACAATTCCCACCCTCTGCTCTTCACTCCCCGATGACCGAGGCCGCAGCCGAAAGTACAATTTACATGCCTCCCGGAAGGTAAAAAATTTGTCCCGCCCACCAGTGAACCTGTCCGGGAGAGCAACCTTAGGTTCAGATCTGGTTTGCTCCGGGGGGACAAAACCTTGGACTTAATATCCATAAGCTCCATGGACAACCTCTGCAACTGCCGGGCAAGCTGGGCTACTGGATCCATGGTAGCTGAGGAGAATTTTTAGTATGGCCGGTGAAAATGTCACGCTGTCTAGCAGATGTATAAATATATAATGTCAGTAATCTATCAAGTGGGACAACATACTATCTAACATATAAAGTAGGTAACATTAACATGTATATATAGCATAGTATTACCTGACATAATATCCTGTGAGTCAATACTGAATCCTTTTCACGCTGTCTCTGGCTAGAGGTGGACCGGGGTCTATGCTGACCCTAAACTGGGGTCCTGACTAGTCCCTCTACCTGGAGGTACTGTTAATGGTACAGAGGTCCAGGCCACCAGCGTAAACCCTGTCTCCTACTAATCCCTGACCACTGTAATCTAGTCCTTAGAAGGACCCTGATTACCACCAAAGGGAATGGACAGGTAAAGGTTAACAAACAGTATAGACAAAGGAGACAGACAGGGGATAAAGTAAATACTGTCTTTCATACAACATATAAACACAGAGGGAACACCAAAGGTCTAGGAGATAAACTATAAGCAAGGAGGGGATGAACAACAAAAGAGCTCTTAGCTTAAGTCTTCTCAGAACCGATCCTATCTGCAGTCTGTATGAATGCTTTCACCGGCATCTAACACCCAGACTGGCAGGGATATAAAGGAAGCTAATTAGAACATAATCAAAAGCAGCCGGGCGAGGCTGGACCTAGTCTTAGCAAATAGCTAGGTAAAATTAACTCTCTCATTACCAAACACAAAATAACAGCAACTCAGCTGCGAGAAGTCAGAATGTGCAATCGCGACGATCCTCGTGGCGATGCACCCATGACAGGGAGACTCGATCCGGGTCATCATATACAAGACCCAGTGCTGCGAAAAATCTATCCACTGACTGGAGAGCCGGGGAGTCCGGGGGAAGAGAGAACGCCCAGGACTGGGGGTCCCCTTGTAGGAGCGAGATGACAATTCCCACCCTTTGATCTTCACTCCCAGATGACCGAGGTCGCAGCCGAAAGTACAATTTACATGCCTCCCGGAAAGCAAAAAACTTGTCCCGCCCTCCAGTGAACCTGTCCGGGAGAGCTGCTTTAGGTTCAGGTCTGGCATGCTCCGGGAGGTAGAAAACCTTGGACTTAACGTCCCTCAACTCCATGGACAAACTCTGCAACTGCTGCTGGGGAGAATCTTAAATGTGGTCGGTGAAAATGTCACGCTGTCTCTGTATACAGGAGAACCGGGGTCTATGCTGACCCTAATCTGGAGTCCTGGCTAATCCCTCTACCTGGAGGTACTGTTGATGGTACAGAGGTCCAGGCCGCCAGCGTAACCCTATCTCCTGTGAATCCCTAACCACTGTAATCTAGTCCTGAGAAGGACCCTGATTACCACCACAGGGATAAGGAAGGTATCTGCCTTCACACACAGTATAAGACAAACGAGACAGTACAAGGGGTAAATAAAAGAACACCTTGCATACAAAACTACCAATACAGAGGGAACACAAACAGGTAGGGAGATAACTAATAAAGCGAGGACAGGAGAAAACCACAACAGGTATTCTTAGCTTAGACTTCTCAATACGATCCGCTCTGCTGGTCTGCATGAAAGCTTTCACGGACACTTCCCCAGCAGACAGGCAGGTATTTGAAGGAAACCAATTAACAAAACATTAATTGCAGCTGAGCGAGGCTGGTCAGTCCAGCACAGAGAGAGAAAGAATTAACTCCCTCAGTGCCAAAAAACACCCAGCACCAGAAACTCAGCTGTGCGAAGTCAGGGTGTGCAATTGCGACGATCTTCGCAGCGACACACCCGTGACAGGTACTTGGTGTTGCCTGTCGATCTGTAAAAAAGTAGTGGACAACCTCTTTAAAGCTTATCTTCTATGACCATTGGCTTTAGAGAGGACTTTTCTGTAATGGGGCAAATAAATCAAGACAAATATCCCCGACTGCGCCATAAATGACCATTATACCAAGTTTATAAACACATTTACCCTTGTAGGATCTCTCAAACCCTTTGCCAAACCTTTCATTTTTGTCCCCATTAGTAGATTGAGTTGCCGTTATGTATAATCGCTTATCAGCAGGTAAAGGACCATGTTGGAGCATGCGGCAATAAAAGCTCTCAATAACTTATTACGTTTTATTTTTGAAGTTAACATTCCTCAATTAAGTACTAATCATTAACTCACACAAAAAAGCTATTTTTTATATATTGTGTTAGAAAGTCACAGAGGGGACTGCTCAATCAAAATGTGATTGTCAAAGTAAGAGCTCTCCCTTGGGGGCTCTTTAATGCTTATGGGGTCAATAGAAGTCAATACAATCTACTGCTGCCATATTAGGCTTATTATATTCTGGAGGTGGAGTATTATAATAAGGCTTCTTTTATGACATTCACTAGCTAATGTGTAAAGCCTTAATGAAGCCCTTCTTGTTTTAAAGGGTATTATGGCTGTATTGTGGGTGGTTTTGTATATCTAAAATTTTAGTAGGTGGATTATTCTACATAGGGGCAGTATTATAGTAGTTATATTCTTGCACATAGGAGCAGTATTATAGTAGTTATATTCTTGTACATAGGAGCAGTATTATAGTAGTTATTCATGTACATAGGGGCAGTATTATAGTAGTTATATTCTTGTACATAGGAGCAGTATTATAGTAGTTATATTCTTGTACATAGGGGCAGTATTATAGTAGTTATATTCTTGTACATAGGAGCAGTATTATAGTAGTTCTATTCTTGGACATAGGGGCAGTATTATAGTAGTTATATTCTTGTACATAGGAGCAGTATTATAGTAGTTATATTCTTGTACATAGGAGCAGTATTATAGTAGTTATATTCTTATACATAGGAGCAGTATTATAGTAGTTATATTCTTGTACATAGGAGCAGTATTATAGTAGTTATATTCTTGTACATAGGAGCAGTATTATAGTAGTTATATTCTTATACATAGGAGCAGTATTATAGTAGTTATATTCTTGTACATAGGGGCAGTATTATAGTAGTTATATTCTTGTACAAAGGAGCAGTATTATAGTAGTTAATTCTTGTACATAGGGGCAGTATTATAGTAGTTATATTCTTGTACATAGGAGCAGTATTATAGTAGTTATATTCTTGTACATAGGAGCAGTATTATAGTAGTTATATTCTTGTACATAGGAGCAGTATTATAGTAGTTATATTCTTGTACATAGGGGCCAGTATTATAGTAGTTATATTCTTGTACATAGGGGCAGTATTATAGTAGTTATATTCTTGTACATAGGGGCAGTATTATAGTAGTTATATTCTTGTACATAGGGGCAGTATTATAGTAGTTATATTCTTGTACATAGGGACAGTATTATAGTAGTTATATTCTTGTACATAGGAGCAGTATTATAGTAGTTATATTCTTGTACATAGGGGCAGTATTATAGTAGTTATATTCTTGTACATAGGGACAGTATTATAGTAGTTATATTCTTGTACATAGGGGCAGTATTATAGTAGTTATATTCTTGTACATAGGGGCAGTATTATAGTAGTTATATTCTTGTACATAGGGGCATTATTATAGTAGTTATAGTCTTGTACATAGGGGCAGTATTATAGTAGTTATATTCTTGTACATAGGGGCAGTATTATAGTAGTTATATTCTTGTACATAGGGGCAGTATTATAGTAGTTATATTCTTGTACATAGGGGCAGTATTATAGTAGTTATATTCTTGTACATAGGGCAGTATTATAGTAGTTATATTCTTGTACATAGGGGTAGTATTATAGTAGTTATATTCTTGTACATAGGGGTAGTATTATAGTAGTTATATTCTTGTACATAGGGGCAGTATTATAGTAGTTATATTCTTGTACATAGGGGCAGTATTATAGTAGTTATATTCTTGTACATAGGGGCAGTATTATAGTAGTTATATTCTTGTATATAGGAGCAGTATTATAGCAGTTATATTCTTGTACATAGGGGCAGTATTATAGTAGTTATATTCTTGTACATAGGGGCAGTATTATAGTAGTTATATTCTTGTACATAGGGGCAGTATTATAGTAGTTATATTCTTGTACATAGGGGCAGTATTATAGTAGTTATATTCTTGTACATAGGGGTAGTATTATAGTAGTTATATTCTTGTACATAGGGGCAGTATTATAGTAGTTATATTCTTGTACATAGGAGCAGTATTATAGTAGTTATATTCTTGTACATAGGGGCAGTATTATAGTAGTTATATTCTTGTACATAGGGGGCAGTATTATAGTAGTTATATTCTTTCACGGTACTTTTTATTTCTTTACCTGGTGATGTTTATTGCACAGATGTTAGTCTGCACAGTGTCTGAACCTGCCTTTGTTGTGGTGTCTATGTTCCCTCCTATGTCTGATTGTCCTCATTACTGCTGACAAGCTCATTCTTATAGGCGGGTGTTAGTGTGTCATTACTTTACATTATCATAGCCTTGTCTTGGGGATAATTGCACTTTTGACATTCTAATTAGTGTCGGTGAACTACTGGAGCAGGTATCCGCCGATGGTTTTCCGTTCTTTCTTCTGTCGTATGACTACTGTAATCAATCTAGAGTGTTGTCCTCATTTCTTACTTTACAAGGTCAGCATCGGATCTGAGCACAATGAAGCCCTTCGTCTTCCGTATAAATCTTTTCAGGAATGTAAGCCATAATGGATGATAATTTTGTATGGGGCACAGGTACATACTTTCGTTGCTTTCCTCCTAGCTCACTATTTCTTGACCTTTACTTGTGTACAGTTGCCGTCTCTTCAGATACCCGGATATTACTCATCCTAGGAAATTTCTTACAGCTAATATAATAACTGAGGACAGCAGGTCCCGGACTCATCCGGTGATGGCGTGGGAGGGTACATCTGACATTTTATATAGGGTTAACTTATATTCCGGTTTAATCTTCAGAGAAACCCCCAACAGCTGAATGCTCGGACCACCGATCGACTAATTTGGAAATTTAGACTTTGAAAAAGACCGGTGCAAAAATTGAATATTTATCGAGCACGATCACTTGAAAAATTCAATTTCTCCGGTTGGCACAATTTTTTTTTGGCATATTCGCCTCCTTCCAAGGATGACTACAGTCTAAAATATCAACTGTAGAATTAGAAATCTTCTCTTTTGAGTAAAATCTCAGATACTTAGATGACTACCAGTATGGAAACCCAAGTTATGGTTGCCAGCCAGAACCTGAAAGAATATATTAACCTGGACATCCAATCTGTGCATTCTACTCGAAGAACTGGAAATAGTCAAGTGACTACTAATGGAATCCAACCTAGTAGGTCTGGTGAAGAGAACGTCAGGGTGGTGGCATCTTCCAAGTTTCTGACGTCCACCAACCAGGTGGAGGAACTCAAGTTGGTCCTCAATCCTCTTAGTTCTCATGTGATGGGGTTCTTAGTGGAGTTGTTCAGCTGGAAAAATTAAGAAAAATAGATGGATAGGTGAATAAGAATAATAGTAATATAATATTAGGGTCACTTGGGTCTTCTGGCAACACAAGTCCTAGCTAAGTTTTGACACCTAAGAGTTTCTTCTCCTCCTTACTTGTACGGAGGAGGCTGGCTGACTGCCTTATTTAATGACTAATCTAGTCCCTTTCTTTTTTTATGGCCATTGAAAAGACAAATAAGAAAAAAGAAAGACAAAGATGATAAAGAAGCTTTGCAATTGGAGACAAATCACTGTTGTTATGCTGATGACAGAAGGATCATTGGGTTTCGGTCCCATCTGCGACCTCTCCATATACCCCTTGAAGGAGCAGTAATATTATAACTTTTTTGTCATAATTTTAGAAGCTAATGCCACAGGTATAGATATAGATATTCCTATGGACCCTATTAGGGTACAAACAATCCATCTAGTCTCCGGCACGTTAGAGCAGAACATATGAGCATTTTCATTGCTACGTATGATTCACATGCATACATTCTGTATGAATTTTTAAATTTGTAAAGGAAAGGGATCAATAGAATCTTATATACCATGTTATTGGCATTTCCAATAGAAAAATGCCTCCTACGTTACACTATGTCTAAACCGCTAATAGGTCAACTCTTTCGGGGGTCTGTATTGATGAGTTTCATCCTGGTGGTTTTCTTAGAAAGTTCAAATTTCCACATGAACATTTTGTACATAGATACCATTAAATGTCTCCCTGTGTGCGCTCTCTAATGCGTCATTGGGCTTAGTAAAAAAAAAAAGGGTTAACGGGATCGGGATCGATCCAGAGTACCAGAAGACCAAGGAATCTTCAGGCGGACTCTAACACAAGAATACAGCAGTTGCCACTTGTGTTTTTCACTTTTTCGGGTTATTTTGAAGCAAGCAATCCATATTGAATATCATGGCCTGTAGCACAGTATGTTTTTCTCAAGTGAGTCCATTGCAACCAAGATCAATATTGAAGGTTGAGATGATGCATTGATGGCTTCCATGGAGAGACTTTGCGTAAGTCATTCTGCTTAACAGGTTCCAGAAGTGCCCCAGCCTTCACCTTTTAAACCCTAAACAAGCATCTTGACTTAAATCGGGGTCCCTTAGGTTGTTTTCATGGAGTAGCTGCAGGCTGGTGGAGAGAACTTTCCTAAACCTCAGTCTTCACCTTTTAAACCCTAAACAAGCATCTTGACTTACATCGGGGTCCCTTGGGTTTTTTCATGGTGTAGCTGCAGGCTAGTGGAGAGAGCTTTCTTAAACCTCAGTCTTCACCTTTTAAACCCTAAACAAGCATCTTGACTTACATCGGGGTGCCTTGGGTCGTTTTCATGGAGTAGCTGCTGGCTGGTGGAGAGAGCTTTCCGAAACCTCAGTCTTCACCTTTTAAACCCTATACAGGCATTTGGGCATACATTAGGGTCCCCTGGGTTGTGTCCACAGAGTAGCTGCCAGATGGAGGAGTGATCTGGGAGAAAAACCCAGTCTTCACCTTTTTTTTTTTTTTAATTGTAATTTTTATTGAAATTTTTCAAATTTTACAGGAAAAAAATAATCAGGCATTTTAATTTTTTCACTATCATTTATAGGTTAACAATCAATCTTATACTATAGTAATTGTTAAACATTTTCAAGTAGATAAAAAGTAAAATTTTACAAACAAACACAGACTCAGACAAGAGGAAAGGGGGAAATGATGTGGAATGTTACGGACTAGTTAAAACCATTCAAAGTTCCTGATATCTTTGATGCGAGAATATAGATCTAGTTGAGAAGGTGGAGAGGTTTTCTTCCAATGGTAGGCAATCAAACAGCGTGCTGCTGTTAACATATGTGAAAGCAGTCTAATGGACCTCTTGGATATGGATTCAGGGAAAATATTTAATAGAAAGAGCTGAGGACTCAATGGGAGATCCACTCCAAAAACTTGCTTAGTGAGGAATGTGACTATCACCCAGAACGGTTTAATCAGTAGACTGTTCAAAAAAATGTGAAATATAGAGCCGATAGACAGGACACAATGCCAGAAAAGGAAGGAATAGATGGGTCCATTTTATGTAAAAATTCAGGCATATGGTACCAGAGATGAAGGATTTTATACTGATTTTCTTTGTATGAAATACAAGATGTCATCACCTTTTAAATCCTATACAGGCATGTGGACCTACATTAAGGTCCCTTGGGTTGTGTCCACGGAGTAGCTGCTGGCTTATGGAATGATCTGGCAGAAAAACCCAGTCTTTATCCCTTAAACCCTATTCAGGCATCTAGACTTACATCAGCGTCCATTGGGTTGTGTCCATGGAGTAGCTTCTGGATGGTGGAGACAACTGGCATAGAAAGTTTGACTAGCCGGGTCAACACCAAAGTGTGTAGTAGTTAGAAAGGAGGCCAGAGGATAGCTGAGGTCAGAGACAGGTGGATGGAGTTAGAGGGAAAATCACCAGACAGATTGAGAATTAAGTTAATCCAGGGTCAGCAATGGGAATCTAGCAAGCAATAACAGCAGAGCTACAAGAGAATCCACCAGGGTCGTGACTGACATAAGGTCTTAATCACTGCCTCTGCTTTGCATAAACTGAAGTTTAATCAACTTTGCTAATTAGTCTACTCGGAGCACCCTCGATGTATGTAAACTGCTCTGTCCATCATTCTGCCCACAGTTTTGCATTCACCTGCCTCTTAAACTGCTGATTGGCAGCACTGGTTTGCCTGGAGCAAACACTGCATGGAAAGCTCAGGCAAGTCCGTGCTATCAGTCGCCAGTGAGGGAGGCAAGAATATGCGAAACCAGTCAGCGAAACGATGCATTCATCCAGGGTACTCGAACTCCCTAATTAGCATATTTGATTAAACTTCGGTTTCTGCAGAACAGAAGCAACGTCAAGAACACTATGCGGACACAGAGTTTTTTGAGGAGTCTTTTGAAGTGGGTGCGTTGCAAAAAAACATGTAAAAATAATTAAAAGACTCTATAAAACAACTTGCTCTTCTTACATTTCGGCTTTTAAGCTGCTTCAGGTTTCCAAAAACGCAGAGCATTTAAAAGACGTGCCCTTGCCCATGTTCAGACATTTATCTGCTGTGAAGTCGCTCCATACTTTACAATAGAACTTAATTTGAAGGCTACAAAATTGCCACAATGACTCCTGGGTGTCCTTTTGAACATTTTGTAAGTGTTTCGAGGCATTTTTGCCTTATAAGACACTACTGTTTTATTCTCCACTTGATAGATTTTATAAAAATGATAGAAAATTGGTCACAAAAAAAGCAAAAATTAAAACAGCAACGGGTAGAGCTCAGCCACTATGACAGTGACATTTACAGTGTGTGGACTGGGAGATTCACAGTACCATGCGTCCATCGACTTCCCCCTAAAAAGGCTGCCATGATAACCAAGTGGTCTACTAAAGACCCCCATATCTGTTTTGTCCTATAGAAACCTGCCTGTGATTGGCGTTCATAGGAGATTGTGATATTTCACTATATACTGTGCATTATGTACTATAGCCAATTAGGCAATTGCAGGATCAAAAATGAAGTTGACTAACCCCCCCCTTTTACCACATCGGTAAACCGAATGCCAAAAATAAAAAAGAAACAGCAGAATTAAATTTTTCTTGGTCGCCAAGAAAAATCCATTATGAAGTGATCAAATAATTTAATCTATAGCAAAATGGTATTAATAAAACATCAGCCAGCCCGGCAAATAACAAGCTCTAAAATAGGTCAATCGTTCGAAAAATAAAAACTTTACACATCTCGGAATATGGTGACAAAAGCAAAATTATTATCATTTTTTTCACTACTTTATAAATTTGGTAAAGCCTTTATCATACTGAGAATCATGTTCACAAGTCGTTTTTACCAAACGATGAATGTTCTAAAATCAAAACACAAAAAAAAAAGTTCATAAAATGAAAATTCACCTGGTCGAGGATGGGTTAATTAATGTTTTGAGCTTATAATTTTGTAGTTTCGTGAGATTAAAAAAAATATATAAATATTAAAAATCAAATTAGGTTTCTAAACAAATGATTGTCTAAGACTTGTTTCTGTCAAGTTGTTATGTGTCTTAAATTGGAAAACTGGAGTAAGTTGCTTCAAAACTCTCTAATATTGAAATCCAACAGCTCGATCCTTTTTACTCCGGAAATCTGCTATGGCCATGCGATGGTTGGGGGATCCTACTGAGGGGTCGGTCAACATTTTTCTAATGTGTATTCATTTACTTTCTATAGATGTGTTGCTTTAGTGGGACCAACACTGATTGACTTGTCCTCCTATGGTCATACCATTTGAGATATCAATGGTGCGGGAACGTTAATCTATGTAAAATATGAGTTACCTTGAAGTTGAAACATTTAGACCCAGTTCCTCTCCTACTCATACCTGTTATGTTTTGGTAGCTGAGGAGAGCAGGCAAAAACGGCAATACACCAGAGAGGTTGGAAGCTATTGGATTGCAGTACCCTGACTAACCACCACAACTAAAGGCAGCCGTGGAGCGTTCCTACGTTGGTCCTGGACGCCTCGTCACAGCCTGAGAGATTAACTACACCTAAAGATAGAAAGAGGAAAGCTATCTGCCCCGGAGCAGATCCCCAAAGATAACAGAAAGCCCCCAAACATGTAATGGCGGTTAGACAAGAGGAAATACAGACACAGACAGAAAATAGTATGAGCAAACGCTGGAGCCCAATCTGCCTAGACAGAAAAGGATAGAAAGGATACTCACTGCAATCCAAAAAAAACCCTAAAAAATGCCAATGCTACTGATTGCAAAAACACCTGAGATCACACGACCTCTACCACCTAAATCAGTTCTCTGGTGTAGCAAAACTAAGCCGCAGCCACTGAAAAAACTGGAAAAGGCAAATGAACAAATAACAATGGCTCCAGCGGAACAGAGAGGAGCCCAAGCCCCCGGGGGGGGGAGGAGGGAAACCTGGCTAACCTCACAGAAATGCAGAGAAATATGCAAATGGTAAGCACAAAAACAAAAACAGAAAATATCTTATCTGAAAGCAGAAGAGGCAAGACTCAGCAAGCTTCCAAGTGAACCAGGAACCACAGTTGAGACAAGAACAATTGATCACCGGCAACCATGATGGGAGGGAACCTCCCTTACATCAAGCCAGTCCGTGACTCCTGATTGCCAATCCTCATTGAATGGTTCAGTACTGTTTGTAACCACCAGAGGGAGCTTCTACTCAGAATTCATTTCCAAAACATTCACAACACATACCCATGAATGTAACGATGGTAGATTACCTGTAAATCCCTGGGCACAACACTTTTCTTCTATCTTAGCATATGACCATAAAAAGAGCATTGTCTTCCAAGCAGAGGAGCGCTGAAATGCGGGCAGACCCTACCTTCTAGTTAATTAATACAGCTCATGATGAGTGACATGAGATGGCTAATTTGGAGTAAAACAGCGATACTCTGTTGGGAGATGTTAATGCTATATGTGTCTGTATGTGGTCAACCAGTGGCTTGGATGTGAATTGCAGTCTGTGGAATGTTTTGCTGCCATGTTGTGATATATTGCAGTTGTATCGGTATGTTGATGTTTATATGGAGGTCTAATGTATGTGAAATATGAGCACCTCCTATTCTATAGAGGAGCAGGGATGAGTGATATGTTTTTGCTGAAGATGTGAGGCTACTCTTATATGAGTCACGGAGATAATTGCCTTACTCTTGTTTGAGGCATGGAGCTACCTGTACTACTCTTGTTTGATGCACAAGGTTACTTGTCTTATGCTTGCTTGAGGCATAGAACTGCTTGCTTTACTCTTGCTGGAGGAACAGAGCTACTTGTCTTACTCTGGCTTGAGGAGCGGAGCTACTTACCCTACTCTTACTCAAGGAACGGAGCTACTTGCCCTACTCTTGCTCGAGGAAAGGAGCTACTTGCCCTACTCTTGCTCAAGGGTCCCAGCTACTTGTCTGACTGGCTTGAGGAATGTAGCTACTTTCCCTACTCTTGCTAAAGGAACGGAGCTACTTGCCCCACTCTTGCTCGAGGAACGGAGCTACTTGCCCTACTCTTGCTCTAGGAACGAAGCTGCTTGCCCTACTCTTGCTAGAGGAACGGAGCCACTTACCCTACTCTTGCTTGAGGAACAGAGCCACTTGCACTACTCGTGAGGAACGGTGCTACTTGCTCTTCTCTTGCTCGAGGAACGTAGCTACTTGACCTACTCTTGCTCGAGGAACGGAACCACTTGCCCTACTCTTGCTTGAAGAACAGAGCCACTTGCCCTACTCTTGAGGAACGGTGCTACTTGCACTACTCTTGCTCGAGGACCGAAGCTACTTGCCCTACACTTGCTCAAGGAACGGAGCTACTTGCCATACTCTTGCTAATGGAACAGAGCTACTTGTCCTACTCTTGCTCGAGGAACAAAGCTACTTGCCGTACTCTTGCTCGAGGAACGGAGCTACTTGCCATACTCTTGCTCGAGAAACGGAGCTACTTGCTATACTCTTGCTCTAGGAATGGAGCTACTTGCCCTGTTATTGCTCAAGGAACTGAGCTACTTGCCCTGTTATTACTCAAGGAACAGTGCTACTTTCCCTACTCTTGCTCGAGGAATGGTGCTACTTGTCCTGTTCTTGCGTGAGGAATGGTACTACTTGCCCCACTCTTGCTCAAAGAACGTTGCTACTTGCCCTACTCTTGCTCAAGGGACCCAGCTACTTGTCTGACTAGCTTGAGGAGCGTAACTACTTTCCCTACTCTTGCTATAGGAACGGAGCTACTTGCCCTACTCTTGCTTGAGGTACGGTGCCGCTTGACCTAATCTTGCTCGAGAACCGAAGCTACTTGCCATACTCTTGCTCGAGGTATGGTGCTACTTGCCCAACTCTTGCTCGAGGAGCAGTGCTACTTGCCCTACTCTTGCTTGAAGAGCGGAGCTACTTGCCTGACTTTACCTCTGATATGAATAAAATTACTATTGCGGATATTTCATTAGTTTTGTGACAGGCTACTGGTCTATTGTATGTTATTGCTGGACCATCCATTAGCGCGGTCACTAATATGAAAGTACTTAAATTTATAGTCCTTGGTTAAATAAATAATGTTACAAGCTTATTCGCTTCTATTCATCCTTTTTTTGAAGCGCGCAGAGAATTAGAATTAAATGGCTTTTATTTCCCTTCCCTATATTTGCGTTCCATGGTCTGGAACGCACACATGACTTCTGAACGGAAGGGCGGAAGTTGTCATCCCGCAATGCATTATGGGCACTTCCGGTATAGCGGCAAAATGAAGGGGAACACGCCGTTCTCAGCGTTATCTGTGAGGTAATATATTATCACTGTTAGCGGCATTCTCACCCGGTTTTGAATCCTCCCTGATTGCAAGGGGTGGGGCCTATCTGAAGGCACGTATCAGCGGTGGTTATTTAAGTCCATGCGTTATGGTGCCCTGTATGTCATCATCTCTATGGCATCAGGCATCATGCATACCTCCTGAGGAACCGTTGCATTAACGGGGAAACGCGTCGGGGTCACCCAGCTCATGCTAAGTCCCAACTTTATACCTCTTTATGATATTACAGGCTATTATTCTGCCATATCTGTGACATTGATATATGAGTGTTTTTGTGGCACTATTTCTCCTGCACTGTTACAGACTCTTTCTTATGAATGTTTCATTTTT
The DNA here is from genome assembly GCA_033576555.1 of Oophaga sylvatica. Lineage (NCBI taxonomy): Eukaryota > Metazoa > Chordata > Amphibia > Anura > Dendrobatidae > Oophaga > Oophaga sylvatica. The sequence goes on along the minus strand of JARQOD010000010.1, from coordinate 34,676,798 downwards.
AGAATATCTCTGTGCATAAATATAATATATCTATATGGGTTCATTGATGCATGACATGGGCATTTTATTATCGATTTTTCTGCTAGACACTGTTTAATTCCAAGACTCCCTTCATCTCTTACTACCATTTAATTGTTTTCCCACCTTTAATCAAGGGATTAATAGGGGAGTTAGGGAGAGCCTACGTTGAGTGGGGGCGCCATATCGCAACTTTTAGGGTGCCAACCTCCACGGCAAGGTAGTCTGCAGATCAGGAATATATTAGGGTGTCTGATAGAATAGTATTATCGGTATAAACGATAAGTTATACCTTCACTGGGTTTGGTGTATTTTAAGGTATCTTAATAAAATTGCGCTTTTAAAGGGAATACATGTACACATAAACAAAGCTACTTGCCCTACTCTTGCTCGAGGAACGGAGCTACTTGCCCTACTCTTGCTCGAGGAACGGAGCTACTTGCCATACTCTTGCTCGAGGAACGGAGCTACTTGCTATACTCTTGCTCTAGGAATGGAGCTACTTGCCCTGTTATTGCTCAAGGAACTGAGCTACTTTCCCTACTCTTGCTCGAGGAATGGTGCTACTTGCCCTGTTCTTGCGTGAGGAATGGTGCTACTTGCCCCACTCTTGCTCAAAGAACGTTGCTACTTGCCCTACTTTTGCTCAAGGGACCCAGCTTCTTGTCTGACTAGCTTGAGGAACGTAGCTACTTTCCCTACTCTTGCTTGAGGTACGGTGCCGCTTGACCTAATCTTGCTCGAGAACCGAAGCTACTTGCCCTACTCTTGCTCCAGGAATGGTGCTACTTGCCCAACTCTTGCTCGAGGAGCAGTGCTACTTGCCCTACTCTTGCTTGAAGAGCGGAGCTACTTGCCTGACTTTGGCTTGAGGCATAGAGCTACTTGCCCTACTGTTGTCTGCCATTATGTGAAACATTTTTTAACTTAGCCACAATTTTTTTTTATACGTTTTGGATATGTTTTATTTAGCTCATAAGTTGTGTGACTGCTCATTGCTTTGCTCAGTATTTTATCTCTCCATCCGACGATCACCAGCCGTTTAGCTGAATAGAACATTAGTCTACAGACCAAAAATAGTATGAGAAAAATACAATTCATGCTTCCAGAGCAGAAGAAATCGCATCTCCCATAGATCTAACGCACAGAAAACTTTGATCTCTTTTTTATATTATAAAAAAAATGGCTGACAAGTGATATCTGAAACCTGTTGTGTCACTTTATTGTAGCATTATATGAAACGGTGAGGAGTTTATTGGCACGCTACTGAAAACCTGAGAATCCCTCTGTCTTGTACAATTTCCATAATTTTCTGGATGGTTTAACACTTTTGTCTCTTTCCCGCAGGTCCTGGTGTTTGCCATTGCTAGAGATTTCGACTGCATCCCGGGATTTCAAGAGAAGATTTACTATATTGAGCAGCAAGGAGAATTTTTGAAGGACCAGCTTCTTCTGAATGGTAAGAACACTGAATCTTACAGGGGAATTCCAAAATGTGTTGCTTTAATGGTGGTTCCAAAAAACCTGACTATCAAAAGTAGTAGAAGTCTTCTACTGGTGCCATTGGGCTTCGAGGACTGTGAGGATGATAGACATCATGCTAGCTCATGGACAAGCAGGGAACTTGAAGATACTGGTATTAGAAGACCACAATCCTATAACTGCGTAGTCCTTATGTGTAGAATATTTAGTTTAGGGACTTTTGTAGACATTCATTTAGCATTGTAATGTCTACAGGATGACATCCTATATTGCTGATAGCCACCTCTTAAAATAAATTAATACAATGTGCCTTACTGAAGGGACCTCCAGCAATCAGCTTTAATTTGTTGAAAATGTGTTTGCAAGAGTTTGCTTCTGCTACAGCACCTCCACAGGGGAAATTAAGTACTACACACTGCTCACTGGAATCGATAGGATGATCGGGTCCTCCAGATGGGACTCTGGCTTATAAATGAAGATACTGTAGCAAGTACCAGTAGCCTCCTCCATTTTTAAATGTGTCTCCCAGTTCGATATATAGTAATAATTTACAGTTACCAGTTGAGAATTTGAAAATCTGATCTAAAAACCATTGTCTTTTTGGTCTATTTATTTTTAGTATTGAGTAATGATCATGATAATAATGTTAAATTCCTTTTAGGAGTCATTTTGGTTGAATGTGGGCAGGGTCCAAAGTCGGGTGCATTAGTGCAGAAGAAGAGGGCCCATTGGTGACTCCTACCTACGGCATAAACCAGTCGTCTTTCAGTTGTTGCTTAAGGATAACACCAATTGTATCCAGTTCTATAACTTGTCTTCTACTGGTTTGGTCTTTACATAAAGAAATGTACGGAAACATAATTTAGGAAAACAGTAAATCTCATTTGTGCTAGCACAGGTCTGTTGGTGCATTAGGGCAGAAGAAGAGGGCCCATTGGTGACCCCTACCTACGGCATAAACCAGTCGTCTTTTCAGTTGTTCCTTAAGGATAACACCGATTGTATCCAGTTCTATAACTTGTCTTCTACTGGTTTAGTCTTTACATAAGGAAATGAATGGAAGCGTAATTTAGGAAAACAGTAAATCTCATTTGTACTAGCTCAGGTCTGATGGGTTACAAATGGCTTTCATGAGAATTTTCAGTGCAGCTTCAGACGTGAGTAGAGAATAGTTTGCATTATATATAGCTCATCAATACAAGTAAAGCCGAGTAATTTTTCCAATGCATGTGATGGAATCTGCTGCAAACTCTGCAAGAAATCTGCAGGTTAAACATTTGTTTATTGTGGATTGCAGCAAAGATTTGCCTGGAATCAGGAAAAATCTTCCGTGAATAATTTGTACATATAATCATACAGTAATGTTTTATTTTTATTTATTTATTTATTTTGATCCCTAACAGCTGCATGCTGTAACTCCAGTGGGCCTCACTGGTATTTGCTTTCTTCACTGCTTGCAACTTCTGCAGCTTCTTAGTGGAATCAGAAGGAGGGGATAATTAGCTAATCGCTGTGGGTCTGACCGTCGGAACCCCCAGAGATAGGGGCATTGGAACCCAATGAATGGGGACTGCTGGAAAACTATTTACATTGACAATCGATGGAGAGGAGGCCCCATTCCAGATGAGGCAGCAAAGCCTAATTCATGGGGTTCTAAAGACCCGACCTCTTTAAAGCTGTGGTCCCAGCAGTCTGTCCTCCAGTAATCAGCTGGAAAATGTAATTATTTTGTATTAACCCTGAAAAGTGAAGTGATGTAGGGACAGAGACCCTGATTCCAGAGATGTGTCACTTACTGGGCTGCTTAGTGTAGTTTTATAGAACCAATGTAGATGATCACTTGAGAACTAGTAAGCCTGCTGCCAGCTAGTCCAACCAAACCCCCACCACTGACTAGCAACTTTCTGCCTATGCACAGTGTACACAGAAAGCTGCCGATCAGCAGTGTGGGCGAGGTTATACACAGCTCAGCATTCAGAAAACCGCTAGATCTGCAGAAGATAAACCAGTTTTACATTAAAAACAAAATGCAGCACCCAGTAAAGTAAGTGATGCATCACTGGAATCAGGCTCTCTGCCCTTACATCATGCCACTTTCAGATGGGGTAGCAAAAACCTGAGGACAGATTACCTTTAAGGCGAGTGATTGACACTGGCAGTTGCATATATGTCTGTTATTGCTGTAGGGACATAAGCAATTACTGCTGAGGCCAACTGGAGTCACAGCGTTGAAGCATTGCTTATTTGTTTTGTATCAACCATTGTAAACCCCCTTTTTTAATATCCAGGGCACTCAACAAGCAAAGGCGCGTCCTAAATCCAATGTAGATATTTATATAAGATTAAGTCTCAGCATAAAAACGAAAAAATAACAAGAATTAAAATAATATTAATAATCAGTCATCTGTATGGTTTATTCAGAACTGGTGGTAAATAAACATGAATATTTTTTCTTTTCTTTTTTGTAACAAAAAACACACTTTGTTCCGTCGTTACAAATGGAAATAACAAGTGCTGATAGCCTCCGCCATTGTTTTTTGGTGCATTTCGGAATTAAATCAAACACAGTATTGTTCTGCAAATGCGATGATATTTTTTAATAAAAGCATCTATACCGCCTCATTCCTCCGAAACAACAAAGGCCTCGCTAAAGAGGAAAAAAAAAATCCTCCACGTGGCTCTATAGAGCTTTTTGTTTTTATATCTACGTGAAATGGAAATGTAAAAATGTGCCGAAATTGGTTTGGTTGTATTGTTAGCTGAGGATACGATCGTAATATGAAGAAATAAAAATCCAATCAGTAGACTTTGTGGTATCACCCGAGCTTTACAGTTTAATCTAAAAATGTTTTCTACTTACCCCAGAGGAACAGAACTTAAATCAATGGGCTATCTACTGAAAAAACGGATTAATAAAATATAATAAATTCTGATTTTTAGTATTTGGATGAGGATAGAATGGAAACATTGTTTCACTTGTTTGATCTGGCTTAGGGGGATAAAAATTGTGAAACCATAGAGGAAATTAACAGTTTTTACCCCCATGATGCTGACAGCTTATTGTTAGGAAGTCCCCACAGTCAAACCTCTCCCCTGAGCAGGCGTCCACCTTCCCCTGAGCAGGTGTCCACCTTTTCCTGAGCAAGTATTCACCTTCCCCTGAGCAGGTGTTCACCTTCCCCTGAGCAGGCGTCCACCTTCCTGTGAGCAGGTGTCCACCTTTTCCTGAGCAAGTATTCACCTTCCCCTGAGCAGGTGTTCACCTTCCCCTGAGCAGGTATTCACCTTTCCCTGAGCAGGTGTCCACCTTCCACTGAGCAGGTGTACACCTTCCCCTGAGCAGGTATTCACCTTCCCCTGAGCAGGCGTCCACCTTCCCGTGAGCAGGTGTCCACCTTTTCCCGAGCAACTATTCACCTTCCCCTGAGCAGGTGTTCACCTTCCCCTGAGCAGGTATTCACCTTCCCCTGAGCAGGTGATCACCTTCCACTGAGCAGGTGTACACCTTCCCCTGAGCAGGTATTCACCTTCCCCTGAGCAGGTGTTCACCTTCCACTGAGCAGGTGTACACCTTCCCCTGAGCAGGTGTTCACCTTCCCCTGAGCAGGTGTTCATCTTCCCCTGAGCAGGTATTCACCTTCCCTGAGCAGGTGATCACCTTCCACTGAGCAGGTGTACACCTTCCCCTGAGCAGGTATTCACCTTCCCCTGAGCAGGTGTTCACCTTCCACTGAGCAGGTGTACACCTTCCCCTGAGCAGGTGTTCACCTTCCTAGCAGGTGTTCCTTCCCCTGAGCAGGTATTCACCTTCCCCTGAGCAGGTGTTCACCTTCCACTGAGCAGGTGTACACCTTCCCCTGAGCAGGTATTCACCTTCCCCTGAGCAGGCGTCCACCTTCCCCTGAGCAGGTGTCCACCTTTTCCTGAGCAAGTATTCACCTTACCCCTTAGCAGGTGTCCACCTTCCTCTGAGCAGGTGTTCACCTTCCCCTTAGCAGGTATTCACCTTCCCCTGAGCAGGTATTCACCTTCCCCTGATCAGGCGTCCACCTTCCCCTCAGCAGGTGTTCACCTTCCCCTTAGCAGGTGTCCACCTTCCCCTGAGCAGGTGTTCACCTTCCCCTTAGCAGGTGTCCACCTTCCCTTGAGCAGGTATTCACCTTCCCCTGAGCAGGTATTCACCTTTCCTGATCAGGCGTCCACCTTCCCCTGATCAGGCGTCCACCTTCCCCTTAGCAGGTGTCCACCTTTCCCTGAGCAGGTGTTCACCTTCCCCTTAGCAGGTGTCCACCTTCCCTGAGCAGGTGTTCTCCTTCCCCTTAGCAGGTGTCCACCTTCCCCTGAGCAGGTGTTCACCTTCCCTGAGCAAGTATTCACCTTCCCTGAGCAGGTGTTCACCTTCCCCTGATCAGGCGTCCACCTTCCCCTGAGCAAGTGACCGTCCTCCCCTGTGCAAGTGTCTGCTTTCCTTGAGCAAGTGACTGCCCTCCCCTGCACAGGTGTCCACCTCCCTCAAGCAGGTGTCCGCCTGCCCCTGAAAATTTGTCGACATTCCCCTGAGCATGTGCCCACCCTCCCTACGGAGGCATCTGCCTTCCCCTGGCCAGGTGTCCGGCTTGCATTGAGCAGGTGTCCGGCTTTCATTGAGCAGGTGTCCGCTTCCCATTGAGCAGGTGTCCGGCTTGCATTGAGCAGGTATCCGCTTCCCATTGAGCAGGTGTCCTCCTCCCCTGAGCAGGTATCCATCTTCCCTGAGCAGGTGTAAGCCCTCCCCTTGAGCAGAGTAGGTGTCTGCCCTCCACTTGATCAGGTGTCCTCCCTCCCCTGATAGATCTCCGCCACCCCCTGAGCAGGTTTCCACTCTCCCCTGGTGTCTGCTTCATCATGATCCCCTTTTATGTGGAAATATAAGCTGTTCATTCTGTGGCTTTTTGCTCTTCCTCATAGTGGGAACCCTAAGTAGAAGACCACTGTGTGAAACCTTTGTGTAAACTGTGACTCTCAAAGTACATTGTGTGTGTGTTGTTTTCTTTTTTATATATATAAATATCCCCATCATTTTTTGGCTATGGTTTTACCATGCCTCTTTATACCCCATCGTCCCTGATATTTGTTTCGAGGGAGTGATTCCATCTAATAATGCAGCATCCTGACATCTTGTGCAATAAATCTTTCAAAATTGCTTCCTTGTGGGGATGTTCTGCGCTGTGCTGGAGGTTTGGAACTCTTCTGGAGGTCTATGGAGTGGGGGATATGAAAATTGTCTTTTTCCTGTGAACCTCCTGGACTTTGTAGAAGAGTTGGAAAATATATGCTTCACTTTTGTGTTTCTCCTTCCATCTTCCCTTCACCAAGAAAAAGGAGCAGAGGGAGTGGTTTCAGGATCTGACTACACAGGGTCTATTTGTAGTCTGTCGCCATGGAGACACATAGACCCATAGAATCTACCTTTTTTTCTTCTTTTACTTTATTTTTCTATCTTCATTTTCTTCTTTATGCATTAAAGAAATATCAACTTGAAAAAATCCACATATTTACATGATACATGACATTCACACCCAGAGAAATCAAAGGACCGTTATGTATCAAGCAACGTTTCGCCGATAAAGCCCGTCCTCAGGGCTACACAAATGACCTATGTCTTACTAAGTTAAAGGGGTTGTTTCTTTCCAGAAAAACCTAGTCCCTCGGTGCAGTTTATTTAAAAGAAAAAAATTTCTCAACATCCCCTGGTCCAATACTGACTTTCAACCACTTCTCCTGGCATCTGACTGCAGCACTGTCCACAAACAACGTGATGTTCCATCTACATAGGCAGAGCGGCTGAACTCACTCACTGGCAAGGTGTCGGTGCTGCAGACAAAGGCACATACCAGGAGCAAGGTTGGAGATTATTCCGGACCGGGGGAGGGTGAGTAAAGCATGATTTTTATTTTTTCTTAATACATAACAAACTGCAGGGATTTTCTGAAAGGCTCAGTTAGGCCACCCTAGTTGGGATTTTGGGGGGCACATGGTGTAATATCATGCTTTTTTTAAATCCTAGGCATTAAATCAATTTCTAGAAAATTATTATCTAGTGCAAAAAGTGCATATTTCTGGCAGATGTGCGTGATTTCAAAGCAGGAAATTCTTATATTTTCCTTTTTAGCCTCTGAATGCAGCGAGGGACACTAATGGCGTTATTAGTATGTCACAGGACGCCTCTTCCCCGGGATCTGTGCTAATAAAGCCGCGCTCGCTGTAACAGCCTCGTCCTTGGAATTAGCGCACATGATGGATGCCGACATCTCTGTTCTTAATGTATATATTTAGCTTTGCTTCCTCTAATCACAACATATTCCGCTCCCGTCACGCTGCTAAATTACCGCAAACACATTATGTTTCTCCACATCGTCGGCTTATGTGTCACACAGTGAGTGGCGGCGTAGAAGTGAGGATGAAAGTGATCTCGTCGGATCTCGGTGCGTAAGATCCAAGGTCACATATATCACAGGGATTATCAGGTTATTAGACTTCCTGATGCTATGGAGCAACCTTTAAGCCCCCCCCGTTGCACTTGTCCTGCAGCGATGACATCACGTTCCATCCATGTGACTTCTGCAGCCAATCGCATGTTTGGTAGAAGATGCTAACGCCAGTGATTGGCTGCAGAAGGTCACACGGATGGACGTGACATCACTGCTGCAGAACTACTAGACGTGGACCAATGGACCAAAAGGGCTAGAACATGGGATTTTTTTTTTCCGGTCACATGTATGGTCAGGTTACAGCCCCTTTAAACCTCACATCAAGCATTTAACAGCTTAAAGGGGTTTATCCGCTAGATACATGTGTCCATAGATATGTGACCACTACTGGTTGGGAACGTTTCTGAGATCAGGACTCCCAGATTCCCCAGGATGAATAGACCAGTAGTGCCCATGTGTTCGTGACCACCACTCCATTCACTTCTATGGAATGGCAAAACTGTTGATCTCTTATTATCCCCATAGAAGTGAATGAAGTGGTGGTCACGCATGCACACTACCGCTTCATCCACACTGCAGAAATTGAGACATCACTCCATTCACTTCTATGGGAATGGCAAACAGTTGGTCTCTTAGTACCCCCATAGAAGTGAATGGAGTGGTGGTCCCGCATGCACACACCCGCTTCATCCACACTGCAGAAATTGAGACATCACTCCATTCACTTCTATGGGAATGGCAAACTGTTGGTCTCTTAGTACCCCCATAGAAGTGAATGGAGTGGTGGTCCCGCATGCACACCACCGCTTCATCCACACTGCAGAAATTGAGACATCACTCCATTCACTTCTATGGGAATGGCAAACAGTTGGTCTCTTATTACCCCCCATAGAAGTGAATGGAGTGGTAGACCCGCATGCACACCTTCGCTTATCCACACTGTATAAATTGAGACCCTGGTTATTTAGGTCCAAGCTGTGATTTCTTCTCCAGCCATAATGCATTGATCAGCTATCCTGTGCTCTATTAACTTTTATGAGATGGTTTCTCCATCAGCATGGTAGAAGTCAATGGAGGAGTTGTTAGATCTTATAAACCATCACTTTATACAAAAGGAGATTTTTGTTACTCCCATTCTTGATATCCGTGGGGAAGTCCTAGCAGTTATCCTGTCCTGTGCTCCATTCATTTATATGGGAATGGAGACTTGGCTATCTCCATCACTCCATAGAAGTAAATGGAGCTGTAGTCTGGTTGGTCACACATGGACACTACAGTTAAATTCACATTATGGAATCCCAACTTTTGGGACAAGTGGCAATCGTATATTTATTTCCTATTGTGAGCTCCATTTACTTCTAAGGGACTGAGTACAGTACCTCTGTCAGTATCATCAAAGTCAGTGCATTGCACATTACTATCCATACCTGGGACTTTGGGATCTGTGCAGTGGCCCAGAGGTCAGACCCGCCAGCCGTTATACATCTACCACCTGTTTAAGGCTCCATTCATTTCTATAGGACCGAGAGCTCAGCTGTCTTCATCACTTCCATAAAGTAAATGGATCAGTGGTTACAAACGTGCACTACTGCTCAATCTATACAAAGGCATTTGAGACCCCAATCTTGGAGGCAGTGGGAGTCAGACCCTGGTGATAATACATTTCTCACCTTTTCTCTGCTCCATTTAGTTCTGTGGGACTAATCTCTATGAGTATCATAGAAGTCAATGCTGCAGTTGTCATGATTTGCACTTTAATTTCCACAGAGGAAACTTTAAGACCCAAATATTGGGATCTTTAGCAGGTCCAAGCAGTCAGCCCCCCAGAAATCATACATTGATACATTGATCACCTGTCATGTGCTCCATTCACTTCTATGGGGCTAATGGCTCAGCTATCATCTTCATTCCCATGGAACAATGATCACTTGGGCACAGTATGCTCCATCCACACATTCTTGGGGACATTGGGAATCCATGTGGTCAGACCTCCAGCGATCATATATTTATCACATATCTTATGCTCCATTTACTTTTATGGGACTGAATTCTCCGTCAGTCTCATGTAAGTCAATGGAGCAGTTGTCACATGTTGCACATTACTATCCACACACGGACTTTTGGACACCAATTTTAGGATCTGTGGTCAGTCCCAGCCATTTGTCCTGGGCGCCGTTCACTTCTACAAGACTGATGGTTTGCTATTCCTTCATTCCCACAATTGTGCATGCACAATACTGCTCCATCCACACAATATAATGTGAGACCTCCATTTAGTGAACAGTGGGAGTCAAAGCGGTCAGATCCCAGCGATAATACATTCATCAACTGAGCTCGTTCCCTTCTATGGGACTGACTATCTCCATCAGTATCATACAAGTCATTGTAAGTAGTTGTCATGGGTTGCAGTTTATATCACATAGGGGACTTTAGAACCCAATCTCAAGATTGTGGGGGTTCCCAGCAGTCAGACCCCAGCTACCATACATTAATCAACTGTCATAATCTCCATTCACTTCTATGGGACTGCTAGTTTGACTATCCTTTCATTCCCATCATCGTGCTGCACAATACCTCTAAATTCACACAATAATCTGCGATACCTCCATTCTTGAGTTCAGTGGGAGTCAATGTGGTGAGACCCAGCGATCATACATTTCCCACTAAGCTGTGCTTCATTTACTTCTATGAGACTGACTATCCCCATCAATATCTAGAAGTCAATGGAAAGTTGGCATGCATTGCAATCACTATCCCAACACAGTACTTTCAGACCCAATCTTAGGAAGGGGTATCACCAAGCATACATAATCACTGTCCTGAGCTCCGTTCACTTCTATGGGACTGATGCGTTGGCTTTCTCCTTCATTCCGTGATCGTGCTTGCAAAATATGCTAAAATTACCCAATAAAATGCGAGACCTCCGTTCTTGGGGAATAGCTGAAGTCATAGAGATGAGACCCCAGCTATCATACATCATCACCTAAGATGTGTCCATTCACTTCTATGGGACTATTTCCATATTAAACACGATTTTGGAGAGTAGTTGTCATGCGTCGCACTATCCTGACTTTTGGACACCACTTTTGGTCCCAGTGTGGGGGTCCAGTGGTCAGCCTCCAATCTTGGGGATAGGTGATAGATTAGTAGGACCCCCTAGTGGTGGAGCCCGCAGAGCATTCCCTGACGGTCGTCCATCTATCTGCAGTTGCGCGGTGCCAATACCTGCTCGCCACATGTGGAGACGACGTCCGTAACATTTAAACTTGTTTATTCTTCACATGCTTTTTTGGCTTTTTTTCGGGGGATTTTTTAATTGACTATAAATCAAATGGGCACGTGAAAAATGAAGGCAATTAGCAGAAAAGCATTTTGCCATACATCCTGCATACCGGAGCGGAAAGTGCCCGGATAGTGATTTAAATGTCCAATGAAGGGTGCTCCGACCCCCATGAAAGCCCTTTTAAATTTGGAGTCTAATTAATGACAGACCTTTGTTTGCTCCCTGATAGATTATAGGTTACATCAGAATACAGAATATCTCCAGCGCTCCC
>JARQOD010000010.1:34648188-34665174 GCA_033576555.1 Oophaga sylvatica | reverse complement strand
GTGGGGATGTTCTGCGCTGTGCTGGAGGTTTGGAACTCTTCTGGAGGTCTATGGAGTGGGGGATATGAAAATTGTCTTTTTCCTGTGAACCTCCTGGACTTTGTAGAAGAGTTGGAAAATATATGCTTCACTTTTGTGTTTCTCCTTCCATCTTCCCCTTCACCAAGAAAAAGGAGCAGAGGGAGTGGTTTCAGGATCTGACTACACAGGGTCTATTTGTAGTCTGTCGCCATGGAGACACATAGACCCATAGAATCTACCTTTTTTTCTTCTTTTACTTTATTTTTCTATCTTCATTTTCTTCTTTATGCATTAAAGAAATATCAACTTGAAAAAATCCACATATTTACATGATACATGACATTCACACCCAGAGAAATCAAAGGACCGTTATGTATCAAGCAACGTTTCGCCGATAAAGCCCGTCCTCAGGGCTACACAAATGACCTATGTCTTACTAAGTTAAAGGGGTTGTTTCTTTCCAGAAAAACCTAGTCCCTCGGTGCAGTTTATTTAAAAGAAAAAAATTTCTCAACATCCCCTGGTCCAATACTGACTTTCAACCACTTCTCCTGGCATCTGACTGCAGCACTGTCCACAAACAACGTGATGTTCCATCTACATAGGCAGAGCGGCTGAACTCACTCACTGGCAAGGTGTCGGTGCTGCAGACAAAGGCACATACCAGGAGCAAGGTTGGAGATTATTCCGGACCGGGGGAGGGTGAGTAAAGCATGATTTTTATTTTTTCTTAATACATAACAAACTGCAGGGATTTTCTGAAAGGCTCAGTTAGGCCCACCCTAGTTGGGATTTTGGGGGGCACATGGTGTAATATCATGCTTTTTTTAAATCCTAGGCATTAAATCAATTTCTAGAAAATTATTATCTAGTGCAAAAAGTGCATATTTCTGGCAGATGTGCGTGATTTCAAAGCAGGAAATTCTTATATTTTCCTTTTTAGCCTCTGAATGCAGCGAGGGACACTAATGGCGTTATTAGTATGTCACAGGACGCCTCTTCCCCGGGATCTGTGCTAATAAAGCCGCGCTCGCTGTAACAGCCTCGTCCTTGGAATTAGCGCACATGATGGATGCCGACATCTCTGTTCTTAATGTATATATTTAGCTTTGCTTCCTCTAATCACAACATATTCCGCTCCCGTCACGCTGCTAAATTACCGCAAACACATTATGTTTCTCCACATCGTCGGCTTATGTGTCACACAGTGAGTGGCGGCGTAGAAGTGAGGATGAAAGTGATCTCGTCGGATCTCGGTGCGTAAGATCCAAGGTCACATATATCACAGGGATTATCAGGTTATTAGACATCCTGATGCTATGGAGCAACCTTTAAGCCCCCCCCCGTTGCACTTGTCCTGCAGCGATGACATCACGTTCCATCCATGTGACTTCTGCAGCCAATCGCATGTTTGGTAGAAGATGCTAACGCCAGTGATTGGCTGCAGAAGGTCACACGGATGGACGTGACATCACTGCTGCAAACTACTAGACGTGGACCAATGGACCAAAAGGGCTAGAACATGGGATTTTTTTTTTCCGGTCACATGTATGGTCAGGTTACAGCCCCTTTAAACCTCACATCAAGCATTTAACAGCTTAAAGGGTTTATCCGCTAGATACATGTGTCCATAGATATGTGACCACTACTGGTTGGGAACGTTTCTGAGATCAGGACTCCCAGATTCCCCAGGATGAATAGACCAGTAGTGCCCATGTGTTCGTGACCACCACTCCATTCACTTCTATGGGAATGGCAAACTGTTGATCTCTTATTATCCCCATAGAAGTGAATGAAGTGGTGGTCACGCATGCACACTACCGCTTCATCCACACTGCAGAAATTGAGACATCACTCCATTCACTTCTATGGGAATGGCAAACAGTTGGTCTCTTAGTACCCCCATAGAAGTGAATGGAGTGGTGGTCCCGCATGCACACCACCGCTTCATCCACACTGCAGAAATTGAGACATCACTCCATTCACTTCTATGGGAATGGCAAACTGTTGGTCTCTTAGTACCCCCATAGAAGTGAATGGAGTGGTGGTCCCGCATGCACACCACCGCTTCATCCACACTGCAGAAATTGAGACATCACTCCATTCACTTCTATGGGAATGGCAAACAGTTGGTTCTTATTACCCCCCATAGAAGTGAATGGAGTGGTAGACCCGCATGCACACCTTCGCTTCATCCACACTGTATAAATTGAGACCCTGGTTATTTAGGTCCAAGCTGTGATTTCTTCTCCAGCCATAATGCATTGATCAGCTATCCTGTGCTCTATTAACTTTTATGAGACTGGTTCTCTCCATCAGCATGGTAGAAGTCAATGGAGGAGTTGTTAGATCTTATAAACCATCACTTTATACAAAAGGAGATTTTTGTTACTCCCATTCTTGATATCCGTGGGGAAGTCCTAGCAGTTATCCTGTCCTGTGCTCCATTCATTTATATGGGAATGGAGACTTGGCTATCTCCATCACTCCCATAGAAGTAAATGGAGCTGTAGTCTGGTTGGTCACACATGGACACTACAGTTAAATTCACATTATGGAATCCCAACTTTTGGGACAAGTGGCAATCGTATATTTATTTCCTATTGTGAGCTCCATTTACTTCTAAGGGACTGAGTACAGTACCTCTGTCAGTATCATCAAAGTCAGTGCATTGCACATTACTATCCATACCTGGGACTTTTGGGATCTGTGCAGTGGCCCAGAGGTCAGACCCGCCAGCCGTTATACATCTACCACCTGTTTAAGGCTCCATTCATTTCTATAGGACCGAGAGCTCAGCTGTCTTCATCACTTCCATAAAAGTAAATGGATCAGTGGTTACAAACGTGCACTACTGCTCAATCTATACAAAGGCATTTGAGACCCCCAATCTTGGAGGCAGTGGGAGTCAGACCCCTGGTGATAATACATTTCTCACCTTTTCTCTGCTCCATTTAGTTCTGTGGGACTAATCTCTATGAGTATCATAGAAGTCAATGCTGCAGTTGTCATGATTTGCACTTTAATTTCCACAGAGGAAACTTTAAGACCCAAATATTGGGATCTTTAGCAGGTCCAAGCAGTCAGCTCCCCCAGAAATCATACATTGATACATTGATCACCTGTCATGTGCTCCATTCACTTCTATGGGGCTAATGGCTCAGCTATCATCTTCATTCCCATGGAACAATGATCACTTGGGCACAGTACTGCTCCATCCACACATTCTTGGGGACATTGGGAATCCATGTGGTCAGACCTCCAGCGATCATATATTTATCACATATCTTATGCTCCATTTACTTTTATGGGACTGAATATCTCCGTCAGTCTCATGTAAGTCAATGGAGCAGTTGTCACATGTTGCACATTACTATCCACACACGGGACTTTTGGACACCAATTTTAGGATCTGTGGTCAGTCCCCAGCCATTTGTCCTGGGCGCCGTTCACTTCTACAAGACTGATGGTTTGCCTATCTCCTTCATTCCCACAATTGTGCATGCACAATACTGCTCCATCCACACAATATAATGTGAGACCTCCATTCTAGTGAACAGTGGGAGTCAAAGCGGTCAGATCCCCAGCGATAATACATTCACAACTGAGCTCCGTTCCCTTCTATGGGACTGACTATCTCCATCAGTATCATACAAGTCATTGAAGTAGTTGTCATGGGTTGCAGTTTACTATCACATAGGGGACTTTAGAACCCCAATCTCAAGATCTGTGGGGGTTCCCAGCAGTCAGACCCCAGCTACCATACATTAATCAACTGTCATAATCTCCATTCACTTCTATGGGACTGCTAGTTTGACTATCCCTTTCATTCCCATCATCGTGCATGCACAATACCTCTAAATTCACACAATAATCTGCGATACCTCCATTCTTGAGTTCAGTGGGAGTCAATGTGGTGAGACCCCCAGCGATCATACATTTCCCACCTAAGCTGTGCTTCATTTACTTCTATGAGACTGACTATCCCCATCAATATCATAGAAGTCAATGGAACAGTTGGCATGCATTGCACATCACTATCCCCACACAGTACTTTCAGACCCCAATCTTAGGAAGGGGTATCCACCAAGCATACACTAATCACCTGTCCTGAGCTCCGTTCACTTCTATGGGACTGATGCGTTGGCTTTCTCCTTCATTCCCGTGATCGTGCTTGCAAAATACTGCTAAAATTACCCAATAAAATGCGAGACCTCCGTTCTTGGGAATAGCTGAAGTCATAGAGATGAGACCCCCAGCTATCATACATCCATCACCTAAGATGTGCTCCATTCACTTCTATGGGACTATTTCCATATTAAACACGATTTTGGAGTAGTTGTCATGCGTCGCACTATCCTGACTTTTGGACACCACTTTTGGTCCCAGTGTGGGGGTCCCAGTGGTCAGCCTCCAATCTTGGGGATAGGTGATAGATTTAGTAGGACCCCCCTAGTGGTGGAGCCCGCAGACGCCATTCCCTGACGGTCGTCCATCTATCTGCAGTTGCGCGGTGCCAATACCTGCTCGCCACATGTGGAGACGACCGTCCGTAACATTAATCTTGTTTATTCTTCACATGCTTTTTTGGCTTTTTTTCCGGGGGATTTTTTAATTGACTATAAATCAAATGGCGCACGTGAAAAATGAAGGCAATTAGCAGAAAAGCATTTTGCCATACATCCTGCATACCGGAGCGGAAAGTGCCCGGATAGTGATTTAAATGTCACAATGAAGGGTGCTCCGACCCTCACTAAAAGCCTTTAATTCGGAGTCTAATTAATGACTGACCCTTTGTTCTGCTCCCTGATAGATTATAGGTTACATCAGAATACAGAATATCTCCAGCGCTCCCGTTTAGCGTACGCAGCACTTAACACCATTGGAGATTTTAAATGTAACTCGTTGCAGCGGCACCTTCACCCGACGCGCGTCGCGGCGGTTGCCTCCAGACCACACAGGGTTAAACGGATGATCTATCGGTCCCCGAAATGAGCTGATTTATTTAAAGGCCAGCGACATTAATATAAATTGCGTCGCGGAATCTGAAACCTCGGATATTAATATTATCTTTCAATATCTCGTAATGGGAAAATAAACGTTTCTGAAAGATAACCATTTACGCTGGATTAGACGTAAAACAAGGGAATCGATTCTTGGCTGTAAAATTAGTTGCATAGGATTTACAAAATATGGCTGGTTTCTATCAGAAATGGCGCCACCGTTGTCTGCAGGCCGTGTCTGGTATTGCAGCGTAGTTTCATTGAAGTGAAGGAACTCATTTTTTTTTTGGAGAATTCCTGAGGAAGCCCAAGGTTTTTTTTGTTTACGCAATCCATCCGTCCTGCGATTCCTGTGTGTGCCGAGCCCTCGCTGCCCACGTGCCTTCCTAATTGCTGCATCAACACCCCAGGTCCATGTGACCACCTGGACCTGAGGCTCAGAGGATCCACCTCACCTGGATTGAAGAACTCTATCAATGAAATTGACTTGCGGTGCAAAAAAAAACCCCTTTTGAGACAGGTTAGACTTTTCGCTTCCAAGAGCTAAGACCCCAGGATTGCTATGCTAAACATGAAACTGAGCTCTTCCAAACCCTTGAACCCATAATCGGCCAACCTTGTCTACCCAAGAAGTGGAACATTTGTTTGGCTGAACGCTCCCGCTAATTTGTCCAAAGTGATGGTCACAATGCTGACGCCCACACCGGTCAACAATGTGAAGAGGAAAAAGTTTGGAGAGGCGATCTAAGGTGAAGACTTGAGTCCACCTTGAGTAGTTTCCGTCTTCTCCAAGGAGTAGAATACTTGGCTGGAATCTTCTGACCTTTCATGTCAATGATCGGTGCGCCATTCCTAAATACTTGCTCATCTCACGTCACCTCTTAATGCAACAGAGAAGTCAATTTAAGGCTTCCGTAATTTCTGGACAGCGGCCAGGCGCATTGCGGTTAACCATGCCGTGGACTCCAATGTGTCACATCTACCGGCTGCTGAAGTTGGCCACATGTTTTTTTTTTAATTGGCTAAATTAATGGACAACTGTTCAGTATAAACAATAAGTCCGTCGTCTTGTGCCGGGAGCTTTGTGTTACCTGCAAGGCGTTAAGAAATTTTAAAGATTTTAAAGGACCAAATATGGGAATGTGTCCTCGGAAAAGGATCTAGTGTTTACATCAAGTTTTTATGTTAAATCTGACTTTTTTATATTTTGCTTTCATTTTTTCAGATCACTAGCATGATTAAAAAAATAAAAATAAAACTGGCCACTTTGCCTAATACTACACTCATGCTTCCTGTTCTGACTTTTCAGCAGTCACAGCTCACCTCCTCCCACTCCTATACAATGACAGATAACACCGCTATATACAATAGATAACACAGGATCCACCATCCACAATAGGTGATGTCACAGCTCACCTCCTCCCACTCCGATACAATGACAGATAACACCGCTATATACAGTAGATAACACAGGATCCACCATTCACAATAGGTGATGTCACAGCTCACCTCCTCCTCCTGTACAATGACTGATAACACCTATATATACAGTAGATAACACAGGATCCACCATTCACAATAGGTGATGTCACAGCTCACCTCCTCCTCCTGTACAATGACTGATAACACCTCTATATACAGTAGATAACACAGGATCCACCATTCACAATAGGTGATGTCACAGCTCACCTCCTCCTGTACAATGACTGATAACACCTCTATATACAGTAGATAACACAGGATCCACCATCCACAATAGGTGATGTCACAGCTCACCTCCTCATCCTTCTGTACAATTACTGATAACACCTCTATATACAGTAGATAACACAGGATCCACCATCCACAATAGGTGATGTCACAGCTCACCTCCTCCTCCTGTATAATGACTGATAACACCTCTATATACAGTAGATAACACAGGATCCACCATCCACAATAGGTGATGTCACAGCTCACCTCCTCCTCCTGTATCAATGACTGATAACACCTCTATATACAGTAGATAACCCAGGATCCACCATTCACAATAGGTGATGTCACAGCTCACCTCCTCCTCCTGTACAATGACTGATAACACTTCTATATACAGTAGATAACACCAGGATCCACCATTCCCAATAGGTGATGTCACAGCTCACCTCGTCCTCCTGTACAATGACTGATAACACCTCTATATACAGTAAATAACACAGGATCCACCATTCCCAATAGGTGATGTCACAGCTCACCTCTCCTCCTGTACAATGACTGATATCACCTCTATATACAGTAGATAACACAGGATCCACCATTCACAATAGCTGATGTCACAGCTCACCTCCTCCTCCTGTACAATGACTGATAACACCTCTATATACAGTAGATAACACAGGATCCCCATTCACAATAGGTGATGTCACAGCTCACCTCCTCCTCCTGTACAATGACTGATAACACCTCTATATACAGTAGATAACACAGGATCCTCCATTCACAATAGATGATGTCACAGCTCACCTCCTCCTCCTGTACAATGACTGATAACACCTCTATATACAGTAGATAACACAGGATCCACCATTCACAATAAGTGATGTCACAGCTCACCTCCTCCTCCTGTACAATAACTGATAACACCTCTATATACAGTAGATAACACAGGATCCACCCTCCACAATAGGTGATGTCACAGCTCACCTCCTCATCCTTCTGTACAATTACTGATAACACCTCTATATACAGTAGATAACACAGGACCACCATCCACAATATGTGATGTCACAGCTCACCTCCTCCTCCTGTATAATGACTGATAACACCTCTATAACAGTAGATAACACAGGATCCACCATTCACAATAGGTGATGTCACAGCTCACTCCTCCTCC
This sequence comes from Oophaga sylvatica, assembly GCA_033576555.1. Classification (NCBI taxonomy): domain Eukaryota; kingdom Metazoa; phylum Chordata; class Amphibia; order Anura; family Dendrobatidae; genus Oophaga; species Oophaga sylvatica. The sequence goes on along the minus strand of JARQOD010000010.1, from coordinate 34,657,281 downwards.
TGTACAATGACAGATAACACCTCTATATACAGTAGATAACCCAGGATCCACCATTCACAATAGGTGATGTCACAGCTCACCTCCTCCTCCTGTACATGACTGATAACACCTCTATATACAGTAGATAACACAGGATCCACCATTCCCAATAGGTGATGTCACAGCTCACCTCCTCCTCCTGTACATGACTGATAACACCTCTATATACAGTAAATAACACAGGATCCTCCATTCACAATAGATGATGTCACAGCTCACCTCCTCCTCCTGTACAATGACTGATAACACCTCTATATACAGTAGATAACACAGGATCCACCATTCACAATATGTGATGTCATAACTCACCTCTTCCTCTGTACAATGACTGATATCACCTCTATATACAGTAGATAACCCAAGATCCACCATTCACAATAGCTGATGTCACAGCTCACCTCCTCCTCCTGTACAATGACTGATAACACCTCTATATACAGTAGATAACACAGGATCCACCATTCACAATATGTGATGTCATACTCACCTCTTCCTCCTGTACAATGACTGATATCACCTCTATATACAGTAGATAACACAGGATCCACCATTCACAATAGCTGATGTCACAGCTCACCTCCTCCTCCTGTACAATGACTGATAACACCTCTATATACAGTAGATAACACAGGAGCCACCATCCACAATAGTGATGTCACAGCTCACCTCCTCCTCCTGTATAATGACTGATAACACCTCTATATACAGTAGATAACACAGGATCCACCATTCACAATAGGTGATGTCCACAGCTCACCTCCTCCTCCTGTACAATGACTGATAACACCTCTATATACAGTAGATAACCCAGGATCCACCATTCACAATAGGTGATGTCACAGCTCACCTCTCCTCCTGTACAATGACTGATAACACTTCTATATACAGTAGATAACACAGGATCCACCATTCCAATAGGTGATGTCACAGCTCACCTCTCCTCCTGTACAATGACTGATAACACCTCTATATACAGTAAATAACACAGGATCCACCATTCCAATAGGTGATGTCACAGCTCACCTCTTCCTCCTGTACAATGACTGATAAACACCTCTATATACAGTAGATAACACAGGATCCACCATTCACAATAGCTGATGTCACAGCTCACCTCCTCCTCCTGTACAATGACTGATAATACCTCTATATACAGTAGATAACACAGGATCCACCATTCACAATAGCTGATGTCACAGCTCACCTCCTCCTCCTGTACAATGACTGATAACACCTCTATATACAGTAGATAACACAGGATCCTCCATTCACAATAGATGATGTCACAGCTCACCTCCTCCTCCTGTGCAATGACTGATAACACCTCTATATGCAGTAGATAACACAGGATCCACCATTCACAATAAGTGATGTCACAGCTCACCTCCTCCTCCTGTACAATGACTGATAACACCTCTATATACAGTAGATAACACAGGATCCTCCATTCACAATAGATGATGTCACAGCTCACCTCCTCCTCCTGTACAATGACTGATAACACCTCTATATACAGTAGATAACACAGGATCCACCATTCACAATAGGTGATGTCACAGCTCACCTCCTCCTCCTGTACAATGACTGATAACACCTCTATATACAGTAGATAACACAGGGTCCACCATTCACAATAGGTGATGTCACAGCTCACCTCCTCACTCCTGAACAATGACAGATAACACCTCTATATACAGTAGATAACACAGGATCCACCATTTCCCCAATAGTGATGTCACAGCTCACCTCTCTCCTCCTGTACAATTACTGATAACACCTCTATATACAGTAGAAAACACAGGATCCACCATCTCACAATAGGTTGATGTCACAGCTCACCTCCTCCTCCTGTACAATGACTGATAACACCTCTATATACAGTAGATAACACAGGATCCACCATTCACAATAGTGATGTCACACAGCTCACCTCCTCCTCCTGTACAATGACTGATAACACCTCTATATACAGTAGATAACACAGATACCACCATTCACAATAGGTGATGTCACAGCTCACCTCCTCCTCCTGTACAATGACTGATAAACACCTCTATATACAGTAATAACACAGGATCCACCATTCACAATAGTGATGTCACAGCTCACCCTCCTCCTGTACAATGACTGATAACACCTCTATATACAGTAGATAACACAGGATCCACCATTCACAATAGGTGATGTCACAGCTCACCTCCTACCTCCTGTACAATGACTGATAACACCTCTATATACAGTAGATAACACAGGATCCACCATTCACAATAGTGATGTCACAGCTCACCTCCTCCTCCTGTACAATGACTGATAACACCTCTATATACAGTAGATAACACAGGAACCACCATTCACAATAGGTGATGTCACAGCTCACCTCTTCCTCCTGTACAATGACTGATATCACCTCTATATACAGTAGATAACACAGGATCCACCATTCACAATAGTGATGTCACAGCTCACCTCCTCCTCTTCCTGTACAATGACTGTACATCTCTATATACAGTAGATAACACAGGATCCCACCATTCACAATAAGTGATATCACAGCTCACCTCCTCCTCTTCCTGTACAATGACTGCTCAATAGGATGAGATCCGTTTTAGTGCTGCTTGTGTCAGTGTGGCTAATGAAAACCGGCAGCATGAATCTAATATTAGCCCTAATATCTGGTGCAAATAAAAATGACATTTCTATTCTAATGATGTGGAAAAATGTAACTTTTAAAACAATACTTTTAACATAAACGTCCCTGATTTCAGCAATTGGTCGTTTTCTGAAGACACATTCCTGTTTCTAGGCAGCACAGTCATTGATAGCCCTTAGGCAAAGCTCACATCATTATATTTCAAAAAAATTATTTGATTTCCATCCAGAAAAGCAATATAAGTTTTTAATCTGCATAATTATTCTATTTTTTTTTACATCAGCATTATTAAAGTTTACAAGACCAAATAGTTTCCTATGTTAATATTTGTAATATAAGCTGTTAAAATCAGAATCTATATGTGCGGCATCGACCTATTTTTTTGCGAGTCTCATACTGAATATGGAGGATACTTGTGCATGCTGCCATTTTTTTCCGCACCATTCAGTACACAGTGACTGGCGGCTGTAAGCATGCCTGGACATTTTGATTGACAGCGTCCCGGGGCGTGCTTTATGGCTGCCAATCACTGAAAGCTGGTGGCATGACTGAAAGCTGGCGGCTTTCAGGAGGAAGATCAAGGACACTGGTGAAGATCAAGGACACTTGTGCATGGAAAGTATCGGTGTGCAGTCATCTTAGGCTTTAATTTTTTATCGTCCATCATTTTCTTTTTATCCAATTCTTTTCCTTTCTTGGGTGGAATTCTTCTTGGTAATCCAGAGATAGATGGGAGAATTGGGATTCAAAATAGAAACCTAAAGTGATGCCCCTCGTAAAGGACACCACGCTTGTTGTGACTATTTGTGGAAAACCAAACTATTGCTTCTTGTTTTTTGGAAAACGGCCAAAGATCCCCATAATTTAGATCTACAGACTTCATTAAGACCCTGATGGATCTATCTAGGCTAGCACAAGATCGATCTTCCTAAAGAGCATTCATCCAGATGACCCTGGTGGACCTATCTAGGCTTACACAGATCGATCTTCCTAAAGCGCATTCATCCAGAAGACCCTGGTGGACCTATCTAGGCTTACACAAAATCGATCTTCCTACAGAGCATTCATCCAGAAGACCCTGGTGGATCTATCTAGACTTACACAAGATCGATTTTCCCTACAGAGCATTCATCCAGAAGACCCTGGTGGACCTATCTAGGCTTACACAAGATCGATCTTCCTACAGAGCATTCATCCAGAAGAACCTGGTGGACCTATCTAGGCTTACACAATATCAATCTTCCTACAGAGCATTCATCCAGAAGACCCTGGTGGACCTATCTAGGCTTTAACAAGATCGATCTTCCTACAGAGCATTCATCCAGAAGACCCTGGTGGACCTATCTAGCTTACACAAGATCAATCTTCCTACAGAGCATTCATCCAGATTACTCTGGTGGATCTGTCTAGGCTTACACAAGATCAATCCTCCTACAGAGCATTCATCCAGAAGACCCTGGTGGAGCTGTCTAGGCTTACACAAGATCGATCTTCCTAAAGATTGTTTATCCATCAAGTCACCATGGCTGTAGATCGAGCCAAAGGCTGTTATATAAAAAATAAGACGAGTACAGCGCTGGGGTCTCAGTCTAGATTCCCAAAAACTGAGAACCATTCAGTGTAATGGGTGCACTTTGGACTTCATTTGGTAGTGTCCATTTTTTAGGTAGACCAACAGTGTAGTAGACTAAGTTTTATGAAGGACACCACTAAAATGAGAGTCTAAAGTTGCTCCTTCTCAATCCTGTTTTTCGGGGATGCAGTGTTTTTGAACCTCTAAGAGCAGGAATGGAGGCAAACGGTTGATCGCTGGGGTTCCTGTGTTTGGAGAGGGGTTTACTCAGTGGTGTACTCTTGCCTCCTGTGCCAGTATCGGAGAATTTGTCTCCATAGCACAATGTTGCTTTTTAGAGCTAATAAGTTGCATATATTCCACACATCGCTCGTACATCTCGCACCTTTATCTTCTCCTGAAGCCGTCAATCATAAGCACAATTACCATTGTAAGCGATGGCATTTCTTATGGCCGGAGATAGACACTTTTGGAATAAGCATATAGCATTTCTTATAAATGAGGCCCATCTTTCTTCACATTATTACTCGATAATGCCGGGGAATCATTCTAATGTCTTCTGATGATAATGTAACCACTGAGAACATTGGTTTAATGCATCTTCAAGATTACATTTCCTTCTCATGGCGGAGCTGAGATAGCGGCTCGCAGCTCCCAGACGGAGTAATGAATGCGGTAACATAGTCCAAGATCTTTTTGTAACTTCAATCCATATTTTTTTCAGTTTAAGACTTGTTATCTCCATCTTTGGAGCCAATAACCTTTATCAATGGAGGACGGGGAATTTTAGTGATATGGAATGTGTCTAATTTCATATGAAGCCATTGCTCCCATCAGTCTGTTTTCGGGGAATTGGAGGAAATCCATTCTCTATATCTTCTCTGGTTTGACTTGGATCCAGTTGCCCTGTGCTAATCCCTCCCTGACCAACTGTGCTCCACTCTAGTCAATGTTGACTTTATAAACGTGACTTCAAATATAAGGTGAAAGCAGAATCTCCATTTGCAGACAGCTGTTTTGGGATTCTTGCCTCTCATCAGTGCAAAGTAAAAAGACTGGTTAGCCAGGATGAGACACCTTTTGATGCCATGGTCTAAGAGTTTAAGTCCGTGATCCGACGGCCGACGACTACAAATGTGGTCACAGGACCAGGGTCGTGTGAATCTTATTTTTCCACTTTAGTAAATATTGGCCATTTATGTATGATTTGGGATACAAGGTAATACTAGAGTTTCCATTTGCACACATCTGTAGTGGGATTTTTGCCCCTCATCAGTGCAGATTACTAGACTGGTTGACCAGGTGAGACTTCTTTGATGAGTTGGTCTAAGGGTTTAGGTTTCTCCCTTTAAAGGGGGCCATCAAGTTGGCATAGGGAAACTCATAAACCATGCAATGATATCCGGGAATTAAAAGATGCAAATGACTTCTTCCGCCATAAGTGAAGCTAATTTCTGGGTTGAAGTTTTAGCAAATTATTTGGGTTCCACCAACTTTTCAGAAAAGCGTCGAAGGTGGAGAAAAAAAAGTTGACTATTTTTGCAAGCCACACAAAAATTCAACGTTGTGGGAGACCCTTTGTAAATTGCTCCTGCATACTGTATATTATTTTTAGTTATATGGGTGTGATTTATGGGAATGTACACCGGGTGAGGGGGCTTTAAGCTAATGTGTGGCTCGTTCATAATTGTTTGGACCCATGTTATGAATGTGCTAGAGATGGTTTCTGAGCAGAGGCTCCCTCTGGTGGTTACAGACAGTACTGAACCTTTCAGCGAGGAATGGCAATCTGGGATCACGGACTGGTCTGATATAAGGGAGGTTCCCTCCCATGATGGTTGCCGGTGATCAATTGTTCTTGTCTCAATTGTGGTTCCTGGTTCATTTGGAAGCTTGCTGAGTCTTGCCTGCATCTTCTGCTATCAGATAAGATATTTTCTGCTTTTTTTTGTGCTTGCTTTTTGCATTGTTCCCTGCACTTCTGTGGAGGTCAGCCAGGTCCCCTCCGGGGGCTTGTGCTCCTCTCAGTTTATCTGAAGCCACTGTTGTTTGTTCATTTGCTTTTTCCTGTTTTTTCAGTGGCTGCGGCTTAGTTTTGTTACACCAGAGAACTGATTTAGGTGGTAGAGGTCGTGTGATCTCAGGTGTTTTTGCAATCAGAAGAGTTGGGATTTTTTAGGGGTTTTTTTTGGATTGCAGTGAGTATCCTTTCCTGTACTTTTCTGTCTAGACAGATTGGGCCCCAGCGTTTGCTCATTCTATTTCTGTCTGTGTCCGTGCTTCTTCTTGTCTAACCGCCATTACATGTTTGGGGGCTTCCTATTTTCTCTGGGGATCTGCTCCAGGGCAGATAGCTTTCATCTTTCTGCCTTTAGGTGTAGTTATCTCTCAGGCTGTTACGAGGCGTCTAGGATCACCGTAGGAACGCTCCACGGCTACCCCTAGTTGTGTGGTTAGTTCAGGTTACTGCAATCCAATAGGTTCCAGCCTCTCTGGTGTATTGCCGTATTTGCTTATTCTCCTCAGCTACCAAAACACAACAGACCCACCTTACATGGGAAGGAGCTGGAGGTCGCCCACTTTTAGTTGCTGCTGTTGAGCACCTTCTCCTCGGTGAGCAGAACTTCTTTTCGTCTTTCTCTAGGAACAGAAAACCTTTCCTAAATATTTCAAACTTTTCCTCTTTTCTTGGCTTCCGTGATTGATATTCCGGACTAACAGAATAACATCTGAATTTTTCCTTAATCTCCTCCAGGTTTCGAGCACTTCTGTGAAACGACGTATCAGATGAGTTTTGTTTTCGTCTTTCTAAGTCTTGGATGTTCTCGGGGATTGTATCCTATTGATGTGGATTTATCAGATGGGGATATATTGAGTGGTGGCATAAGCCGGGGACGGGGGAGACATCAGATCCCTTAATCAGAGATTACAAACGAGGATCTCATTCTCTTCATCTCCATCAAGATATGGGCACTTTGTAACCAACAGATGGAAATGCCATCAAACTAAATGTATGAGTGTACGGTGCAGACATCTAAGACATGCATATCATCCCTGCACTCGTAGAACCAAGACTGGTGTCTGCCAGCAGCGTAAATGTCACTGCTGGCATCTGTAGGATTTGGCACGTTCCTATGGTTGCAGCGTTTGCATCATTCATTGTCTTCATCTTCAACACTTCGTCCTTCTCTTTAAAATTAGCAATCGGATGATTGATTTGTGATTTCCAACTCTGATACCTGACACTTCTGCCGTAAAAATAGACCACATAGTATGAGAATATGGTCCTTGCCTACGGTACTCCCTTGGGTCTTTGCTACAATGGAGCTGTCATCTACACATGATCTTTGGCCACAGCCTCTTTCCGAGTGTCCATTAGTGCCCGTGCTCATGGGTTTCTGAGTGCCCATGGTCATGGTTCCCTTAGGTACAGCAAATAGCCACTTACAAGCAGAATCTCTAGAAGTAAGTGCATCTTCTGATTCTTATATTTTAGGGAATACTCCTTTTGAATCATTCAGCAGATTTCATCCAGCTCAAATAAAATTCTCTCCAGACCCCGATCCTCAGCTCTCCTCCTCGGATCGATCATCAGACTTTCCTCATTGACATCATCTATGTACTTCCGCCGCCACTTGATTTTTTTAAACCCCTTCCCAGCCCTTTAAAGAATCTGTCAACACTTACCTGCCCTAGCTCAAGGACAGGAAGAGCAGTCACGAAGGTGGGCAGGCAGATAAACGCTTCTTACAGGATCCTCTGATAACTTAACACAGGAAAAGCTACTTACGTTATCCATATCCAAGATCTGGCAGCCTGATCGATCCACTGTACAGCTCCTGACACTGCATAGTGGCCAGTCTCAGGTACTGCAGTTCCCCAATCATGCCTATGTCTAGGCATATTTTAGTGTCTCCATAGCTATTCTAATCATGAAATAAAGGATTTGACTGTATGGATTGAAGCTGGACTCATATCACAAGTAGTATCAACATCTGGCAGAGATGAGACAAGACACCGGGTTTCTCCACACCAGAAACTTACCTGGTTTCCAATCAAGGGTGTGCTGAATCTTTTTGTTGCTTTTATCTGTCGTAAGATCTACAATGATCTGATCAATCCTAAGAATGGGTCCTGTTATGTTTAGGTAGCTGAGGAGAAAAAGCAAAAACAGTAATACACCAGAGAGGCTGGAACCTATTGGATTGCAGTAACCTGAACTAACCACCACAACTAGAGGTAGCCGTGAAGCGTTCCTACGTTGATCCTAGACACCCTCGTCACAGCCTGAGAGATAACTACACCTAAAGGCAGAAAGAGGAAAGCTATCTGCCCCGGAGCAGATCCCCAAAGAAAATAGGAAGCCCCCAAACATGTAATGTCGGTTAGACAAGAAGTAGCACGGACACAGACAGAAAATAGAATGAACAAACGCTGGGGCCCAATCTGTCTAGACAGAAAAGTACAGGAAAGGATTCTCACTGCAATCCAAAAAAAACCCCTTAAAAAAATACCCAAATCTTCTGATTGCAAAAACACCTGAGATCACACGATCTCTACCACCTAAATCAGATCTCTGGTGTAACAAAACTAAGCCGCAGCCACTGAAAAAAACAGGATAAAGCAAAAGAACAAATAACAGTGGCTCCAGATAAACTGAGAGGAGCACAAGCCCCCGGAGGGAACCTGGCTGACCTCCACAGAAGTGCAGGGAACTATGCAAAAAGCAAGCACAAAAAAAAAAAGCAGAAAATATCTTTTTCTGAAAGCAGAAGTGCAGGAAGACTCAGCAAACTTCCAAAAGAACCAGGAACCACAATTGAGGCAAGAA
>JARQOD010000010.1:34628768-34648088 GCA_033576555.1 Oophaga sylvatica | reverse complement strand
CATACGCCAGACCGCCAGGGCCACAGACCGAGCCACAGCTACCTGTGACAAAATCCCCATAGACTTCTACGGGCTCGGCTCTGAGTACCCCATTGCCCTGGTAACCCACAATTGTGGTGGCGGGTCGACACAGTCAGTCTCCAGTGTTTACAAACTAGGCACCAGCTGTGGTCAGTCTCCAGTGTTTACAAACTAGGCAGCAGCTGTGGTCAGTCTCCAGTGTTTACAAACTAGGCAGCAGCGGTGGTCAGTCTGCAGTGTTTACAAACTAGGCAGCAGCTGTGGTCAGTCTCCAGTGTTTACAAACTAGGCAGCAGCTGTGGTCAGTCTGCAGTGTTTACAAACTAGGCAGCAGCTGTGGTCAGTCTGCAGTGTTTACAAACTAGGCAGCAGCTGTGGTCAGTCACCAGTGTTTACAAACTAGGCAGTAGCTGTGGTCGGTCTCCAGTGTTTACAAACTAGGCAGCAGCTGTGGTCAGTCACCAGTGTTTACAAACTAGGCAGTAGCTGTGGTCGGTCTCCAGTGTTTACAAACTAGGCAGCAGCTGTGGTCAGTCTCCAGTGTTTACAAACTAGGCAGCAGCTGTGGTCAGTCACCAGTGTTTACAAACTAGGCAGTAGCTGTGGTCGGTCTCCAGTGTTTACAAACTAGGCAGCAGCTGTGGTCAGTCACCAGTGTTTACAAACTAGGCAGTAGCTGTGGTCGGTCTCCAGTGTTTACAAACTAGGCAGCAGCTGTGGTCAGTCTCCAGTGTTTACAAACTAGGCAGCAGCGGTGGTCAGTCTCCAGTGTTTACAAACTAGGCAGCAGCGGTGGTCAGTCTCCAGTGTTTACAAACTAGGCAGCAGCTGTGGTCGGTCTCCAGTGTTTACAAACTAGGCAGCAGCTGTGGTCGGTCTCCAGTGTTTACAAACTAGGCAGCAGCGGTGGTCGGTCTCCAGTGTTTACAAACTAGGCAGCAGCTGTGGTCGGTCTCCAGTGTTTACAAACTAGGCAGCAGCGGTGGTCAGTCTGCAGTGTTTACAAACTAGGCAGCAGCTGTGGTCGGTCTCCAGTGTTTACAAACTAGGCAGCAGCGGTGGTCAGTCTGCAGTGTTTACAAACTAGGCAGCAGCTGTGGTCGGTCTCCAGTGTTTACAAACTAGGCAGCAGCGGTGGTCAGTCTGCAGTGTTTAACAAACTAGGCAGCAGCTGTGGTCGGTCTCCAGTGTTTACAAACTAGGCAGCAGCGGTGGTCGGTCTCCAGTGTTTACAAACTAGGCAGCAGCTGTGGTCGGTCTCCAGTGTTTACAAACTAGGCAGCAGCGGTGGTCAGTCTGCAGTGTTTACAAACTAGGCAGCAGCTGTGGTCGGTCTCCAGTGTTTACAAACTAGGCAGCAGCTGTGGTCGGTCTCCAGTGTTTACAAACTAGGCAGCAGCTGTGGTCGGTCTCCAGTGTTTACAAACTAGGCAGCAGCTGTGGTCGGTCTCCAGTGTTTACAAACTAGGCAGCAGCTGTGGTCGGTCTCCAGTGTTTACAAACTAGGCAGCAGCTGTGGTCGGTCTCCAGTGTTTACAAACTAGGCAGTAGCTGTGGTCGGTCTCCAGTGTTTACAAACTAGGCAGCAGCTGTGGTCAGTCTCCAGTGTTTACAAACTAGGCAGCAGCGGTGGTCAGTCTCCAGTGTTTACAAACTAGGCAGCAGCGGTGGTGTGTCGACCCGCCACCACAATTGTGGATTACCAGGGCAATGGGGTACTCAGAGCCGAGCCCATGGAAGTCTATGGGGGTTTTGTCACAGGTAGCTGTGGCTCGGTCTGTGGCCCGGGCGGTCTGGCGTATGTTGGGGATATATTTACAGGGGATTGATTTATGTACAGTTCGTGACGCCACCTGTAGTATTCTGGTAATTAGTACCAGCGCTGCTGTAGATCTCTGAGGGATGGTGAGGCAGCTAGATGTCGGGTCCCCTACAGGTGGGACTGGTCCCTCAAAGTCTATGGGATTTGTGAAGTCGGGTGCAGATAAAGAACACAGTCTCACACGATCAGCGTCTTTCCATACCTTTACTTGTAAGATGTTCAGGCAGGTCCCAGGGAGGCTGATCCAAGGAGAGTGTGTCTTGAGACAGCAGCTGGACAAGTTAGGGGCCTCCTTTACTTCCAATTCAACGAGTACAACCAGCCTGAAGCGTAGTTCCCTCAAAATCTCCAGCTAATCTATAGCTGTACCTGCCCAGTCAGCTTTGTGTTAGGAGCCTTCCTGCGAAGAAGCTGAATTCTTATCTTGTCGTGCACTGACTCAAAGTCTTCACTTCCCCTGACCCCAGTTACGTACTGACTATAAGGGGCTTGTTTGCCGCGACCTAAGGTCCGGTAAATTCCTGGTTTTCTTATCACTGTGCTTGAAACAACAGTGACCCTTCGGTCCCCAGTGACCGGGTGCAATGTGCTGGACTTCTTCAATCCGTAAGCACTAATCCAATAAATCCACTTTGCCTTTCGCCTTGTCCACGCTGGTAACATAAGCACTCAAACTAGCCAAGGGTCGAGCAGTCACTTCTTTCTTTTCCTTACTTCAAAGTTAGCTACAGATGCTCAGTTATCAACAGGCAGGAGCACGTCTCTGAACCTGATACCGTCCTTTAGACAGGGATGCTGAAGACTTTCTGTACTAAACTTCTTCTTTCCTTCAGTGTATGCTGAGGAGGTGATACAGCTCTGACTAGACTAAGGTGAATTCAAACACCTGTACCAGACTCCACGATATGAACTGATGATAGAGCTGGCTAGACTCCTTCCTCACTCCAGACGTCTTCTCTCTCTGAAGTCTAGACACTCACTCCACACGTCCTCACTGTCCGAAGACAGGAACTAGACTGACTAAATCACTCCAACACATACTACCTTGACCACTCCCTCAAGAGTAAACTCCACTACCCTAAGGGTGTGTCTAGTATATGTCGAGTGAATGGATATTTAGCATTAAACTGCTGTCTCGCCACACACTCTCCAGGGTACTGCGTGTGCCTACCACCAGGGCTACACATTCCCCCATGGTAAAAGACAGCACTCCCGGGCTGTAAAATACAAAAGAGACATTTTGTTTATGCAATAAACATTAAACAATAACATCTTCCCATCCGGGAGGTGAGAATATCTTGAACGTTGCAAACTTTATAGAAAAATACAAATATTAAATAGCATTCAATAAATATACAAGATACTTGTGAAGGACCCGCACCAAACCTTCAACGTGGGTCCTGGGTGGGCTGCAGGACGTCCAATTGCAGACCTCACTCAGTGCCACACCACACGGGTTTTGTTTTCAGAGGTAGTTGTAATGGTTTATGTAAAACCAAGATAAAGCACCGAAGCGCAACTATTTACAAGTAAGTTCTGGGTTAGCATAGTCCTTAACCTCCAAGTCCAATGTAAAACCAAAGACATATTATATAATATCACATAATACGAAAGTGCAAAAACTCTTTCTGATTACTATTTATCATTTACCCAGCCGGGCATTCTACAGTAGAAATATATATATTCACTATATAATTTTGTGCAAAACTTTATAAAACATTTCAAACTTTTTTACTTTTGGTAGACCCGATAGGGATCTCACCAATTCTTCACTATCTTATTCATTTTCTGCAAATACACTTTCCAATACATTTTCCACCCCGGGGGCTGGAACAACGCAATGGGCCCTAGATCCCAGGACTAGCAAATCATGTGCTGCGATCAGGGTCTGGGTCGCCACAGTTCTGGTGCGAACCTCTAGGGGCGCAACGGGTACCTTTTCTTCACGTGACACCGATTGCGTTTCAATCACAGTTAGCGATATGGACCGCGTCAGGGATTGCGATTGAGACTGGGTCGCATGTTGCGATGTAGAGGTGGCTTTAATTTGCGATGAACTCTGGGTCGCTAGTTGCGATGAAGAGGTGGCTTTAATTTGCGATGAACTCTGGGTCGCTAGTTGCGATGACTTTGCAGGGGGCGATGCTGGGGCACGGCCGGTTACTGCTTGAGCTGGAAACGGGGACGCTGCGGTAATGGTGACGGTACCTGCGTCTGGGACGGGGTCGCGGACGATGGCGACGTTAAGGGCATACCATCCCTTCATTCCCCAATGCCGCGTATATGTGACGATATCTCCATTCGCTAAGTCCCTCCCGGGATGGCCTTGCGGCAGGTGGGATTCTACGTCACGCCTGCTGACAAAGACCGCTGGGTAGAGGCCCGGTTCACGGATAAAGCCCCAGCCCTTCCGGAGCTGGAACTCAGTCACACACCCCTGCCGCCGCGGTTCCCTCAGAGTACCTTTATCTCTCCGGACACTCTCTTTGTCCGCGATCAGCTCGGCATATTGTCGCTGACGGTTCCTCTGAGTTTCTCGCTCTTCCTCCTGCTTGCGTCTCTTCTTCTCCTCACGACTCTGCCATTCTTGTTCCCACTGGGCGGTATAGGCGACGTCATCTAGGCGCACCATTTCGTCCCAGTCCACGTCTGGTAGTGACGGACAGGACCCCTCCGGTGTCCCTGCCGGGGACCGATCATCTGCTGCGGCCTCTTGGCCGGGCGGGCGTTCCGGGATTGGCTGTACCTCCTCAACCTCCTTCGCTTCCACCGCTTCACCGGTGGGATCGGGATCGGTACTTTCGGGGGCAGCCTCCGGTTGCTCCTTCGCCTTGGGCAGCAGACTCTTCGGTATCTGGAATCGTGGGGGTTCGTTGAGGGGAGAGACCACCGTGTCCCACAGCCTCCGCTGTTCCAGGGTACGCCGGCGTCTCTCTATTTCTTCAAAGCCAGGTTGGTCCTGGACCATCTTCTTCAGGCGTGCATTTTTTCTCTTGTCTCAAGCAACGCCTGCTTCAGGTGCAGGATCACGGATAACTCCGGTGTTGGTGGCAGCTTGACTGGGGCACGGGGCCTGCCTTCCTCCGCTTCCCAGCTCGGCTGCACACGTCCTGCCTCCATCATGTTCCAGAAGATTCTTCTTCCTTTCTGCGGAGACATCCGGTCTCTTCCGTGGAGGTGGGGTTTGCGTCTCCTCCTCCTCGCAGGGAAGGTGAAGAGGAGGCGGACCTCCTTTGCTGTAGGGCAGGATCGCATATTGTAATAGCACTTTGAGAAGGCCGGCATTTTCTTCGCGCCACAGGGGGGTAGACGCCCACGAAGGTACGCCCACCTTCTTCTCCAGCGCCTGAGGGCGCGAATATGGCGACAAAAATGGCGATTTTGGCGCCAAAAGTGCAAACAGTCCTTTCTCACAAAAACAAGTCCTTAGGCACACAGGGCTCGCAATTCTGCGAGTTTCGCATCCTGTTCGTGACGCCAAGTTTGTGTCGACCCGCCACCACAATTGTGGATTACCAGGGCAATGGGGTACTCAGAGCCGAGCCCATGGAAGTCTATGGGGGTTTTGTCACAGGTAGCTGTGGCTCGGTCTGTGGCCCGGGCGGTCTGGCGTATGTTGGGGATATATTTACAGGGGATTGATTTATGTACAGTTCGTGACGCCACCTGTAGTATTCTGGTAATTAGTACCAGCGCTGCTGTAGATCTCTGAGGGGATGGTGAGGCAGCTAGATGTCGGGTCCCCTACAGGTGGGACTGGTCCCTCAAAGTCTATGGGATTTGTGAAGTCGGGTGCAGATAAAGAACACAGTCTCACACGATCAGCGTCTTTCCATACCTTTACTTGTAAGATGTTCAGGCAGGTCCCAGGGAGGCTGATCCAAGGAGAGTGTGTCTTGAGACAGCAGCTGGACAAGTTAGGGGCCTCCTTTACTTCCAATTCAACGAGTACAACCAGCCTGAAGCGTAGTTCCCTCAAAATCTCCAGCTAATCTATAGCTGTACCTGCCCAGTCAGCTTTGTGTTAGGAGCCTTCCTGCGAAGAAGCTGAATTCTTATCTTGTCGTGCACTGACTCAAAGTCTTCACTTCCCCTGACCCCAGTTACGTACTGACTATAAGGGGCTTGTTTGCCGCGACCTAAGGTCCGGTAAATTCCTGGTTTTCTTATCACTGTGCTTGAAACAACAGTGACCCTTCGGTCCCCAGTGACCGGGTGCAATGTGCTGGACTTCTTCAATCCGTAAGCACTAATCCAATAAATCCACTTTGCCTTTCGCCTTGTCCACGCTGGTAACATAAGCACTCAAACTAGCCAAGGGTCGAGCAGTCACTTCTTTCTTTTCCTTACTTCAAAGTTAGCTACAGATGCTCAGTTATCAACAGGCAGGAGCACGTCTCTGAACCTGATACCGTCCTTTAGACAGGGATGCTGAAGACTTTCTGTACTAAACTTCTCCTTTCCTTCAGTGTATGCTGAGGAGGTGATACAGCTCTGACTAGACTAAGGTGAATTCAAACACCTGTACCAGACTCCACGATATGAACTGATGATAGAGCTGGCTAGACTCCTTCCTCACTCCAGACGTCTTCTCTCTCTGAAGTCTAGACACTCACTCCACACGTCCTCACTGTCCGAAGACAGGAACTAGACTGACTAAATCACTCCAACACATACTACCTTGACCACTCCCTCAAGAGTAAACTCCACTACCCTAAGGGTGTGTCTAGTATATGTCGAGTGAATGGATATTTAGCATTAAACTGCTGTCTCGCCACACACTCTCCAGGGTACTGCGTGTGCCTAACACCAGGGCTACACAGTGGTCAGTCTCCAGTGTTTACAAACTAGGCAGCAGCTGTGGTCGGTCTCCAGTGTTTACAAACTAGGCAGCAGCTGTGGTCGGTCTCCAGTGTTTACAAACTAGGCAGCAGCGGTGGTCGGTCTCCAGTGTTTACAAACTAGGCAGCAGCTGTGGTCGGTCTCCAGTGTTTACAAACTAGGCAGCAACGGTGGTCAGTCTGCAGTGTTTACAAACTAGGCAGCAGCTGTGGTCGGTCTCCAGTGTTTACAAACTAGGCAGCAGCGGTGGTCAGTCTGCAGTGTTTACAAACTAGGCAGCAGCTGTGGTCGGTCTCCAGTGTTTACAAACTAGGCAGCAGCGGTGGTCAGTCTGCAGTGTTTACAAACTAGGCAGCAGCTGTGGTCGGTCTCCAGTGTTTACAAACTAGGCAGCAGCGGTGGTCGGTCTCCAGTGTTTACAAACTAGGCAGCAGCGGTGGTCGGTCTCCAGTGTTTACAAACTAGGCAGCAGCTGTGGTCAGTCTCCAGTGTTTACAAACTAGGCAGCAGCGGTGGTCAGTCTGCAGTGTTTACAAACTAGGCAGCAGCTGTGGTCGGTCTCCAGTGTTTACAAACTAGGCAGCAGCTGTGGTCGGTCTCCAGTGTTTACAAACTAGGCAGCAGCTGTGGTCGGTCTCCAGTGTTTACAAACTAGGCAGCAGCTGTGGTCGGTCTCCAGTGTTTACAAACTAGGCAGCAGCGGTGGTCGGTCTCCAGTGTTTACAAACTAGGCAGCAGCGGTGGTCTGTCTCCAGTGTTTACAAACTAGGCAGCAGCGGTGGTCTGTCTCCTAGGCTGTATGTAAAAGAAAAGTGTTAATATCTCAAGAACGGCTACAAATTGAAACAAGCAGTAATTTACAATAGTGCTTGTTTTTACTAGAACAATCTGAAAATATTCATCTATGAAGATGGGAAGAACCCTTTTAAGCCCCAACTTATTTTCATGTATCAGATTTCAGGAGGGCATTTTCCAGGACAGAATGATTATTACTGTTTTAATGTAGTGTCTACTTTTCTCCATGTATCAATTACTTGGCAATGGAATCAAGGAAAAATCCTAAATAATACCCATATTATTGTCATAGAGCAAACGTAATTGGAGAAATTGAAATCCATAAATGAAATTTAAGGATGGGTAAAGGTGATACATTGTCGCTCTGCCATAGACAGGTGTGTGGCTGGGGGAAAAGCTGGCGAAATACTCTGCTCCACCCAATGTATCTGGGAAGAAAGCTAAGGCTGAGAACCCAGTATTGACAGAACTTCTGCTACAATGTTGCCACTTTGTTACTAAGCATCTCCACTTTCCATTCCTTAGAATTTGCGAGGAGACAGATGATCTTCGCGTGACGCGTTACATATCCCCCCCCTCAGTCTTCCGTTTTCTCACATAAGACGAGTTTTTGAAGCTCTGCCAGATTGGTTACATTATTAAACAGGCAATTGAAGTTGTTTTCTGCAACTTAAAGCTTTGCCCATAGGAATAAACTCTTCTCGGCTCGTATTATCTATTCAGATAGTTTCAGGTAACTCTTCCTTCACTTTATCATCCCTGCTGCTTCGTTCTTCTTCCAGATGCTCTCAAGTATTATTTTATTCTCTCTTTTCTTTATTTTTCCTAAATCGGGAAGATTAAAGAAGACCATCTGCTCTGCTCTGCTCCTTGCACCACTGACTGGTCGACTATAAGTCGGGCAATTATCGACCTTTTGTTTCTGATGTCAAAAACAGTTATATTATAGTCTCCAGGAGCTAGAGATATTACTTAGAGGGATTTTCCATTTTTGGGTACAATTTTAAATTTTTAAAATTATTTTCCTTAAAAAATGCACATATTTCGGGCTAAAGACATCATTTTTATAATCAGGTTTCATTAAAAATGGCTTTTACAGGCTCTTTTGTTTCTTGGCACATTCAACTTTCAGGCTGTCTGTGTTCATAAATCGACAGAGAGGGATCAGAAAACAAAAACCATCATAAAAAAGACCATCATAACAGGCTCACTGATGGGTTCTCAGTTAACTCATTCTGCAGCTAGGAATTGTGCACCATAGAGACTCTAGAATGCAAATCGTGGATAATTTGTAATGAAAAACAAATGCCAAAATGATTTTTAGCCACAAATACCTGCATTTAAGTTATAAAAAAATTGGAAAAGGTGGACAATCCTCTTAATCTGGAGTATGTAAGAAATTATAAATGCTGTCCATCCAGATAGGCGGTTACTGTGAATTACTGCAGCAGGAGATGATTGTCTTAGCTTTGTGGATGTCAGTGACCTTGGTTGGTGGTTGATGGGTACAATACAGTACATCTGGGGCATAATGTTTGACACGGGAGGCGACAAAACACTTTGTAAGCAATAAGATTTATGAGAGCAGCAGGAGACGAGTGTGTTGATTATGTGAGAGGTAGTGACTTGTAGAGTCATGACAGGAGACACTGTCTTAAAATCCTAGATCCTACCCGCCAAATAAATTGAATAATGTCAGAAGAAGATGATGAATGTTGTCATTTGTGTGGTCGAAACTTTCATTAGGTCACATGAATGATGAAAGCAGGAGGAAAGAGTATGTTGATCTTGCAGGAGGCAGTGACCTGTCCTATGTAATCATATTAGTGAGAATAGAGCTGCATGTGACAATGACAGTGTTGTGAAGCAGAAGGATATTTAACACGGAAATAGATGTTCTGAATCACACGTGAAGACGATGATGTTGATTCGGTTGGTGACAGCGCAACTTCTGGTCATTTTTGAGAAAAGCAGGGAGGAGTGTGTTGACTTGTGCACTCATTTGATGAGATTAGTGAGGAGAAAGCACAGACATGGAGAAAGTCCTAGAAATATAGAGGCGGAACAGCAGCAAAGACTTTTAGAAGATGAGTGTGTTGATCTTGCAGGAGTCAGTGACCTGTGAATACGTAAGTGAATGGAAAGCAAAAATAAAACTTAGTGAAACTTGCTTTTCCAAAAAGTTATTCAAAAAGCAAGAATTTTCCATTTTGTTCAGAGCTAATTCAGGGCATATGTTGAGACAGATGGCTTTTCTGCTCCACGGAAGTATTTCTCTGGCAAAGCTATTGACATCTTGTATTGTGTTATGTAATATCGTTGTCTGTGTCTTGTACGACTACACAAGCCCTCCGGTTGATTCTTGGAGTCACATTTGTCGTTAGTGAAAAGATCGATGTCACTTTATACTGGCGGACCTACTTCTGAAATCTCGCCAAGAAGTACCACATTTAAGATATAAATATAGATTTATGGCTACAATCCACCTGGCCAATTTCTACTGCACTGAGCCGTGCTAAGAGCTATTAGGAATCCCGAGAACGTGCACACGAGAGCTCCCGTACATGCAGTGTACTCCTGCAGCGCTAAAATGGTGCTTGTGTATGTGTATCCATAATATATATATAATATTCCCCAGATGAAGCTTGGTCTGCATGCGAAACGCCTGTCAACCTAGATGTTGCAATATCAGAAATGGCCAAGGACGGCGCTGTTTTTATCTAACCACTGAAACTTACTGCTCTTGACCAATAAAAAATGGCAGAGAGAAAATACCCATGAAAGGGTTTTCCTTTTAATACATGTCCTAAACGTGTCCTTCCTTACATTTCCTCTTGGTTTGATTTAGCCCGAGATTTATGGGGTAACATGACCAGCTTTGGGGAAAAGAAGCTTATTTTGTAAACCTTTGTCAGGTGATGTTACTGCTTTGTCATCACGCCATAGTTGCGATGGGGGTTGCAGCTTGTCAAGGCTTTTGTAAGCATGTCAAGTTTATATAGTGAGAAGCTGGAGTTCTTATTGTAAAATGCATCTGTAATCTGTATAGGGTAAAAAGTTCATTAAAGGCTATGGACATGAGAGGAAAAAAGAATTTTGCATATATTAGTGCTTACTTTTAGTTAATAAAAGTTCAAAAAGTTTTAGTCTGCCTGCAGTTTGAAGCCTGATCTTAGCTGCAGGTTTGCCTCTTGTCTTGTGTGAGTGTCTCTCCCAGTAATATGTGAGGTCTGTGTGTCTCTCCCAGTAATATGTGAGGTCTGTGTGTCTCTCCCAGTAATATAGGCTGGATGTGAGATCTGTGTCTCTCCCAGTAATATAGGCTGGATTTGAAGTCTGTGTCTCTCCCAGTAATATAGGCTGGATGTGAGGTCTGTGTGCCTCTCCCAGTAATATAGGCTGGATGTGAGATCTGTGTGTCTCTCCCAGTAATATATACTGGATGTGAGCTCTGTGTGTCTCCCAGTAATACAGGCTGGATGTGAGATCTGTGTGTCTCCCAGTAATATAGGCTGGATGTGAGATCTGTGTGTCTCCCAGTAATACAGGCTGGATGTGAGGTCTGTGCGTCTCTCCCAGTAATATAGGCTGGATGTGAGGTCTGTGTGTCTCCCAGTAATACAGGCTGGATGTGAGGTCTGTGCGTCTCTCCCAGTAATATAGGCTGGATGTGAGCACTGTGTGTCTCTCCCAGTAATATAGGCTGAATGTGAGCTCTGTGTGTCTCTCCCAGTAATATAGGCTGGATGTGAGCTCTGTGTCTCTCCCAGTAATATAGGCTGGATGTGAGGTCTGTGTGTCTCTCCCAGTAATATAGGCTGGATGTGAGCTCTGTGTGTCTCTCCAGTAATATAGGCTGGATGTGAGCTCTGTGTGTCTCCCAGTATTATAGGCTGGATGTGAGGTCTGTGTGTCTCCCAGTAATACAGGCTGGATGTGAGGTCTGTGTGTCTCTCCCAGTAACATAGGCTGAATGTGAGGTCTGTGTGTCTCTCCCAGTAATATAGGCTGGATGTGAGGTCTGTGTCTCTCCCAGTAATATAGGCTGGATGTGAGGTCTGTGTGTCTCTCAGTAGTATAGGCTGGATGTGAGCTCTGTGTGTCTCCCAGTAATATAGGCTGGATGTGAGGTCTGTGTCTCTCCCAGTAATATAGGCTGGATGTGAGCTCTGTGTGTCTCCCAGTATTATAGGCTGGATGTGAGGTCTGTGTCTCTCTCCCAGTAATGTAGCCTGGATGTGAGATCTGTGTGTCTCTCCCAGTAATATAGGCTGGATGTGAGCTCTGTGTCTCCCAGTAATACAGGCTTGATGTGAGGTCTGTGTGTCTCTCCCAGTAATATAGGCTGAATGTGAGGTCTGTGTCTCTCCCAGTAATATAGGCTGGATGTGAGGTCTGTGTGTCTCTCAGTAGTATAGGCTGGATGTGAGGTCTGTGTGTCTCTCAGTAATATAGGCTGGATGAGAGCTCTGTGTCTCTCGCAGTAATATAGGCTGGATGTGAGGTCTGTGTGTCTCTCAGTAATATAGGCTGGATGTGAGGTCTGTGTGTCTCTCCCAGTAATATAGGCTGGATGTGAGATCTGTGTGTCTCTCAGTAATATAGGCTGGATGTGAGGTCTGTGTGTCTCTCAGTAATATAGGCTGGATGTGAGGTCTGTGTGTCTCTCAGTAGTATAGGCTGGATGTGAGGTCTGTGTGTCTCTCAGTAATATAGGCTGGATGAGAGCTCTGTGTGTCTCCCAGTAATATAGGCTGGATGTGAGGTCTGTGTGTCTCTCAGTAATATAGGCTGGATGTGAGCTCTGTGTGTCTCCCAGTAATATAGGCTGGATGTGAGGTCTGTGTGTCTCCCAGTAATATAGGCTGGATGTGAGGTCTGTGTGTCTCTCAGTAATATCGGCTGGATGTGAGGTCTGTGTGTCTCTCAGTAATATAGGCTGGATGTGAGGTCTGTGTGTCTCTCAGTAGTATAGGCTGGATGTGAGGTCTGTGTGTCTCTCAGTAATATAGGCTGGATGAGAGCTCTGTGTGTCTCCCAGTAATATAGGCTGGATGTGAGGTCTGTGTGTCTCTCAGTAATATAGGCTGGATGTGAGGTCTGTGTGTCTCTCGCAGTAATATAGGCTGGATGTGAGGTCTGTGTGTCTCTCCCAGTAATATAGACTGGATGTGAGGTCTGTGTCTCTCCCAGTAATATAGGCTGGATGTGAGGTCTGTGTGTCTCTCGCAGTAATATAGGCTGGATGTGAGGTCTGTGTCTCTCCCAGTAATATAGGCAGGATGTGAGGTCTGTGTGTCTCTCCCAGTAATATAGGCTGGATGTGAGCTCTGTGTGTCTCTCCCTGTAATATAGGCTGGATGTGAGGTCTGTGTGTCTCTCAGTAATATAGGCTGGATGAGAGCTCTGTGTCTCTCGCAGTAATATAGGCTGGATGTGAGGTCTGTGTCTCTCTCCCAGTAATATAGGTTGGATGTGAGGTCTGTGTGTCTCTCCCAGTATTATAGGATGGATGTGATTTCTGTGTTTCTCCAAGGTGCTTCTGTCTTCATTAACTCCTATATCAGCACAGCTTCTATTCTGCACTTATTTCCTCTTCATAAGCTTTTCTTCTTATCTATCAGGGTGAGACATATCATTGTTATAACCTGTGCAGCAACACGGGAGCCAAAGAGGTAAAAAGGTGAAATTGTACATTCCAATGAGGTATTGAACTGCAAAGGGCCCATTTACTGTTCTTGCACAAGGGCCCTCTTCTGTCTGTATCTAACAGTGTGATCTACATCTTGTTTTCTCTGCCCTCCCTGAGGCTGTTGATGCTTTCTCCTCTCACTACATTGAAGAAACCAAACAAAGAAAACCTTGACCTTATGGTCTAAAAGGGAAGTACAAGGACCAATTGATGTTTTTGATGAAAGTCCATTTATTAAGCAAAAATGGTAAACGTTATCACTACAACAAAAGTGTGCGGGTACTTGGAGTATAAGATCAATAAAAAATAGGGTAGTAAAAGAGAAAACAGCGGACCGAAAAATGGTAATGGTAATAAATACATAGAAATTGTAATCACGTAGGTATGGCCTAAGATAGCACCAATGAAAATGCCAAAGCCAAAACGAGGCCAAATTTAAAAAAAAAAAATACACACGGTATTTAGAAAAATAAACATAGAAAATAAATAATGGTGTGATCTGACCTGTCTGCACAAGGAGGAAAAAAATATATAAATGATAAACACCAGGATGTTTATATGTACACTAAAAATAGGGGTACATTAAAGAGTTAATATGTGTATGTAGGAAAAGAAGAGGGCAGGGTTGTGCCAAAATGTGACCCTGCAGCAGTACATGAAAAGAAGCAACTTAAGGGTATGCCACACTAAACAACATCGCTAACGGGATCACTAAAAAACGTCACTATTTAGCGATCCTGTTAGCGATGTTGTTGTGTGCGGCATGCAGCAACGACGTGGCCCCTGCTGTGATCTCGTCCGTCGTCCTGATCGTTCCGGACCCTATTCTGATCGTCGGCGTCCCGCTGGGTAAGTATATATCGCTGAGTGTGGCACCTTTTTTAGCGATTTAGCGGTACTTTTGTACCGCTAAAGTCGTTAAGGAGATCGCTAACCGCGATAGCGTCCTTAACGACATCGCTAAATGTGGCCGACACTAGCGATATTGTAAACGATCCCGCTAGCGATCTCATTAGTATGCGACGCTAACAAGATCGTTAGCGGGATCGAGTAGTGTGGCAGTACCTTGAGGGTATAATAATTACCAGTGAATATGCAAGCTCAAAGTGAGTAGCAATATAAGATAGTAAGATGCAATAGTGCAGTAGCAGCAGCTCAAGGAAAATAATTAGGGCTTATACCTATTAGGTCCGCCGGTCCAATTACAGTGCACACCCCGACGCGCGTTTCGGAACTGAGTCCTTGTCAGGGGATTTGTGTGATCTACAACCAGTGTGATCTACAACCTATTTTCTCTTACCTCCCCCAGTCTGTTGATGCTTTCTCCCCTCATTACATTGTGGAGATTTGTGCACAACTTCCTAACCTCCCTGCTGCTTTCTCTAACGCCGAGAGAAGTGAGGGGAGAGAAAACAGAGCACTCAGAACCAGCAGCTAAGATGAATTTGTAACACTCAGCTTCATAAACTCTTTACAGGTGCAAAATGGTAGAATTTTTTTTTAATGAAGATTATTTAGAAAGTTTTTTAACTCTACATGTAGGAAGCAAGTGAGCAATACAAAATTCTTAATAAAGGTGTACAAAGCCTAAAAATGTATTGTGTAAGGACCAAACTGCCCCATAGGGCAACTTCAGTTCTAATAAACGATCTTTGGCAACAGTAGCCATAGCATAAAGCCAAGTTCTTTCATCTTCTATGTGGCTGTGGAGCGAAGGCCAAGTTCAGGATGACCTCATTTCTCTCCTCATGATTGTGAGCATATCTGTGACGCTGAGTCACTTCTCACGGCCAAGCCGTGAGATGGGATAGATAGGAGTCCAAGGTCAAAAGCCAGGAAGGTATGTCATAAACAGAAGGAAGAGACAGAGGCGTAGTCAGGAAACATTCCAAGATCAGAATACCAGGATGATAGCGGATCAGAGCAGAGGGAGTTAAACAGATGGATGGTCAGAACGAGGTCCAAGGTCAGACAACTAAAGATCAACAAACAAAATGCAAGGCACAGAGAAAACAAACCACACTATAGATGAATGTATGACTGGCAGAGGTCTGGGTGTAACAGCTCAGTTATGTTGCCTGGCAATCAACTGGGACAATGAACACCTGGAGACAGCCAGCACCTCCCAGTCTCAGGGTGAACAGCCGAGTTGTCAATCAGCGCACTGACAGCTCAGCACGCCCCTACACCAAACTGGATGACTGAGCTGTCAGTAACTGCATCCCAGACTCATCACAAATTAGGAGGATGCTCCCTTGGATTACACGATTCCCCTTTCCACTAAAGGATATAAAATCTGGAAATCAGCAATCCTCCTTTTGTTTCAAGTGTAGGGTTGTGGCGGTCATATGGCGTCTCCACCTTACGGTAGATTTAGAAGTGGATATCTTTTGTTGAATTGGAGCTGAACTTGGTGCAATCCCTAATCCAATAAAGCCAATAGAAAGAGCTTGAAATATTATTTTTGCTTCTTTTTTGTTCCCCAATCACTACCTGAACTCTGCATATTAATCTGCTATTTCATTGAGTTAAAAGCCATAATTACAGATAAATGTAGCATTAACTTTTTTTTAATTAAGCGGTGGGTTTGTCAAGTCGGGATAAATTGTGATGTTCAGCTGCAACTAATTAAGCCTGAAGTCCTGACAAGTAAAATATACAGTATCAGATCTGACATTTCCACATTCTTCAAACCTTGTCTCTTTATAACCTTAATTGCTAAACTCATTTGTAACTAATGCAGTCATTATTAGGGCCAGATCCTGCAAAACGTTTCATATCTACGTACATGTTGAGGAGCAGCCATTCCTGAGCTCTGACCGCTGTCGTTTAGTTCCTAGACTTCAGGCATCGAGACACAGAGTTGATAAATAGTCCCATTCCATCGGCCATGATGATGGTCTGTGGCCACTGGGCGGGAGAGTGAGTGCCGTCTCTTACTTGTCAGCATCTACCGCTCTTCTTTTGATTAGCCAGCCTGACGTGACGTCATCGTTGCGGTGTGATGCACATGTTACGTTGTAACAGGCTGGCTAATCAAAAGAACAGCCGCATATGCCACCAGGTAAGAGGCAACACTCCCGTTCCACTATCGTGGTTGAAGGAATGGGACATGAGTGATCACCAACTTTTGACGCTGGAAACTTTATCTACAAAAGTCCAGAGAAGTTCCAAGTCTTTTTCCTTTACATTACGAACTCCAATTTCTCATTAAAAAATGCAACATCTTGTCATGACATGATGGCAAAACTCACATCAGGTTGTGAATGACATCCAAACCACTGAATGTCCACCTGTAGACACAGGGCATAAACATTGCCACTAGTTTCAAGATCATAATAGTCTCACTTGATGAGATGGATCCTCCAAGCCCAAAGTTTGGGTTGGCACAAGGTCGTCGGTGCAGCAGGCAGGTGAGGCATGCAGGAAACTGGTAGCAGATGTAGTGGAATCTGCAGGCAGACAGGTAACTGAGTATCTGGACGCCTCAGGCAGCCAGGTGACATCCTGGAGGCCGCCTAAAGGGAAATGGGCACAGACAGACTAAAAGTCTTACTACCAAGGTACAGGTGTGTGTCTTGGTGAGCCTTATGTAGGATGAGGCAGATGATCACATGGGATCACCTTGGACCATCGGCAACATGGAGAACAACATAATTTTGAGGACTGGAGTAAGGGAAGCAAAGCCCGGATCTGAAACAGGTGAGTAACAATCATGATGCCAACAGCCGAGGAAAAGTGTTGGCTCCAGATTGGATATGTGGTCTATCAGTAGTGGATATTATCAACACATAGTGCTTGTCAGAGCTCCTCTATAAAAGATGGGTTTGCTTTTTAACCAACCTTGACAAAGACCCTTGGAATTCCTGGAAATTCATGACTTTGTCATTTTGAGCAGTTCATGACCTTGACCTTCTCATGACCTTGATCTCCCATCTTGGACATTTTCACAAAAAAACTAATCTGTTTTTATCTTGAAAAAATCCATAGCAATCTTGCCCCACACATCCCCATCCCTCCCTACAATGATGGCTCATCATTAGTAGTCCTGTTACATAATGGATTAATGATTAGCGCTATTCAAAGCACTCAAAAACAGCCCAAGAAGGAAAAAAAATGAAGTAGCGGTCCATCTTTGGTGCAAATTGATCTCTGCTCATAAATTGCTTTAAAACATTCCTAATGGAAGCGTTATTGTGTGATCTATAGCATCTTTTGTTACACTGTATACTCATTATAACAAGATGAGGCTTTATGGACAATCTAATGGATAGTAGTATCTAAAAAACATCATTTCATTTATTTTTTTTTACCTGGTAAGTTTTGATTTTCTTTCCATATTCCCATATTTATCTCCATTGTTCGTACCGAGATAAAGATTCAGAGGTATAATAAAGTGTAATGTGATACTAAGTATAGTGGTACTTCAGTAAATTGCTGCTTGTGCCCGACAGTCCCCCAGCATTTAAGTATCATCTAAATGTCCTTTAGGATGTCTTGGAGATTGGGTAGAGTACAATGGAATCAGAAAAATCTCGAAACACTTCAACTCGTAAAACTATGAAACTGTAAGACTTGCACATAGTGAGCTTTCACATAGCTTATTGCTAAGTTTTATTAAAGGATAGTGATACTTTTAAGTAACTTTTTAGCAGCATGGAGGAGATTATATAACGTTACACTACTAAGCAGAGTTGATGTGAATCCAGCTGTGGGGTGAGGTAACAGACTTGTTAGAAAGCTCAGCACAATCTTTCTGTTTCCTTTGCTTTTTTCCTCACCCTGCTTCTTTCTTCTTCTCTCCCTTTGATTCTTCATAGAGTATAGTGAGATGTATTACCTGATACCTCAGTGAACTGGCAGCCTGTTTGAGCAAAACCGATTTCAGCTGTTTTTTTCATAGTGAATGATGAACGCAGGAGACGGGGGAGAAAAAGCGGCTCATAAGTGGCGATAGAAGCAGATTTCTCTGATAAGATAAATTGCAAAATGTGTTTAATTCGCTTATAACATTGATTTTTCCAAAGTGTGTTGAAAGTACGGTTCCATTTTTATTTTTCGCAAGTTGATTTTTCATGGAGGAGGTAATTGATCTTGTAGTGCAGGAGTTTTAAGGAATCTGTTACATTGACTGTGGTATAAGGTACCCACCTGGGAGGCAGAAGGGTTTAGATTTCTGCTATTTCAGGGCTTAATAGTCCTGTGGGTGATCCCGTTCAGTGATTGACAGTCTTTCCCATATAACTGTGTGTAAAGAGATAACTATACAACACCCATTATACTCCAAAGTGCAGAGCTGGAATGTAAATCAATAAAAACAATTTATGCTGAATTTTTTCCACAAAACTACCAATCAATCTGCTCAGTTTTTCCCATTGCAGAGAGGACTGTAAAAGGTTATTCATTTACTCTATTAAAGGTAACTTATTAATAATATGTGAGAATGGTCCAGTCTCATCTAATCTGAGTATATGATGCATGAGTACGAAAATAGGTGGTATGAGGATAATTGGATGGGTGGATGGATAGGTGAGTAGATGGATGGATTGATAGGTGAGTGGGTAGATGGATGGATGGATAGGTGAGTAGATGGATGGTTGGATAGGTGAGTGGGTGGATGGATAGGTAAGTAGATGGATAGTTTGATAGGTGAGTGGGTAGATGGATGGATAGGTGGTGAGTAGATGGATGGATAGGTGAGTTTATGAATGGATTGGTGGGTAGATGGATGGTGATTAGATGGATGGATAGGTGGTGGGTAGATGGATAGGTGAATGGGTAGATGAATGGATAGGTGAGTAGATGGTTGGATGGATAGGTGAGTGGGTAGATGGATGGATTGATGAGTAGATGAATGAATAGGTAGTGGGTAGATAGATGGATAGGTGGTGGGTTGATGGATAGGTGAGTGGGTTGATGGATGATAGGTGAGTGTGTTGATGGATGGATAGGTGAGTAGATGGTTGGATGGATAGGTGAATAGATGGTTGGATGGATAGGTGAGTGAGTAGATGATGGATAGGTGAGTGGGTTGATAGATGGATGGATAGGTGAGTAGATGGATGGATAGGTGGTGGGTAGATGGATGGATTAGTGAATAGGTGGGTGTAATGCTGGTGGGTGTGGACCCACTGCGCCATGGCCTGGC
>JARQOD010000010.1:34506750-34628668 GCA_033576555.1 Oophaga sylvatica | reverse complement strand
GGGTGATCCGTTCAGTGATTGCAGTCTTTCCCTATAAGTGTGTAAAGGATAACTATAAAACCCACCCATTTACTCCAAAGTGCAGAGCTGGAATGTAAATCAATAAAAACAATTTTGCTGAATTTTTTCCACAAAATCCAATCAATCGCTATTTTTCCCATTGCAGAAGGACTGTAAAGGTTATTCATTTACTTATTAAAGGTAATTATTAATAAATGTAAATGGTCCAGTTATCTAATCTGGTATATGTGATGAGTCGAAAAAGGTGGTATGAGATAAGGTGGGTGGATGGATAGGTATAGATGGATGGATTATAGGTATGGGTAGATGATGGATGGTAGGTGAGTAAGGGGTTGGTAGGTGAGGGGTGGATGGAAGGTAATAGATGGATATTTGAAGGTGAGTGGGTAGTGGTGGAAGGTGGGGTGATGGTGGATAGGTGGTTTATGAATGTTGGTGGGTAGTGGATGGTGATTAGATGGTGGATAGGTGGTGGGTGATGGATAGGGAATGGGTAGATGAATGGATAGGTAGTAATGGTTGGATGGTAGGTGATGGGTAGATGGAGGATTGATGAGTGATGAATGAATAGGTAGTGGGTAGATTGGATAGGTGGTGGGTTGTGGATGGTGATGGGTTATGGAGGGTGAGTGTGTTGAGGATGGTAGGTGAGTAATGGTTGTGGTGGGGATAGATGGGGATGGAAGGTGGTGAGAGATGAGGATAGGTGAGTGGGTTTGATAGAGGATGGATTGGTGAGTAGTTATGGATAGGTGGTTGGGTAGTGGATGGATTAGGATTAGGTGGGTTAATGTGGTGGGGTGGGCCCACTGGCCATGGGCCTGGGTTACCCTGGAGGGGTGTTATTGGGGGTCAGGGTATTCACTAGAGCCTTGATGGTGAGGATAGGCTGGGCCGCTGGTAACTCCGTACCACCCAGGGCAGACCCTGGTATGCGTGTTGAACAAGGGTCAAGCGGTATGTGAGGTACGGAGGGCGAGACACAATTTAGTTAGTTGGTGCAAGGTCGGGGGGCAGCACGGTTCAGAATGCAAAGCCGAGGTCAGTAGTGGACGGCGAGAAGAAGAGTAGTAATGGGAGGGAAAAACAAAAAAACACCTTGAAGGAGCTAGATGTTAGCAGCAACGGACCTACTCGGAATTTGTTGTGCAGGGCAGTGCTGTCGATTAGCCCTGTGGTTGGGTAGGCGGGGAATCCAAACCTGCAGGACACGCAGGGTTAAATTCCTGCAGCACTGGTCGCACCACCTTAGCCCCTTGGAAACGATACAGAAGCCGGAGTGCTGCAAGAGCAGATCAGGAGTTGGCCCGACATGAAGAGAAGAGATGGTGACCATGGTGAGTAAGGCGCTGAGGGGCGCGAGTTCAGTGGAGAGGAATGGAGGATGGTTGGAATGGGGATGGATGGAAAGAGAGAGGGATTGGGTGAAGATTGGCCTTGGTTTGAGGGTTCCCCTCTCGGGGTGGGGAAGAAGTACTACATCACAGGAGCAATTCAACAATTTTACTCCTGGAGGCCATACTTGGTGGTTTCAAAATCCCAAGAGGCAACTGGCTAAATTGAACATTTTAGATAAAGAAAAAACATTGGGCTGACAGTTCAAGTCATGGGAAAATTTAGTCCCGTTTTATGGCACCAATTTGGTATTGTAGTCCCTTTGTCCAGTTGATCCCATGACTCCAGTGCATCTGTGATTGTGATTACTCTGGATGTTGAACCTTTTATGTTACCTCCAACAAGAACAAAATCTATTTAGATGTAAATCTGAAATAAAGTGAAGTTTGTCTCCTTCGTTTCAGTCTT
The DNA here is from genome assembly GCA_033576555.1 of Oophaga sylvatica. NCBI lineage: Eukaryota > Metazoa > Chordata > Amphibia > Anura > Dendrobatidae > Oophaga > Oophaga sylvatica. The sequence continues at coordinate 34,626,844 of JARQOD010000010.1, read as the reverse complement.
CTGGCCCCGTTCTTGCAGCGTTATATTTCTTTCATATACGCTCGATGACCGGAACCCCGGGAGAAACGCTTCATTATGGGATCATGATGATACTACAAGTGTCTCAACGTCAATTGCTGAAATCTATGCGTCCTTCCATTCTTCCTCCTTCTCGCTCCCAGCTGGTCACTTTCTGATCTCGATTGAAACATGACTGTTACATTTAATATTTTCTTCCATCCTATTTACCTCGACACTGCAGGAATTGAAGGCTCTCATCTTTCAATTTATGGGAAGGCACGGGGAAAGTGACGTTAGTGATAAAAGATGGGAATGGATCTATTTGTTTGCAATCAGAGGCGCTGTCTGGTTTTGTTCAAGTGATGGCCCATCGCTTTAGCGTAGCACCGCCCGGTATGACCCCTGACTATTACACATGATAAACGCTGACTTCTAATTGTCTCAATGTTTTGCCATGGAACTGCTTTATTTAATCCCTAGAATTTCCAGTTCGGAAAAAGAAAATCCCACATAGAACATGGTTCAATTTTTAGGCTTCTCACTTTTTCGATCAAGTTTTTTCTATCGTCCTACTTTTGATCTATAGTATGTAAGGTTATGGTGCCCAACAAACTTTTCACTAAATGTATCTGGTGCGTGGCACGAAGCAACCAATCAGATTGAAAGATTCCAAAAATCTGCTTGGTGTTATACTTGCCACTTCATCCCATCCAAGTAAAATGGGGTTCAGATGTAATACCAAGACGGAGCACTGCTAAAGTGTTGGCGCTGTTCCTGGTAAACGTGAGTGGATGCAAAAACGTAATAAGGGCTGCTTCCCCTTTACTGGCAATTGGTGGATGTGCTAGGAGTCAGACCCCTACGGATATTCGAGAGTGACCTTAATTGAAGTCCTCAAAAAAACTAAATAAATTGGCATAATTATTGATCCAAAATTATAGGTAATCCAAAATGGATCTGAATTTCCTATCAGTAAAAACTTGACCATAAATTATATTGTGGACCAAAACAAAGCAAAAAAGCCCTCATGAGCAAGAGGACATCTTCATCATCCAATTCTATAATTGGAGGAAGGGTTTTCTACTGTAAAGCTGTATTATGGATGAGGTTATGGGGCACGTATTAGTGTTGTAGATTGAAACTGTGGCTTGTTATAAGCAATGGTTATCGAGTAAATGGCCATCTTCACTTTCTTTGGCCAAGCTTGCAAATTTTTTCAATTTGGAGAGGAAATAGGCTGCACCGTCCCTGAGGAACAAGGGATAGGACTAGAGTTGAGCGACTTTGGTCGGCATTGAGTGGATGAATTTTCATCCGCTCAATGCGACTTTTATTCCCCATTGATATGCATTGGGGTCGGGTTTCGGACGAACTCCCGACTTTTTTCCGCCTAGTCGGACCAGTTTCATCCGATCAAATTTTGTTTCGAGTAGGAATACAATTCACGCACACTTAAATCAGATTGATGCAAATAGAGTGATTTTTTTTTGTAGTTTCACATCAAAGAAGAGAAAGTGCCACTTTAGCAAAATAAGTACAAATACCATACATTAGGCTAATACCCGACGTTTCGATCCTACCCGGATCTTAGTCATGGGTAGCTGTAGAAAAATCAGAAAAACCCGAATCAGTGAAGCACAAAAAAATTATACAGAGATATACATATGTACAAAATAACATAAAAGAAAGAACTAGGGATAATATACAGTTGTGGACAATAAAAAAGATAAATAATATAAATAAAATAGTAAAGGTATTTAGCAACAACAATCATATGGGATATGTTACATAGATAATATATTCTAAGATTAGTTTGCTTGCAATTCTATGTGAGATTTTGTCCCATTGAAGAAAAGTATAGGGAAAATGAAAGGTTTCCTTAGAGTTAGGTATTTCAGTGTTAAGGCACTTAAATGAAGATAATTATTTGTGGTCCCTATGGAAAATGGCGGTGCTGGGTAAAAGAGACAATTGCAATTTGAATAAAGACATTATAAACAGCATAAACCGAATACAGATATCAGGTTGAAGTAAGGCTGGGGAGCTCATTTACCTGTAATTGTGGTAAGACAATGTGTCAAATGAGCCAGAAGACAGGTAATGCTGGTGGGAACAGAAAGTGTACTATAGGACCCCTGATATATTATATAGCGGTAAATCGTTGTCATAAAAGTACCCATAAATACCTGTGACCTGGGGCTTAGGCAGCGCTCCCGCGCTTTTGCCCGTTTTTGCTAGATGCGGCTTGTGTGATGAAACAGGGTCAGCCCGTTTTAAATAATGGCGCTGTGTCACGCCGGCCCGGAAAGTGCGTCAGCGGGACCGGATGTGACGTCGCGCCATCAAACAGAAAGGTTGCGCATGCGCACTGGCTGTCATATCGCCATGTTGGTAATGGCAGACCATACCTGGGCGTTACAAACAGGGAGAAGATGGATATATGTGTTTAAGTAAGGGGAGCAGAATAATTGTATGCAGGATACAAACAATAAAAATAAAGTAACTGGCAACTTGTATGGGAATCTACCGGTAAAAAATGACTGAAGATTGGGGGAATAAATGGAAAAATTGAATACCTTTACTATTTTATTTATATATTTATTGTTATTTATTGTCCACAATGTATATTATCCCTAGTTCTTTCTTTTATGTTATTTTGTACATATGTATATCTCTGTATATATTTTTTGTGCTTCACTGATTCTGGTTTTTCTGATTTTTCTACAGCTACCCATGATAAGAATCCGGGTAGGATCGAAACGTCGGGTATTAGCCTAATGTATGGTATTTGTATTTATTTTGCTAAGTGGCATTTCTCTTCTTTGATGTGGAGAACTACAATAAAATATCACTCTATTTGCATCAATCTGTTTAAGTGTGCGGTGAATTGTATTCCTACTTGTAGTCTTGGTACCTAGATTGGTCCATTTTCACCAGCACCGCCTTAATTGATCTGTGTGCACACCTCATCGAGTACTATTCAAATTTTGTTTCGGTCGGGTGGTCCGAAACCCGATCCGACCAAAGTCGCTTAACTCTAGATAGAACATGTCATAGTCAACATGCCTTATCCCTATTTTCCTGAACATCTGTAGCACTGTCTGACTGTCTCTTACTCATGGGTCAATGGTTGAGCCCATTAAAGCCAACAGCTTCAGCAAACATGTATCTTAGAGACTGTTCACATTGCCTTTTGACCTTTTGGGTGTTTCATCTAAATCTCCCAAAAATATGGACTACTTTATTGTTCCCCACTGTTTTCTTCTGGCAATATCTATATGAACTTCTTGTTTCATTGCACTCTATGGCTTTGTTGAAGGCTTCACCGGAATCTTCAGATGGGGAGGGAAAGACCAAAACACAATGTGGTGGGCTCCTAATAATTGTGGCCAGCTTTGAGTTCGACTATAGCCAGAGGTAGGTTTCCTTTGGGGAGACCAAACCTATCGCTCCCATATATATCTTACAGCTGATCCCTACCTTTCCCAAGATGAGTGGCACCACTTTTTTGGAAAGTTTGATATATTGAGCCATTTGAATCAAATTGAAGCGCACGGCCAACTTATTACTAATAGATTGCTCAAAAGTCTTATGGGGCATTTTCCATGAAGCTCGTTGCTCAAGAGTCGTATGGGGGTATGTTCCTTGGATCTCATTGCTCGAGAGTTGTATGGGGGTATGTTCCATGAAGCTCGTTGCTCGAGAGTCGTATGGGGTATGTTCCTTGGATCTCATTGCTCAAGAGTTGTATGGGGGTATGTTCCATGAAGCTCGTTGATCGAGAGTCGTATGGGGGTATGTTCCTTGGATCTCATTGCTCGAGAATTGTATGGGGGTATGTTCCATGAAGCTCATTGCTCGAGAGTTGTATGGAGGTATGTTCCATGAAGCTCATTGCTCGAGAGTTGTATAGAGGTATGTTCCATGAAGCTCATTGCTCGAGAGTTGTATAGAGGTATGTTCCATGAAGCTAATTGCTCGAGAGTTGTATGGGGGTATGTTCCATGAAGCTCATTGCTCAATAGTTGTATAGAGGTATGTTCCATGAAGCTTGTTGCTCGAGAGTCGTATGCGGGTATGTTCCATGTAGCTAGCCCCTTTTGGGTAGACTTGTCGGAATAAAACTGAGCCAATCGGACTTGTGTTTTATTACTTCCCGACTTTTGGTACTCTACAATATAACTTTCGTTTGAAGTTCTTCTGAGCCCAGGAGAGTGTGCAGGTCACTTTTATCAGCGGCGGTCATGTGTTTCACTCGAATTGCATTGAATTAGATGAGGTTATGCTTTCCTTTTTCCACCAATTACTGGATCTTCGGCAGATAAGAAGGACCGGGTCTGTGCTGTCACAGAGACCATTTGTATTTTATTTGGCTTCCTAGGGAATGATTAAAGTCCAGACAAGATGTTCCTTACTTTCTAATCTAAGATTAAAATCAACAGCAGTCATTCCTTTTTTATCCAGTTAGCGGCTAAGTAAAGATTTGCGTTCAAGTGACTGTCCGGACGAGGAGGTCTCGAATGGGAATTTAATAGCTGAAGAATTACCTCTTAGTGTTTATCTCACCTGTCCCCTCAAATTTCTTCATGAGAAACATTTTAAGTCTTTCACGGAATGAAATCCAAGAAGCTCCAGAAAAAAAAGCTAAAACAATCCCAGACGACTTTTAAGAATCATTTTGATGCCGATTTTTTTTTTGTATCAGAGTAATTTTAATCATTTACATTGTTGCAATTTGAAACTATATTAGAAGGCAAAGTAAAAAGTTTACATTGCTGCAATTTGATGCAAAAATCGGGAAGTTTTTACTTTTGTTGCGGTTTGGAACCATATTAGGCAAAAGTGAAAGTTTACATTGTTGTGGTTTGATACAAAGATTGCAACTTTTATTTTTTACTTTTGTTGCAATTGTAACCATTTTAAAAGGCAAAATAAAAAGTTTACATTGTTGCAGTTTGATTAAAAATGGGGTAATTTTTACTTTTATTGCAATTTGTAACCATATTAGGCAATGTAGAAAGTTTGCATTGTTGTAGTTTGATAAAAAAAAATTGGGTAATTTTTACTTTTGATGCAATTTGTAATCATACTAGGCAAAGTAGAAAGTTTACGTTGTTGCAAGTTGATACAAATATCTATGTTTTTACATTTGTTACAGTTTGTAACAATATTAGAAGGCAAAGTAAAAACGTAACAATTTTTGTATCGACCGACAACAATGTAAATGACTAAATTATTTTTGTAACAATATTATAAGGCAAAGTAAAAAGTTTTAAAGGAGTTTTATGGAACTTTTAAACATTTTTCAAGTAAGCATCAGTATTAAATAAGTAAGTGAATAGGCGTTACTTACAACTCAACCTACCTGACGCTTCAGCTCTGTTGCGCTTTTCGGAGACAGGAAGTTAGGACTTCCTTTCCATCAGTCACATGACATCTGAAGCTACTAATTGGCTGTAGCAGTCATGTGACTAATGGACAAAAAAATCTCCACTTCTTGGTAAAAATTTTTCAAAAAAGTATTTTTTTATCAGTCAAATCTACGTTACTTCAGCACCACTACTCCGGTAATCCTCACCAAAGTGGTGACACCCCATTTTTTAGTCGCCTCACTGCTGCAGCTAATCACTGATTGAAGAATAGCATGTCATCATTTTGGGGATGGGATTTCCTGTTCATTAGTCACCTGACTGCTGTAGCCAATCACTGGCCTTAGTGATCACATGTTACACATTCACATGGGAACACTGTGGCAAGGGATTGGCTGCATTAGTCAGGTGACTGAAGAACAGGATGGTTCGGCAGGGACCACCACAGCAGCAGCAGAAAAGCCAGAGTGTCAAAGGATTGGTGAAAAACAAGTTGTGCCAAATACCAAACTTGCCCCTGCTATGTGGTCGTGTGGCCCTAATTGCAGGGTCACATGTGACCCGTGAGACTGCATTTCCCATTTTCTACTCTCCTCCTTCCTTTCTCCTTGTGACAATTAACTTTTCTGCGGAGCGACAAATCCCGAGCCGCAGAATAAATAATCATTATTGATGTGAGAAAAAATCACTTTGGCGACATAAACTCTCGGCTCAGGTAATTTAAATTAAAATCCAATTTTATTTTCTCTTGCAAAACACGGGGAAATTAATTTTAATGTAAATTTTTTTTATTTTCAGAGTACAAGAGGTAAATGTAAAACGGCAGTGACTGCAAGAGCGAGCGTTCACATCTCCCTGAGTATTCACCTGCGAGAGTCGACAGGAAAGCTGAGGGGACACATTGGTCACTTTACACCTCAAATGGCTACTTGATAAATATGGACCACTACTACCATGTAAGGGCCACTACCACCATTTATGGGCCGCTACCACCATTTATGGGCCGCTACCACCTTTTATGAGCCGCTACCACCATTTATGGGCCGCTACCACCATTTATGAGCCGCTACCACCATTTATGGGCCGCTACCACCATTTATGGGCCGCTATCACCTTTTTTGAGCCGCTACCACCATTTATGAGCCGCTACCACCATTTATGGGCCGCTACCACCATTTATGGGCCGCTATCACCTTTTTTGAGCCGCTACCACCATTTATGAGCCGCTACCACCATTTATGGGCCGCTACCACAATTTATGGGCCGCTACCACCATGTATGGGCCGCTACCACCATTTATGGGTCACTACCACCATTTATGGGCCGCTACCACCTTTTATGAGCCGCTACCACCATTTATGGGCCGCTACCAATATTTATGAGCCGCTACCACCACTTATGGGCCGCTACCACCGTTTATGAGCTGCTACCACCATTTATGGGCCGCTACCACCATGTATGGGCCTCTACCACCATTTATCGCCCGTTACCACCATTCATGAGTCACTAGCATCATTTATGGGTCGCTACCACCATATATGGGCCACTACCATAATTTATGGGCCACTACCACCATTTATGGGTCACTCACTACCACCATTTATGGGTCACTACCACCATTTATGGGCTGCTACCACCATTTATGAGCCGCTACCACCATTTATGGGCCGCTACCACAATTTATGAGCCGCTACCACCATGTATGGGCCGCTACCACCATTTATGGGTCGCTACCACCTTTTATGAGCCGCTACCACCATTTATGGGCAGCTACCACCGTTTATGAGCTTCTACCACCATTTATGGGCCGCTACCACCTTTTATGAGCCGCTACCACCATTTATGGGCCGCTACCACCATTTATGAGCTCCTACCACCGTTTATGAGCTGCTACCACCATTTATGGGCCGCTACCACCATGTATGGGCCTCTACCACCATTTATCGCCCGTTACCACCATTCATGAGTCACTACCATCATTTATGGGTCGCTACCACCATATATGGGCCACTACCATAATTTATGGGCCACTACCACCATTTATGGGTCACTCACTACCACCATTTATGGGCCGCTACCATCATTTATGACCCACTACCATCATTTATGGGCCTCAACCATCATTTATGGCCCACTACCACCATTTATGGGCCACTACCACCATTTATTGGCCACAACCACCATTTATGGGTCACTACTACCATTTATGGGCCACTACCACCATTTATTGGCCACAATCACTATTTATGGGCCACTACCACCATTTATGGGCCTCTACCACCATTTATGGTCCTCTTTCACCATTTATGGGTCACTACTACCATTTATGGGCCACTACCAACATTTATGGGCCACTACCACCATTTATGGATTACTACCACCATTTATGGACCACGACCACCATTTATGGACCACTACCGCCTCAACCCCAAAATGCTTCTTCCCAATCAATATGGCTGTAGAAGTGATATCAAACATGCTCTATACAGTGGTATTATTTCTAAGCTGTGTATTTTTACCTGTGCACTCCATGGCAGTATTATTTATGTACCTTATGACAGTATTATGAATTTAGATGTATTTTGTGATATAAGGTCTATTATTTGTCCAAAACCTCGATAAAGGAGGTTCCCTATAAATAACAGGATAGGTGATAAATGTAGATTCACTGATGACTACTTGAACCCTTCACTGATCCCAGAAGTGAAATCCTGAATGGCTCCTGTGTGAATGGAGCAGTCGTGTGCATGCATGACCATGGCTCCATTCACTGTCTATGGGAAAGGCGGTCACACGTGAGATCCATAGAAGTGAATGGAGTAATAGTCAGTCATGGACACTCCTGCTCCTTTCACAAAGGGCGCTTTGGGACCCTCCTTCTCAGGTTGCTGGGGGTCTAACCACTTGGCTCTTATACTTTGAGTTCTCTTTGACACCTGGTCTTGGGAGCTATGAGGTTCGCAGTAATGGGGTTTGTGAGGTGTTCCAGTAATTTTGACCCCAAGAGTGTGGTGTAGACCATGGAATGACCGATGAAGACCTCCACTCTCTTTGCACTTGCACTTTCCTGCACATAATGCACCCAGAACGATTTCTTATTACAGATGCTGTCGCTGCCGTATTTTATGGATTCTTAGCACTTTCATTATTAATTTACTTACAGAATGAGTCACATACAAAAGCCCTGACCGAGATGATTCAGGCGCGTGCATTAATATCCGATGATATATCGTTCGCAGTGTGTCAACATCACTCCGCTGGGAGCCGGGGAGTTTCTACTGGAGAAATAATAACGTTTAGCAAATAGTCAGGAGCCTATAATCCTAAGCAGATATGAGAGATCCTGTGTCATATAAACTGTATATCACGTAGTCTTCCCATATGGCATCAGGGTGCGATAGCTTCCCCTGGGAGGTGAAGCACATGCTCCCGGCCATCCTTATGGTATCAAATGTGACTTCAGACCTAGCCACCTTATTGCATTGCTCCGTGGTGATGGACCGGGTCCATGTGACTGGTCTGTGGCTACTCAGTCCTACAGACATCAAGCTGCAATGCTCTGACGCCTTTCTATAATAGCTGCGATGCTCTGCAATCTTTCTATCATAGCTGTGATGCTATGCAACCTTTCTATCATAGCTGCGATGCTGTGCCATCTTTCTATCATAGCTGTGATGCTGTGCCATCTTTCTATCATAGCTGCCATGCTCTGCCACCTTTCTATCATAGCTGCGATGCTCTGCCACCTTTCTATCGTAGCTGCGATGCCCTGCCATCTTTCTGTCATAGCTGCGATGCTCTGCCACCTTTCTTTCGTAGCTGCGATGCCCTGCCATCTTTCTATAACAGCTGTGATGCTATGCCACCTTTCTATCATAGCTGCGATGCTCTACATCTTTCTATCATGCTGCTATGCTCTGCCACTTTTGTATCATAGCTGTGATGCTCTGCCACCTTTCTATCATAGCTGCAATGCTCTGCCACCTTTCTCTCATAGCTGCGATGCTCTGCCACATTTCTACTGTAGCTGCGATGCCCTGCCATCTTTCTGTCATAGCTGCGATGCTCTGCCACCTTCTTTCGTAGCTGTGATGCCCTGCCATCTTTCTATCATTGCTGCGATGCTCTGCCACCTTTCTATCGTAGCTGCGATGCCCTGTCATCTTTTTATCATAGCTGCAATGCTCTGCCACCTTTCTTTCGTAGCTGTGATACCCTGCTGCCTTTCTCGTAACTGAAGCTCTGACACATTTCTATAATAGCTGCGATGCTCTGCCACCTTTCTATCATTGCTGTTGTGCCCTGCCACTTTCTATCATAGCTGCGATGCTCTGCCACATTTCTATCTTAGCTGCGATGCTCTACTACCTTTCTGTCATAGCTGTGATGCTCTGAACCTTTATATCATAGCTGCAAAGCCCTGACATCTTTTTATCATTGCTGTGATGATCTGCTATCTTTCTATCATAGCTGCAATGCTCTGCCACCTTTCTAACATAGCTGCAATGCTCTGCCACCTTTCTATCATAGTTGCGATGATCTGCACCTTTCTATCATAGCTGCGATGCTCTGCCACCTTTTTATCATAGCTGCAATGCTCTGCCACCTTTCTATCATAGCTGTAATTCTCTGCCACCTTTCTATCATAGCTGTAATGGTCTGCCACGTTTCTATCATAGCTGCGATGCTCTGCCACGTTTCTATCATAGCTGCGATGCTCTGCCACCTTTCTAACATAGCTGCAATGCTCTGCCACCTTTCTATCATAGTTGCGATGCTCTGCCACCTTTCTATCATAGCTGCAATGCTCTGCCACCTTTCTATTGTAGCTGTAATGCTCTGCCACGTTTCTGTCATAGCTGCGATGCTCTGCCACCTTTCTATCATAGCTGCGATGCTCTGCCACCTTTCTATCATAGCTGCGATGCCTGCCATCTTTCTGTCATAGCTGCGATGCTCTGCCACCTTTCTTTCGTAGCTGCGATGCCCTGCCATCTTTCTATAACAGCTGTGATGCTATTCCACCTTTCTATCATAGCTGCGATGCTCTACCATCTTTCTATCATAGCTGCGATGCTCTGCCACTTTTGTATCATAGCTGTGATGCTCTGCCACCTTTCTATCATAGCTGCATGCTCTGCCACCTTTCTCTCATAGCTGCGATGCTCTGCCACATTTCTACTGTAGCTGCGATGCTCTGCCACCTTTCTATCATTGCTGTTGTGCCCTGCCACCTTTCTATCATAGCTGCGATGCTCTGCCACATTTCTAATCTTAGCTTGCGATGCTCTACTACCTTTCTGTCATAGCTGTGATGCTCTGAAACCTTTATATCATAGCTGCAAAGCCCTGACATCTTTTATCATTGCTGTGATGATCTGCTATCTTTCTATCATAGCTGCAATGCTCTGCCACCTTTCTAACATAGCTGCAATGCTCTGCCACCTTTCTATCATAGTTGCGATGATCTGCCACCTTTCTATCATAGCTGCGATGCTCTGCCACCTTTTTATCATAGCTGCAATGCTCTGCCACCTTTCTATCATAGCTGTAATTCTCTGCCACCTTTCTATCATAGCTGTAATGGTCTGCCACGTTTCTATCATAGCTGCGATGCTCTGCCACGTTTCTATCATAGCTGCGATGCTCTGCCACCTTTCTAACATAGCTGCAATGCTCTGCCACCTTTCTATCATAGTTGCGATGCTCTGCCACCTTTCTATCATAGCTGCAATGCTCTGCCACCTTTCTATTGTAGCTGTAATGCTCTGCCACGTTTCTGTCATAGCTGCGATGCTCTGCCACCTTTCTATCATAGCTGCGATGCTCTGCCACCTTTCTATCATAGCTGCGATGCCCTGCCATCTTTCTGTCATAGCTGCGATGCTCTGCCACCTTTCTTTCGTAGCTGCGATGCCCTGCCATCTTTCTATAACAGCTGTGATGCTATTCCACCTTTCTATCATAGCTGCGATGCTCTGCCACTTTTGTATCATAGCTGTGATGCTCTGCCACCTTTCTATCATAGCTGCAATGCTCTGCCACCTTTCTCTCATAGCTGCGATGCTCTGCCTCATTTCTACTGTAGCTGCGATGCCCTGCCATCTTTCTGTCATAGCTGCGATGCTCTGCCACCTTTCTTTCGTAGCTGCGATGCCCTGCCATCTTTCTATCATTGCTGCGATGCTCTGACACCTTTCTATCGTAGCTGCGATGCCCTGACACCTTTCTATCGTAGCTGCGATGCCCTGTCATCTTTTTATCATAGCTGCAATGCTCTGCCACCTTTCTTTCGTAGCTGTGATACCCTGCTGCCTTTCTCGTAACTGAAGCTCTGACACATTTCTATAATAGCTGCGATGCTCTGCCACCTTTCTATCATTGCTGTTGTGCCCTGCCACCTTTCTATCATAGCTGCGATGCTCTGCCACATTTCTATCTTAGCTGCGATGCTCTACTACCTTTCTGTCATAGCTGTGATGCTCTGAGACCTTTATATCATAGCTGCAAAGCCTGACATCTTTTTATCATTGCTGTGATGATCTGCTATCTTTCTATCATAGCTGCAATGCTCTGCCACCTTTCTAACATAGCTGCAATGCTCTGCCACCTTTCTATCATAGTTGCGATGATCTGCCACCTTTCTACCATAGCTGCGATGCTCTGCCACCTTTCTATCATAGTTACGATGCTCTGCGCACCTTTCTATCATAGTTGCGATGCTCTGCCACCTTTCTATCGTAGCTGCGATGCTCTGCCACCTTTTTATCATAGCTGCAATGCTCTGCCACCTTTCTATCATAGCTGTAATTCTCTGCCACCTTTCTATCATAGCTGTAATGGTCTGCCACGTTTCTATCATAGCTGCGATGCTCTGCCACCTTTCTAACATAGCTGCAATGCTCTGCCACCTTTCTATCATAGCTGCAATGCTCTGCCACCTTTCTATTGTAGCTGTAATGCTCTGCCACGTTTCTGTCATAGCTGCGATGCTCTGCCACCTTTCTATCATAGCTGCAATGCTCTGTCACCTTTCTATTGTAGCTGTAATGCTCTGCCACCTTTCTATCATAGCTGCGATGCTCTGCCACCTTTCTATCATAGCTGCGATGCCCTGCCATCTTTCTGTCATAGCTGCGATGCTCTGCCACCTTTCTTTCGTAGCTGCGATGCCCTGCCATCTTTCTATCATTGCTGCGATGCTCTGCCACCTTTTTATCGTAGCTGCGATGCCCTGTCATCTTTTTATCATAGCTGCAATGCTCTGCCACCTTTCCTTCGTAGCTGTGATACCCTGCTGCCTTTCTCGTAACTGAAGCTCTGACACATTTCTATAATAGCTGCGATGCTCTGCCACCTTTCTATCATTGCTGTTGTGCCCTGCCACCTTTCTATCATAGCTGCGATGCTCTGCCACATTTCTATCTTAGCTGCGATGCTCTACTACCTTTCTGTCATAGCTGTGATGCTCTGAAACCTTTATATCATAGCTGCAAAGCCCTGACATCTTTTTATCATTGCTGTGATGATCTGCTATCTTTCTATCATAGCTGCAATGCTCTGCCACCTTTCTAACATAACTGCAATGCTCTGCCACCTTTCTATCATAGTTGCGATGATCTGCCACCTTTCTATCATAGCTGCGATGCTCTGCCACCTTTCTATCATAGTTGCGATGCTCTGCCACCTTTCTATCATAGTTGCGATGCTCTGCCACCTTTCTATCGTAGCTGCGATGCTCTGCCACCTTTTTATCATAGCTGCAATGCTCTGCCACCTTTCTATCATAGTTGCGATGCTCTGCCACCTTTCTATCATAGCTGCAATGCTCTGCCACCTTTCTATTGTAGCTGTAATGCTCTGCCACGTTTCTGTCATAGCTGCGATGCTCTGCCACCTTTCTATCATAGTTGCGATGCTCTGCCACCTTTCTAACATAGCTGCAATGCTCTGCCACCTTTCTATCATAGTTGCGATGCTCTGCCACCTTTCTATCATAGCTGCAATGCTCTGCCACCTTTCTATTGTAGCTGTAATGCTCTGCCACCTTTCTATCATAGCTGCGATGCTCTGCCACCTTTCTATCATAGCTGCGATGCCCTGCCATCTTTCTGTCATAGCTGCGATGCTCTGCCACCTTTCTTTCGTAGCTGCGATGCCCTGCCATCTTTCTATCATTGCTGCGATGCTCTGCCACCTTTTTATCGTAGCTGCGATGCCCTGTCATCTTTTTATCATAGCTGCAATGCTCTGCCACCTTTCTTTCGTAGCTGTGATACCCTGCTGCCTTTCTCGTAACTGAAGCTCTGACACATTTCTATAATAGCTGCGATGCTCTGCCACCTTTCTATCATTGCTGTTGTGCCCTGCCACCTTTCTATCATAGCTGCGATGCTCTGCCACATTTCTATCTTAGCTGCGATGCTCTACTACCTTTCTGTCATAGCTGTGATGCTCTGAGACCTTTATATCATAGCTGCAAAGCCCTGACATCTTTTTATCATTGCTGTGATGATCTGCTATCTTTCTATCATAGCTGCAATGCTCTGCCACCTTTCTAACATAACTGCAATGCTCTGCCACCTTTCTATCATAGTTGCGATGATCTGCCACCTTTCTATCATAGCTGCGATGCTCTGCCACCTTTCTATCATAGTTGCGATGCTCTGCCACCTTTCTATCATAGTTGCGATGCTCTGCCACCTTTCTATCGTAGCTGCGATGCTCTGCCACCTTTTTATCATAGCTGCAATGCTCTGCCACCTTTCTATCATAGTTGCGATGCTCTGCCACCTTTCTATCATAGCTGCAATGCTCTGCCACCTTTCTATTGTAGCTGTAATGCTCTGCCACGTTTCTGTCATAGCTGCGATGCTCTGCCACCTTTCTATCATAGTTGCGATGCTCTGCCACCTTTCTAACATAGCTGCAATGCTCTGCCACCTTTCTATCATAGTTGCGATGCTCTGCCACCTTTCTATCATAGCTGCAATGCTCTGCCACCTTTCTATTGTAGCTGTAATGCTCTGCCACGTTTCTGTCATAGCTGCGATGCTCTGCCACCTTTCTATCATAGCTGCGATGCTCTGCCACCTTTCTATCATAGCTGCGATGCTCTGCCACCTTTCTATCATAGCTGTGATGCTCTGCATGTTCTAACACATTTTCTCCATACCCAGCATTAACCTTTCAACCAGACAAGCTAGCCTTCACTCCCCACAAACATCACTGAGTCTTGGGCACCCATGATGCTATCTCCAGTTCACCAGTTTTACTTTCTTGGATAACTTTTGACATTTACTAACCACTGTATACTGGAAAAAAAACCTACAAGACTGGCCGTATACTGGGCACAACCCATAAAACCTGTCATTTACTGGAAACATCCCACAAGACCGGGAACGCCTCGCAAAGACCTGCCATGTAATAGGAACGTCCAACAAAAGCCCTCCTCATACAGAAAAGGTTTCTAAAGACCTACTGTATAAAGGGAACAACCCACAAAGACCTGACATGTACTAGGAACACCCCACAAGACCTGCAGTAAACCCATAACAACACCCCACAAGACCATGAGCTCCTTATAAAACCCACTGTAAACCAGGAATGCCCAACAACAACTCACTGTATGATGGAAAGACCCAACAAGACCGGAAACACTCTACAAGATCCGCGGCATACCAAGACCGACCCATAAAGACCCATTGAAAGCCAGGAAAACCCCACACAGACCGGCCAAATACCCTCCCTAAACAGGGAACGCTCAGAGAAATTAGAACAACCCACAAAGATCCTCAGAAAGCCAGGAAAACAACAAAAGACCAGGAGCACTCCATAAAGACTGTGAACAACCCATGAAGACCCACGGTAATCCAGTAACACCCTACAAGACAAGAAGCACCCCACAATGACCCGCCGTATACTGGGAACACCCCACAAGACCAGAAACACTCTACAAGACCTACCATATACCGGGAACACCCCATAACGACTATGAATGCTCCACAAGATCTTCCATTTTGGAGATGTTCTGACTCAGTCATCGGCCTATCACAATTTGGTCCTTGCCCCAGTCGCTCAGATCCTTACACTTTCTCGTTCTTCCCACTTCAAATACATCAACTTCATAGACTAAGTGTTCACTTGCTGCCTAATACATCCCACTCCTGATAGACTCTTCCGTTCTACAGAAGAAACAAATTCTTCCTACATTCACATCAGTCAAAGGTATCTGGTTCCTTTCACATCATGGATGGAGAGCTTTGGCCCAGAGAATTTCTAGAATTCATACACATTGGTAGGTTTTCATGCATCAACTGCTCATTTCAGGTCCTACCACAACATCTCTATAGGGTTCAAGTCAAGCCATTCACCAGGTCCCCTCAAACAAGGTTTCTAAGCTTTCGTTTTAGGTCATCGACCTACTTTACACAGAAGTCCAGATGTCCCGTATTGTACTTTTTCAACAGATTTATTAATACACCAAACTCGGTCAGAGCATGCGGTGAGTTGTAGTCTTTCCACTGCCGGAAAGTCATCAGTTGTGCATCTTAAGACATATATAACAGGAAATTTGGCATCTTTAACGATTGATCCATAGGATCTGCTTCTAAAGTCACATAATTATTGGATGGAGGTGACTGTTTGGAGGATCGGTGGTTGATTAACCCCGATCAATGCCATATATGACCGGTCCATCAATAAGGTCAGTCTGCAATCTCGGCTAAACTTTGGTTGGATTCCCATAGGCTGGGTGAGCTTTGTTCTGTAGCGTTTTATGACATCCATGGGGACTCAAATGAAATGTCACCGAAGAGGCACAAAGATTTGCTTCTATAATGGAGGCTGTGAATGTCATGTGAATTGGATAAGAGGACATTGTAAAATAGGACAATAACCCAGAGAAGGCTATACAAATTATCCGGCAGAGGAGCCGCCTAATATCCGAAATAAAAAATGCCAATAATGTTTCATTCTGTGCTTGACCTTTGCATGTGGCATAAGCTCCTCCACGGTGCTGAGTCACTGATTGATTTACATCTTTAAGTAGGAACTTTTTGGATTCACGAATTCCCAAAATACATATTTATATTTAATAGTCAATTTAATATCCGATTTATAAACAACATTATATCAAATGTAACCCATGGTATCGCTGGAGGCCACAAGCGAAAAGGACAATCTGACCCTCAGTGTCTGACGAGTGACTTAAAAATACACTTTTTATCGAGGCAGTGAATTTATGTGGATTCACCACTGGATAAGTGACAAGTTCAATGGGCTATGACCGTTAGGACCACCACCTGTCAATAGTGCGAGCGTCCTCTGCTTCCTTTGGTAAGAATGGAGCATGCGCCCTCAAATTTAATTTGAAGTCTATAGCACAAACAAAAATGGCTGGGGGTACAGGTAGCAAATATTGCAATAAGTATTTTGAGGTGGAAATGCCCCTTTGAAAAGACACTAGATGATGCTCTAGTCTTACTAGTCATTGGGGTGGTGCTGCTCTGACTAGTCATCTGGGTGGTGCTGCTCTGACTAGTCATCTGGGTAGTGCTGCTCTGACTAGTCATCTGGGTGGTGCTGCTCTGACTGGTCATCTTGATGGTGCTGCTCTGACTAGTCATCTTGGTGGTGCTGCTCTGACTAGTCATCTGGGTGGTGCTGCTCTGACTAGTCATCTGGGTGGTGCTGCTCTGACTAGTCATCTGGGTGCTGCTGCTTTGACTAGTCATCTGGGTGCTGCTGCTTTGACTAGTCATCTGGGTAGTGCTGCTCTGACTAGTCATCTGGGTGGTGCTGCTCTGACTGGTCATCTTGATGGTGCTGCTCTGACTAGTCATCTAGGTGGTGCTGCTCTGACTAGTCATCTGGGTGGTGCATCTCTGACTAGTCGTCTGGGTGGTGCAGCTCTGACTGGTCATCTGGGTGGTGCAGCTCTGACTGGTCATCTGGGTGGTGCTGCTCTGACTAGTCATCTGGGTGGTGCAGCTCTGACTAGTCATCTGGGTGGTGCTGCTCTGACTAGTCATCTGGGTGGTGCAGCTCTGACTAGTCATCTGGGTGGTGCTGCTCTGACTAGTCATCTGGGTGGTGCTGCTCTGACTAGTCATCTTGATGGTGCTGCTCTGACTAGTCATCTGGGTGGTGCAGCTCTGACTAGTCATCTGGGTGGTGCTGCTCTGACTGGTCATCTGGGTGGTGCTGCTCTGACTGGTCATCTTGATGGTGCTGCTCTGACTAGTCATCTGGGTGGTGCTGCTCTGACTAGTCATCTGGGTGGTGCTGCTCTTACTGGTCATCTGGGTGGTGCTGCTCTGACTAGTCATCTGGGTGATGCTGCTCTGAATAGTCATCTGGGTGGTGCTGCTCTAACTAGTCATCTGGGTGGTGCTGCTCCGACTAGTCATCTGGGTGGTGCTGCTCTGACTAGTCATCTGGGTGGTGCTCCTCTGACTAGTCATCTGGGTGGTGCTTTGACTAGTCATCTGGCGGTGCTGCTCTGACTAGTCATCTGGGTGGTGCTGCTCTGACTAGTCATCTGGGTGGTGCTTTGACTAGTCATCTGGCGGTGCTGCTCTGACTAGTCATCTGGGTGGTGCTGCTGTGACTAGTCATCTTGGTGGTGGTGCTCTGACTGGTCATCTGGATGGTGCTGCTCTGACTGGTCATCTGGGTGGTGCTGCTCTGACTAGTCATCTGGGTGGTGCTCCTCTGACTAGTCATCTGGGTGGTGCTGCTCTGACTAGTCATCTGGGTGGTGCTGCTCTGACTAGTTGTCACGCTGTTACTGCATACAGGAGGTCTGGGGTCTATGCTGACCCTAAGCTGGGGTCCTGACTAATCCCTCTACCTGGAGGTACTGTTGATGGTACAGAGGTCCAGGCCACCAGCGTAACCCTATCTCCTGCAAATCGCTGACCTTCAGTAATCTAGTCCTGAGAAGGACCCTGATCACAACACAGGGGACTGGAAGGTATATGCCTTAACACAGTAATAGACGAACGAGACAGTACAAGGGATAAACTAAAATCCACCTTGCATACAAAACTCACACCACAAAAAACAGAGGGAACACCAACGGGTACGGAGATAAATGATAAAGCGAGGAGGGGACAAAACCACACCAGGTACTCTTCACTTCAGACTTCACAATACCACGATCCGCTCTGCTGGTCTGCATGAATGCTTTCACCGACACATTCCTAGCAGACTGGCAGGTATTTGAAGGAATCTCATTACTGCAGAATTAACTGCAGCTGAGCGAGGCCGGGCCTCGTCTAGCACAGAGAGTGAGAGAATTAACTCCCTCACTGCCGAAAAACACCAAGCACCAAAAACTCAGCTGCGCGAAGTCAGATTGTGTAATCGCGACGATCTTCGTGGCGACACACCCGTGACACTAGTCATCTGGGTGGTGCAGCTCTGACTGGTCATCTGGGTGGTGCATCAGTTATGGTGACTCATCCACTTTGCCTTGATTGAAGCTTCACTCTGCAGAGTTAGGATTCAATTCATTATTGCATTTGAACCTATTTTTTGGCTAGCTTTTCTTCCTATTTTTTAGATTGTTTTTTGTTTTGTGCCAAATTCTTCAGGTTGAACCTCTTTTAAAATCTGTTTTCCTGAGCTGAGTGATTACATTTGATTGACTCCATGGTTGCCATACTGGGGCCCTATGAGCTGCTGCTTCCTGCTTTCCGGCATCCTCGGCTTTTGTTTTGATTAGACGGCCTGATGTGACCACCGACTGCCCGACTGCAGTGCTCACCAATGTTACTTTAGCACTGGGGATTTATTGCTGATATTGCTGGGTCAGCGCTGGGCAAGGGGGTGAAAATGTTTTGGTTTTGTTTGTTCTTTCGGAGCAAGTTAGCATTTAGGAAGCAGTTGTCAAATAGTGGACAACCCCTTTAAAACAACGTTACACCTATCCATGTGTTGTATCTGGCACTTGAAGCACCGTTGCATTGAAGTTAAAGGAGCTGAGCTGCAGTACCACACACAACCACTAGACATGGGTGGCGCTGTTTTTGTAAAAAAATAAGCAATTATGCTTTTCTAACTCTCTATATCCCTTTTAACGAACGTGCCAGCCTCCTCGATATATATACTGGTTACTATGACATTTCTCTAGTCTATAAATTACTTTTTATGTTATCTCTAAGTAAGGTAAAAATCAGTAAAAATAATACTGAGCTTCTTCTAGTAAATGAATTGAGTCACTTTGGCCCAAAGCAATTTTGAGTCCAAATTCTCCTTCTGCTTTTAAGAAGCGTTCTTTGTTTATCTCCCCGATTTATGATCCGTGCGCTCCGATCTTCGAGCGTAACGTTGATTTTTCTTTTCTTTTTTGTCTTTTTTTCTACATGTTTAACCCAGGTGCCGATTTGCCTTCCTGCTCTTTAAATACCATTTTATCGAGCTGAAACCTCCGTTTCTCCACAACCTGTAAATTAACAAAGCAACAGCAGGAATGCGAAACGCGGCAGTTAATTAACATAAAAACTATTTCTTTGCTTATTCCTTAGGCACACGCTCGCTCGCTGCAGCCTTATTAATATGCAGAGAGAGAGAGAAAATAAAAAACTTTATTGATCTGACAAGCTTCTTCCCACATTGGAAAAAACTAAACCCCAACTCCTGATAAATGCTCCTAACTGACACTACTTACTGGCCCCCTCGGCGATCTCTTTGTAGATGATGCCAAACAACCCCGCTCTCTCCGTGTTTTATGGCAAGTTTTTAAAGAAACTCCGTTTGATGTGGAAGCAATTGCCGGAGGATCGCCTGTCTTTGGCTTTGATGACATCACGCTCCTTTTTAATTATATTGTTCAACCGACGCGTTTCGAGCCAAGTTGACATCCTGATGGAGAATACTCCATTTTTCTTACCGTTAGTCAATCTTTTGATCATTCGAAGACTAGAAAGGTCTACGACGGAGATGGTGTCATAAATACGATGATGAGAAGTGATAGACCGCCGGTGTTTCGCCTTCGTCAAGTTAATTTAGGCATTTGAGGACAATGATCATCTCCTACGGAGCTGCAAATGGTTATTGACGGTCATTACAGTGAGACCACCGACAGCCATCCTGCTGCCAATCAATAAGCATTAGCCATTAAATAAAGTCCTCGTTGGGTTTTTTAGAAAGGAAAAGACGAGGGTTTTATTGTTGGATTTACTGTACGCTGGGTCGTTAATTTCTGGAACGTTTTAGAATTTATGAATATCTGGCTTGAGCTGTAAGGTTTTATGACTTGCGGTGAAGAAGAGGTTGGGAAGAGAAAAGGTTGTGGAGCTTCGAAGTACAAAATTTGCTGCTTGTCCAAGTAGAAGGTCACAATATAGTTAGTCCTTTCTTTCCAACGTTGAGTTCCCCAAAGCCAAAGAAGTCATGTCGTACGAGTCTATGGGTTTTACATGGAAATGATGGTTTCAAAAACCCAAATTTGCCTGCACTCTTGGTGGTTCACACTAACTTATGGAAAGCCACGGTGAAGGAGTTTCCTAAGTGCCCACAGAGTTTGTTTGAGGAGTCTTTTTGGAGCTGATCTTCTGAATAATCACTCAAAAACACGAAAGAGTATTCCCAATTCATTCTCATGGTAAAACTACTTTGCTGTCTCTATATTCAGTTTTTTGAACATTTTTCTCCAGGTTTTTAAAAAATGCATTCTGATGGGGGGAAAAAACGAGTGCATGTCACTTTGAAGCGTCTTCTGATAGGAAAATGCTCCAAACTAGTCATTGTCCAAGAGGCTGGAAAAAAAAGATTCACTCAAAAAGTCTTCCACAGAGCTTCAAAACTGCTTTAGGGAATGGAAAAACTAAAAAAAAAAACTACCTAAAGAAGGGGTATTTCAATTAGGAAACTTGTTACTTTTGACTGCTTAAAAAAATCTCATTTTGCACCCTAATCCTCCAACCTAGTAATCTCTCCTAAAAAAAAGAAGGGTCCTTTTGATTTTTGTCTGGTTTCTTCTGTCTTCTATTTCTTGCTAACATGAGATGGGGACTCTTTCAAGCCTAAAAGAAGCTCTCAACACGGAAATAGAGAAAAGTATTCTCATATTCACTAATCGTTGAAACGTTTCCACTCCTACTAGAGTCGAGTCCTTTTCAGAAAAAGATCGTAGTGATGATGTGTGGATAAAGGAACACTTCCGTCTATTATGCAGGGCTTCATTTTTTTTATCTCTTTGGACTGAACGATCAAGGTCCAAGTGGCTTCCACCTTTTGAGAGACTTTGTTTTTTTCACTTTTTTACAGTGTTGCCTCTTTTTCTTTTTGGGAGACCTATAAGAGGAACATGACAAACAAGATACAGCAACGGCCTACAGGTCGTATAGCAGCCACAGACAAATGCCTTGGAGCCCTTGGGCTTTCAACTAAATGTCCTAAGTTGACCTTGGAACCCTCTATAAACATTTGATGGCCACCTGTGAATGTGACATTATTCTACATATGTATGATTATGATGACCTCCTTTCCACATATGGTGGACCACATTCACTTGCACAGTGCCTAAATGGTGCCATACATTATAGCCTTCTATGTACATCTGGAAACCATCTCCATGTATATAAAAGCTCAAGAATGGAGCAAACCATGCCTTGTCATAAATGGAGTCAAAATTATTTTCCATGATTCAGACTTTAAGAGATTATTCTGCACCACTTGCATCTACGTTAGGTTGCTGGCATGACATCCGTCAGCTTTTGTATCGTTGTTGTCCACCTGTCTTAGCTGGGCCAGTTTATTATTATTATTATTCATTTTTATAGCGCCATTTATTCCATAACGCTTTACATGTGAAAAAAGGGGCATACAAGTACAATAAACATGAGCAATACAAGG
Source organism: Oophaga sylvatica (assembly GCA_033576555.1). Lineage (NCBI taxonomy): Eukaryota > Metazoa > Chordata > Amphibia > Anura > Dendrobatidae > Oophaga > Oophaga sylvatica. Next base: position 34,604,612 of record JARQOD010000010.1, on the reverse strand, counting down.
CACACACAAGTACAGAAGGCGAGAGGACCCTGCCCGCGAGGGCTCACAATCTACAGGGGATGGGTGAGGATACACTAGGAGAGGGTAGAGCTTTCGAGCGGTGGTTCAGTAGACTGAGGATCACTGCAGGTTGTAGGCTTGTCACAAGAGGCTGGTCTTCAGGTTCCTTTTGAAGGTTTCCGCGTTAGGCGAAAGTCTGATGTGTTGGGTAGAGAGTTCTAGAGTATGGGGGAAGCACGGAGAAGTCTTGTATGCGGTTGTGGGAAGAAGAGATAAGAGGAGAGTAGAGAAGGCGATCTTGAGAGGATTGAAGGTTGCGTGTAGGTACGTACCGGGAGACCATGTTACAGATGTATGGGGGAGACAGGTTGTGGATGGCTTTGTATGTCAAAGTCGGGGTTTTGAACTGAAGCCTCTGGACAATAGGAAGCCAGTGAAGGGCTTGGCAGAGAGTATAGGCTGGAGAATAACGGGGAGACAGATGGATTAGTCGGGCAGCAGAGTTTAGGATAGATTGGAGTGGTGCAAGAGTGCTAGAGGGGAGGCCAGAGATTAGGAGGTTGCAATGGTCGAGGCGGGAGATGGTTTCTACTCTCTTCCCCCATGGTTCGCACCCTTTGCTGTGCTCCATGTTGAGTTTTATGAGTTGTCTGGCATGTTGGTGACCTCATCTCCCTATGCATTTTAAGGTCCAGTTAGACACACCCCTGTGTCTAAGCGTCTTGCACCTAAGAATCCACAAGACCAGCCGATTACCTATGTTTGCAGTAAGCCCTATGAACTAACATTTAGATACTAATCACTATGCTGCATTTATTTTTGCAAACTCCAGTAATATCTAGAAACCATGTGACCTGCTGATGAACCATTTGCTAGCTTGCTGTGGGTTAACCCATCGCTTGCTGTAAGCATCACAATCTGCTATTAAAGATGTTGTTAAGCGATTCTGCCTCCTATATCTGTGCTGCTTGAGACCTCCCATTGTCCTCATCATCTGTTCTCCTGGTTCTGTAGCTTCCAGGGTGTCCCCCTCGTCTGTTCGTCTGTCATCCACCATAACTAGTCGTCCGGGTCCTACTATTCCATGTGCCAGTGACCTGAGTCTAAGTGTCCACTTTGACCTGTGGTTTTGTTTGGGACAGACAAGACTGTAGTCGTGACCTGGATTACTGCAACATCCGTGTCCAGTCCTTCCCCTACATGAAACTGTATTCTCTCTGGCATACCTGCATCTCCAGATTCCACTCTCCCTGGGCACTTCCCAGGTGACGACAGTCCCTCCTTCAGGCGACCCCCAGTAATGGAGACACAGTCTGGAATAACTTGAACATACTCTTTACTTAACTCTTCACACGTTACATCCACAGTTGGCACAACAGGTGTTTCGTAAATTTCCTTATCTTTCCCTGCTTTGCTGTCACTTCTGTGCAGTACACGCCCGGACCATCCTAGACTGCTCCCCAGTTCCTTCCAGGCCTGTCCTCGCTATAATGACATTTCCTTCAGCCTGCTTTGCCCCAGAACTGAATTAATCAATCACTACGTTTGGTGGCCCCCGGTGAAGCATCCGGCCCGTCTGTATCGAACTTGTCGAAGCTCCAGCTCCCTTCACTTCCTTGGTCCAGCCAACTTCTGTCCTAAAAGCATTGGCCCATGCGGTAAGACCCCACACTTTTTTCTTCTCTGTACAGGCCCACTGCGAGACTATGCATCGGCGTGGGTAACGTGGGTTGCTGTACTTAAATGTTGCATGGCTGCCGGTTGTCTGGGCCTAAGCCCTTGTGGACGCTTGGGCACGCTGGCCCCGTCTGAGCTAAACTAACTAGAACCTTCTTACTACTACCCAGGAGCCCCTCCTACACTTAACCCTATATGAACCTCCTATCAACTGTACCTACCAAGGCCCCCTAGTATGCCCCCATCTAGTGGCCCGCAACAGAACTACACTTACCCAGTCTATGAGAACTATATACTAAGGTGCCCTCCTCTAGTGTCCCTAAACTGTACATTATTATAACAAAGGAACACAACATATCATACATAGTTCCACAGAGAATGGTAACACATAATGAATGTGCAGTACCATAAATATTAGCGGCAATACATAAGATTATGTAGCAGTATCAATGAATGTTTATAACTATACAACAATTATTTACACAGGAAACATTAAATACACTTAAGGGGCGGGGCGAAAAAGTAATACTTCACCCCTTACAGTTTTGTGAATCCTCTTCACTGAAGTGGATTCTATCTTTTGGGTATGCACAAGACCTGGCAATTGGCCAATGGACGCCATATCAGCTATACCTCCTACCTCCTAATGAAGAAGTAAGAGGAGCTATATAACTACTTTACCTTTCTTGTAGCTAATTTTGGTCTCTGGGCCAATTTCTTTCATATATATCCCTCTAAATTTCATTATTTCCATTTTTCATATCGAGCTTGATGACTCTTTGTTGTAATATAGTAAAAGGAGAACGCGCTCATGAAAAGCAATGAAGACCGCAAGAGAACTGACAGATTCCACTCGGTATAACAGACCTCAAAGACAAATTGTTTTAATTGTGAGCTTGTTAAAAAGACAGTGACCCACAGCTAATTGGTTAAATGAGAGAAGATCTTCAATTAATGTGTTACTTTACACTCATTCGGAAGCGGCGCTTGCAATTTCAATTTTTCTCATATGAAAGCTCGAGTCATTTCTTGACAGCAGTTGTTCTTCTGCTCATTTTGACACATATGACGAATTATTTACTCGGGAGGGTCCCATGGGAGGCGGCATTGCTGAAGTTTTACCAGAACAATCTTTAGATTTCTGAGAAGAAATGTGAATGATAGAAAGAGGTTGTAATATATTCTATCTCTATAGGTTTATCTGGTGGCAGTCCGATCTATCCCTACCCTGCATTGTGCCATACTAATGGTTACCATAAGAAGATGGACAGTACAACAAAACCTTGACAATCTCTCAAGGTCACTGGGTGCAATTGGTATCAGCCATACAAAAGATCCAGTAGATCGCTGCTGCCTCCATCAACCCAATGGTTCCCAATACTAATTGTTCCCATAAGAAGATGGACAGTGCAACAAAATCTTGACAAACTCTCAAGGTCACTTGGTGCAATTGGTATCAGCCATACAAAAGATCAAGTAGATTGTTGCTGCCTCCATCAACCCAATGGTTCCCTTCAAAATGATGGACAATGCAGCAAAACCCCTATGGACTCTATTGTAAGTCATTGTTTGCCATTGGTATCAGCTGAACGACAGGTCTGGTAGATCTTTACTTCCTCCGTAATGACTATGGTTTCCATAAATGATTGATAAAGACTAAATAAATATTTTTAGTATCCATATAGGGTTATCTGTCAGTATACTGACACGTTCAATGCTATGGTTCCTATAAAATGATGGACAATGCAGCAAATTCTTGGAAGTCAAAAGTTTATTGGGTGCAATTGAAATCAGCCGTACAAAATATCTGGCAGATTGTTGCTGCCTTCATCAACCCAACGATTTCTATGAAAATGATGGACAATGCAACAAAACCACAGTGGATTCTAGTGTCAGTCATTGCACGCCATTAGTATCAGTTGTACGACAGATCCAGTAGATCGTTGCAGATTTCAACAACACTATAGTTCCAGTCAAAATTATGTAAATCCACAAAATCCCTGTAGACTCTTTTGAAAGTCATTGCACCTCAATAGTTCCCATCAAAATGATGAATAATGAAAAAATCCCAGTTAAATCTATTGTGAGCCAAAGAGTCACTGGGTGCCATTGGTGTCCATTCTATGACCGAGCCGATAGATTGTTGTTGCCTCCAACAACATTATAGTTCCGATCCAAAACAATGTACAATGCACCAAGACCATGACTTACTCTATTGTAAGATAAATGGACATCAGGTGCCCTTGACATTCGCGGTAAAAATAATCCTTTAGATCACTGCAGCCTCTATCAACATTGTGGTTTCCATCAAAATGATGAACAAGTGGACTATATTGTAAGTCATTGAACGGCACGGGTGTCAACCTTACGATAGACCCAGTTGACCATTACAAATGGAATCTACAACGTAGATGTAACCAGTTTTGAGCATGGCAAATTGTACCTAGCTCAGGAAAGCAGTGGAGTTGCCCATTTTGGAAGACCAATAAATTAACTCAACTTACAAAAGTGGAGTTTTATTTTTTATTTTTTCACTTGGAAATGTCCTGTCGTTGTCTTAGGTCATTCTCACACTGCGGAGAAAAAATGTTAGCAAGAGTGTTCATAGGATAAAGGTTCATGCAAATACTATGGAATGAATAGAACAGGGTCCCAGCTCAAGATCATCACCTCGTTGAGGGTGTAGAACTTGAACACATAAAATTTTGATTTGTGTTGGCCAAATCCTCCAAACTCGAGTAGACCAACCAACCACTATGTGTTGAATGCTCTTTTGCCCAACGTTGGGAGAGAAAAGGATCTTCAAGATGGATAGATGTCTGACAGTGGCTTACTCCCACTCCTCCTTGTGAGAACACATACCTTCTAGTCTAAGCTAAACTGAGCATGCATGCGTTCAAGTGGTTCATTAGGAATAGTTGTTGGCCAAACGGGCATTCGGCTGACAAGTATCAAAAATGCATGTCCAGCTTTCCTCTTCATGGGCAGTGCAATGAGTCCAAAACTAATCAAAATGTCATGCCCTGGTCTACTTAAGTTAGGAGATAATTTGCTAATCATTGGGAGTTTGGTGGCTGGGATCCCAACTCATCTCGAAGACCAGCCATAAGAAGACTTGAGCATCAGCTGTGCATGCGTGCCACTACTCCATTTTTCTTTTATGGCACTGACAGAGTTGGCCATGTACAACACTTGGGGTAGACCTCATCTTCAACATGGCCGTCAAGTACACGGATAATATTCCTTGGTATATATTGTTGAAACATTTGGAGGTTTTATATGACAAGGTGACCCGACGTAAGACTGCAGAAGAAACGTATTAAGCATAAGTAATCACATGGAAATGTTAATTGTATTCGCCGCTCCGCTGAGTGCACTGTCAGTGGTCACAGGAAGCAACAATATAATTAGTGTTATAAATTGCCTGTCCTAGACAAAAGCACATACCCTACATGTGTCTCCCCGCTGTTCTCATACGTGGACACAGTTGTGCGCCATATGGCTGGTTAAACACTGTAATTACACCAATTTGACAGTCAGTGGTGAACAGAAATTGGCTGCAAAAAATAAAGATAAAGTCCTAAATGGAAGAAGATGCTTCCTCCTCAACTGCCCTACGGAATTACGGATACAAGTCAGGGAGACTTTTTTAGGGGTTATGAATTCTCCATTTTTCTCTCGTAGTAAGTCTATGTGGATAGTATTCAATTCCTTGGACAACCCTCTGATTAAACAAGAGGAAAACAATTCATATCAAATCTAATTAATTACAAATTTCCACCAAAACAGATTTTTGTCAGAATCAAAAATTATTTCTCTATTTAATTCTCACAAATTTGGCAGAATTTCAGCAATTTTGCTGGATTGTTTTGAAGGGTGGGAAGATGTGAAAAAAAATATACTTGAATGTTTTCGTCCATCTCTCACCTGTCCTGACGCAGCACTCCACCTTTGCTCAATTCAGATAGGTCTTTGGTGTGGATGTTTTGGCGTTGGCCATGCCTCAAGAGTACAAGTGGGTAAACACAATGGTGTGCCTGGCATCGCATATGGTCACCTACACGTCGTTTCACCCACATATAAGCATGCAAGGACTAGTCAGCATCTAAAGTTCTGGACTAAAAATGGATCCAAGACTAATCCGAAGCAAGCGGAGACCAGGCATGGATGCTGCAGTGTCAGAACCGGCAAAGGCGGGAGACTACAACATTTACCCCTTCCCAACCCATTATTATGCTTCGGGGCTCTGGAAAGAACTTGGAGCATAATAAACATCTATTTGGGGCAAATTCAATTGTGACCCAATTTCTTTTGGGAGTTTCGGAAGATTCGCTCATCTCTAACTCAAATATCAGACAAACGTCAAGTCTGTAACAATAATCAAGAGCCACAAATAAGACAACAGTTGCTGAAAATGCAAGAGTGGGGTCATTCTCAAGTTTAAAAAATTTTGGGATAATGTCCCGATTGTTGAGGGTCTGATTGCTGGGACACCCACTGATCCCAAGACCCGAGCCCCGTGTGAATGAAGTGGCAGTCAATCATGCGCACTGACTCTCCAATTTTTAATGGGACCCTCCCCCACCCCCCGAAGTTGTTGAGCGCTGCGTTCAGCCGGTCTTCGGCACTCCCATAAGAATGAATGGGCAGATCAATCACTGTTTCATTCACTGTCCCAAACATCTACAAAATGTTGGAGAAGCCAATACAACCTCAACTCTACTATCTCCCATTAGAGCTCTTTATCTCCAGAGCACCCTCCCCATTTACCATTTATGATACTGGTATCTTCTTAAGGGCCAGAGGGACCTTACTTCCACCTCAGACACCACCCACGTGTAACTGATACTTCTGCCCCTCAGTTTTCTGAATCCCTATCATTTAATTTCTGTCTTCCTCCTCCTACTTACTTCTATCTCCTCCCACTTCTTACTCAGGGGTGGTGCTTCTATAATTTACATAGCTGCTCTCCGGGCATATATAGGCATTGTTATGTGCCAAAACGTAAATGGAATTTTTCAAAATATTTAATTTTTCTAAAAACTGTAACATTTTCCCGGAAACATGTAGAAATATTTGCATGTACAAACACATGACATTTAAGAGCCATCCCCCGCTTAAAGTGCAATAGTAAAAACGTGTATGCCAACATATAATGACGTAATTTTTTTATAGCGCAATGACGTGCTGGGAGTTGTAGCTTTGCTATAGAAAGTCACCACTTTTCTATTCTGAAAAAGTTGAAGATGAGTATTCATATAGTCGTCCAAACTATGCAAATGAATCGCTTAGAGAGTGCATCAATAAGGCGCGAGCGCTCAATAACTGTCCTTGTGATCGGTCGCGGCTGTAATCCTGATTAAGCACAATAATGATGTTCGTTTACAGGTCACGAATGGATAGGCTGCTAATTAAATCATGCATGAAACTCCCACTTGTGAAGGCGGTGACATCATTATCCTTTCATTGCCTGTGACAAAATGCCCCGGATCTTGGTGACTGCCTTGTTCCGGCATCCAATGCTTTACCACTGATTGTGACAAGGACACATGGCACATTTGGATTATCCAAACCCCAAAGATTTTGCAATTCATTTAAATTGAATGACGCAAAATGGCTCGCCCCTCAACAATCCAGCTCCCGATCCGGTTCAGCGCTCGCTTCCTCCCTGACTTTCTCTATTTGGCGCCTTTACAGCTGACTATGCTTTAAGTGACAGCATGACATCGTGTGAGGCCTAGTGAGCAGCAAAAGTGCTGACAAATAAAGACATCGGAAGAGAACACCGGAGCTGAAGGGAAAAATAAGCACGCTAGTGGTGGATGGATGGGGTGGGGAGCTGCAGCACCAGGGCAGGTAAAGGGTGAACCGAGTATAATTTATTTTGCTTTTCAACTCCTCCATTTATGGTGTCTAGAAAGACCTCAGAGAATAATAACAGTTGTTTTACCTCCTACTCAATTCATATTGAATAAATTTGATGCAAATTGTATTTTCCAGCCGAATTCAAACAAATCGAATTTTATAAAGTTACTCCTCTCTATAATAGACAGTTTACGTGTAAAAGTTACTGTGTTTGTGTTTTTTAATTTTTTTTCAAGGCCAGTTTTCCTTGATCATACAGCTTCTGGAGCTGCATGTTCAGAGCTTGGGGGATAATAAAAGCGTTACACAACAAAGGGTTGTCTAAAGTCTAAAAGCATGGGAATGCATAAGTCTGCATAGGAGCTGTATACAAAGAGCAGTGGATCTGTTAAAACTGTTTGAATGCTGCTTTAAAATTCATTTCCGATTCATGGGAGAAAAAAAATTAGGTTGATGCTACGACACCATTTTCTCATGTTAGGGCATTGTTTAAAAGCAAAAGTCGCCCTATACAGTTATACTGTACGTCTCGGTGACATTTGGCAAGTAAGACACTTCCTATTATCTGCCTCCCACCCCAAATCTCCCCAGCTGTACTATCAGCCCACGGACACAGCGGGGGCAGGCTCTTATCCATTTTATTATGGAAAGAACACGGAGACATTTGGGAAAATGTTATTGTGCAATTATGGTCTGTGATCTCAAAAAATATTGAAAAGCGGCTCATGTACAATGCTGTTGTCTGATTGCTGCAGATCTATCTAAATAGATGTATGACTATGCACAGCTGGTCTTAATGATCAATTATTCTATATACGGTACATGTTTTGTATGTTATATATTTTGTACGATATTTTGCAATGTCACCTCATATCACTGAGCTATATTGCAATTTTGTATAAATTATGTGAAATTATTATCACAATGTTACACATTGTACAAATTGCTACTAAATACTTGTTATTTGGGTTGCCTTAAATACTGAGCATATGCACTATTTTAACTGCTTGAGAAAGGTCTGCACTTGAGACCGAAACGTCGTCACATGGGCTATTAAAAAGTACTCTTTTCTAATTCCATATGGTGTGCGGCCTCTATCTTTTTTGATTTTCTATTTATCTATCTATCCCACATTTATCTATTACTCTATTTATCATCTACCCATCACTCATCCATCCATCCACTGTAGCTATCCATCTACCTATCATTGTATCCATCCATTTATCCATCCAGCCATCCATCCACTTATGTATCCATCCATTCATCCATCCATCCACTTATGTATCCATCCATCTATCCATCCATTTATCCATCTATCCATCCATCCACTGTATGTATCCATCTATCCAGAGATACATGCATCCATGCGTCTGTCCACTGTATCCATCCATCCATCCATCCATTTATCCATCTATCCATCCATTTATCCATCTATCCATCCATCCACTGTATGTATCCATCTATCCAGAGATACATGCATCCATGCGTCTGTCCACTGTATCCATCCATCCATTTATCCATCTATCCATCCATTTATCCATCCAGCCATCCATCCACTGTATGTATCCATCATCCACTGTATCCATCCATCCACTGTATCCATCCATCCATTCATCCATCTACTGTATCCATCCATCCATCCATTCATCCATCCACTGTATCCATCCATCCATTCATCCATCCACTGTATCCATCCATACATCCATCCATCTATCCATCGATTTATCCATCAGCCATCCATCCACTGTATGTATCCATCCATCCACTGTATGTATCCATGCATCCATCCACTGTATCCATCCATCCATTCATTGTATCCATCCATCCATTCATCCATCCACTGTGTCCATCCATCCAGCCATCCATCCACTGTATGTATCCATCATCCATCCACTGTATGTATCCATCCATCCACTTTATGTATCCATGCATCCATCCACTGTATGTATCCATCCACTGTATGTATCCATGCATCCATCCACTGTATGTATCCATGCATCCATCCACTGTATGTATCCATCCATCCACTGTATGTATCCATGCATCCATCCACTGTATGTATCCATCCATCCACTGTATGTATCCATGCATCCATCCACTGTATCCATCCATCCACTGTATGTATCCATGCATCCATCCACTGTATGTATCCATGCATCCATCCACTGTATCCATCCATCCACTGTATGTATCCATGCATCCATCCACTGTATGTATCCATGCATCCATCCACTGTATGTATCCATCCATCCACTGTATGTATCCATGCATCCATCCACTGTATGTATCCATCCATCCACTGTATGTATCCATGCATCCATCCACTGTATCCATCCATCCACTGTATGTATCCATGCATCCATCCACTGTATGTATCCATGCATCCATCCACTGTATCCATCCATCCACTGTATGTATCCATGCATCCATCCGCTGTATCCATCCATCCACTGTATGTATCCATGCATCCATCCACTGTATGTATCCATGCATCCATCCACTGTATGTATCCATGCATCCATCCACTGTATGTATCCATCCATCCACTGTATGTATCCATCCATCCACTGTATGTATCCATCCATCCACTGTATGTATTCATGCATCCATCCACTGTATGTATCCATCCATCCACTGTATGTATCCATGCATCCATCCACTGTATGTATCCATGCATCCATCCACTGTATCCATCCATCCACTGTATGTATCCATGCATCCATCCGCTGTATCCATCCATCCACTGTATGTATCCATGCATCCATCCACTGTATGTATCCATGCATCCATCCACTGTATGTATCCATGCATCCATCCACTGTATGTATCCATGCATCCATCCACTGTATGTATCCATGCATCCATCCACTGTATGTATCCATCCATCCACTGTATGTATCCATGCATCCATCCACTGTATGTATCCATCCATCCACTGTATGTATCCATGCATCCATCCACTGTATGTATCCATGCATCCATCCACTGTATCCATCCATCCACTGTATGTATCCATGCATCCATCCGCTGTATCCATCCATCCACTGTATGTATCCATGCATCCATCCACTGTATGTATCCATCCATCCACTGTATGTATCCATGCATCCATCCACTGTATGTATCCATGCATCCATCCACTGTATGTATCCATCCATCCACTGTATGTATCCATCCACTGTATGTATCCATCCATTCACTGTATCCATCCATCCATTCATCCATCCATCCACAGTATCCATCCATACATCCATCCATCTATCCATCCATTTATCCATCCAGCCATCCATCCACTGTATGTATCCATGCATCCATCCACTGTATGTATCCATCCATTCACTGTATCCATCCATCCATTCATCCATCCACTGTATCCATCCATCTATCCATCCATTTATCCATCCAGCCATCCATTCACTGTATCCATCCATCCATTCATCCATCCACTGTGTCCATTCATCCATCCACTGTATCCATCCATCCATCCATCCATCCATCCATCCACTGTATCCATCCATCCATTCATCCATCCATCCACTGTATCCATCCTTCCATCCATTTATCCATCCACTGTATCCATCCATCCACTGTATGTATCCATCCATCCACTGTATCCATCCATCCATTCATCCATCCATCCACTGTATCCATCCTTACATCCATTTATCCATCCACTGTATCCATCCATCCACTGTATGTATCCATCCATCCACTGTATCCATCCAGCCATTCATCCATCCATCCATCCACTGTATCCATCCATCCATTCATCTATCCATCCACTGTATCCATCCATCCACTGTATGTATCCATCCATCCACTGTATCCATCCAGCCATTCATCCATCCATCCATCCACTGTATCCATCCATCCATTCATCTATCCATCCACTGTATCCATCCATCCACTTTATGTATCCATCCATCCACTGTATCCATCCAGCCATTCATCCATCCATCCATACATCCACTGTATCCATCCTTCCATCCATTTATCCATCCATCCATCCACTGTATGTATCCATCTATCCATAGATACGTGCATCCATCCATCAATCCAATCATCCATCTACCCAAAACGGTGGTGGACACATCCAACCATCACTACATTAAGATGCTGCTCGTCATCAGTGGGGGTCCCATCAACGAGGCTCCCACTCCCACCAGTCAGACCCTCGCCTATCAGAAAACTATCACCAACCTATGAATAAGCGGTAACTTGATGACGGTGATAACCCTTTCATTGGAGCGGTAATGCCCATATGATACTGTCATTCGACGTACAGTGGTAGACATGGGGACCTTAACTCGCATGGCTGGTGGGAGTCCTGGCGATCATACATTGTATGGATAGGTGACTAATACGCCATGAGCTCATGTTTATGGTCCGTGCAGTACAATTTCTTTTCATACCAAAAAAAGGTATTTTGGATAACTTTAGAAGAAATTTGGAGGATACAACCATTGCAAAGTTTAATTCCATTAAAGTGAAAAGTGCTGAGCTGCAATACCACAAACAACCTATGGTCAGGTGTGGCGCTGTTTATGGGATATATCATACATGTTTTTAAAATTTTGGACCAGCCCTTTAAAAAGGTCCCTATAGTGTGAGCCATACACAGTAATAACGCCAAGAAGCCAGGACACTTGCGGTAATAACTCAGGTCCCTTTGTCACAATTGTTTTCCGCTTCTGTCCCTTTTGATTAGTGTGTGACTGGAGAAATCCGCATATATTATTACATCCATCGAGCCTGCTGTGTAATCTCGGGGGGTCTTTACTATGTGCTGCAAATCTTTGAAATGCTTTTTTAGATCAATGTTCTTTGCCTCGGGCCGTGATATTTAACTTATTTGTCAAAGTACCATCTGCTCGACAACATGTGCCATATATTATTCATTTACCAGCAGTTGCCGGAATTTTCAACTTTGCTTTTCATGGTTCTCGCGCCGGTGCAGGGAGAGAATTAGAGGGATCATTAGATACCTACGTGTTCTTCATCTAGGAAGGTATTACCGGTCAGCGAAAAGAGTCTCGTCTTCTCATTCCACTATAAGGGAAGAGATGGGGTCTGGAATACCAGGAGTCCAGCTGGGGTCCACCATTCAGCTACATAGGACAAGGATGGGGGGCTGTCTGAAATACCAGGAACCCAGCTGGGGTCCACTATTCAGCTACATAGGACAAGGATGGGGGGCGTCTGAAATACCAGGAACCCAGCTGGGGTCCACCATTCAGCTACATAAGATAAGGATGGGGGACCGTCTGAAATTCCAGGAGCTCAGCAAGGGTCCACCATTCAGCTACATAAGATAAGGATGGGGTACCGTCTGAAATACCAGGAGCCTATCAAAGGTCCACCATTCAGCTACATAGGACAAGGATGGGGGGTCGTCTGAAATACCAGGAGCCCAGCAAAGGTCCACCATTCAGCTACATAGGACAAGGATGGGGGGCCGTCTGAAATACCAGGAACCCAGCTGGGGTCCACCATTCAGCTACATAAGATAAGGATGGGGGGTCGTCTGAAATACCAGGAGCCCAGCAAGAGTCCACCATTCAGCTACATAGGACAAGGATGGCAGGGCCTTCTGAATTACCAGGAACCCAGCTGGGGTCCACCATTCAGCTACATAGGACAAGGATGGGGGGCCGTCTGAAATACCAGGAACCCAGCTGGGGTCCACCATTCACCTACATAAGATAAGGATGGGGGGTCGTCTGAAATACCATGAACCCAGCTGGGGTCCACCATTCATCTACATAGGACAAGGATGGCAGGGCCTTCTGAATTACCAGGAACCCAGCTGGGGTCCACCATTCAGCTACATAGGACAAGGATGGGGGGCTGTCTGAAATACCAGGAACCCAGCTGGGGTCCACCATTCAGCTACATAAGATAAGGATGGGGGGTCGTCTGAAATACCAGGAGCCCAGCAAGGGTCCACCATTCAGCTACATAGGACAAGGATGGGGGGCCATCTGAAATACCAGGACCCCAGCTGGGGTCCACCATTCAGCTACATAGAACAAAGTTGGGGTCTGTCTCAATTACCAGGAGCCCAGCTGGGATCCTCCATTCAGCTACATAGGACAAGGATGGGGGACCGTCTGAAATACCAGGAGCCTAGGAAGGGTCCACCATTCAGCTACATAGGACAAAGATGGGGTCTGTCTGAATTACCAGGAGCCCAGCTGGGGTCCTCCATTCAGCTACATAGGACAAGGATGGGTTCTTTCTGACATACCAGGAGGACAGTTGGAGTCCACCGTGCAGCTAATAGGACAGGAATGGGGGCCCTGTCTAAATTACCAGGAGCCCATCGGAAGTCCACTGTTCAGCTACATTGGACAGGTACCTACCGTATGCCTTTTGATGTGTCCTAAACTGGCTTCAGCCCATGTGACATTTTCTGGTTGGGACCCTTTATTATGGAACCATTGACTCTACTGGAGGAACTTCTTTTGGGCGAGATCAACCTTGTTGTATATTTTTTTGTTTTAATTCACTTGTAAGAAGCACCAATAAAACATTTTTCCAATGTGGCGACTTATTAGATGGGGATTAGGATGCCCATAACCTGTCGATTATTGCTAGCCTGGCCAAACATCTAATGTATAAAGTGGTGTCCTGACACTTTATCAGCTACACATATTAAGAGAAAGAAGGGTCAAGCAATTGGAATTCAACATGTCTGATCCTTGTTTTTTTCTACTGGGAGATAACCTGCCTACAAAAGAGTCTAAAGCAAATTATTCCTCTCTCCCAATTGAGAACATGTGTACATACGTATGGTGGTGTAGGGTGGCATAATTGTTGGCCAAATGGTCATTTGGCCTATAGCTATTTAAGGTGTAAAGCCACTTGGGTATCGGTGTATGTAGGCGATTGGGGTACACTTGTGCTGGGTTCATGAGGAGTTGGCTATTGGGTAAGAACCTACTTCAAAAATGGTGGTCATGATTTGGCAAGTTGGCTTATCATCCAGATGGGTGCGAAGAACTAACCAACCACTGTGGCTCAGGTTCATATGGACAAGGAGTCATCCAGTAGGTCAACCACTCCAAAACTAGACCTTTAGGTGGTATTCAAAGACTGTTGTTGAAAAATATTGCCTACAACCTTCTTGCAAGTTCATATTGAGGGTTACAGATGGGAGGGGGACAGTGTTTTATGAGTTGGCTCCATATACAACCTAACGTACTCTTACATTTGCCTTGCAATTTTCTGTTGAGTTTCCTTAATTGCCATCAGAAGCCTTGAGATTTGATTATTAGATATTGGTTTGTTTAATTAGCGCAGGCACAATCCTTATGAGGAACAGACGGGATCAGATATGGATAAGTAAGTCTGGTAATTGCCGCCATAGAAATGCAAAGTATTAGAAGAGCTTAGATTCCGAGTTCTGTCTTCCATGGACAAACTAGGAATTAAAACGTAAGCACCTTCGTGTCTGTATTCTGCCTCTACCACTGAAATATATGGTTAGTAGGAATATTAGAATATGGGATTCATGATCTCCAATGTGTATAACGGCTGCAACATAAAACATAACATTTTTATTTTGTGTTTTTTTTACAGTGCAGTTTGATGATTGTCAAGGTAATGAAGACGTGCAGTATGAGGTCTCCAACCCAGATTTCAAAGTGGAACCTGATGGATCATTAATTGCTTTGAGAAACGTGACGCAGAACATCCGGGTTTTGTTCATTAATGCTCGTTCCCTTCACTCTGATGATATGGCAGAAGTCAAGATTCTGGGGAGGAAGGAAAGGCACAACTCAATAAAGGTAAAAAGGACTTGGATATCTACGAGAACGTCAACCTCGGTATGAAGGTATGGGGTGGGTGGGATCCTGAGGTTGCCGGTTAGAGGCTTCTTTGTTGGATAGGTTAGAGTATTTCTAGAGTGACAAAGAAAGAGGTTTTCTCAACGTGAAGTCTTCTCGTGTCCATGAGTGGTGAAGTTGAGTCCAAACTGCCTAGCTTGAATTCTTCAATCAAAATGGATTGCTCTATACAACTCGTGGAGGCATGACATGATACTCCTGTCACTTGACAGAGCATTACCGTTAATATTTGCTGCATCTGTAGCTTTCATAGAATTGGTGCCTGATGAAGATCCATTTCGAGTAGAAACGTGTTGTAATAATTGCTTTTTTTTGCATCTATCACTTAATCTTGACATTCGAGCATTCTTCTGGAGCATCAGCATTGCTTTTGTCACCGTGAAAAGACACTCAAATTGTGGGCAGGTTTTGTGTTGTTTTTGGGAAAAAAAGACAGCCATACTTGGAAACCTTTATTAAAAAAGATCTGATGTGTTGGATCTTTACATATTTAAAGGAGATGTCTGGGACTTCTACATAGATTGCCTATCTTTAGGATAAGCTATCAATATAAGATAGGATATCCCAGTGGACATGTTACATGACTGTATTTGATCATTTGGATACAATGGCAGAAAAGTGTAGAGCTGTAGCCGTAAACATTGTGTGAACTAGCGGCTGCCTTCACCGATAAATGAAAGCTCAGTCATTACTTTATTTTAGAATAAGTTGGAGTATTTCTTTCTGGTCAATTTTTTTTTTTGTGGATTTCCACAATAATCTTGAAGAAACAGTAGAGAAGTTAGAAAATGTCTTTATTAATCTAACATATATTATGTGTTGCATTTTCTTAGCACCTCATTACATTTACAGGAATTTGAGAATTTGAAGTTGTTAACAAATATTACACTTTTATGTAGGTAAAGAAAAATATGTATCCTTACCTCTAAGACTTTTCCACTTGTGTTAACACTATCGAAAGCTCCGTCACCTTCAATGGCAATGATGTAAATCCCAATGGAATCCCAACGGATCCCAGTTAATCCTGTAACAACATGGCCAGCATGATTAGCTCAAATGTTATTTCAGCAGCAGATGGAAGGAAGAGAGCCACAGTCATTACTAGTGGGTAGGCGGAGCCCAGATAGGATTGACACCTCAGATTAAAAAGAGTGTTGACCGGCCCCTCCAGCTCGGGCTCCTCCTACTCAGCTGTTCAGTCTAAAATTTGAGGTCCAGAGGATGGTCGCTGCTGGAAGCAGCTCCTCAGAAGATTTTATTATTTTTTATCGGACAAGAGACTTGGATCACCAGAGTGGTCTAGAGGTCTCAGGGGTCTCAGCGCTGCTGGACCCCACCTCTCCCTTGGCGGATCTGTATTACCCTAATGGTGGTCCCTGCAGAACCCTGCCGGCCCGGGGGGATGAGGATGGCTTCCCTGGCGGGGGCGCAAACTGCGCACAGGGGTCACTGCGTTCCCCGCCCTGGGGGGAAGCATGGGCAAGCCCAGAAACCCCTGGGGGTCCCTGTGGCGCTCGGCTGGTGAGTACTCCACATTTTTATTAAAGATGTGTGTGAGTGATTTAACGGCTGCTGCGGCAACCGCTGTACAGTATACATGCCGGTGACTCTGAGGAGAAGGGAGAGAGAGGAATGCGCGCTTTTTTATTTTTGAATTTCCCGCCGCTCTGAGCGCGCGCTTTATGGCAGTCTCCTTTTCTGGCTCCTGTACATGGAGCACATCGGAGACAGAGCGCGGCGGCCATTGCTGACAGGCTGAGGAGAAACACACTGTTCTAGCATCGCTCCCCTCCCCTCCCGGCAAAAACCGTTACCAGCTGGGTGAGTCGCTTCTAGCCCGCGGGCAGAAGCTTAACCCCTTCACCTCCACAGCGCGGGCGCCTTCTGGGGCACTAATGAGTGACAGACTGCGCTGTCCTGCGGCTGTTATCGCATAAGGGGCTCGCACACTCTTTTCAATATTAATAAAGAGGTTGTGGGGAGTCTGCGATATTATTATTATTATTATATTATTGCCACTATACGTTTCCACTAACGACTGATAACGACGCATACTAATGCGATCGTTTGTGTGATCTTTTTTAATGTCGCTAGTAGCTGCCAATCTGGGCGATCTCATTAACATCGCATAAGCGGTTAGCGATCCTCTTAATGACTTTGGCGGTCATTGCGATATACAAAACAGCGCAATTTTTTAGCGATCTTGTGGAACGTTTTTCTGTATAGTTTGGCATAACTGTCCTGCAGCTGCTGCCTTATAAGAGGCACTTGGGGCTCGCACACCCTTTTCATTATCAAGGTTGTGGGGAGTCTGCTACTTTAACCCTTCTTAGGCGGTTAACTCTTAATGGGGGACAGCTGGGGTAGCTCTCTCTTTAAGAGCTTTAACCCTTCAGCGTTTGTTTTTTCTTTAAGAAACACACTGTTCTAGTTACTGACAGGTTTAACCTGTCATATACTGTGCAAGGACATGTCAGAGACCGTCTCCCAGATCCGCTACAGGATCAGTCTCGCGTATCTGGCACGCAGACCTCGACGGCGTCATGCGCAGCGGTCGGAGGTTCCAGTGGTGTCAAAATGGAGGTCCTCGCTAGTTTCTATGATGGCCTGTCTGACCTTCTGGGTTATTGGGTGTCAGCTAGATCCTCTCAAGGAAGCGACACAAATCTGTGCCTTCCTTCTCACGTAGCGAAGATGTCCGTTTCGGACTAGGAGGATCGGCAGGGACACTCTGCCTCTCTCATGGGCCGTACTAAGATTTCTATTGGAGTCATGAGGGCGTTACAGTAACCGGAGGAGGTAGCTAGACGTCCTGGTAAGTCGGCCCGGATGTTTCAGGAGGTCGCGACGGCTTTACAAACTGTATCCGTTTTTTACGGAAGTTGTTTGTTAATTGGACCCCTTCTCCTGAAGTGAAGGTCCCTTTATCCCAGCTTAGCAAATCTTCCTGGTAAAGGGAAGGCAATTCTGCAACAGAAAAACGGAGATGGCAACAATATCCATCTGCGAAGCCTACGGTTAATGGATTCAATATTAAGGATCTATGTGTACTTGTAAAGTTGCCCTGAGCCGGTTGGACCGTCTACGGACGGCGTGGCAAGATGGATCCCCTCTATTGAGGTAGATGGGCTTTCTAAGTTGAAGGATACTGCGTCACTGCTATCCAGGGCGCAATCCTCGGCAGTCACAGTCAGAAGAGCACTGTGGCTTAGACAGTGGAACGCGGTTTCCAAGCAGGGTTTGCTATCTTTAGCTTAGAAAGTGGTCAGCTATTTGAATCTGACCTCACGGAGCTGATTGCCAAGGCAAAGGCAAAGAAACAGCTTTACCGCAGCGCAGAGCTGTGACTTCTGCGTCTGGCAGGACTAGTGCCGGTAGTTGTCGGCGATCCATTCGGTTCAGGGGATGATCCGGCCAACCCTCTGGGGTTTGGGTCGTCCCTCTCTTTTTAAAAAAAAAAAAAAAAAAAGCGAATTCTCAGAAATTCCGCATACCCTGGAAACAGAACTTCTGTTAAGACAGAAGCTGGCAAAATATCCGCTAAGGCGGTCTGACGTCTGGGTCTCACTCGAGCGATCTCGAGTGGGGGGTTTTTTACTCCAATTTAAACCGACTTGGGATTCCCGTGTGTCGGACGCCTGGGTGACACAGGTTGTGTTGGCAGGCTACTTCATAGAGTTTCTTTCTCGACCCCCGGACAGTTTTTTGTTAATCTCGCATTCCGTCAGAGCCGAACTATTTGCCGCTCTACTACGAGAGGTCGATTCCCTTCTGCAGAAGGGTGTGGTGATACCGGTTCCGCAGAGGACCGGGAAAGAGGATTTTTATTCCAACCTCTTTGTGGTTCCCAAAAGGAGGACAAATTTCACCCTATTCTGGAAGTTTGAATCGGCTTATCCACACCCGAACATTCCGCATGGAGTCGCTTCGCTCCGTTGTGGCAGCCCTGTCGCAGAACGTCTTTTTGGTCAATCGACATTCGCAACGCTTATTTGCATGTTCCCGTCGGAAGGGCTCACCGTTTCTTTCGTTTTGCCATAAGTCAGGACCATCACCAGTTTGTGGCTCGGCCTTTCGGCTTGGCCTTAACGCCCAGAGTTTTTTACAACGATTCTGGCACCTCTCATGGCAATTCTTCATAGACAGGGACTTACGATTCTTCCCTACCTGGACGACCTTTCAATTGTGGCGTCCTCAAAGGAGGAGGCAGTGACGGCTCGCAATCTAATCCTTCAGTTCCTGGAGGACTTCGGGTGACTGGTCAATTGGGAGAAGTCGTCTCTGGAACCGTCGCAGTCTATCATATTTTTAGGAATGCATTTCGACACGGTACGGGCAGTGGTGTCTCTACCTCCAGACGAGCGGGCATGTCTCCCTCGACATGTACAGATTATGAAGTCTTCGACAGTAATGTCTCTTCGGAAGTGTATGCGCCTTCTAGGTTTAATGGTGGCGTTCATGGAGGCACTTCTTTTTGCCCAGTATTCATTCCAAAGGCTCATTCTGAGTCATTGGGATCGTTCGCAGGCTTCACTGGATTGCAGTGTCATCATCTCTCGCAGGGTGCGAGAATCTCTGGGATGGTGATTACGTCCAGGAGAGTTATCCCTGGGGAAGTCTTTCCTTCCTCCGAGGTGGTCGGTCATATCCACCGATGCCAGCCTGACGGGCTGGGGAGGTGTCTGGAACGATCTCTGGATTCAGGGAGTATGGTCATCGGAAGAGTCTGTTCTACCGATCAACATCCTGAAATTGAGGGCAATTTTCATTTGCCTTTAACACTGGACGGTCCCTTTGAGCGGTCTACCAGTCCGAATGCAGACAGACAACGCGACGGCGGTCGCGCATATCAGCCACCAAGGCGGGTGTCATGTATAGTGTACAGTTCCTATAGCGTCTTGTGCTTGGGTGCGAGGAAAACACAGGAGACATAGGTTGAAATGAAATGACTTGTATTACTTCATACAAGCATGCTGAAAAGTTCACACAGTTTGCAGGAACAGCGACAGGAGACACAGCAGGCCAGAGTAACTTCAAGCACTACAATAAATCTCCAAAGCAGGTTCAGGATCTCTTCTCTGTACCGTAATTCCTCTACAAACATGGATTCACCAAACAGCAGGTTTCCAGAGTCCAAAACTGTTCCAAGGTTCCTCAGTAGGGAATAGCTGGAGTAAAAGTCCAAGGTTTCCAGGAGTCAGGTCACAAACTGACTGAGGCTTGATTTAGGAGCACTGATTGTTCAGCTGAGGCTGCTTAAGAAGCAAGAGGGAAGAATCAGGGCGGGAACATGAAAACTGGAAACTCCATATTAACTGAGGGCAAGAGCTGCAGAAAGACAGAAAGCAAAATGGCCGACGAAAAACTGAGTTTCAAGGAACATGTCAACAGAGACAAAGAACCTTACAGCGGACAAGGAGTTCCAGACTCATGGTGGAGGTGTCTCGGATCCTGATTTGGGCCGAGACCAGAGTGCCAGTCTTCTCTGCGGTCCACATTCCAGGGGTTCAGAATATCACGGCGGACTTCCTCAGTCGCGAGAAGATGGATCCCGGAGGATGGAGTCTCCATCCAAAAATTTTTGCACTGCTGTGCTCCCGTTGGGGAACTTCCCAAGTGGATTTGATGGCATCCAGGTTCAATGCCAAGTTACCGACCTTCATGTCCAGGTACAAGGACCCGAAGGCTGTGGCGGTGGATGCTCTGGTGGCTCCGTGGGACCAAATTCGAGCTAATCTATGTTTCCGCCAATATCTTTGCTCCTCTGGTGCTGCGTCGGATCAGACTGGAGAGAGTCCCGGCTATGTTGATAGCCCCGGATTGGCCAAGGAGGACGTGGTTCTCGACACTGGTGTCGCTTTTTCCATTCCCACTTCCTCTTCGCCCGGACCTATTAACTCAGGGGCCCTTTCGTCATCCGGACTTGAAGTCTCTGCGTTTGACGACGTGGCTCTTGAGACCGAAATATTGACCCCTAGAGGTTTTTCAGCCGCAGTCGTTGCCACTCTGCGAGCTGCCAGAGGTTCGGCTACTTCTAAGATTTACCACAAGACTTGGGAAGCCTTCTTCTCGTGGTGTTCGGGTTTTTCAAGGAACCTGAGGATTTTTTTCCATTCCCAATGGCCTCTCTGCAGTACGGGCTGGACAAGGGTTTGGCAGTTAGCACTCTGAAGGGTCAGATTCCCTTTTTTTCGCGGAGTAATCCGTCAGTTTCCGCCGCGAAGATCTCTGTGTCCCCTTGGCGGCTTAACCTTGTCTTTGTGCCTTTTGAGCCTATGGGCTCTGCTAGTTTTTCTTTACTTCTTGAGGCGGTCACCTCTTAGAGAAGGGTTTCCGAGTTGGCGACTCTTCCCTGCTCGCCTCCCTTCCTGGATTTTTATCCGGATTGAGTAGTGTTTCGCTTACGGGGCGACTTTCTACCTAAGGTGGTGTCGCAATTTCATGTTAACCAGGATATTGTGTTGCCCTCGCTTTGCCCGGGCCCAAGGAATGCAAAGGAACGGGCCTTGCACACATTGGATTTAGTGCGGGCCTTGAAGTTCTATTTGTCTGTTACTCAAAGTTTTCGGTAGTCAGACTATATCTGTTTGTGACTAGCAGGTCATCAGAGTGGTCAACGAGCTTCCAAGGACTCTATAGCTCGTTGGATTCGGTCGGCCATTTTGGAGGCTTACCGACTTAAAAGCGAACCTTGCCCAATTAAGATTCGAGCTCTCTCCACGAGGGCAGAGGCTTTCTCGTGGGCCTTTTATCAAGGGGCCTCGGCAGCTCAGCTCTGCCGAGCGCGACCTGGCGTTTTCGTCCACACGTTTATAAGTTTTTATAAGGTGGACGTCAGTGATTTCACTGATGCGGCCTTAGGACGTAGGGTCCTACAGGCGGCTGTAGTTTCAAGTTCTAGTTAACTTGTATTTGGCGCCTATTGCGCATTTATCAAGGTTGTTGGGATTCTGCCTCGTTTTGGTTTTTTCCCACCCTTAATTTTGGACTGCTCTGCTTTGGGACGTCCCACTAGTAATGACTGTGGCTCTCTTCCTTCCATCTGCTGCTGAAAGACGGATTTTGATAAGAACTTACCTGTAAAATCCTTTTCAGCAAAGGAAGGAAGAGAGACACAGCTCCCTCTCCCTTGGCAGAAGTGTGTTGTTGTATTTACAGATGCAGCGTGACCCTTCTCTGATAACGATTATCTGGGCTGAGGTCGACGCGCTACGGCTCTGTTCCAGCATTGCCAGCTTATCGCAGTAGTCAGGTTCAGTGAGTAGTACCTGGAACTGTGTGATTTTTTTGTCAAATGCATGCATAACCTGTACTTTTATGTTTTTTTCTCTGAAGTCCTTCAGAAGGGGTTATGTTGCTTCGCTGGTGATATTGTTCTTCCTTAAGCTTGGGTACGACTGAACAGCTGAGTAGGAGGAGCCCGAGCTGGAGGGGCCGGTCAACACGCTTTCTAATCTGAGGTGTTAATCCTATCTGGGGCTCCGCCTACCCACTAGTAATGACTGTGTCTCTCTTCCTTCCTTCGCTGAAAAGGATTTTACAGGTAAGTTCTTACCAAAATCCGTCTTTTCATGGCCAAATTCTACTCTTCAACCTTTTTTTTCTATTTTTTTTATCAATGTAGTTATATAAAGGCATGTTTTTTCTTGGGAGAAGTTATAGTTTTTAATGCCACCATTCTGAGATGCTTGTTATTTTTCTTTTTTTTTAAATATTTGTAAAACAAAGCAATGTTTCTGCATTGCAGTAAATTATACCTCTAAGTAAAAAGTCCCTGGCAGGACCTAATAGGTACTAAGATGGCAGGACCTAATAAGTACTAAGATGGCATTGCCTAGTGGGTACTAAGATGGGAGGGCCTAACAGGCACTAAGATGGCAGGGCTTAGTGGGTACTAAGATGTCAGGGCCTAATAGGCACTAAGATGGCAGAGCCTAGTGGGTACTAAGATGGCAGGGCCTAACAGGCACTAAGATGGCAGGGCTTAGTGGGTACTAAGATGGGAGGGTCTAACAGGCACTACAATGGCAGGGCTTAGTGGGTACTAAGATGGCAGGGCCTAACAGGCACTAAGATGGCAGGGCTTAGTGGGTACTTAGATGGGAGGGCCTAACAGGCACTAAGATGGCAGGGCTTAGTGGGTACTAAGATGTCAGGGCCTAACAGGCACTAAGATGGCAGGGCTTAGTGGGTACTAAGATGGCAGGGCCTAATGGATACTAAGATGGCAGTGCCTAATGGATACTAAGATGGCAGAGCCTAACAGGCACTAAGATGGCAGGACTTAGTGGGTACTAAGATGTCAGGGCCTATTGGATACTAAGATGGCAGGGCTTAGTGGGTACTAAGATGGCAGGGCCTAATGGATACTAAGATGGCAGGGCTTAATAGGCACTAAGATGGCAGGGCCTAACGGGCACTAAGATGGCAGAGCCTAGTGGGTACTAAGATGGCAGCTAATGGATACTAAGATGGCAGTGCCTAGTGAGTACTAAGATGGCAGGGCCTAACAGGCACTAAGATGGCAGGGCCTAACGGGCACTAAGATGGCAGAGCCTAGTGGGTACTAAGATGGCAGTTCCTAATAGGCACTAAGATGGCAAGGCCTAATGGGTACTAGGATGGCAGGGTCTAATGGGTACTAGGATGGCAGGGCCTAATGGGTACTAAGATGGCAGGGCCTTGTGGGTACTAAGATGGCAGTTCCTAATAGGCACTAAGATGGCAAGGCCTAATGGGCAGTAAGATGGCAGGGCCTAACATGCACTAAGATGGCAGGGCCTAACAGGCACTAAGATGGCAGGGCCTAACGGGCACTAAGATGGCAGAGCCTAGTGGGTGCTAAGATGGCAGTTCCTAATAGGCACTAAGATGGCAAGGCCTAATGGGTACTAAGATGGCAGGGCCTAATGGGTACTAGGATGGCAGGGCCTAATGGGTACTAAGATGGCAGGGCCTAGTGGGTACTAAGATGGCAGTTCCTAATAGGCACTAAGATGGCAAGGCCTAATGGGCAGTAAGATGGCAGGGCCTAATGGGTACTAGGATGGCAGGGCCTAATGGGTACTAAGATGGCAGGGCCTAATGGGTACTAGGATGGCAGGGCCTAATGGGTACTAATGATGGCAGGGCCTAATGGGTACTAGGATGGCAGGGCCTAATGGGTATTAAGATGGCAGGTCTGTTCGGTCTGGGAGCAATAATTAGCAAACCATCGGCATCTTGTGATCATGATGTGGGGGAGCTGATAATGGAGTAATAAAGAAGTTTAACACTGTATGTAAACTATTCTGATATATGGGTCAGTTTTGAGTTCAATGGTCAGGATTGGAGTCGTCTCTGACCCCGGCTGTTAGAGAGCAGTGATAGCTGTATAACACAGCTGGCAACCACAGGACATAAATTCTGTAATAGTACGTCCTAGTGATGGTTCAGGAGCTAACTGCATAGTTCCCAAGACGTAATAATCCATCGCAGGGCAGGAAATGGCTACAATCATTGGTGTACTTCGGGTATCATTGGGAAGATCCGTTGTATGATAGATTTGCCACAGTTGGGATGGAAAAGGATCATAGAATTTCAGCTGTTGACCATGATCCGAGACGTCCATGATAACATTTAGCCATCTGTGAGCTGCGGTAAAATTGCGATATTACCATGTTCCACGCGTTACGTAAATTTCTCTGTGTGACTAGTGTGAGGATTCTAGAATACTGGAATTCTTACGATTTATGGACATTTGTTTGACTTTTTACCTTGTAGGGAAGCATTAAGGTCTTGGTTAGGTCTCGGTGAATGCTGCATTTGTACCTCAACCTGCTGGTCATCAACATTCATTTGGATCCATTTAGTCTTACAAATCTAAAATGTAATTTTTTTTTCTATTTTTCAATTCTGATTAAATGTTTTCTTCACGATCAGATTTAATTAGATTTATGAATATTTCCCATGGTCTCTTCTGTGACGGCTAATTCACACCGCCACGGACTCTGGAAGTTGTAAATTTATGTGCGGTGAATTTTCAGCCTCTTCCTTTTTGACATTTTAATCTCTAAAATACTAATTTTTCCCTGAGTCGCATTCTCTCCTCTGTATCATTTTATCATTCTATCTACAGCGGCTTAAAACAATCCACGAAGTCAGTATGTAAATCATAAGGCTAAGAGATTATGTTCTGCGGAGTACAGAGCCGACAGTAACGTGGACTTGTAGGAATACGTAATTCAGCCATCGTCTAGTTTCAACTAAGTCAAAGCTTTGGTCAACTGTTGTATTTTTTTATAATTATGTCTGATTCTGGGAAATTGTTCTGCTTGGTAATATGGCCCATAGGTAACATGGGGTTTATAGAATCCTGAAGAGCAATTTCTTTGGTGGAGGGTATCTAAGGAAGCATACTCCACCTTGGTGATGTTGGGCACCAAAAAGCTACTATGCCTTGGCCAAAGTATTTAGCTTCACATCTAAACTCCATTATAACTAGTGGAGAAACCCTAGATATATAACCCTAGATATAACTTAAAAGAGTTATTCCCAAAATATTAGGTTAACCCTTAGCTTTCTAATTGCTGAAGGTCCGGCTTTTGGGAACCCCAGCAATTCCGAGAGCCAGGCTCTACTGACCACGCCTTGAATGGAGGTGTGCATGCTCTCATTTTTTTCCAGTTCTTGGTTTTCAGAGCCCTGTACTCGGGATTGTTGGGGCTTCCAGCAGTTGGACCCTCATCAACGAGTGAGTTATCCACTACCCTACGTATATGGGTTGGCAAATATTAGGTTAACCCTTAGCTTACTAACTGCTGAAGGTCCGGCTTCTGGGACCCCCAACAATTCATAGAACTGGGCTCTACCGGCTGCACCTTGAATGGAGGTGTGTATGCTCTCATTTTTTTTCCCGTTCTTGGGTTTCAGAGCCCTGTGCTCAAGACTGTTGGGGCTTCCATCAGTTGGATCCTCATAAGCCAGTGAGTTATCCCCTACCCTATGAATATGGGATAGCTTCGTATTATAGGAATAACCCTTTAATATTGGTACATCAGGAGTTTAGTTATAGCATAATTGCCAAATTTTGTTGGCTGGCACAACCGATGGATATTTTTTTTTGGCAGCAATGTTGCCCCTATGTAAATATTCTCCATTCCCATCCCTCCTCAGTACTGAGACCTTGGGGCACAAGAAACCTTGACTAATTTCAAGGATGTTTTGCCAACTCATTCTGGATTTCGGTTTTTATTCAGGAACTTACGAATACAATCCAGTAGCAAGTACAAGCTAACGGGGGTGTATAGGCGCGAGTCCACCCAACTCAAAAGCTTCTGTGCAGTTCATCTAGATGCCAATACTATAAATGGCATATGGTAGGTGGTGGGACCTCTAATGGACTTGGCATTGTTGCTTCAGACCTTTTTAGCTTAAGACTCTGGAGTTCATGCCCAAGCGGATTAAAATCTGATGTGTATTTTTCAATTTTCCACTGCAGAAAGAGGCCGACCTTCACATTTTTGCAGAGGATAATTATTCCAATTCATTGTGGAATCTCCATTCACATGCACTGGATATGGATTTCACATTGGTTTGGGTGCCAAATGCATGCCAAGGTACTCTTGAGATAATCAGCGGCCATGTTGGTTCTCACCCATCCATGTCGGTAGCAGATGTAAAGAACGGTTGGGTAGAACTTTTATCAGCTTGATATCTGACTTATTCTCACAGATGATGTTTTCTTTTGTTTCTTTTAATTTTGTAAGCCACAGAGAGATACTTAGACATCGGATAATGTGATTTAAAGTCTGATCAGTGCAGATGCCACAGGGCATGTCGCGGCACCAAAGCCGGCACAAGACACATCGTGGCAGTTCATTATTACTGAGTGATAAGTCCTCGAAGAAAACAGTGTGAAACAAGAGAAGAAAATAAGATCATTCTACGGGAAATACGTGTCGTGCAGCTTGTGAGCGGAAATAAATCAATGGCATCCAGGGGGCCCCTGGAGGCACTTGTGCACTCCAGATGGTAGTGGTTATCAACATGAAGTTTGAGCGCGCCTCGAGGTGGTGTGCCACCATGTGCTCACTGCATTGTGTACAAGACGCGATGGAGGGCATCAACTTATAGGCAAAAAAGCATTGTACTCACCTTATACTCTATGGTTTAGTGTTTTGCCTTAAAAGCGCTTTGTAAACGGTGCAAAATACTGATATTTACTCTGACAAAACAAAAATGTATGGGTCCCCATTAGTGATGAGAGAACGTGTTCGGATAACGTCTTATCCAAGCACTCTCGGGTGTTATCCGAGCATCTGGGCGTGCTCGTATATTATGTTCGAGTACTTGCTGATGCATGATTTGAGGCTATTAGACATGTGGGGATTCCCTAACATAAAGGTAATCTCCACATGTGTTGAGGCTGTCTAACAGCCACGAGACATACAGCCACGGGGACTCGAAAATAATATACGAGCACGCCCGAGATACTCTGATAAAACCCCAGAGCGTGCTCGGATAAAACATGATCCAAGCACGTTCGCTCATCACTAGTCCCCATAAAAAAACTGGGGAATTGTGTCCCAGTCTCACCAACCGTAAACTATAGAAAAGCAAATATGCTGCGTTGGATATCAGATCTTGTGCACAAAGGTGAACTTACCTAGCAAGTAGACTTCAAAAGACTACAGCAGTGCACCCCCTATCCAAGAAAAGAACTTAGATCCTACATGTGCTCTTTGAGTCTCACCGTTATGGTCATCCATGTCTATGTATGGGGTCATTTTGGCTACTGTCACATTTTGGTGCTGTCACTGTTACAAGGGATATGTTGATTTACCAGAATTGAGGGAATCAGGCTAGGTGGGCTACGTAGAGGGATATTAGGAGCCTTGGAGCTTCAGATTTGGGTTTTTATTAGATGGGCTGCACTGTCGGAAATGAAGAGCGTTGGAGCTTTAGATAAGGTTTTTATTAGTATCAACGCATTTCGGCACCGAAATGAGTTGTCATTTCGGTGCCGAAATGCGTTGATACTAATAAAAACCTTATCTGAAGCTCCAACTCTTTTAATTTCCGGCAGCACAGCCCATCTAACGTGATTCTCTCTATTCTGATAAATATGCATCTGGAAGATATCTCTGTTATGATTTGGTAGCTGAGGAGAGCAGGCAAAAACGGCAATACACCAGAGAGGTTGGAATCTACTGGATTGCAGTACCCTGACTAACCACCACAACTAAAGGCAGCCGTGGAGCGTTCCTATGTTGGTCCTAGACGCCTCGTCACAGCCTGAGAGGTTAACTACACCTAAAGATAGAAAGAGGAAAGCTATCTGCCCCAGAGCAGATCCCCAAAGAACATAGGAAGCCCCCAAACATGTAATGGCGGTTAGACAAGAGGAAATACAGACACAGACAGAAAATAGTAAGAGCAAACGTTGGGGCCCAATCTGCCTAGAAAGAAAAAGGATAGGAAGGACACTTACTGCAATCCAAAAAACCCTAAAAAATACCAACTCTACTAATTGCAAAAACACCTGAGATCACACGACCTCTACCACCTAAATTAGTTCTCTGGTGTAACAAAATTAAGCCGCAGCCACTGAAAAAACTGGAAAAGGCAAATGAACAAATAACAGTGGCTCAGATAAACTGAGAGGAGCACAAGCCCCCGGAGGGGACCTGGCTGACCTCCACAGAAGTGCAGGGAACAATGCAAAAAGCAAGCACAAAAATAAAAACAGAAAATATCTTTTCTGAGAGCAGGAGAAGAGGCAAGACTCAGCAAGCTTCCAAGTGAACCAGGAACCACAGTTGAGACAAGAACAATTGATCACCGGCAACCATGATGGGAGGGAACCTTCCTTATATAAGACCAGTCTGTAACTCCTGATTGCCAATCTTCATTGAATGGTTCAGTACTGTTTGTAACCACCAGAGGGAGCTTCTGCTCAGAATTCATTTCTAACACATTCACAACATATCTCCTCCAGCCGTGGGGCAGTCACAGATATTCATGCTTAGGCATCACCACCAGGTGAGCGTAACCACCCCCTCAGTAGCTTTCTTTGTTAACGGTTCTGCCATATTGTTTGCCCCTCTCTAGAGTTCTTCCAGGGATATGTTGATGTCACTTTTATGGCCACAGTGTGGCTGTCATTGTATTAAAGACATGTTACTCTCACTTAAACGGTCACTTTTGGAGGGAATTTGGTTGGTAATTATGGTTAAAAATTATAGGTTACAAACTAACTGGAGTATTGTGGCTTGTAGGGTCTGTTATAGGGTCACTGTTGGGGGGGATTCCGGCATGTGTGGGGTCACTGTTCCTCTGTGATGTCACTGTTATGGGAACGTCATTACTTATAGGCTCACTATTGGGAAGTAATGTCTAGAACTTAATAGGAGGTGTAAGACGGCGGTGTTCACACCGTGCAGTAACTGAGGCAGTGACCCAAGCAAGTCCAAAGTAAACAGCTTTTATTCAGCAACTCACGGGTAAAACAGGAAAAGTCCTCCGGTACGCAGCCGGGGTAACATCAGTCCATAAACACTGGTTGCCGGGGACAACGGCCGCGCCGGGCCGAACAGAGCCTGACAGGTGCAGAGCCGTCCCAGGCCTGGGTTCAGCTACACACAGTCCTGTGGAGCTTTCCTGCTATGCTCCTTGCAGGGTCCCAACATAGAACACACTAACTCCTTAGTGCAGGAGTTTTAAAGACCTGTGGCAAAAGCCACTGGAAAACCCGGGTTGGAGGGAGGAGGCCGCCCCACTGCCTCCTGTGACCTCCTCCAAGAAATGAAGGCCCTGTCGGATTTTACTTAATCTGCCTTAGCCAGGTAGTCTGACTAGGTCATTGCTCACCTTCATTCCTGCATTGCAGCCGCAGCTGTGTGTGTGACTGCAATGCACTCCAATGGCTTTAATAGGTCTCTGTACACATTCTGGGGGAAATATAATGTCCCTCGTAAACGATCCCGGTCACTGCCTCACATATCCCCCCCTCTGTTCAAACTTGTGGGGTTGAACATTTGCCACCATACAGGGTGCCCGGGACAGGGCATCCTCGTTTGCTTGCAACTTCCCAGGGCGATGTTCTACAGAGAAACTGAAATTTTGCAGTGACAGGAACCACCTGGTAACTCGCGCATTCCTCTCCTTTGCATTCCTCATCCATACCAAGGGTGAGTGGTCCATCACCAAGCGGAACTGACGCCCGAGTAAATAATAACGTAGTGATTCCAAGGCCCACTTAATAGCCAAACACTCCTTCTCTACTACGCTATAGTTTTTCTCTGCCGGGACAAGTTTTCTACTCAAGTAGGTGACCGGGTGCTCTTCACCATTCACTTTTTGTGACAACACTGCCCCTAGTCCTACCTCCGAGGCATCTGTCTGTACAATGAAGGTTTCATTGAAGTTGGGGCTGATGAGGACCGGCTGTCCACACAGGGCCAACTTCATGGACTGAAAGGCTTCTTCTGCCTGAGGGTTCCACCGAACCATTACCGATTTCTTTCCTTTCAAGAGATCGGTTAGGGCCGCCGTTCGCCCGGCAAAATTAGGTATAAACCGGCGGTAATACCCAAGGATGCCAAGGAACGCCCTCACCTGTTTTGTACTCGATGGTTTAGGCCAGTTTTTTATGGCCTCAATTTTACTGATTTGGGGCTTGATAGCTCCTCGGCCTATCACATACCCCAAATATCGAGCTTCCTCCAGCCCTATCGCACATTTTTTTGGGTTTGCCGTTAACCCCGCGGCTCTGAGAGAATCCAGCACCGCTTGTACGTGTGTTAGGTGCGTTTGCCAGTCGGTGCTAAATATGATGATATCATCTAGATACGCGGACGCGTATTCCTGATGAGGCTTGAGCACTATGTCCATCAGTCTCTGAAATGTAGCCGGGGCCCCATGTAACCCAAAAGGTAAGACCACATAGTGAAATAGACCCTCCGGAGTTACGAAGGCGGTCTTTTCCTTCGCCGAATCTGTGAGAGGTACCTGCCAATAACCCTTGGTGAGATCGAGCGTGGTAAAGTACTGGGCCTGCCCCAGTCTCTCAATCAGCTCGTCCACCCGGGGCATTGGATAAAGGTCGAACTTTGACACTTCATTCAATTTCCGGAAATCATTACAGAAGCGTAATGATCCGTCTGGCTTTGGAATCAGTACAATGGGGCTAGCCCACTCACTCCGTGATTCCTCTATGACGCCTAACTGAAGCATTTGTTTTACCTCAGCCGAAATGGCTTGCCTCCGGGCTTCGGGCACCCGGTACGGTCTTATTCGCACCCTTACCCCAGGTTCGGTGACAATGTCATGTTGGATAACCGTAGTCCTACCTGGTAGCTCTGAGAACACGTCGGTATTGTTTTGCACCAGGGAGCGAGCCTCCCGTCGCTGCTGTTTAGTGAGGGCATCACTTATCCTGACCTCCCCCTTGGATGCTTCCCTGGCTGAAGGTAGAGAACTCTCTGGTGATATGCCCGGGGTGATGTCTGTAACTAAACACTCTCGATCTTTCCAAGGCTTTAGCAGGTTTACATGGTAAATCTGCTCAGGTTTCCTCCTTCCGGGCTGATACACCCGGTAATTTACCTCCCCCACCTTTTCTCGAATCTCATATGGCCCTTGCCACTTGGCCATGAGCTTACTCTCGGCTGTGGGTACCAGTACTAATACCCGATCGCCCTTGTTAAAAGACCTGACTCTGGCTCTTTTATTATATGTGCGCTTCTGGGTTGCCTGGGCATCTAACAGATGTTCTTTCACGATGGGCATGACCGCCACGATCCGGTCCTGCATACTAGCCACGTGTTCAATTATACTCTTATGTGGAGTCGGCTCTTGTTCCCATGTCTCTTTGGCTACGTCCAACAGACCCCTAGGGTGTCTGCCGTACAATAACTCAAAGGGAGAGAACCCTGTGGAAGCCTGGGGTACCTCACGGACAGCGAACATCAAATAGGGTAGCAACATGTCTCAATCCCTTCCATCCTTAGAAATCACCTTTTTTAACATGGACTTGAGGGTTCTATTGAACCGTTATACTAACCCGTCGGTTTGAGGGTGGTACACCGAGGTGCGCAATTGTTTAATTTTTAGCAGTTTGCACAGTTCTCTTGTCACCTTGGACATAAAGGGGGTCCCCTGATCCGTCAGGATCTCTTTAGGTAGTCCCAGGCGACAGAACATGGCAAACAGTTCTCGGGCAATAAGTTTTGCCGAGGTGTGGCGTAGTGGTATAGCCTTCGGGTACCGGGTGGCATAGTCGACGACCACCAGTATGTGTTGGTGGCCACGGGCGGATTTTACAATGGGCCCTACCAAATCCATTGCAATCCGTTCAAAAGGTACCTCTATTATTGGCAGGGGTACCAATGGACTACGGAAACTTGCAGTGGGTGAGGTCAACTGACATTCGGGGCAGGATTCGCAGTACCTTTTGACCTCCGCGTAAACTCCGGCCAAAAGAACCGCTGCAAGATACGTTCTAAAGTTTTTTTTTTCCCTAAGTGGCCCCCCAGCAAGTGTGAGTGTGCCAAATCTAGAATCACCCTACGATACGACTGAGGTGCTACCAACTGTTCCACAACCTCGTCCCTGATTTTATCTATCCTATAAAGCAACTCACCACTGACTACCATGCGTGGAAATACCGTATCTGCATTGGGCTGTTGGGCTACGCCGTTTATCTCTAGCACCCTTTCCCGCGCCTGAGTCAGGGTGGGATCTTGTAGCTGAGCTGTCCCAAACGTGGCCCTGGACACTTCCAGCTCGGGAATCGATGCGGTCTCTTCCACCTCTCCTGCCAGCACCTCTAAGGGAAACCTATCGGGGTCACACTCTATCCCTATATGGGACACCCCTACGGCAGGTTCGTCGGGTACAGCATCTGTAATACATTTTACCAGGGGAGAATGGATTTTGTTTTTCCACAGAGTCCAGAACAGGGGCAAGTCTCTTCCCAACACAGACCCATAGGGAAGATTTTTTACCACTCCCACCACATGTTTTATGTCTCCACATGGCGTGGACAAAACTACCTCCGTAGTTGGACACTCTCGGAGGTCCCCATGGATACATACAACCCCGACCTGCCGTCCGCTGGGGTTGTCTTCTGCCACCAGTGACCCATGTACCAGAGTCACGAGGCTCCCTGAGTCCAGAGAGCCTCCGTAGGGTACCCATTAACCAGTATCTGGCATAGTTGGAGTTCACTGTCCTGGGGGTCGAGGGTTGCTGTGCAGACGGTCTGGGCATACATTGAGACCCGGCGGCTATATCCGCAGTCCATGGGTTCCGTAGTCAGGGGACAATTAGCCATCACATGTCCCGGTCCCTGACACCGCCAGCACCTAAGGGTGGAGGTACTGTTAGGTCTTATGACAGTTTGGGAGGGAACCGATCTCCTGCCACTCTCACTCCGGGGTTCCCCTTCAACACGGGTACGGTGCTGACTGTCCCCAGCAGAGGGACGCGACCCCTTTCCCGATTCCTGGGTTGGCAGGGGTCGGCGTGACAGCCGAGAGGGGGCGGAGTCTCGAATAAAGTCTTGAGTGGCCGAGTAGCGCTCGATCAAACTGACTACCTGGTCGAGTGTGTCGGGGTCGCCTTGCCCCACCCAACGTTGGATAGCAGCCGGCAGAGTCCTTACCAGCCGGTCAACCACCACCCTCTCCACCATCTGGGCTGGAGACAAAGTCTCTGGCTGGAGCCACTTCTTTACCAGCTGCAGGAGGTCATAAGCCTGAGACCGCGCGGGTCGTGTCTCCACATAGGCCCATGAAAATACACGCTGAGCCCTCACGTATGTATTAACCCCCAGTCGGGCAAGGATCTCACCTTTGAGCCTCTGGTAGTCCTGGGCGTCCTCCCGACTGAGATCGAAGTAGGCCTTTTGTGCATCGCTGACCAGAAACGGAGCTACTACTTCTGCCCACTGGCCGGCGGGTAGGTTTTCCCGCTCCGCTGTGCGCTCATAAACTGTCATGAAAGCTTCCACGTTGTCCTCCGGACCCATCTTCCTCAACGCTGAGCGAACCCTGTCTCGGGCCTCGCAACGTTCAGGGCTGGTGCCGTCGAGGTCTCCCGCAGTGCAGAAATCTGTTGCAGCAACAGTTCGTTTGTTTTTTGCTGCTGCTGGTACAATAGCTGCTGTTGCTCATTGTGCTGTTGCTCCCGCTCCTGCTGTTGCCGCTGGAGACTCAGGTACTGCTCCTGCTGTTGTCGCTGAGACTGCAGCTGCTGCTGTTGTGTAATTACCAGCTGCTTTACCAGCTCCTCCATTTTGTCCACGGGTTGAGGCTGAAAAGTGGCCGGCCGGATTGGGGTCATGAAGCTGCCGGTGGGGGTATACCTCAGTCACAATGCCCGCATTCTCCAACCAATTGTAAGACGGCGGTGTTCACACCGTGCAGTAACTGAGGCAGTGACCCAAGCAAGTCCAAAGTAAACAGCTTTTATTCAGCAACTCACGGGTAAAACAGGAAAAGTCCTCCGGTACGCAGCCGGGGTAACATCAGTCCATAAACACTGGTTGCCGGGGACAACGGCCGCGCCGGGCCGAACAGAGCCTGACAGGTGCAGAGCCGTCCCAGGCCTGGGTTCAGCTACACACAGTCCTGTGGAGCTTTCCTGCTATGCTCCTTGCAGGGTCCCAACATAGGACACACTAACTCCTTAGTGCAGGAGTTTTAAAGACCTGTGGCAAAAGCCACTGGAAAACCCGGGTTGGAGGGAGGAGGCCGCCCCACTGCCTCCTGTGACCTCCTCCAAGAAATGAAGGCCCTGCCGGATTTTACTTAATCTGCCTTAGCCAGGTAGTCTGACTAGGTCATTGCTCACCTTCATTCCTGCATTGCAGCCGCAGCTGTGTGTGTGACTGCAATGCACTCCAATGGCTTTAATAGGTCTCTGTACACATTCTGGGGAAATATAACGTCCCTCGTAAACGATCCCGGTCACTGCCTCACAGAGGGTACCTGAAACATGAAGGAAAGGGAGCCTACGTCTGGTCTGGCAGAATAGGGTTGTTGGCTGTTACGTGGACACCATGTCACCATTGTGGCGCCTCATTAGGAAAACTAAAAAATGGAAAATGTGGAAATTTTTCTACTATGTGTATATGGCTTTGGATTGAGAAATTAGTCTAATTATAACAATTCATGTTAGTAGTTCATTGCTCAACTCTTCTGTTCTACACAATACCCCACACGTTGCATTTTTGCAGTCACTTGCTCGTTATCCTTTGCAGAACTGTTCTCTTTTATGCCCAATCTATTGTCTCCATCGGATTTAAGGTTATGTGATTCATAAAGAACACTGCCGTAGGATTCACGAGCTGCAGCTGGCTCCAACGTAATGGCTTATTGAAGTTTCCTACATTTCCTTTTATGATTACTGCACATCTGGACCTGAAACGCGCTGTGTCACTGTGGCCAAGAAAAGGAGCACCTCTCTAAGAACTTTCTGCAGTTGTCAGGAGCAATAATGAACTTGTCACTGACTGCTGAGTGTGTGGTGGAGAGACGCCGTAGGGGATGGCGCTTGCTCACTTTATGCTCATCTCTCTTTTTTTGCATCCGTTATTTGAGATCAGTAGCTTTGTTTTCTGCATGGTCCAGCTGTGTCGCGATCACTTGTGTGCTGTGAATAGACGGCTCTCTCCAGGTTTCCTTTACATTGTTGTTTCTGAGAGACGTGAACATTTATCTGAGAATCCTCATTTGCCAGTTGGGTTTTCATATCTGTAAATGGACTCTCGTTAGTGAGCAGGTAACTGGGATGTAGAAATCGAAAATTCCAATAAAGCAAACGTCTGCATTGGGTTCACTTGAATTTTATTTTACTGCTGGGAAACATAGTCTTTTCACTCTTTGTCCCCAGTTCTTTTGGAATTTTCTGTCAGTGCTGTGAGTGACAGCTCAGCCCCCCTATGGATAGCAGGGCGTGTAGTGCTGTCAGTGCTGTGAGTGACAGTTCAGCCCCCCTATGAATAGCAGGGGCATGTGGTGCTGTCAGTGCTGTGAGTGACAGCTCAGCCGACCTATGGATAACAGGGACGTGTCGGGCTGTCAGTGCTGTGAGTGACAGATCAGCCACCCTATAGATAACAGGGACTTGTCGGGATGTCAGTGCTGCGAATGACAGCTCAGCACCCCTATGGATAGCAGGAGTGTGTCGGGCTGTCAGCTGTGTGAGTGACAGCTCAGCCCCCCTATGGATAGCAGGAGTGTGTCGGGCTATCCGTGCTGTGTTTGGGTTTCCTCCAGGTGTTTTCCTTTCCAGATAATTGCCAGGCCATTTCACTAGCTGGCAATGTCAGTTCATTGCCAATTGTAGCTTCAGCTCAGTGGTGTACTTACTCTGTGCGCTGTATTTTGATATTCTGATATTTTGTTGCCGGACCTTAGATTTGCCTTTATCCTACCCATTTGTATAACGCCTTTTGCCTTTGACGTATTTAGACCTTAGTTACCAAACCCCGGGCTTTGCTCCTGACTATCCATTTGTCTTATCCCTTTGTCTTTGATGTATCTTCCTGGCTTTTGACCTTGGACTTCTTGACCACTCTGCCTCACGGCTAGTCCATGATTACAGATTAACGTCACATTTATACTCGTTTCCATTCCCCTTCTTAAATTATGCCATGGTTCCTTTTACACACAAACCTGTCCTCACTAACTTTAACATGTTAGTGTACAGGTAACTCTCTCCAGCAAAGTCAACAACCTTTCCCGAGAATCTAGGCTTTCGTTTGCCCGGGCAAAATTTCAATTTGCAGCGCTAGTCTTGTGCCAAAATACTATGACTAAGGAAAAGTGACTTGTTAGCCCCCACCCTGGACACAGAACACCGCACATACCTTACCGAAGCCCCCGACTGCTATGGAGCTGGAACAACTTCTTCAACCTGTACCTTATCCTCTTCTTACATAACCATACTGCCTCCATCATATGCAGTTCTTTTCTTGTTAACATCACAAGTGGAAAAGTTACTGCCTCCAACAAGATCAGCACACTCTTCTACTGCTGCTACTATTATTTCCAAGCTGTTGGCTACAGAGAACTCTTCTTTTGCAAATCATCTCATATTGTTATTCCTATGACCAGTCTCAGATTAGGGGTATGAACGTGATATTTTCTCCAGGGGTCTCCACAGACCTTGATCCAGTCCTGACCATTCCATACACATCTAAATATCGACCCTGAAATTAATCACTAATGATTGTAACCTCATTTGAGTATGTACAACCATAAATGTCCTATGCATATTATATTTTATCCAATTACTCAGATAACCACAAGTGCCAGGGCTTTAATCCTGTATATACCAATCAGTAATATAAGGCAACATCCAAAGCTTTGCTATAAAAAAATCAAATCAATCATAATAATTGCATTGCCAAGATCTCATTTATTGCTTAATCTTCTCATAAAAACTGATCAGATTAGTTTGGCAGGATCACTGTGTCGTAAAAATCCATGCTAACTCTATTACCAGTTTACTTTATATAACATTTTTTATTATATTACTAAAATTCAAACACTTTTTACCCATTGCTATCCAACTTTCTATCTTTTTTTCTTCGCTTTCTACTTAGAAAATGAATAAATCTAAGAAATTGAATTAGTAAACTTAACTCCCTGTGCACCCATGGGTGAATGCCATTGAAAAGTCTTTTTTTTTTCTTTTTAATTCAACCCATTAAAATGACACATTTCTATCTTTTGATTTCCTTTAATTATTTCCTTATAATACTATTTTCAATTTTTGGAAACAAGTCAAAAAGAACACATAAAGCAAACTTTTTTTTTCCAAAGCACTTTAGTTGATTATTAAACTTATAGCACTGAGGTATAGAAGAGGGGTGTGATGACACATCATTTAATCCTAATTATCCAGATGTCTATTTTCAGTAGGCCAGAAGAGATACGCTATTATCTCTATGTTGACTTTTGAATTTATGTGCTTTTCTTTGGTTGGTCAAGAAACACAGACTATTGTTCATCGGAGCCTGGATGTTGACTTTTGAGTTGATGTTTGTTTTAGCTTATTCTCTGTTATCTTGGATGACAGGGACACAGGGTAATTGAACAATAGATGCTTGTTAATATGTAGATTACACTTTGTACCAGTTGAGCTGGTTTGTTGACCTGCAAAACAGAGAAGGATGAACTATGCAAATTGATTAAATACTCAAACAATGAGAGTTAAACTCATCCCACCTCCCCCCTGACCTGTGGATGATGACCTGAGCCACAGATGTTTATGTTAAAAGGATTTCTATTGTTCTGCAATTAGAATCAGAGGAGAGACTTTACAAAACCACAGCCAGGAACATTCTACAGGATGTCAGCTTAGGGGACCAAGACCCCAGCTGGAAGAACCGTGATCTTCTCTATTGACCATTGCTGAACCCTCAGAGAAGTCTAGAAGAATACAGGTTGGGACAATAATGTCACCTGGCCACGTATCTCTCTCCTCTCGGTCAGCTTCTTAATCTTGTCATCACCGCCTCTATGTGGGTGGCCACTAAAAGCAGGGTGCCATTGGTGGGGGTAGTCAGTCCTTGAAGTCCCAAAGTCACAGCTGCTCTAATCCTGGCGAGTCAGTGAAAGGGTGTGGCTCTGTAATTTGCGCCATATTGGGTATTTGCTGGGACTGTTCTATATGTCATTTACTGTTATGATCCAATAAAGTATTAACCCATTGTTTAACCCTCACCCTGTGTTGTATGAGTAGTGTTCTACCCACAGGAAAAGAGACCGGGTATTCAGTGGGATGAGCCCTGGTCCTTGCAGTCTTTCTAAAGACAGCTGGGCCAGCAGACGAGAGTACCCACTGTCCCCCATGTCTCCACAAGGGGCTTATGAAATTAAATTGAATCTTGATGCAACACTATCGGCACCCTGGATATTAGACTCCAGAAACTCAGTTTCAGTGGTTGACCTTGAGAAGCCATCAATGGAGGAATGGATTTTTAAGCATTTCCCTTTCTCTCACAACCATGTTTTTCCAGGACTCAAAATCCTTCCTAGAATGACTTTAACGCAAACCTGCATAACTTCTATATCAGAGAGAACATAAAGTCATTGAAACACGGCAGGAGCCCAGACGTTGGAACATATGTGTGTGGGCTTGCAGCCTTCAAATATTCTGCTTTCAAAGTCTAATTTTTTAATAATCGGATTTACTTCCACTAATTTATATTTTACTGAGAAAATATAAAAACCAATGTATAATTTGAGAGTGGTTCTACTATGTAGAAACAAATATAATTTTGCACGGCTAGTATATAGATATAACTATGAATAGCTTTGTTGTTTGTTATTAACAGTATTCTTTCAGCACTATAGGTGCTGAAACTTTCATTCCCTCAATTTTCAGCATTCATTCCACCAGTCATTGTTTAATGGCTTGCCAGTCCTGAACTGAAAGCCTCCTTTCTGTTATGCCTCGATATAGATTGTGTCATGATCCATTTTTGGATCTGTGGCAGATTTGGCGTTTCATATTAAAACTTTTTTCCTTTCAGGCCATCGGGGTTAATGTCAGTTTTTCCCCTAGTGGCCACTGGTGTAATTACATTGCTGCTGAGGTTGCTGATGCAGGGGGTGACCACTCCCATCATCCTTTAAAGGGTCACCTGATGTATCAGCTGACTGTTGGTGATACAGGTCCTTCTGGAGACCAACCAAGCAGGAGAAGGAGCTTGCTGAGTGCAGTGGTGTTTCAGCTATTACCCTTATCTGGTGACTTTATCCTGCTGTGTGGAGCTTTACAGCAGAAAGCTAAGTGTGGTGTTTTTGTTGCTTTTACCCCTTTGTTGTTTGTTCCTTCCTTTTCCCACCGTTGTTAAAGTTTACCCTGTGTTCCCTTGTATGTTTTGCCATCTGGTGACCGACCAACCGTCGTGTCGCGTCACACCAGGACAGTCACTTCGTGACAGATAGACAGGAGAGCAGGAGACCCCGTTACCTATAGAGACTAGGCCCCACCTTCAGTGTATTCTGTCTTGGTGACTGCTGCCAGAGATAGATTACACTTCACAGTGTTAAATAATAGGATTTGCAGATCGTACTATTTTTTTTTTTTACATTATCAAATGAGATCAAGTTTTTCTTAAATACGGTGACCATTTTAGAGTTCAGCTAAACAATTTTCTGGACCCTCTTTGTCTCTTCGTCAGTACTCTGTAGAGATGGACAACTTGGCTGGCACTTGATCACTGGCATCCTTGTGATTACTAGGACTCCGTGATATGACATTCCACCACATCATGTTATGCCAGTTCATGAAGGTTGCGTTGACCTGCTTCAGCTGCACAAATTACTTAACTACCGATGTGGACGCAGAACCAGGCTTGTTTTGTCCCAGAAATTTTTGGTGATTGACTTCAAGAGTAAATCAATTTTTTTTATTTTTTGTTTAAAGGAGTTTTCCGGGACTTTTATATTGATGTCCCTATCCTTAGGACAGGTCATTGATATGTAATCAGTGAGGGTGGAACACCCAGTACCCGATCACCTGTTCCCAGTGCCGACGGCGGCCGGATGTGCACAGCTCAGTCAACTGTATAGTGGCCGGAACTGTGGATCCACCACTGTTTGAATTTGGAAACATCTGATTGGAGGGGGTAGCAAAGAGATATTGACCTATCCTAAGGATAGGCCATCAAAATAAGAGTTCCTGACAACCTTTTTAATTACCCTATAAACATTGCCAAGTTTTGAACGTTTGTGATCTACTCTATTACATTATTTTCCTTTTTCTTTCATGAACACCATGCTCCAGTGCTGCCCAGTTCACACTCCTTTAAAGACTCCTTTTAACTGCTGCTCGGCATGCTTTGTACACTGTATTCAAAAGCAGAGTACAGGACTTCCCCTGTTTGAGCCTTTCTGCTTCTCATCCCAGTACTCTGAAGGGAAATTCCACTACTCTGTGTGAAGGATTTTTTTGAGCAACAGTTGAAAGGGTCTTCTAAAGGAGCATAAACTTGGAAGTTAAAT
This sequence comes from Oophaga sylvatica, assembly GCA_033576555.1. Lineage (NCBI taxonomy): Eukaryota > Metazoa > Chordata > Amphibia > Anura > Dendrobatidae > Oophaga > Oophaga sylvatica. The sequence goes on along the minus strand of JARQOD010000010.1, from coordinate 34,563,214 downwards.
ATCCTATTTGTACTGTTAATTTATACACGTATTTGATTCTGGGGGGAATCGTTTATTTTTCCTTTTACCTGGAATATCTACCACACTTGTCCATTCGTAAGGCTCAGTCAAAACATACACAGTGATAGTTTTCCTTTCCTAGAGCATGATATTGCTGCCGTTGGCTCCTTGGCTTGACTTTTTAATCGTTAGGTGTTCCTGATTTATTTATATTTCACTGTAATAATAAAAGAATGAAGCTATGAACCAAATGACCGTTAAGCCGCTGGTATGATTACAAGGAAAGCAATCAGTCTTCCCGCACCTAGATAATTTTCCTGTTATGTACGTAATTGCTGTATCCAAGAATCGTACGACAGTCCTTGGTGTCCAGGCAGCCCGTTCCCTCTTCCCATTACATTTCCAATCAAAGAAGTTAATGTTTAATTTTATAGAGACAAATGCGATTTAAATAACTGAACTAAAGAAACCGGAAAACGATAAATATTTCAGGAGACATTCGCCCTGATTGGACTTTTAATGTTGGGTTGCAAATGTTGGAGCCTCTTTGCCTGCCTTCTGGTATACGGCATGTAGGGTGCAGGCGGTTTAATGTCAGCACTAAGCTGGGAAGGTAAATTCTGTATGTTGTTGAGCCCTTATTCTAGTCTACAAACTTCTGACATGTCACCGAATTTCCAAGCAATAAATTTTGTATTTTTTTTCTGACAAAGAAAAATAGTCAAAATTTAAAAAAACCTCATTGCTTTCAGACCTCAAATAATGCTAAGAAAACAAGTTCATCATCATTTAGAATCAACAATACTAATGTTGTAATTCAGGAAGAGTTCAGAAATCAATATTTGGTGGAATAACCATGATTGTTAATCACAGCTTTCATGCGTCTTGGCATGCTTTCCACCAGTCTTTCACACTGCTTTTGGGTGACCTTATGCCACTCCTGGTACAGAAATGTAAGCAGTTCTTCTTTGTTTGATGGCTTGTGACTATCCATCTTCCTCTTCATTACATTCCAGAGGTTTTCAGTGGGGTTCAGGTCTGGAGATTGGGCGGCCATGACAGGGATTTGATGTGGTGGTTGTTCATCCACACATTGATTGACCTAGCTGTGTAACATGGTGCATTGTCCTGCTGGAATAACCAATCCTCAGAGTTGGGGAACATTGCCTGAGCAGAAGGAATCAACTGTTTTTCCAGGATAACCTTGTATGCGGCTTGATTCATACGTCCTTCGCAAAGATTAACCTGCCCAATTCCAGCCTTGCTGAAGCATCCCCAGATCATCACCGATCCTCCACCAAATTTCACAGTGGGTGCAAGACACTGTGGCTTGTACCCCTCTCCAGGTCTCCGTCTAACCATTAGACGACCAGGTGTTGGGCAAAGCTGAAAATTAGACTCATCAGAGAAGATTACCTTACTCCAGTCCTCTATGGTCCAATCCTTATGGACTTTGGCAAACTTCAGCCTGGCTCTCCTTTGCTTCTCATTGATGAAAGGCTTTTTCTAGCTTTACATGACTTGAGCCCTGCCTCTAGGAGCCTGTTACGAACTGTTCTCGCCGTGCACTTCACCCCAGCTGCCATTTGCCATTCCTTTTGAAGGTCACTTGATGTCATCCTGCGGTTGCTGAGTGACATTCGATTAAGATGACGGTCATCCCCGTCAGTGGAGAGTTGTTTTCGCCCTTTGCCCGTTTGTAGCTTTGTTGTTCCCAATGTCTGCTGCTTGACCTTGTTGTAATGGACTGCCGTCTTAGAAATTTTAAACAAGACGCTCGCTGTATCCCTCTGCTAGTAAAGCCAGAATTGATCCGTTCTTTTTAAATATATATATTACATTTTATAATTTTTATACCTTGACTCTTATATAATATATTTTAAATATTATTGTTATGTTATTCTATTATTTTTATATCAAGATTTGTTAATACTAATCTATATTATTATAATTTATTATTGTTATTTATGTTTAATGATGATCATAATTTATATTATTATTTTGTTATGCTTTACTTTTATACAACTCATTTAACATAGGAGAAGGCAACTGCAGTGACAGTCATAATTTTCTCTGTTTTGTTCTATCAAATGTATACCGGTAATTATATTAATTCATTTATTTATTAGTATATTCGTATAACTTTTATTGGTGTTACCAATTGATTTCCCAGAAACCAAACAAAATGTGCAAAAAGTTTAATTACATTTAAATTAAATTTACATTTAAAATTTTTTTTTTTCCCCCATTCACCAGATTTCTTTTAATTGGTGCTTAAACAAGCTAAGCAGTTACTTTAACTATAGTTAAAAAATAAAAACAGTGTGCTGTGGGTGTGATAACCGGCATGCTGCCTGAGGAAACGCTTTAATTGAAAAACCATTATAGTTGTCCTTAACATAAAAAGACTTTTAATTAATCCCCTGGCTGCTGGAAGCGTCTGTGAAATTCACTGCTGCCTGTCTTCCTTGGGTTAAACCGGTTCTCTCTAAGAAGCTGCATGACTCTATGGCGGCACAACACTTGGTAGATGCTTGTTCTTGGTTAGTGGAAACAAGGTTGGCGTAAAGATATTGAGAACATTAACCCTTATTGGCCATTAAATTTGGCCTCCACGAATCCAAGATGGAAACCTTGAGAGCCATGTTGTTCCATTTTCAAGCTTCATTCTCCTTTGAACCAGACCCTTAATCTTAATTAATTTCTCTCTAATGGGGTTGTATAGTGAAACCAAATAATCCCCTTTCTGTATGATAGGTGATTACTTATTTATTGGTTGGGGTCTATCCATTGGGACCCTCACTGATTGGCAGAATAGGAATTTTTTTTATCCCCAATGGGGCACTTTTATCCATGTTAGAATGTACATGCCAGACCGCCACTCCATTTATTCCTAGACTGCAGGTAAAAACCAAGTGCAGCGCTCATCAGCGGCATAAAGTGGAGCGCTTGTCAGCGGCATGAAGTGGAGCGCTTGTCAGCGGCATGAAGTGGAGCGCTTGTCAGCGGCATGAAGTGGAGCGCTTGTCAGTGGCATGAAGTGGAGCGCTTGTTAGCGGCTGTCACGCTGTCACTGTATACAGGAGGTCCGGGGTCTATGCTGACCCTAAGCTGGGGCCCTGACTAATCCCTTTACCTGGAGGTACTGTTGATGGTACAGAGGTCCAGGCCGCCAGCGTAACCCTATCTCCTGTGAATCCCTGACCCTCAGTAATCTAGTCCTGAGAAGGACCCTGATCACAACCACAGGGGACAGGAAGGTAAATTCCTACAAACAGTATAAGACGAACGAGACAGTACAAGGGGTAAAACAAAAGACCACCTTGCATACAAAACTCACTGTACAACTACAGAGGGAACACCAACGGGTAAGGAGATAAATAATAAAGCGAGGAGGGGAGAAAACCACACCAGGTACTCTTAACTTCAGACTTCACAATACCACGATCCGCTCTGCTGGTCTGCATGAATGCTTTCACTGACACTTCCCTAGCAGACTGGCAGGTATTTGAAGGAATCCCATTACTGCAGTATTAACTGCAGCTGGGCGAGGCTGGCTTCGTCTAGCACAGAGAGAGGGAGAATTAACTCCGTCACTGCCGAAAAACACCTAGCACCAAAAACTCAGCTGTGCGAAGTCAGGTTGTGTAATCGCGACGATATTCGTGGCGACACACCCGTGACAGCGGCATGAAGTGGAGCTCTTGTCAGCGGCATGAAGTGGAGCGCTTGTCAGCGGCATGAAGTGGAACGCTTGTCAGCGGCATGAAGTGGAACGCTTGTCAGCGCATGAAGTGGAGCGCTTGTCAGCGGCATAAAGTGGAGCGCTTGTCAGCGGCATGAAGTGGAGCGCTTGTCAGCGGCATGAAGTGGAGCGCTTGTCAGCGGCATAAAGTGGAGCGCTTGTCAGCGGCATGAAGTGGAACGCTTGTCAGCGGCATGAAGTGGAACACTTGTCAGCGGCATGAAGTGCAGCGCTCGTCAGCAACATGAACAAGTCGAGCTCCAGTTGAGTGCTGCACATTGCAGCTCTATTCTAACACAAATAAAATTTCCCTGTAATGCCAAATGGTGTGGGACCAAGCAGTCTGACCACCTCCGATCTAAAAGTCATCATCTATCTATGGTGATGTTTGGTAAAAACAAGTTAAAGGGGTTCTCTGGAACTTTAACATTGATGGCTTAGGATAGGTCATCAATGTTTGATTGGTGCAGTTGAGACACCCGACACACCAGCCGATTAGTTGTTCCCAGTGTAGGTGGCGTTAGCTGCACAACACAGCTCCATGGACAGCACATCCTAGGCGGATCTATAGGTGGTTGATATCCAGTACCTGGCTGCGGCCACTATTCCGTCTATGGAGCTGTGCATCTACGCAATAGGGAACAGCTGATCGGTGGGAGTTCCAGGTGTCGCACCTCCACAGATCAGACATTAGATAGGCCATCAATGTTAAAGTCCCAAAACAACCACTTTAAGTCCTGTTTTAAAAAACTTGCATTCTCCTTGTCCAGGTTATGCTTTCCTCAACCCTTCTTCTCAGGGACAGCCCAGTCAGTCTGGAAGACCTCATATTTGAACCCACTAAGCTGCACCTTGGGTCTCCACATATCCATTTCTCTCCTATAGCTCCTGTCTAGTTCCACTGAACTGTAAAATATGGCATCCAAACCTTGGCTGAGCCCAGTAATAAAAATCCTGCAAGCTTGAGGTTAGCACCACCTTCTTCTCCGTAGCTGTCTTCCGGCTGCCATTATACCCACCATCACAGCTGACTTCCCTAGAGTTAACGCCATCCTGTGTACTTGGACCATCCACCTATACAACTTTAGTAATGGCCTACATAAGACACTATGTACACCTCAACTTTCAGCCTTCCGTCTTTCCTCTTTTATCCAGCGATCATTTTATTAGTGCTCTTTTTCTGACATCCAGACCAACGTCAGTTTTCAGGCATCAAGACGTTCCCATCTTTGATTCCAATGTTTAAGCCTGCAATGACTTTCAATGCAACGCACAGGTGGAACAAGTCCACGGCTTTTCTACTAGACATGTAAAGATCAGCTCTAAAATTGGTCCATGCACAGAGCATCCACCATTGTTCTTACTAGCGGATAACGGCTACAAAGCGGAGGCGCAAAGAGTTAGTGTCACCACGCACGTGTTCCTACCAGACCAGGCACTTCCTCGGTCAAAGCCCTCCATCGGGACCCAACACGTATACACATATGTTCAAAGCAAGAATTTAATGAAACTGACCATATAAGATCCAAAGTTGGTCCATGGTCTTCAAAAATGGACTTAGTGTCCTTCCTTATACCCATAGGTTCTAACTAATCTTTTCGATGGATTTTTTTTCTTAGGTTTTCACTTTTTTCTACTCCCTCTGGAACTGTTTCTCTAATAAATGGACAAAGTTATTTAAGTGCAACATTTCTGCCAGACTTTTGCTGTCAGACGGAGCCTGCAATCATAGGAAATGTTCTGTTCGTCTTCTCATTGGATCTCTTCATTATTATCAATCACTAGGTGACAGGCAAGGACATAAGCATGCCTCCCCGATTGAGAAGTGTTTTTGGTTGATTGACGTTAAGTGGTACATTCTAACATCTGTCTGTTACACCTAGCGAACAATAAACACATACAATAAAGTAAAATTGCAGTTTCCAAACATCATTCTTCTCCGCCGTAAGTTTACGTATGCTTTTTTTTTGGAGTGAACTTTTGGAAATGTGTTAGCTTTAATAAATATTCTTCCAAAGTTGAGCACCAACTATTGCGTGTGTCGGTGGTATCTTTTTTTTCGGTCATTATGGGCTCTTAGGCCACCATGATCTGGGTAAGAGATTTTCGCGCATTGTGTGATCAGTCCTTCAGTGACCTGGAATAATATCTTATGAAGTGTTCCTTTTACTTTCAAGTGACTTTTCAGGATAAGTTATGTTCAGTTGATTGAGCCGTGTGTCTACATGAGAAATAATGCTAGTTCTGACATTTTGAGTTGTATTCTAAATTTTTATTTTTACTTGTAGGTTCCATCACTGATTTTCAGTTCTCTCTGAGCTAGTGGGTGGACTGCTGCCAGTGTTATATGAGAGATTCCTGGTCTTCTCACTCTATGTACCAAATATTCCGAGGCTGCACCAGAATTAAGGAGAATATACAGGAAAAATTGAGCAGTGTAGTACTGGGGTGAGAAAAAACACTTATAAGAAAGCAGCAGCATTGGTCAGTGTCTCTGACTGCCTTTTTCACTCTGGGGTAAAAAAAAAAAAAAGATACACCCCTCAACGCTCATCTGTCCAAGTTCCGCCACAGTCCTTTTTTCCTTCTTTTCTCTTCTTTCTCGTTCACTTCGAGCATCTTCACTCTGCGCGGTGACTTCGGGCAACAAGTAGATCTAAGATGGCATCATGCACATTGGAATGCCACAACATCACGGAGTGTGGCCAAAGATTTATCTGTGCATTGGGGGAACGAGGAGGCCAGATGGCAAACTACAGAGGTGGTGGGACAGATTAGTAACAAGGTACGTATTAGCTTTAGAATACCCTAGAGTGTAATTTTTAGACCACATAGCATAATTTTTAGACTGCAGAGAATAAGGAACATTTAATTTTCTTTGAATAATTTTGATGCAACTAATATTTTAGCTTTCGAAACTTGAGTAAACTCATGAATTTCGCCGGATTTGCTCATCACTAATGTGCATCATTTTTTTGCATTTCTTCTTTTGTTCCTAAAAACCCCTTTGCAAATAATTGCTATTGCAAGTCTAATTTTGCCTCTTTGCACATCTGTGTTTCCATGGTACCAGACTATAAACAAACCGTGTGTAGTCTGTACACACATTAATTTCTTACAATACTTCATCTTCCCCTTCTTATACTGTATATTATGTATGATAAGGGGCACAGGGTGTGTAGCAACACATACGGTCAAGATCAGATTCCACCGGACTTTGGCGCCATGTAGCCCTTTACTTTAGATCTTTATGCATTGTGGAGAGGAGAGGAGGAGTTGAAAAACAATTTCAAATATGAACCTAACCTTTAAGCATTTGGAATGTCACCCGTTGACACTTTATGGGGGGCATCTAGCTGGTAACTCTGGAATATCTGTGGAAACCATTTTTAAAATATGGGTGAAAAGTATATAGTGTGAGTAATAATTGGAGGTGGAGCTTGTTGCAACCTAAAAATCTAAATGTTGTTCTTACTGACTAATTAGTTTGTGTGATGCATGTGGATCGTGGACGCACTGCATTACGGTCCGGGCTAAGCGACCATCTAGTTTTCGTTAGAGCTCCTGATGGTGAAGCTAGGCTCGAGCTGTATGTGGCCACTAGGTACCACTCCGAGAGCACTCCCCGATGCTGCGACAGCTGACTCCAAGGGTCAGGATCACAGGCACGGACTCAGAGTCCAAGGCAAGACTGGATACTGATGCAGATTCAGACAGTGCGGATCCTGAAAAACACTTGACAGGGCGGACACTGGTGCAGATTCAAGTAGCGCCAAAGCGGCTGCAGGCTCAGGTACTGCCAGAGCAACTTCAGGTTCAGGTTCAGCCGGAGCGGTTTTAGGTTAAGAAACCTGAAAATTAATTAGCAGGAATAAACTCAAACTAACACTAAAGAAGGTGTTGTACAGGCTCCTCCGTAAGCTACAGCGTGCCTCAAATATTATATGCCTCCAAGTTATTGGCTGGAGGCAGAGGGCGTTGTACAGGCACCTCACTACAGGAGAGCGTGTCTCAAATGCTAGATGTCTCCCAGTTATTGGCTGGAGGCAGAGGGTGTGTACAGGCACCTCACTATAGGAGAGCTTGCCTCAAATACTAGATGCCTCCCATTATTGGCTGGAGGCCGAGGGTGAGTACAGGCACCTCATTATAGGAGAGCTTGCCTCAAATACTAGATGCCTCCCAGTTATTGGCTGGAGACAATGGGTGTTGTACAGGCACCTCACTATAGGAGAGCTTGCCTCAAATACTAGATGCCTCCCAGTTATTGGCTGGAGGCAAAGGGCATTGTACAGGCACCTCCCTGCAGGAGAACGTGCCTCAAATACTAGATGCCTCCCAGTTATTGGCTGGAGGTGGAGGGCGTTGTACAGGCACCTCACTACAGGAGAGCGTGTCTCAAATGCTAGATGCCTCCCAGTTATTGGCTGGAGGCGGAGGGCGTTGTACAGGCACCTCACTACAGGAGAGCTTACCTCAAATACTAGATGCCTCCCAGTTATTGGCTGGAGACAATGGGCGTTGTACAGGCACCTCATTACAGGAGAGCTTGCCTCAAATACTAGATGCCTCCCAGTTATTGGCTGGAGGCCGAGGGTGTAGTACAGGCACCTCACTATAGGAGAGCTTGACTCAAATACTAGATGCCTCCCAGTTATTGGCTGGAGGCGGAGGGCGTTGTACAGGCACCTCACTACAGGAGAGCTTGCCTCAAATACTAGATGCCTCCCAGTTATTGGCTGGAGACAATGGGCGTTGTACAGGCACCTCATTACAGGAGAGCTTGCCTCAAATACTAGATGCCTCCCAGTTATTGGCTGGAGGCGGAGGACGTTGTACAGGCACCTCACTACAGGAGAGCTTGCCTCAAATACTAGATGCCTCCCAGTTATTGGCTGGAGACAATGGGCGTTGTACAGGCACCTCACTACAGGAGAGCTTGCCTTAAATACTAGATGCCTCCCAGTTATTGGCTGGAGACAATGGGCGTTGTACAGGCACCTCACTATAGGAGAGCTTGCCTCAAATACTAGATGCCTCCCAGTTATTGGCTTGAAACAATGGGTGTTGTACAGGCACCTCACTATAGGAGAGCTTGCCTCAAATACTAGATGCCTCCCAGTTATTGGCTGAAGGCAAAGGGCATTGTACAGGCACCTCCCTGCAGGAGAGCGTGCCTCAAATACTGGATGCCTCCCAGTTATTGGCTGGAGGCAGATGTAGAATGTGCATGCTACTCCTATAAGAGGCAGGAGTGTGGGACCAAGAGCAGAGAATTGTGGCAGGACATAGAAACGTGGTGAGTATGTCAGCGTACCTACTGGAAGGAGGGAAAAGGAAGATTCAGAGATGCCGGAATTAGTGGTACAGTTTGTAGACATATAATTTCTACTGCAATTTCAGCTCAGCACTCACTATTTCGGCATGTGCCAAAGTATTAACAGGCAACGGAAACGTCTTGATAGTTTCAAGATGTTCTCATAATGAGAGTGCAGAAAAGCGTGTACACCATGTAAACAGACCCGAACAATCGAATTCCTGAAACATCATTGTTTAAGGGATGTTAATGACTCATTTTTACTCCCATTTTTTTTTTTACTCGATGCCAGCTGGCCTTTATCCAGTCGAAATTGCCTTGAAATGTAGGCAGTGTTGCATGAATCTACTGCATTCGGGGACAGAGTGTTATTTATTCCAAACTTACATAGGCAGCACAAGAGCAAAAAAAAATCTTGTCACCGTAAACAGGCAGATTATCCTAAAGACACTAAAATTGCGTTGTCAAATGTAATTTAGTCTCATTTTGCCTCTTCTGAGGCCCTCCAGTTAGAGATGGCACAAATCGATTAGTAGGACCTGATCCGTTAGCCACCACAGTGACCTCTGATCATTGAAAACCAACTCTTGCCTGATGGCGTCCGCGGCTCTTCTTTTCATTAGCCGATCTTGTGTAACATCATGTGCGCCACACAACAGGGATATTCTGCCAGACTGGCTGATCAAAAGCCGAGCTGGAGATGCCGGTAGGAGGTTGTTCTCAAGACTTCCATCCAAAGGATGTAGATGGCTGATGGAGGTGGTCAATGAACCAGGTCTTGAGAATCGATTAGCACCAGCTCTACCTACAGTGTCCTGTTGACAGGTGATGAAATGGACTTTGTCCGAAAATGCCAGTAATCGGGGAAAAAAGTAGAGGTAAAACATTAATCTAAGTTTAGTTACACTATGTATTTTCAGCTCTTACCTCACCAAGGGCAAAGGACAAATTTAATGTCTCTTATTCTCTCACCAGCTCCTCATCGTGTCTCCACTATGTTGGTGTCCCTCAAGGCTCTGTCCTAGGAACCCTATTCGTCTCCACCTATATTTTTGGATAACTAATGTAATCCCATGGCTTCCAGTACCATCTATATGCCAATAATACGCATGTTTACCTCTCTGGCCCAGACTTTACCTCTTTGCAGTCCAGAATTCCAGAGTGTCTATCAAGTATATTCACCTTCTTCTCCTCGTACTTTCCAAAACTAAATATGGAGAAAACTATATTCATTTTCTTCCCGCCACCTTGCTCAAACATTATCTCCGAATGTACAGAATATTTCAAATGTAAAACCAACCTGAATTTTAAATGGTTTGTTTAACAGAAAGTGAAATTCTGAAATGAAAAAATTGTGTCATCATTGAATTTCTTTTGGAACTTTTGGAACTCTAGATAATATTTCCAGGGAAAATTAATTCTGTCCACAGTTTTTCCCTACACAGGCAATGAATAAATGGATGGATGGCTCTGCCATATAAAAATGAACTAGCCAACAAAATCCTAAATTGGGGAATCCGTTCTATCATTTTCATAAGGCATAATTGGGTTACAGGGTCAGTATTGGGCCCTCTGCTTTTTAACATGTTTGTTAATGACCTTGTAAAGGGACATACAGAGTCGAATTTCAATATTTGCAGATGATACTAAACTTTGCAGAGTAATCAATGGAGAGGATGACAATTGAATGTTCTAAAGGGATATATGTAAGCTGGAGGCTTGGGCTGAGAAATGGCAATTGAAGTTTAATGTGGGTAAATGTAAGGTCATGCACTTAAGCAGAGGAAATAAAATGTATAATTATGTACAAAATTGTAAAGTACTGAAGTCAATAAACTTAAGTCTACCTTCAACCATAAAATCAATGGAACTATATGGACGGGGTAGTCTGGTGAGATAACCTCATTACTGTAATTGAGGATATAATCCAAAAAAGTTTTTAAACCAAAGTGCTAAAAAATGTTCTGAAGTTTTGAAGTGACTTTTTTTAAAAATAATTCCATGGTGTAAAGAAAAGATTTGTTTGTTCCCACGATCTCCGACAGTGAATGTTGGCGAACCATCCAGGATGATTATGTCTATTTTTTTATATAAAAGTTTCAATATGAGATTAGCACATATCAAAAATGTAAATTGTTTGCCTTATCTCCGCTAATTCAAAGAAAAAAAAAAAAACAACATCTTGCCCTATTGGGTGTTTGTAACACCGTTATCTCCTAATTAGAATTGTGCTAAAATATTTAGACAGGATTTATGTTATGTTTTTTTGGTTTGTGTATCAATATCAGCTCATAAAGATGATTATCAGGGATAGAGCTGTTGTTAGAATGAAATCGCCTCAAAGGATCCTGCCCAGATCACAAAAATAAAGAAGAAAACCTTACTTCTTCTACATGCTTTTGTGCACAAGTCATTATCTTTATCACACTGCAGGGTTTCATCCATGGTAAAATAAAACAAGAGAAATTCTGCCTAAATCCCCAAAGTGACTAAAATCAATTTTCAAATGCAAATGAAGATGGCATAGGTCAGGTTGTTTTATACGCCATAAATTGCTTGTCTGCTGTTTGATCTAATGGTAGCGTAAACAAGAAGGATTGGTATCGGAGAACTGCATTATAGTCACAGAAAAAAAAGTTTTATGCTTCTCATGAAGCTTAGGAGAATAAGTCTAAGGTAAAAATAAAAAATCATTCTGTTCTTTACCGACCATTTGTTGACCGAAACAAAGATTTATTAAAGTCTGTGTAAAAAGAAAAGCAAAAAGTTGGGTCAGTAGTTGGGAAAAGTCCAGAAATGCTGTTTGACCACTTCGCCACCATTATAGATCCCACTTGTTGGAAGCGTATCACTACATATCTAATTAGATTTACTCTTGGAACCTAGAAAATCAAGATGATTGACCTTGTTGGAAGTGTTATGATTACCAAAACAGGACCCAGTGTGGACAACCCTTGTAAACATACATGTTGCACTCTTTTCAATCTATCCATTTATATATTTTTTTTACTTAAAAATTTTTGCACTTGGATTTGGTTAAAGAAAACCTGTCATGCCCCCAAATGCTATTAACTCGCAATATTGTGTTAAGCTGCAGGTTACTAGCTGCCGGCTTTCAGTTATAGAGGTGCGGCCGGAGCAGCTTCAGTTCTCGGCTTGGTACCTAGTGAGCGACAGCTCTAAGCATGCTCTGGCACATTGATTGATGAGTGTCCCTAAAGCATATTGGTGCAGAGATGGCTGTCAGTCAATGTGGCAGGACGTTCTCACATTCGCCACTCATTAAATACTGAGCAATGACTGAAAGCTGGCAGATCCCAGAGAAATAAAGTTCACTAGCTATTGATTGATAGGTGTCATTGCAACATATCAGTGGAGTGTTGGCTGTCAGTCAGTACCAATGGTGCGGTTACAACTGCTGCCCAGTATATACTGAGCGGTAACTGTAGCTGCGCTGGTCGCTCCCCTACGACTGAAAGCCGGCGGCTCCTAGAGGAATAAAGTTCACTGGCTATTGATTGACAGGTGTCATTGCAACATATCAGTAGAGTGTTGGCTGTCAGTCAGTACCAATGGTGCGGTTACAACTGCTGCCCAGTATATACTGAGCGGTAACTGTAGCTGCGCTGGTCGCTCCCCTACGACTGAAAGCCGGTGGCTCCTAGAGGAATAAAGTTCACTTTTTTCCCCTAAGCTGGCTTTCAGTACGGTGGTTGGGCAGATTTAAAACACTATTAATCTTCACATTAATAGCTGCCGACTTTCAGTTATAAAGGTGTGGTTAGTGTGGCTTCAGTCGCCGCTTAGTACAGAATGAGTGGTGTCTGTAAGCATGTCCTGGCCATTGATTGACAGATGTATTTGCAGCATATCAGTGGAATGTTGCTGTCAATCAGTATCAATGGTGCGGTAGCATCTGCTACTCACTATATACTGAGCGGCGACTGTAGCTCCTCTATGACTGAAACTCCTCTGTAACTCCTGTATGACTGAAAGCCGGCGGCTCCCAGAGGAACAGTGTTAATTTTATCCCAGTGGCCACGCTTTTAGGTCAGTAGCCAGACAGCTTTGCAATGTTTTTAGGCTGTAGATTCACCTGAAATCTGAACGCTAATAGCATTTGGAGACTTGACAGGTTCACTTTAAATATTTTGTATCATTTGGCTTTTACAGGTTCTTTGTTTCCCTGTCTGTGGTCATCAATTAGCTGAGAGAAGCAAAAAATGAAGGCAGATAATGATGTTGCATCCATTTATATTATTGTATGAAAAATACTGCAAAAATTTAAAAAAAGAAGAAAACAAAACATCAAAAGAAGTAACGTCCATTGTTCAGTTGTTTTCCACCTAATTAGTCTCATGCAGACGACTGTATTTTCGTGTGAGTGCGATCCGACAAAACATCAGATGGCACTCGGACCAATGTTATTCTATGGAGCCATGCACATGTCCAATGATCTATGTGGTCTCCATTTTTGGGTTTGTGATAATATGTATAAGAAATATCTCTTGGAACATGCGCTGTAACTTTACAGGCGTCTTTGGAGAGTCATGGCCAGTGGCCACCATTGCCCAAGACCTGCACTTCTAAAGGAGCAAACCCATAGAAAGTAAACCCATGGATCTTTTGAGGAATTGCATATGTTAAACTTTGAGAATCTGTGTCTTCATGCAATGCGAAGAGTGGATTTCCAGCATTTTGCTAAATGACCATTATTCATCTAAAGGCCATGACGTAAGGCACATTAGACCTGCCAATATTGACATCGTTGGCCAGCGGTCTAACGTGTATGATGGTTGGGGAATATGTCTGATTTTGAACTTACGATCCCATTGTTTGCCCTGAGATAAGCCGATGGCCAATGTATCAGTCGGAGACATTCTCGTAGAGAACACAGGAGTGCTTGGACAAGTGAGAGCTCCTGTTTACGGGAGAGTCAGCCAAGATGGCGATTGGCCATACCAAAGTTCGGCCAACGGCCACCTAGAGTGTATGGAGAGAACCAACCGAAAGACAATTCTCGAATCAGAAAGTCATTAGTCAGGAACCGACTCCACTTTCAACCTCAAGTTTTTTTCTAACAAGATAGTCAATGGAGTACAGATATTGATATCGCGGTGACGAGACTTTCCGGTCAGTTTCTGTTCTAGATACTATTGTTTTTCTCCAGTTTTCCTTCCATTCCTCTCTCAGATCCTTCTTTTTTGTTTCAATTAGTTCCAGTCACATCTTTTGGTGGAAGCAATTTTGTGTGACACCATGCCCGTCCGCTGGGAAATTTACATGACAACCTGCCCCTCTGTCAGCCAAGTTCTTAGGAAGCTTCTGCCATCGTAAAACCCAGCTTGAGATGACAAGTGCTAACCTGCTCACAGGCGCCATCCCCAGAGTGTTCTCATGATCTGTGGCGACGACTCCTCGCCGGCTTACACCATTGAGCGTAACTCTTCATTATTCATATGTAGAAGTTTTAGACTAAGTGTCACAGCTGCAACCTGGAAATCCTCCGCAGTGATGTGGCGGATATTATATGCCCGTCGCAGGTGTGTGCCCTTGTATATGAGCCTCAGCTGGAAATCCGGGGCTGATGGCGTATGATGCCACTAACATGGAGTGAGAGCAGAGATAAAAAACAAATGTGAAGCCAGCAGAACACTACAGCTATTGCATAACGCTGATTTAACCCTTTATACGTTATATCTTTCCGAAACTATTGGTTTAATCAGGTTTATTTGTAAAATGTATTAATTTTTGGCAAGTTTTTTTTTTTCCTATATCACAATCTTTTAAAAAATGAAAACTAGAAACCTTGACGTTTTCACTCATCTGATACTTATGCAACCACCAGTTACTTAAACGTGGAATATAAAAAAACTGAAACCATCTCACCCAATTACCAGTGTTATGTTTCGGTAACTGAGGACAAATAGCAAAAAATAGCAAAAGCGGTAATACACCAGAGAGGCTGAAACCTATTGGATTGCAGTAACCTGAACTAACCACACAACTAGAGGTAGCCGTGGAGCGTTCCTACGGTGATCCTAGACGCCTCGTCACAGCCTGAGAGATAACTACACCTAAAGGCAGAAAGATGAAAGCTATCTGCCCCAGAGCAGATCCCCAAAGAAAATAGGAAGCCCCAAACATGTAATGGCGGTTAGACAAGAAGAAAGCACGGACACAGACAGAAAATAGAATGAGCAAACGCTGGGGCCCAATCTGTCTAGACAGAAAAGTACAGGAAAGAATTCTGACTGCAATCCAAAAAAACCCTAACAAAAATACCAACACTTCTGATTGCCAAAAAACCTGAGATCACACGATCTCATCCACCTAAATCAGATCTCTTGTGTAACAAAACGCTATTCAGCAAATAAAAAGTAACAAAGGAGCAAAGCAAAAGTGCAGACACAAACGGAGCACAATTGCAGCGCCAGACCCCCAAAAGGGGACAGGCTGCAGTCCACTGCAAGCAGCAAACCAGCAGAGAAATCAGAGGAAAAAAAAACAGCAAACACTTATCTGAAGGAGAGCAGGAAACTAGCAGTGCTTCAAGCAAGACCAGCAGGAACAATTGATAACCAGCAAGGCTGCTGGAACTCAGGCCACTTATATCCTACCATTCAGCGCCAGCTGAAGGCCATTCGGTAATCAGTTCATTACCCTCAGCAACCACCGGAGGGAGTCCCAGCTCAGAAGCCGCCTCCAGCACATTCACAACATACCAGTGTCCAAAAGATAAGGTCCTAGTGCAAACTTCCATCTTGCAAAGATCGGTCCATTCCCATGTGCGGAGTTGGAAATTAGTCTATTCAGCCCTGTTAATGCCACAATGGCCCTTCTCAACTCAAGTCTCCCGCCCTAACCAGGGTGGTCCACAGCTTGTCCTATGCAAATACAAATCTACGATTGCCCTCCGTGCCTCCTCCTGACGAGTTTCTCCTTTCAGGATCATCAGGGATGGCAATGCACACAAGAATAAAATAAAACATAGGCTATGGTACCAAAGTCCCAGTTGTGGACCTGGTAATCAGCCAGTTGGTTAAATATTGGCACTTACCTGCTTTTTACCTGTAACTTTATTGTGTGTACCTTTATTTTAATGTCTGTCTTCATTAAAAGTTATGTTTTGAAACTGCACCTGAACATTAGCTGCAATGAACAGAATCTGACCCTATCTTTTGCATTGAGGCATTTAATGAGCTTGTGCAAAAGTTATTTCAAGGGAGTAGGAGGAGGTGAGATGTGATATATTGTACTGTGAATGGTGGAGGTGAGCTGTGATCTCACCTATTGTGAATGGTGGATCCTGTGTTATCTGCTGTATATAGAGATGTTATCAGTCATTGTACAGGAGGAGGAGGTGAGCTGTGACATCACCTATTGTGAATGGTGGATCCTGTATTATCTACTGTATATAGAGGTGTTATCAGTCATTGTACAGGAGGAGGTGAGCTGTGACATCACCTATTGTGAATGGTGGATCCTGTGTTATCTCTGTATATAGAGGTGTTATCATCATTTACAGGAGGAGGAGGTGAGCTGTGACATCACCTATTGTGAATGTGGATCCTGTGTTATCTACTGTATATAGAGGTGTATCAGTCATTGTACAGGAGGAGAGGTGAGCTGTGACATCACCTATTGTGAATGTGGATCATGTGTATCTACTGTATAGAGATGTTATCAGTCATTGTACATGAGGAGGAGGTGAGCTGTGACATCAACTATTGTGAATGGTGGATCCTGTGATATCTACTTTATATAGAAGTGTTATCAGTCATTATACAGGAGGAGGTGAGCTGTGACATCACCTATTGTGAATGGTGGATCCTGTGTTATCTACTGTATATAGAGGTGTTATCAGTCATTGTACAGAGGAGGTGAGCTGTGACATCACCTATTGAAGGGTGGATCCTGTTTATCTCTGTATATAGAGGTGTTATCAGCATTGTACAGGGAGGAGGTGAGCTGTGACATCACCTATTGTGAATGTGGATCCTGTGTTATCTACTGTATATAGAGGTGTTATCAGTCATGTACAGAGGTGAGCTGACATATAGAGGTTATTAGTGATACAGAGGAGGGGGAGCTATGAATCACCTATTGTGAATGTGGATCCTGTGTTATCTACTGTATATAGAGGTGTTATCAGTCATTGTACAGGAGAGGAGGTGAGCTGTGACATCACCTATTGGCAATGGTGGATCCTGTGTTATCTACTGTATATAGAGGTGTTATCAGTCATTGTACAGGAGAGGAGTGAGCTGTGACATCACCTATTGATGGTGGATCCTGTGTTATCTACTGTATATAGAGGTTTATCAGTCATTGTACAGGAGGAGGAGGTGAGCTGTGACATCACCTATTGTGGATGGTGGATCCTGTGTTATCTACTATATATAGAGTGTTATAGTGATTGTACAGGGGAGGAGGTGACTTGAAAATCACCTATTGTGAATGTGGATCCTAGTTATCTACTGTATATAGAGGTGTTATCAGTCATTGTACAGGAGGGGAGGAGGTGACTGTGACATCACCTATTGTGAATGGTGGATCCTGTTATCTACTGTATATAGAGGGTTATCAGTCATTGTACAGGAGGGGGAGGAGTGAGCTGTGACATCACCTATTGTGAATGGTGGATTCTGTGTTATCTACTGTATATAGAGGTGTTATCAGTTATTGTACAGGAGGAGGAGGTGAGCTGTGACATCACCTATTGTGAATGGTGGATCCTGTGTTATCTACTGTATAAAGAGGTGTTATCAGTTCATTGTACAGGAGAGGAGGTGAGCTGTGACATCACCTATTGTGAATGGTGGATCCTGTGTTATCTACTGTATAAAGAGGGTTATCAGTCATTGTACAGGAGGAGGGGAGGTGAGCTGTGACATCACCTATTGTGAATGGTGGATCCTGTGTTATCTACTGTATATAGAGGAGTTATCAGTCATTGTACAGAGGGGGAGGATGAGCTGTGATATCACCTATTGTGAATGGTGGATCCTGTGTTATCTACTGATATAGAGTGTTATCAGTCATTGTACAGGGGAGGTGAGCTGTGAATCACTATTGTGAATGGTGGATCCTGTGTTATCTACTGAATAAGAGTGTTATCAGTCATTTACAGGGGGAGGTGAGCTGTGACATCACTATTGTGAATGGTGGATCCTGTATTATCTACTGTATATAGAGGTTATCAGTCATTTACAGGAGGAGGAGGTGAGCTGTGACATCACCTATTGTGAATGGTGGATCCTGTGTTTTCTACTGTATATAGAGTGTTATCAGTCATTGTACAGGAGGAGGAGGTGAGCTGTGACATCACCTATTAATTGACTGTGTTTCTACTGTATATAGAGGTGTTATCAGTCATTGTACAGGGAGGAGGAGGTGAGCTGTGAATCACTATTGTGAATGATGGATCCTGTGTTATCTACTGTATATAGAGGTGTTATCAGTCATTGTACAGGAGGAGGAGGAGGTGAGCTGTGACATCACCTATTGTGAATGGTGGATCCTGTGTTATCTACTGTATATAGAGGTGTTATCAGTCATTGTACAGGAGGAGGAGGTGAGCTGTGATATCACCTATTGTGAATGGTGGATCCTGTGTTATATACTGTATATAGAGGTGTTATCAGTCATTGTACAGGAGGAGGAGGTGAGCTGTGACATCACCTATTGTGAATGGTGGATCCTGTGTTATCTACTGTATATAGAGGTGTTATCAGCCATTGTACAGGAGGAGGAGGAGGTGAGCTGTGACATCACCTATTGTGAATGGTGGATCCTGTGTTATCTACTGTATATAGAGGTGTTATCAGTCATTGTACAGGAGGAGGTGAGCTGTGACATCACCCATTGTGAATGATGGATCCTGTGTTATCAGATGTTACCTGTCATTGTAATCCTGCCTCTGATGATAAGGAGACTACTGTAAACTCTTTTTGAAAAAAAACTGGAAGTATGAGCTGAAAATTGCCCAGTGGCAAGTGTGAAAATAGCAAGATTACTATATTTATTAATAATGATGTTGATAATTATATATATATATATATATATATATATATATATATATAGTATACTGTAATGTCAGCCTATGTAAAAGAAAATCTAATTTTAAACAATATGTAATTTTCTGGCATGTTACGTTTAAAAGTCAAGGGGGAACCTTTCAACAAGGACCATGAACGTAAAATTGTTATTGACAAAAAAAAGTGCCCAATTTTACAAAATTTAATATACTGTATCCCAAATATTGAGACATTGACATAACAGTAGTTACTGCTTGGCCAACGAAGTGAACGGTAACTGAAAATCATCCGTTCATCCAAGTATGATAATGTGGTAGGATCTTTCTTAACAGAAAAGTATCTTGAAAAAATTCCAAGTGAGTTGATTTCTCCGACGATAACAATCTAAAACAAGATCTGGGGAAGAGGAGGATACAGGAAACATTTTTTGCTTGAAGAGCCACAAATTTTTCAATTTTTTTATTTTCTTGCAAATAAATTCCTAAAAAAAATGGAAGAATTCACAAACGCCAATGGTACTTGTCCAAAAGGCTCGCAATCAATGATAGGGGATGTCTTGACGTGTAGTGCGTGCGGTTAAGGATGGCCTGTCTTAGATCGTCTTTTTGGTGCGACGTGTTCTTGACTGTGACAGAGTATCTACAAGAGGTCCTTGCACCCATCAGTCACACGCGGAGGAGGCCGCCCGCTGCATTGTAATGTATGTCTTCTGAAACAGCTGATCTTTGCAAAGCGAATACATTAATTCACTGGCAATGTGTGACACCATTGTCATCTTCAGAGTCCTCTTAACCCTCCGCCGCGCTGAGCCGATCATTCTTCAGTGCCTGGTGACCTTCATGTAACGCTTTTACCGAAAAGTACACTCAAGTAATTACATCGGCTTCAGGTCTTGTAGAATTTTCAAGGGTGAGTAAGTGATAGAAGATGGAACCTCGCAGACGAGTAGTGAACTGCGCTGGAAGGGTTTTGTAATTTTCTTCATTCTCAAAAATTAAAACCTGTAACTGCTAGGTAAAAACTGGTTACAAGTGTAATATACTGCCACAATCCGGCTAGGACTGGCCCACCGGAGAATGGGTGAATTCCCGGTAGGCCGCTGAGCACAAGTAAGACACTTACAGTACCTCTCAATACACCTTATTCTCTATGTATAGACATCCGCATCTCCTCATCCTTCGTTTAGCAAACTACTCAATGTATTATTATATGGAATCAGATGAACTGGTGATTGAGGGTAATATAATATTTGCACGTTTATGAAATGTTACTTGTTCGGCCCTTGTTTCTCCAGTCTGCCACTGGTCACAAGAGATGAGCAAATCACTCACAGGCAAATTCACAAAAGGTCTAGAAACCCCAAAAATGCAAAATTTGGGCCTGCTGGATACAAAAAGGATGGGAGGGAATTCAGAATTTTTTTTACATATATATTAATACTCCTCCAGCCATCATCTTCTTTGGCACGGTCATTTGTGGGGTCTGCACTGGACCATCCAAATTCTCAGGGGAGCATTTCATGGCTTTTAAGTCTCCATACATTGACTTGATACTCTCCACAAGAAGATATTTCACCCCTTTGACCTCCTGTCAGAGGTCTCTCACCCAGCCGAAGCAGTTCTCCTCCTTTACACTGATGAGGGGCAAACTCCCAGAAACGTGTCTGCAAATGGATTGTCTGGTTTTGCTTCTTATCCTAAGCCATGTGCAAAGTCATTTTAAAAATCAATATTGACATTTAGGTGTGCTATATCCCATACGTGACACTTAAGCTATTATCTTCTTTCTCTCTGAAAAGGCTATTTATATATTTAATTCCCTGGGGAGCATTGGATGGCTTATAACTTTATTTATGCCATCTTGGCACTCTCCACGAATATAAACTTTACCCATAGACCACCTATCAGTGGTCTCTCACCCAGCCCAATCAGATCTCCTGCTTTGCCCTAATGAGTGGCAAAAAAACACAAAACACGTGTCTGGAAATTGAGTTTGGATTCTTCTCCTAAGTTACGCGACAAGGCTTGTTAAAGGGTCATATAGGATGGCTACATGCAATAGGTGCCCTTGGGTTCCTGTACTGAGACTTTTTTCTTGATACAGATAGCTAATGAATAGGCAAAATTATCTG
Source organism: Oophaga sylvatica (assembly GCA_033576555.1). Taxonomy (NCBI): domain Eukaryota; kingdom Metazoa; phylum Chordata; class Amphibia; order Anura; family Dendrobatidae; genus Oophaga; species Oophaga sylvatica. Next base: position 34,541,981 of record JARQOD010000010.1, on the reverse strand, counting down.
TAGACTCCCCCGTATCTATAGATCCTCATTCTCCCATTTCTCATCCTTCGAGTTTGCAAGCTTCGGATTCTCAGATACATTTTTTATTGATACTCCGGAATGTATTACTATATCATTTCTTGCTTATGATATTACCTCCGGGAAGATAAAACATCTCGACACTCGTTACTTCTTGATCCCTTATGCGTGTTTCAATAATCCTGTTGACTCGCTTGGCATGTTTATTGCTTTGCACCGATTGTAGAGACTAATCAAACTGATCTCCTTTGCCGCCAACTCTCCAATTTATTTTTGCATTATTGACTGCCACTGGTTAGCGGGAGCACAATATTTACCTGTAAATGTAAAATGTGCCGAGAAACAGACTGATTACAGCCAGACAGGTGTTAGGGACGTCTCGGAGCTTATCTCACGGCTTCTGCTAGGAGTCATTATCTTGTCAGTCCTAATATCTTTCTCTTTTTTTTATTTTTCGGTTGAAACCAAAATAAAAAAAATGAGAAAATTGCATGCAAATCAATATAGGCGCCAAGATCTGGCAGGAAGATTAGAACAGTAAATGTCTTCAAAGTGCAGAATGTCTTCGGGTTGTTTTTTGTCCGTGTTGTGTTACGTTGGATTACTTTTTGGCATGGCGACTATTGGACAATGAGAATTGCCGGTCATTGTTTCAAATCTGGCCATTTGGCAGACTTGGAAAATTATTTCCATTTGTTTTTAGCCTGTGAGTGAAAAATGTGTCGTGCAGAGATAAAATTCTTACGTTCCACGTAAAGCGCCTTGTACATATGAAGCAGGCACCGCCAAATAAAATATTCCAGAGTTACAGGTTCCCGCGGTTCCTTTATTTCAGACAGAATAGAATTTGCATAAAATGTTAGAAAGTTAAAATGTTAGAAAGTTTCACAATCGTATTCTCTTCTCTCGAGCTGTCAGACTTATTTACCCAATTTGTGCCTTGGGAAACAACACTTTTCCTACACGGCTTTATCTTCTACAGCATTGCATTTCTATTTCCTCAATTAACTCTTCAAGTTTTAGTTAATCTTTTCGGAACAGTTGTCTATCACACCCTCAAAGTCATACCACCCATGCAATATGTTTTTACGCTTAGCTCCAGGGTAATGGTGGCTATGACCCTCCCAGAAATCAGCATGAGAAATATAATTTTGCAATGAGCTGCCAAATTGGAGGTCCACACCCTCATTCCACGTTGTCTGCTGCCACCAAGTTGGAGTTAATAACCATCGATGAAAAAAAGATGTGGTATGTCTTGGGCTCTGACAATGATTGTCGGAGACTGGTGGTCAATGAAGAAGAGTTTATTAAGCTCAACACGTTTCGGAAATGATCCAACTCCTTCATCGGATACCTGTGACATACCACCCATTTTTCTCAACAGTCTTTTCTCAATTGCTTGACTTGTGTGTCTGGAGCTGTAACTTGTGACAAACGATCCTTCCTCACACTTATCAGTATTGTTCCTGTCTTGCCAGATCTATGTTGTAAATAACCTATCCGTTGTGTCCACCGACCCCCAATGAAGAACCTTTGTTTTCTCTTTATTGCAAACCACAGACCGGGGAGTGGCAGCTACGTACAATGCCTTGTCTGGGTGTGACTGTGCAAGTGTATGTGTTCTTCTTTCCCTATCCATTTCCTAACCTCATAATATTGGAATGGCAGCTTAAAGAAGTTGTCCACTTCTTTTATATTGATGGCCTCTCCTTAGGATAGGTCATCAATGTCTGATCAGTCTGGGTCCCGAACTTACAGACCGGGGAGTGGCAGCTACGTACAATGCTTTGTCTGGGTGTGACTGCGCAAGTGTATATGTTCTTCTTTCCTTATCCATTTCCTAACCTTATAATATTGGAATGGCAGCTTAAAGAAGTTGTCACTACTTTTATATTGATGGCCTCTCCTTAGGATAGGTCATCAATGTCTGATCAGTCTGGGTCCGGAACTTGTCACCCCCGCCAATTTGCTATCATCAGTGATGGAAGTACTTACTTGCGGAGCTTGGCCGTCTACTTGTTGTTGCCGGGGCTTGTTACTGCACATCCACCTCCTATTGAATTTAATAGAAGACCGATGTGTAGTAGACGGCCAAGCTCCGCAAGTGAGTTCTTCCAGCCTACGTCTGCTGTCACCGACACCAATAACAGCTGATCGGTGGGGGATGCTGAGTACCGGACCCTGGCCGATCAGACATTGATTCCCTATCCCAAGGATAAGGCTTCAATGTAAAAGTAGTGGACAACCTCTTTAAGAAAAGACATGAGTAAGTACATTTGCAGAAGCCTGACCTCATTAGTGCTCATATGGAGATCTGCAAACCGCGTCCTACCCTCTCGAATACCTAGTGCCTTTTCTGATTTAAAGTCTTGGCGTCACATCATCGTTGTGCCATGACGCACACATGATGTATTACCGACTGCACTGCTTCCTTCCGTTGGCCTAACTTGGCCACTGGACCAAGGTCCTGCAAATCGATTCACTCATCTCTACATCTGAATTATTATGGTACCAACTGCAGGTAGTGACAGAACGGACTACCATACTTTATGTAGGGGACCTAAAGGGAAATTCGGTGTCACACGCGGAGAGAGCTGGAGGTAGGGGTGCTAGACTTCAATAGAAGAACACTAGCGTTCTAGTAAAAGTCATAGACTATGAAGCTCATGTATGGAAGGAAAATTGAAATTATGCACTACCACGATGGAGACTTAAAAAGGTTTCAAGAGTCCCGTAGACACTTAGTTTTCTCAAAGATTAATGCTTTTCAAGGCATAAACTTGTTTTCAAAAGCATACTTCGAACATGGCTATGCCTTGTCTCCATTACCAGTTCATATGTGTGATTTTTAAAGCTTTTCCATGGATGGATTCCTATGTTGAATTTTTTCTGCCTATTGATCATAGTGGGGTTTGGTAGGAGATGCCTTACGCTAAACTAATGCTACTACATATTAAATTAGAGCATCACATCCAGAGACTAGATTTAGCTTAGAAAGTGAAAAAGAAATGAGTGCACATACACTACAGGAAGCCTATATCATTATTTTGTCTCCATACGTTTTATCTTACAGCCAGACAGCCCCCCCACTGGCATTGAGTAGACAGCAACCTCATGACTCATCAGTATTCAGACTTGATTAATGTATCCTGGACTTTACACCTGCTCCCCATCTCCCGCCTTCTTCCTCTTCTCCTTCTACTTTCTTGTAGGCTTCACCTACTTGAGATCCTCCTGTCTTGTAACTGTAAGGCTTTTCTAATTCCTCTGGGAGACGATATGCTGAACAAGTAAAGCTAAATTTATTTATTATTAATTATTGTTTCTATAAAAGATAGAAAACTCTAAATCTGCTTGTAAATGCTTACTCTGCGAAAATATAATATTTGGGGACCAATTATTAAAAAAGTGCAATGTGTTCAAAAGAATTGGTAAAAGTTCAGCCCAGAAAATTATTTGCAAAGTTTCTTGCCAAGATGTAGACCTTTGATGACCAAGTTTTACACACCTGTCCCAAGTCCAGGATCTGCTCCCTTCACCATGTTCCGCTAAACTTTTTGGTGCTCCACGTCGGACTTTGTAAGTAGCCCGACATGCTCCCATGTGATCGTCCACCTAGTCCTATATAAAACTCACCAAGACATACAACTTTGTATTTGTATCAAGACTTTAGCGTTCCTGAGTCCTGCCTGCGGCCTTTAGTATCTCTTCAACCTGTCTCTGGTTTACAAGACATCTCCTGTCTGCCTGCGGCTTCCTGTCCCTCAGTCTCCTGCCTGCGGCCTTCAGTATGTCTTCAATCTGTATGTGGTTTACAAAACGTCTCCTGTCTGCCTGCGGCTTCCTTTCCCTCAGTCTCCTGCCTGCCTGTGGCCTTCAGTATCTCTTCAACCTGTATGTGGTTTACAAGACGTCTCTTGTCTGTCTGCGACTTCCTATCTCTCAGTCTTCTGTCTGCCTGCGGCCTTCAGTACCTCTACTCTCTATATCTCACGTGCCCTTCTGCTTGCTGCAACAATGACTGTGTGCCCAGATGTGCCTGTAAGACATTGGGCTTAGAGGATCCACCTCACCAGGTGAGCCTTATACCAAGTAAGGGGTTTCGAAGTCGTCCATAAACCTTGAACACTCATTCAACTGCAGACCGACAACTGTTTCCTAATTACCCACCCACCATATTGATCAATGCCCAGTTGTGCCGATCATGAATGTGTTCTCAATGGAAAAGTGTAGTAGTTCTACTGCCAGACCGGTAGTGGCTTCTCTTGGGAGTTGGTTAGATGCTCTTCCCAAAATCACAGGCTTGGACAACTTTTCTCTAATAAGTATGGGGGATCAACTTTCATGAGTGCTTTCGCCGAAATAACGAGCATGAAGAACGTTTTTCAACTTTCATGGAGACTTAGACTAAAATCCCAACTCATTGAGGCTCAATTCCCTTCCATTTAGACTCAATCAGGTTTCTTCATCTGAGATATCCTTTCCTTGAAGAAATAGTTCGAAACATACAGCATAAGATGAAACAAATTCATTTCTGTTGGATTTGTCACTTAAACCTTTTAACAAACGAGTTCATCCCCCTAAGGCTATAGATGGAAAGTGGCCAACTATCCCCTATGGATACGCCCCTCTGCAGAATTAAGTCCTTTCATTTGATAACTTTTCTCTAGATGGAATAAAAATATTAAAATCCTGCAATTCCAATTAGTAAAGAACTGCTCCTACAATTTTAAGACATCAGAAATTCAGATGTGACACAGTGAGAAATGGACCAGTTTATGGGCCAATATTGGTTCACTTCTTTCTGGTTGGGTCACATATGGTCTTCATAGGGCAGGCTTGGGAAAGGTTAACATGAGAGTTTATTTTCCTCCTTCCCATTTTGCATAGAGTAGTAATGTTGTGCGGCTTTTCGGCCAGGTCACTTCCTCTTTTGCCATATTTACCAATAGGGGTGAATGACACTCAGATTTACATCAAAAGCTTGATGATGCCAACCTGAGCCAAGGTTGGCAATTCTTTGCCCCTGACCAATATATAGCAATATCTCTCTATAAAAAAAATTGAAATACAACACTTTTTTTTAAATTAAAGGATTTTTCTCATTTTGAAAAATGGGTAAAATTGCACAGTGCACGTAAAAATGAGCACTTTTGCAATTAACCTCGTATTAAAAATCCTCTCTATTTTCAGGAATGGAGGGATTTGCATGTTCTTCGCATTAGAGCTTCCAAGTGCTGCTCAGAAGCTGGGTGGATGGCTGGATTGTTGGATCTTCAGTCCACCATTGTTGAAGAGACAAAGTTGGGAGAGACTTGCAGTATGGGAGATAGAACATCTGGGAATAGCGATGCCAGCCAGATCTGTCAATCTTTAGGAGTATACCCCCTCCAGCAAGCAGGAAATGAGGAGGCAGAGAAGCAGTGTGCTCCTGAAGAAAAAAGATGCGAAAACCTTGTTCCGGTATGAGTAGATTATAAGCCATGGAGTCTCTTGGAAAGAGGAAAAAGTCTCCATATATAGTTCACAACTGGCCTTCAACCAGCGTCCAGAGATAAAGAGAAAGCTGTGTGTCACGTAGCCGTTGGATTCAGTGGCTGGTGTTCCTGCCTTCGGCCGCTGGGAGGCGCCGGACTCCTTCGGCTGGTGGTGCCGGTGATAGGAGTGCGGTATCCTCATATGGTTCCGCTCCTTTGACGCCGGCCTCTGTCGCTGCGCATCGCCATGTTTCGCCTGTGGGTAATGTTGGCGACAGAGAAGGGGTTCCTGCGCAGGCGCCTGGTGGGCGTAGGCTTCGCTCTTCTGTCAGAGGTGAAGTGGTTGGTGTCAGTCATGCATCACGATCTGGCCTGGTTCTAGGGGTGGTCCAGATGAGGTCATCAGACTGTGAGCCTGTGAGAGGTAGCCATGCCCTTCAAATGCCTTGGAGCCTGGCTTGCAGGCCGCCAGATATAGTCTTGGTTTCCCCAGTGTGCTAGTTTGTTTTGCTATTGTATTTCTGACCTTTGCCTGGATTTCTGACTGTTCTACTGCCTGCCGATTTTGTACCTCTGCTGCCCACTGGTTTTGACTTTAACTTTAGCCTGAATTTCTGACCCTTCTACTGCCTGCCGATTTTGTACCTCTGCTCCCCTCCTGGTTTTGACCCTTGGACTTCTGACTACGCATTTGGTCTCGCTTTTTTCCCTTCCTAGCGTACTTCCTACTCCGGTCCACTGCTCTCATAGGCAGCTACCCCCTGGGCTTCGCTATATTCCAGATCCCTGTATAGGGGTAAAGGGTCTCGGGGTTTCTCGGGGTGCTGTCTTACCTGCAGTTAAGACCTGCAGTGGGCGGACGCCACACTGTGAATGAGGTTAACTCGCATTGTTCGATTATGTAATCTATTTGCATAGTTTTTCCTCTGTTTTTGCAAGTCAACAAACTGGCTGGCCTACACAATGTGTAATCAATATATCATTGTTCAATGACCTTGCATTACTGTTTTACAAAGACAATAAACTGTAGGAGCTGATTATAGAGGTAAATATTTGTCCTACAGAAGAGTCAATACTTCTGATAACTGTTTATGATTCTGTGACTACTGAATTTACATCTGGCATAATTAAGAACAAATGCTGTGTCGTCACAGCCAGTCTTTACCTTGAAGTTCATCGCTTCCAAGATGGCTTATTTTTGGGATTTTGACCTGAAGTTGAAGCCTCACAGACAGCTAACATCTTACTTTTATTTTCGAGCATAGTTTAAAAAATCTGCTAAATCGATCCCATGTTGTAACAGTAAGGTCAAGAACCCGTCATGAGGACAATTGAGTCTGTTTGGTCTGAGGACCCATAATGTGCTGGTTATTGGATATTTAATGGAAAAACGAGATTATAAAATGTGGTCCCATTTGTGAGTCTGACGCTGACGGCTGTGTACAAGGTATAAAGATTGACAAATAGCATGGAAACCCCACTGACTACTTGTCAACCTAAGCCAAGGCTTATCAGTTTTGACTGTGTGTTTTTTACCAAAGCTTTCAAAGAAGTGATAAGAATCCTACTTGATCCTTGGTTACAATTTACAAGAAGAAGAAATGATGCAATCATCTGCGGCTCAGACGGAAATTGAAAGGGTTAGCTGGCATCAAGAAGCAGTAATAAAAGAAAATTAAGACTGACTGTAGGAGTCTGATGGACGGATACATGATGTACTAGGGAACGAGGGATTTCTTTTTAGTGCCTTATTTAAGGTCGCAAAGATTTTTTGTTCTCTCCTCAAATAAGGCCATTATTAGTTGTTACTCCAAATGGAGTTGTTTTTTTTTCTTTTTCCAGACTAACATTGTCGAAAAATAGGTGAAACTTGATGGAACTTTGTCTGTTGCGCAGCCTTTCCGAGAAGGCTGCAAAGGAAATTTGTAGAGTGCCTACAGGATGGGTTGTTCCAATGTTAAAGAAGTTTTACATGTTTAGCAAAATGGACCCCAAGTACATTCTGGCATGAAAAATAGGAAAGCCAAATGGTACTTGACTTCCCCCGCTCCAGCGCTGGGTTTATGCCACTGATTGGTTTGTGTTATGGCTGCAGTGATGGCGCCATATCGACAACTAGCATCACTGCTACAGCCAATCACTGAACTTAGCGGCCATCTATATTAGTGTAATGTATGTGGTACAGTTCATATAGCGTCTTGTGCTTGGGTGCGATGAAAATACTTGAGACACAGGTTGATAAAGAAAGTCTTGTATTGCTTCATACAAATTGGCAAAAATAAACACACAGGTTGCAAACACAGAAGCAGGAGACACAGCAGGCCAGAGTAATCTAAGCTCAGCAATAACTCTCCACAACAGATTCAGATCTTCTTCTCTGTTACCGCAAGTCCATGCAAACGTGAGGCTCTCAAGAGCAGAGTTCAGAGTCCACAAGTGCTTCAGAGTTCCTCAGTAGGAATGGCTGGAGTACAAGGTCCAAGGCTTCAGGAGTCAGAACACAGGTTCACTGCAGGCTAGATTCTGAAGCACTGATTGCTCAGCTGTGGCTGTTTAAGAAGCAAACGGAGAGAATCAGGGCGGGAACATGCAAGCTGGAAAACTCCATTTTGACTGAGGGCAAGATAGCTGCAGCAAAACAGAAAGCAAAATGGCCGACGAACAAACTGAGTTTCAGAAACAGATACACAGAACCTTACATTACTCCCCCCTTAGGGACAACCTCCGGATGACCTCAGACCAGGCTTGTGTGGGTACCTCTGATGAAACTGACGGAGCAAGCGAGGAGCATTAACGTTATTGACTGGCTCCCATGAGTTGTCCTCCACTGGGTAGCCCTGCCATTTAATCAGATATTGTAACTGATTTCTATACAACCTGGAATCTAAAATCCTTTCCACCACAAATTCCTCCTGACCATCGACTAGCACTGGGTCAGGGCAAGGAGAAGAACGTCCAGGAAACGTATTGGGTGTCGCAGCCTTTAGTAGGGATACATGAAAGACAGGATGGATTCTCATAGTTCTGGGCAATTGAAGACGACAAGCAACGGCACTTATAATTTTACTGATTTTATAGGGTCCAATGTACTTATGTCCCAACTTAGACGATGGAATCCTTAACTTAAGATTTCTGGTTGACAGCCAGACCAGGTCTCCTACCTTAAAAGCTGGTGCAGGTTTACGAAATTTATCTGCTGCCTTCTTGTACCTTTCCTGAGCCGATTCCAGATTCTCCTTTAGAAGATCCATATTCTTCTGTAAAGTCGTGACTCTTTCAGCCACTGCTGGCAAAGGCGTCTCTATGGGAAATCGTGGTAGAATGTTAGGATGATAACCTAGATTAGAGTAAAAAGGAGACTGCTTAGTGGAGGCACTCTGAGAGTTGTTGTAAGAGAACTCAGCCAATGGAAGTAGATCCACCCAATCATCCTGTAGGTGGCAGATAAAGCAGCGGAGATACTGCTCCAGGGTTTGATTGGTTCGTTCGGTTTGTCCATTAGTCTGGGGATGAAAAGCAGAAGAAAGGTTTACTTTAATGTCCAATGCTGCACAGAAATTTTGCCAAAACCTAGAAGTGAATTGCACCCCTCGATCCGAAATAACCTCATCCGGTACTCCATGTAAACGAAACACATCTTTAATCATCAAATCTGATGTCTGTTTTGCAGTGGGTAAGCCGACACAAGGGATAAAATGAGCTGCCTTTGTTAGACGGTCAACCACCACTAGAATAGTGTTCTTCCCTTGAGAGGTTGGTAATTCCACAATGAAGTCCATAGAAATGGATCCCCACGGGCGGGACGGGGTGGGAAGAGGCTGTAACAGACCAGTTGGTGAAGAGCGAGGTGTTTTGCATCTTGCACAAACCTCACACGAAGTGACATAGTCCAAAACATCCTTCCTACAAGTGGGCCACCAAAAGAAACGAGAAAGAAATTCCTGTGTCTTTAGAATTCCTCTATGCCCGGCTATTTTGGAATCGTGAATGAGTTGCAATACTCTCAATCTGACTGTTTCAGGTATATACAGACGTTGTCCAGAATCCACACACCATTCTTAAAGACAAGACTTACGTCCCTTGGGGGTTGAGCCAAAAAAGAATCCGCATGGTATGCTTCCTTGATGTCTTTAATTAGGTCTTGATGATGAATCACTCCTAGGAATCTAGAGTCAGGAAGAATAGTCTTAGTAGGAGTAATTGGACGTGTCTCTGCTGAGTAAATCCTAGAGAGTGCATCAGCCTTTCCATTGCGCGATCCTGGTCTATAAGAAATATAAAATTAAATTGGTTTAAGAAAAGATTCCAGCGAGCCTGGCGAGGAGTCAGGCACTTAGCCGACCTGATAAACTCAAGATTACGATGGTCTGTCAGAACGACTATTTGCTGTGCAGCTCCTTGAAGAAGGTGTCTCCATTCTTTGAAGGCGGCAATAATGGCCAACAACTCTCTATTGCCCACATCGTAGTTCTTCTCAGCCGAAGACAACTGCTGGGAAAAGAAGGCACAGGGATGCAAGACATTCTTCTCACCTGTTCTCTGAGAGAGTATAGCTCCCACGGCACAGTCTGAAGCATCCACCTCTATTATGAAGACAAGCTCTGGGTTGGGATGTACTAGGATAGGTGCAGTGGTAAATTTATCTTTTAGACGGGAAAATGCTTCCTGGGCTTGGGGAGTCCAGGAGAACTTAGACTCTTTCCGGGTAAGTTGGGTGATAGGTGACACTACCTCAGAGAAATTTCTAATGAAACGTCTATAGAAGTTTGCAAACCCGATGAAGCGCTGTACCTCCTTCACATTTCTAGGACTTGGCCAATCATTGATGGCTTGGGTTTTACTTCCATCCATACTAATTCCTTGTGTAGACAGTACATACCCCAGAAATTGAATTTCGGTCTTATGGAATTCACACTTTTCAAGCTTGATGTAAAGATGATTTTGTCTTAGACGTTCCAAGACCATTCTCACATGTCCATGATGTTCCTCTGTGGAGTTAGAAAAAATTAAAATATCATCCAAATAAATTACCACGAATGTATCTAGGAGATCCCTGAAGATATCATTCACCAAGTGTTGGAAAGTGGCTGGGGCGGTACTCAGACCAAAAGGCATAACTAGATATTCAAAGTGTCCATAGCGTGACTGAATGCAGTCTTCCATTCATCCCCAGGTCTAATACGGACTAAGTTATAGGCCCCACGAAAATCTAGTTTAGAAAAAATTTTGGCATGTCGCACTCTCTCCAATAACTCAGGGATTAAAGGCAATGGATAACGGTTTCTAATAGTAACCTTATTGAGTTCCCTATAGTCTACGCATGGTCTCAGGGATCCATCTTTCTTCTTTACAAAGAATATGGGTGCCCCTGCAGGAGATGAAGAGGGGCGTATGAAGCCCTTGGCTAGATTTTCGTCTATGTACTCTTTTAAAGCCTTCAGCTCGGGCCCCGCCAGGGGGTAGATCTTACCAAAAGGTATCTCTGCTCCAGGCAATAATTCAATTGGACAATCATATGGACGGTGAGGAGGAAGCTGGTCAGCGTTCTTCTTGTCACATAAATCCACATAGTCCTGGTATACAGCTGGTAGTTCAGGGACTGACATGGTTCCTTTAGGAACAGAGCAAGCTGAAATTTTTGGACTCATCTGTTTCTCTGGAAAGTGTAATTCCTTGGTCTCCCAGTTAATGGTAGGATTCTGAGCCTGCAGCCATGGTAGCCCTAGAATAATGGGAAAGTGAGGAGAAGAGATAAGCATAAAGGACAGTTTCTCTGATGATCTTTACCCATAAGAACCTTTAAAGGCTCTGTTTCCTGATCCACTGGTCCAGAGGTCAGCAGGGAGCCATCCACAGTTTCCATCTGTACTGGAGTAGCCTTCTTCACTGAACGTATTCCCTGTTTAGAGCAAAGGAGACATCCATAAAATTTCCACTTGCACCCGAGTCGATCATAGCAGAGCTAGACACCCAGGCTGAGTTAACCCAGAGTTTGATGGAAAGAAAACAGTGAGAATTGTTTTTCTTACAACTCAGCTGGGACACTGCTGAGGAAACTTGAAAGATGGCAGCATTTACACAGTCAACGTCCTCAGAGGTAACGGAGTTTAAGTCCGAGAAATCAAGATCTGTTGCTGCAGATCTCTCTGGAGCCTGAGGCTCGGACCTGACAGATCCCCTCTCGCAACACTCACAATGAATGAGTGCTGCAGTAGTCTTACGAGAACGGCTGGGGCAGTTTATAATGAAGTGCCCTGACTTACCACAATAGAAACATAGATTCTCCTTAAAACGATGTTCCTTGCGTGCATCACTAACCCGTCGTAGTAAAGAGTCTACCTGCATGGGTTCAGGTTCAGGTTCCCGTGTAATCCTATTCAAAGGTTCCTTAGCTGGAGAGGAAGGTAGGAAAAGGTTAGTACGATTGCTTTCGAACCATCTCTCTTGCCTGCGTTCAGTTAAACGAGTATCAATACGGATGCAGTAGTTAATAAAGTCACCTAACGCAGTGGGAGGGTCGGCACGAGCAAGTTCATCCTTAATCAGTGGGGATAACCCCTTTCGAAAATAGATTTTTTGGCGGAATTGTCCCAGGTGGTATCAAGGGCCCATCTCCTGAAATCCAAGGCATATTCAGCTACCGAGTGCTTACCTTGGCGCAAAGCTAACATGGCTGCTTCAGCTGTTGCACCTCGATTGGGGTCATCAAACACCTGCCCCATGGCTGAAATAAAATCATCAAGGTGATTCAAACAATCATCCTCAGTCTCAATCAGAGGGTTTGCCCATATCAAAGCCTTGTTGGTAAGCAACATAATTATAGTAAGCACCTTAGATCGTTCAGTGGGAAATTGTGAAGCATGTGCAGAAAAAAAAAGATTGCATTGATTAACAAATCCCCTGAATTTTTCACGTTCACCACCAAAACGAAAAGGGGGCAACTTGGGAATTCCAGAACTCGGGGCCACGGCAGGAGCCTGGACTCGCCCCTCCAGAACCTCAATCCTGGCTCGCAAATCCTGGTAGTCTGTCCAACCACTTGCAAATTGTGATTATTTAGGTCCTGAAGATTTGTAAAACGGGTCTTTATATTCTGCAAATCTGCAAGGATATTATCAGTCACTCCGCAAAGTTCCTTTATGCGGGCCTCCATTTTCCAGATCTTTTAAGACAGGATACTGGAAGAAGAGGAGAAAAAAAAAAACAATAGTGTTCACCTGTGGCAACACTGAAGAAAGAAAAAACTTTAAGGGAACTGCTCACCTGGAATGGTTGTGAGAAGTCACAACCACTACCATCACAGAAAGCTTTCAACCAGACATCTGATATCCAGAGTTTCAGCAGACAAAAAGAGAAGAGAGAAAAAAAAAAACAATAGTGTTTACCTGTGATAACACTGCAGAAAAAAAAACTTAAGGGAATTGCTCACCTGGAATGGTTGTGAGAAGTCACAACCACTGTCATCACAGAAAGTACAACCGGACATCCGATATCCACAGTACAGCAGACAAGCCTTTCCAGACCCAGCAGACACTAACGTTTGGCTTCAGAATCTTGTAATGTATGTGGTACAGTTCATATAGCGTCTTGTGCTTGGGTGCGATGAAAATACTTGAGACACAGGTTGATAAAGAAAGTCTTGTATTGCTTCATACAAATTGGCAAAAATAAACACACAGGTTGCAAACACAGAAGCAGGAGACACAGCAGGCCAGAGTAATCTAAGCTCAGCAATAACTCTCCACAACAGATTCAGATCTTCTTCTCTGTTACCGCAAGTCCATGCAAACGTGAGGCTCTCAAGAGCAGAGTTCAGAGTCCACAAGTGCTTCAGAGTTCCTCAGTAGGAATGGCTGGAGTACAAGGTCCAAGGCTTCAGGAGTCAGAACACAGGTTCACTGCAGGCTAGATTCTGAAGCACTGATTGCTCAGCTGTGGCTGTTTAAGAAGCAAACGGAGAGAATCAGGGCGGGAACATGCAAGCTGGAAAACTCCATTTTGACTGAGGGCAAGATAGCTGCAGCAAAACAGAAAGCAAAATGGCCGACGAACAAACTGAGTTTCAGAAACAGATACACAGAACCTTACAATTAGCAAAAGAGCTGAGCTCAGTAATGATGAGTGATGTCGACACTTCTGTAGCCTAAACAGAGACCGGAGAACCGGCGTGGACCGGGGAGGGTGAGCGGCATGTATAACTGCAAGTATTTGGGGTCCACTTTTCTAAAAGTGAAAACCCCTTTAAGTAGCTAGGGAACTAGTCTTGAGGTTATTGACACCTCTATACTTAAAAAGTTTGATCTGTCTTGGAAATTTTTGGAAAATCCACCAGCAGATGTCCAGCAGATGGGAGCCCCATCTCTGGGATCAGCATTTATCTTGGAGAGATGACTGTCAAAGCACAGATCTCTCCATTCGCGGAGGTGTCTACATACCTTGGACATTGGTGGCATATTCTGTGGATGTGCATCCATTAATATCCAGGATGGAAACAGCCCTTTTGTGTTCAATATGTGTGGTAGAGCATAGTGTATAACTCATCATTACTCAACAGAGGCACCAATGGTTCTTGCGCTCTTGATCCAACCATTTTTGCCAAAACTTATGCAGAGACAGCCAATTAGGGGCAAAGGGCTTCTTCCACCAACCTAAAGTCATAGCCTTGGATAGAAGAATATATGGTATTCTGGAAATATTAACTGTTCAAATATTGTTTTAGAAAATCAATGGTGGCCAATTTTTTAAGGAGGGTCCACCATTCATTGACTTTCTCCGCAAAGATGCTTGTTCACTATGTCTTTTGTTGCAGAACGAGGCGAGATCATTGGGAACCAAAATTTGCAACTAATTAACGCTTGGTTGCAAAACATTTCTATTTCCCAAACAAAGAGAAATGATGAGGAAAAGCGAGAAACAATCAGATCTTAGAAGTTTGGAACTTTATTACTGTTATCAAAAGTTATAGTGGTAGACCCTCTTGGACAAACTCCTTTTGTTAGATGGGTCTTGTGATTATAGAGTGTGATGTTCAGCCTCCAATCAGCTGTAAAATGTTGAGGATTGCTGCAAATAGTGTTCCGTTTCCCTGCAGTGCCCCCACAGGTAAAATAAAGTATTACAATGTTGGCCACTAAAATAATAGATTACTTTCAGACATGGTGGCAAAGGCAAAATCCTAAGATCCCCCTCTTTGTACTCAGAAATCCTTAATGAAACTGAAGAGAACTATTTTATTATAAATAAAACACCCACCCATATGCTCTTTAGGGTATGTTCACATCAAAAAGTGCATCAAGAATATCCTCTGAGTCAGAAGGGAAAGCCACGTTCTATAAGGGGTCAGATTTAGAAGTTTCGAAAAGTCATGTATTCCATGGATTGCTGGAACATATGGTCTGACGACTTTGCCAGTAGTGCCTGAAGTTCGATCCCTGGATGGTTAATTCTGAAAGGGCTAGTCTTTCATTACACAACTCATTTGATCGTTCTAAATTTTTTAAAATTATACATTTGGAATTACTGGGGTATGGTTTAAGAGATAACATCTCTCCTTGTTGAGAGTGACATGCCAGTGTAAGGAGTCTTAAAGGCCATGCAATGGTTCTCTGGGAAAAGCCTATGCAAATTGCCTCTTTAGGGAGGAAGAGGACTTGAATTCTAGTGCCCCCTATTGGAAGTAGCAACCCTATGAGTCAATATCGAACCTTTAATGGGCTTCCCATATGACTTAGGATAAAAGACAAACAAGAATCTCAGTTTGCAGACGTGTTTTGGGGTGTTGCCCCTGTCCGAAGCCTCTCAAACAGTCAAATCAGAACTTTTGTTTTGCACTGAGGAGAGGCAACAGCCTGAAACATGTGTCTGAAAATTGAGATTCTGGTTTGGCTATTATCCTAAGTCATATGGCAAGGCTCGTTGAATGGCGGCACTAGAGTTCAGGTCTTCTTCCTCTTCGAAGAAGCAACTTGCATGGTGTAAGGTTAAAAGTTGTAAAATCCATGTTGGGTTTTGTTTGACAAACATCAGATCCACTGTTCTGAGCAATCAATATCGAGCGAGGTCTTGTATGATGTGTCCTACTTTTTCCGACAAGTTAAGGTTTGGGGACTGTCTGTAAAAGCTTTTGAAAGAAACTCTTGAAAATTATTCATCAAGATCAATACAGAACTTGGGAATAATTTGATTCCTATCCAACACTTGACAATTTGACACCATCAAGACTAATTTATTGAAGTCTCTAAATGACCAGAAAAGCAACAGCTATTCCGGTAACTAATAATGAGCTCCGTAAGAGCCCACCTTTCACGTAGACTTTTAAATGCAGCCAGTGACAAGATCAATATGTTTACAACATTCTCGCTTATTCCCACGACAAGAACGTAATGAAGTTTCCAAGAAAAAAGAGTAATGTATCAAGTCTTCAAATACAGATTAGAACATTTGACTCTTCGAAATGGAAAACAAATATCCCCGAAGATCATCAAAAAATGATTAAGTAATGAGGTTTTTGACAAGATAAAGAAATTACTTTGCTTATCAAGAGGTTCTCAGACTTGATTGACCCAAATTTTATGCCATTCCAGATGATAGTCGGTACCAAACTAGTCAAAACTTTTATGAAAACAAAAACATTAAAAGGGTTGAGAATAGAATTGAGCAAAAATAAAAAATCCAACAACCCTTGTCTAGTTGGATGAGAACCCTGCGGACCTCCTCCTACCACCTGCCCCATCCCTGTCACCTTTTCTGATAGGTCAATGTGACATTAGATGATGCGACTAAAGTAGATGATGCTACTAAACAGAAAAGCTGCCGGGGACGTCACTGGTAAAAGGAGGGTGACAAGGCTACTGACTGGCGGACATGGACTACAGACATGGCCACTGGTCCTTCAAATCTTTTTTGGTCACCTCTAGTTTCGAGGATTAGAAAGCCATAACTGCAATACCAAAGTCAACCTGTGAACAAATGTGGCGCAGGTTTTTCAGATAAAGGAGCCATGATTTTACAACCCCTTAAAACTATTTAATTTTTTTTTATTATTTTATCGATCATGTACATTTTTGTTGAATGTTTTTTTTGTTCCCCCCTACAGAACATGCTCAAAGCACCGAGACATCTTGCACTTTTGAGGCACAGGAGATCGATTGTGGCACCCCCTATCGCTATTCCAGAGAATCAGAGGACACCGTTTCCAAAAATTGTTGGCAAGGTAAGTCCCAATTCTTATTTCTTGATTGGCTGCTCATAATTTGCTACTTAAGAATTTTTCTATCCTAAAAAGTTTGGATGCGGTCAGAGGTGTTCCTCTCCTTTTCTTTGGAAGAGTCTTTCATCAATTCGTGGAACGATTTGTGCACCATGTAGAATAGATGTAGTTCCATAATATTAGACTGGTTCCCCATTGTGGTGCTAGGTTTTGCCACCCAGGGACAAAATTACGTGATATCTGTTTTTCCCGTCTGGATTTACGTTGCCAAGTCTGGGGCCACTAAACCAGCTGCATTGCGCCCATGTCGAAATGTAGGTAATAAAACAAGAAACATCAAATTTTTGGAGATAAGTCCTGAATTCCAGTCTAGCAGCATTGGGTGCATGCTCTTTACACATAGGATGCTGATGGACTGGAGTCCTGGACTCCTCTTTATTCCGACACCAATATGGTCTGTTTTGACTCACACATTTCGGGCAAAATTCCAGCTACTAGAAATGGGCAAATACATTCTCAGGACCCTGGTCCAGTATCACAGAGCCCTGTGAACTGCCTACTACAGTGGGTCCTGTTTACATTAGTCTTCACACCGTAACGACGTCACGCTAGGTTGGCTAATAGAAAGAGGAGCCGGAGATGCGGTCAAGTAGGAGGTGGCTCGTTTGTTTCTGGTCAATCAGCCATGAAATAATGACTTGTTTGACGGATTAGGGTCCTGCAAATCGATTAACCCACCTCGATCCTCAACATGCTGGTGGATTTGTGGCCACAAACTTGGTGATGACTCCTTTTAATCCTCTGTAGAGTCCTGCTGCGCTCCCTTGTATCTAAGGACTGCCTTTACGGGCACCTACTTCCTTGGCTCCAGCCATACACATCCTTATATGACTGTATACAGGTACTGTGGTCAACCTTTTCGAGACCACAAAAAGTTGCCTTTATTCCCCCGTTACAGAATGGATACAGTTGGACTCAGACACTTCTCTGCTTCCCCTCTCCTTTTTTTAATTAATAGTGTGCCTATCCCAATGCCCTTTTTATAACTCGGCACATTGAGCAAACTACTTGTCTTAAGGTTTCCATTGATTTCAATGAATTGAATCTAGGAATGACTTAATTTCAGCCTGGAGTAAAACATTAACAAAAACATAGCAAGAAGTTACATTTTCAAGAAATCAGTGACCTCATAGCACCTCTTAATGCAAAATTATTACATTCTTTTCTTTGTTGTTGGACCCATAGCGGTGTTGTATATGGTTGTGACCGTGCCTGGTGTTGCAGGTCAATCTCATTCACCAGAACACCACTGACTTCTAGTAAAATGCAACACCAGACAGGGCCAATACTCTAGTAAGCAATGAAAAGAATGCGGTGCTTTTTGTGCACCATCACCATGTTCATAAATCCAGACTTACACCATTCAAATATTATAGACTATGGAGATCCTTACGGGGATATTTTTTAAATATACATGCATGTATATTTGGCTATCCAATCATTATTCACTCCTCCTAGTTTATTACCATTACCTATCTTCTTTAGAACCATTATCTATCTACTAAGCTCCTCCTAGTTTATTACCATTATCTATCTTCTACTGTATCTTCTTTATAACTATTATCTATCATCTCAGCTCCTCCTATCTTATATATGACCATTATCTTTTATCTCCTTTATATCCATGATCTATCTTCTGAGCACCTTCTAGTTTATTATTATCATTACCTATCTTCTTTAGAACCATTATCTATCTACTAAGCTCCTCTTAGTTTATTACTATTATCTATCTTCTACTGTATCTTCGTTATAACTATTATCTATCTTCTCAGCTCCTCCTATCTTATATATGACCATTATCTTTTATCTCCTTTATATCCATGATCTATTTTCTGAGTGCTTTCTAGTTTATTATTACCATTACCTATCTTCTTTAGAACCATTATCTATCTACTAAGCTCCTCCTAGTTTATTACTGTTGTCTATCTTCTCCTGTATCTTCTTTATAACTATTATCTATCTTCTGAGCTCCTCCTAGTTCATACATTATTATTATTTATCTCCTTTACAATCATTCTCTATCTTCTCAGCCCCTCCTAGTTTATATATTCCCATTATCTATCTTCCTTATAACTGGTATCTATCTTCTGAGCTCCTCCTAGATTGTTTTACCACAAAGTTCCACTTTAATGTGATCTGTGGTGATAAATCAGCTTAAAGGATGGTAATGGTTATAAACTCCCCTTAGACCCATATCACTGCCAGATTCTCAGTTAACTCATTCTGCAGTCAGCAAGAAACAGTGCAACACTAAGTATATAGAAAGCAAACAATGCAGAATTTTTACCAGAACCCAATTACAAAAATGATTTTTTTGCTAAAAATATATGCATTTAAGTAAAAAATAAAAGCCACTGAGGGTGTCATATGAAAAAAAAAAACAGCGCCTCACCTGTCTTCAGGTTGTTTGTGGTATTGCAGTCAATTGCTGTTCACTTGGAACTTCAGTGCAGTATCAAGCACAACTCTTTTTCTGGATGAAAGTAGACATTTTTTTTTCGAATGTTGCGCAGTTTTGTTATAAAGTCTTGGAAAATATCATAGCTTCAGCTCCTCTACATCCGTATATAATGTATATATAAGGGAACGTCCTGAGATACATTGCTTCATGGTTGCACGCTCACCGATTGAAGACCCCATACCTAAGCACCAGACTCATCCCCCCAGACTGGCTAATTCCCATCTGTTATCCGGATATTCGCCGTCGCTAATGACAGAGTCCAATTCTAGGTTAGTAATTGTGGGGGATTCATTGTCTTCCAGCATTTCAATTATCGCCGCTCGTTCGTACCGTTGTAATTTAGGTCGCTGTAATTGACGTTGCGATCGCGGGAATGAATTGACCGTGTTGAGCCACTTACCGTCTCGTCTGTGCATTTCGTTAACTAGCGGTTGCCCGCGCTCGGTGGACCTCTCGGAGGACGCCCGTATTTGACAAATCACACAGGGTACGCGATCTAACGCGATGACAATGAAGTTAAAATGTTTCATACGCTGTTGGCAGCTTCCGGCTTGGTGTCCAGATGGTGCCGGTGACAAATGGCGGACGTTATTGATGTGCCTTTTTCCTTTACGGCTGGCTCGCCAAAAATGTAGCAAAAAAGGATATTATATTCCATTTTTCCCTGGTCCCCGTCCATATGCTTCTCCTCCAGTGTATTTGTCCACATCAGCGGGGTATACAGGCTGCCTCTAATTACAATGATGGGCGATTTGTCAGGGCTCCATTAACCATGATGTATCTGTAGCGGTTTTCTATGACAAGCTAAAAGCTGTAAAGAAATTTACTTACTGCTGATTGCCCGGCGCGGACGTAATCCTGAGGCTTTTTTACTCTTTTTACTTGTCAAGTTCAAACACTTTTGGCAGAAAACTAATATTATAAAAAAAGAGAAAATTGAGAGGTTTGGGCAAATCCCTGTGATTACTCTTCAGATACGGTTTTTAAGGATCTGGATTTTAGCGGCGGCTGAAATCACTTATTGATGTGTCATCATCATGCCGATGCCGGTGGTTTGGGTGGAGAACTTTCACTGCAGTCTGTAAGCGGGATGGTTTTTTTTTTTTCATCCTCTGTGAATGTGATTCTGCTGCGATAAGAGACACTGGATGCAAATAATGGCGCAGAAATAATCACAGGAGGAGAAGGTCAGCGACCCTCAAATGTCACAATATGTGCAACTCATATCTGTCATGTCTGCATCTACGTCCTATCTGTATCTGATCTGTACATCCATCTGTCTATCAATAAGCTAGCTATGGTATTATCTATCTATATCTATCTATCATCTATTTATCTATTATCTACCTGATTTATTATCTATCTATTATCTATCTATCAATTATCTATCATCTATCTCTATTATCTATCTATATCTATCTATCATCTATTTATCTACTCTATCTATCTATCTATCTATCTATCTATCTATCATCTATTTATCTATTGTCTACCTGATTTATTATCTATCTATTATCTATCTATCAATTATCTATCATCTATCTCTATTATCTATCTATATCTATCTATCATCTATTTATCTACTCTATCTATCTATCTATCTATCTATCTATCTATCATCTATTTATCTATTGTCTACCTGATTTATTATCTATCTATCTATCTGTCTATTATCTATCTATCAATTATCTATCATCTATCTCTATTATCTATCTATATCTATCTATCATCTATTTATCTACCTTATCTATCTATCTATCTATCCATCTATCTATCTATCTATCTATCTATCTATCTATCTATCTATCTATCATCTATTTATCTATTTACCGTATTTATTATCTATCTATCTATTATCTATCTATCTATCTATCTATCTATTATCTTTGTATTATCTATCTATTATCTATCTATCTATCTATCTATCTATCTATCTATCTATTATCTATCTTATCTATTATCTATCTATGTATCTATTATCTATTTTATCTATTATCTATTATCTATCTATCTATTATCTATGTATTATCTATCTATTATCTATCTATCTATTATCTATCTTATCTATTATCTATCTATGTATCTATTATCTATTTTATCTATTATCTATTATCTATCTATCTATTATCTATGTATTATCTATCTATCTATCTATTTATCTATTACTGACTGCTGATTGCCCGGCGTGGACGTAATCCAGAGGCTTTTTTTTACTCTTTTTACTTTTGGTCTGTTCTTCCGTTTGTCTTTCTTTCCATCAGTCTGTCTTTCAGTCTCTCCACCTTTCGGTCTGTCCATCTTTTGGTCCGTCCATCTTTCAGTCCGTTGGTTTGTCCACCTCTTGGTCCGTCGATCCGGCCATATTTCGGTCTGTTGGTCTGGCCAGTTTTTGGTCCGTCTGTCCAGCTGTCTTTTGGTCCTTCTTTGTGTCTCTTTCGGTCTGTCAAGCCATTTTTCCGACTCTTTTTGTGTCGGTCTGTCCGTATGCCTTTTGATGTGTCCGGCTTTCTGTCAGTCCCTCTTTTTCATTCCATCTGGCTTTCGGTCTGTCCATCTTATGGTCCATCAGTCTTTCCATCTGTTGGCCCGTCTTTTGATCATTCGGTCTGTTTTTATTTCAGTTCATCGGTTCATCCAACTTTTGGTCCGTCGGTCTGTTCGTCTTTCAGTCTGTCGGTCGCCGGCCATCTTTTGGTCTGTCTTTCTGTCTATTTCGGTCCGCCGATTCGTTTTTCTGTCTCTTTCAGTCAGTTGGTCCATCTCTCCATCCATTTTTTGGTCTGTCTGGCTTTCCATCTATCAGTCTGTCTGGCTTTCGGTTGGTCCAGCTTTCAGTAGCTCTTTTGGTCGGTCCATTGGTCTTGCCATTTGTCTATCCTAAAATATGACACAAAGATAACTATCTGTCTCTCTCACTTCTGTCCACTTATCAGATAACCATGCTGTCCATAAACCGGATAAGACATTATCTTGGACTTTAGTTTTGGCTTTGTTCCTCAATATTGAAGTAGTTCTTTGGCCACATCTGGAGATCTCCCAGGAGGAGATTCTGCCATAGAGAATTATCTCCTTTTTTCCTGATACATCCAGTTTATTTCCATGCATTAGATATTATTATTTTACATATTGATGATTGAGTCGGCTGCTTTGCTGTTGGTTTTCCATTAATATCTGAGTTAGCGGTGATGGAGAGCTTGGCTTGGGGCAGTCTCCGCTGTCAGATCCCGCAGATCTGCTCTCAGCACGGAAGATTTTCACGTAGAGAAGGAACATTCTTCCATAACTTACAAACAGTCTCTCCTGGAGCATCACCTCTCACTTCTCTCCACTTTCAAGTGGGCCTCTTGCTGATTATTCCTGCCGTATATGTATGCTTGTAGGACACAGCTGGAGATAAAAGTACCGGACGGGTGCAATGTGTACAGTGTCCTACTGCGATGGAGGAACATCTATATAGAAAATAACTCATGGTGGAAACTGAGATTTCACAAACTTCTCCAAACTGATTTTTATAAAAAAATATTATATATCAGCCAGATGATACATGCTGTCAGCAGATGGGAGAGATCAATGATAGATAAATATGGGATAGAAGGATAGAATACAAGGTATATATAACATACAGATAAACACAGGTAGATGATCAATAGTAATAAGGAGAATGCAAGATGGATAAAGAGAAAGACTTTACATATTCTTCAATATAATTAGATTGGTAAGTCATGACCTAGGTAGAATGATAGATATTGGACAGACGAATGGAGGACAAATGAATGGACAGACGAACAAATAAACTGATGAATGGATGGATAGTGAGGCGGGTGGAAAGATGGACAGATGAATGGATGGATGGATGGACAAATGAATGGATGAGTGGGTGGAAAGATGGATAAAAGAATGGATGGGAGGACGGAAGCATAAATTAATGGATGGGAGGAGGGATGAATGAATGAATAGATCGATCAACGAATAAATAAATCAATGGGCTGATGGATGGATGGTCAGACGGATAAATGGACGGATGAATGAATGGATAAATGGATGGTCGGATGGATGGAAAAATGGATGGATGGATAAATAGTAGGGCAAATGGAAAGATAAATGAATAGATGGACAGATGGACAAAAAGATTACAGGCTGGAAAATGGATAAGTCAATGGATGGGAGGATGGACGGACAAATGAATGGATGAGTAGGTCGGAAGACGGATAAATAAATGTATGGGCGGAGGGATGGATGAATGAATGGATGGATGGATAAATGGATGGATAGACAGATGGATAAATGAAAGGATGGGCGGACAGATGAATGAATGGAGGACAAATAAATGAATGGATGGATAGATAGACGGATAAATGAATGGATGGACTTTACAGAAAGATGGATGGATCAGATGGATAAATGAAAGGATGGGTGGACAAATGAATGAATGGAGGACGAATAAATGAATGGATGGATAGATAGGCGATAAATGAATGGATGGACTTTACAGAAAGATGGATGGATCAGATGGATAAATGGATGGCAAGAAAGAAATATACAAAAAAAGCAAAAAAGAGAAGCAGCAACAAGCAAAAGTGTTCCTTCGTGCCGTTTTCCCCAGGCAAATACCAAACCTTCAATATAGAAGATAAAAAATGGAGGCAGCACACCAGTTAAAGGTGAAACAAGTGCTATTTAATAGCCCAAATTGGTGCCGTTAAGGCTCAAAGTTTGAGTGTGTATATTATATCCTGTATTAAACTGTGGCCGCTGCCGAGTCTCCGCTCCCCTTATAGAACATATGCACACTCCGTTGAGCCGAGCGTGCATGTGTTTGACTAGTCGGGAGTGATGGATGAATGACTATATATTGTCCAAAACTCATCAGCTGCTGCATCTTTATGTGGTTTTGTAGATTTGATCCCCCTGATCGCCATCACACTAGTTGGATCTGAAAATGTGCCGCCCCCTGACCAGCCCTGGATGCCACCCGGCTTCTTGCTCCGGCTTCCCGCTGCTCGGTCACTGCCTCCTCTTGTTTCCTCTCCCGCTCACTTCACTTGTTGGAGAGTTTTTGCTTTTGCTAACGCTGATAATAAATGTGACTGCGGCTCCTGCAATCTGCAGACCTTACTGATTAAGTAAACTGGGCATCGTTTCTAGGTGATGATTGCAGACTTAAAAAGTAGTTCTGCCGGGCATGAAACGAAGCTGGCGCGGGATCAGAGTAAACAAGTTGTTTACCAAAATGTACAGCTGCCGGTGGGATCATAAGTGGAGCGCGCCGTGAAGCTCGGCCTCCTCTTATCATTCTGCGTGTTTACGTTCCTTCACTTTGATACATAGAACTCAAATTTGCAATCAAAGAGAATTAGAGGTGTAATTTTTCAAGAGGGCGGCCCAACTGACCTCCAATACTGCGGCAAAAAAATTGATCACTTTACTTGATTTTTGCTTTGACTTTTTCTATAGCTCCGTGGCCACCGGTGACTTTTACCACAGTCCTTAAAGGGGTTGAAAAACACATTCCCTTAAAGAGCATATGTAAATAAAGGGAAAAACAAGGAAGAGATCCCATAGATAATAACAATTTTTTATTGGTAGAAAGTTAGTTAAAATACAGAATAAAACAGCAGAAAAACTGTTACAGGGACACCGAACCATAACATGTGAAATGGCCACCAAAAAATAATGGTGCCAATGTTAATACTATAAATAACAAGTTACCTAACACCACAGAGATGAAGTTCTATAGTATATATATATATACATGCCACAAATTTGCATTATCAATAATGCCACTAGTATATGTAGATATGTGCATAGATGTCGCGTTATATAGATAATCTATTGCACTCTCAATTACGTTATCAATAAAGTGGCAGAAAAATGGGCAGTGCACGGGTTAAATTACCACTAAAATATAAAAAAGGGGATATGTGCATGAGTACAGTGTTATAGGTAATCTATTGCTCCTTCAATTATTCTATCAATGAAGTGGCAAAAAAAATCAAAAAAATATAACAACAGAAATGGGTAGTGCACGGGTTAAATTACCACTAGAATATATAAAGGGATATGTGCATAAATGCAATATAATATAGATAATCTATTGCACTCCCTATAATGCTATCAGTAGAGTAACGAAATGGGTATAGAATGAATACCTCCATATATATGAATACAACACTTGTATATCAAAAGTGCATAAACCCCAATTGGAATAAAGTGCAGGGTAAACTACCCGTAGACTGCCACAGTAATATATACCATGTATGCATGTAAACGCATATAACCCATTGTAATATGGAAAACCTATTGCACTCTCAATAGAGTAACATAGCAGGGTATATGCTAATCTAAGTGATACCGAATATACATGCAACAGCAGTGTCCACCCTAATGGTGCACTGGTGCTAGCAAAATCACTTTCTAGTAAGCAAAAACAGACGGCATGAATTCTAAGGCAAGCATAATGCTAAACAATGTGGTGATAATTACCGGTAACAACGGAGTGGCTCGGCGTCCCCTCACCCCGACGTACGTTTCGCCTCCTGCTTCTTCAGGGGGCGCGCTTTATATATTCTAGTGGTAATTTAACCCGTGCACTACCCATTTCTGTTGTTATATTTTTTTGATTTTTTTGCCACTTTATTGATAGCGTAATTGAAAGAGCAATAGATTACCTATAACACTGTACTCATGCACATATCCCCTTTTTTGTATATTCGGTATCACTTAGATTAGCATATACCCTGCTATGTTACTCTATTGAGAGTGCAATAGGTTTTCCATATTACAATGGGTTATATGCGTTTACATGCATACATGGTATATATTACTGTGGCAGTCTACGGGTAGTTTACCCCTGCACTTTATTCCAATTGGGGTTTATGCACTTTTGATATACAAGTGTTGTATTCATATCATATGGAGGTATTCATTCTATACCCATTTCGTTACTCTACTGATAGCATTATAGGGAGTGCAATAGATTATCTATATTATATTGCATTTATGCACATATCCCTTTATATATTCTAGTGGTAATTTAACCCGTGCACTACCCATTTCTGTTGTTATATTTTTTTGATTTTTTTGCCACTTCATTGATAGCGTAATTGAAAGAGCAATAGATTACCTATAACACTGTACTCATGCACATATCCCCTTTTTTATATTTTAGTGGTAATTTAACCCGTGCACTGCCCATTTTTCTGCCACTTTATTGATAACGTAATTGAGAGTGCAATAGATTATCTATATAACGCGACATCTATGCACATATCTACATATACTAGTGGCATTATTGATAATGCAAATTTGTGGCATGTATATACAAAATATACTATAGAACTTCATCTCTGTGGTGTTAGGTAACTTGTTATTTATAGTATTAACATTGGCACCATTATTTTTTGGTGGCCATTTCACATGTTATGGTTCGGTGTCCCTGTAACAGTTTTTCTGCTGTTTTATTCTGTATTTTAACTAACTTTCTACCAATAAAAAATTGTTATTATCTATGGGATCTCTTCCTTGTTTTTCCCTTTATTTACATATGCTCTTTAAGGGAATGTGTTTTTCATTGATATGAAGTGCCCTGTCTGTATTTTTGGACAAACTCTTGTTGTTGTTTTCCTTAAAGGGGTTGTCTAAAATGAAAAAAAAAAATCAACACTGCTGCTTTCATTCAGAAACAGCGCCTCCCCTGACCATAGACTGTGTTTGGTATTGCAATTAACAGTGTGCTACTATTGTAACTACTGTGCTTCGGGGCAGCCTGTGGGAAGGTCTTTCCTTGGTTTGTCTGGCCCAGAGTAGGAAAATAAGACTCTGCCTACAGTCCCGCCCCGGAGCACGGGCATCTCAATAGCTGAAAACTTCTAACACTGATTACACAAGAACCACAAGACAGATTTCTTCACCCCAGTTATCATTTTAATCAGTTTAACACTGCCAATCTGACAATGCCTGTAGTTTACTTAGCAAAATCCTGCTGACAGGCTCATATTAAGGTGATATTACAGATGGGTGTGGGGGGAATAAGATAGTTCTGACATAACCTGTCTAAAAGCAGGATCCATGATCTGCAGGTCCTGTAACAGGCACAGAGTGGTTTATGTGCAGATAGTAGAGCAGTATTGGGGGCAACGGATCGTGACTTGGTAGTGTTGAGATATTTACTTACTAATTGCACGGAAGACTCCTACCTCTTTGTTGCATAAGCTACAAGAACCACAAGACGGATTTCTTCACCCAGGCATCATTTTAATCAGTATAACGGCGCCAACTTGACAATGCCTGTAGTTTACTTAGCAAAATCCTGCTGACAGGTTCGCTTTAAGATAAGAAACTGCTCTACTATTTGCGCGTAAACCTCCATGTGCCAGTTACAGGTCCTGCAGATCGCGGATCCTGCTTTTAGGCAGATTATGTTAGAACTACCTAATTTTTTTTATTTTTTTTTCCCCTGGAGTATTACTTTAAGATAGAAGAAGAAGAAAAGACGGATTTTGGTAAGAACTTACCTGTAAAATCCTTTTCAGCGAAGGAAGGAAAGGAGACACACTAGTCATAACTAGTGGGTAGGCGGAGCCCAGATGAGATAGACACCTCAGATTAAAAAGAGTGTTGACCGGCCCCTCCAGCTCGGGCTCCTCCTACTCAGCTCTCCAGTTGTACACAAGCTTAAGGAAGAGCAATATCACCAGCGGAGCAACATAACCCCTTCTGAAGGACTTCAGAGAAAAAAACACAAGAATACAGGTTATGCATGCATTTAGGCAAAAACCACACAGTTCCAGGTACTACTCACTGGACCTGACCACTGCGATGAGCTGGCAATGCTGGAACAGAGCCTTAGCGCGTCGACCTCAGCCCAGATAATCGCTATCAGAGGAGGGTCACGCCGCATCTGCAAATACAACAACACACTTCTGCCATGGGAGGGAGCTGTGTCTCCTTTCCTTCCTTCGCTGAAAAGGATTTTACAGGTAAGTTCTTACCAAAATCCGTCTTTCAGCAGCAGAGCGGAAGGAAAGGAGACACACTAGTCATAACTAGTGGGACGTCCCAAAGCAGTCCAAAAATTAAGGGTGGAAAAAAGGCAGAACCCAACAACCCAAGAAAATGCGCAACTAGCGCTAAACACAAATTAAAGAGAACTTTAAACTACCGCCGCCTGCAGGACCCTACATCCTAAGGCTGCATCAGCGGAAGCACTAACGTCCACCTTATAAAATTTTGTAAAGGTGTGGACGGAGCGCCAAGTCGCCGCCCGGCAGAGCTGAGCTGCCGAGGTCCCTTGATGGAAAGCCCACGATGAGCCCACAGCTCTCGTGGAGTGAGCTCGAACCTTAATCGGGCAAGGTTCGCCCTTAAGTCGGTAAGCCTCCAAAATGGCCGACCGTATCCAACGAGCTATAGAATCCTTGGAAGCTCGTTGACCACATCGACGACCTGCTGGAATCACAAACAGAGAATCCGACTTCCGAAAACCTTGGGTAACAGACAAATAGAACTTCAAAGCCCGCACCAAATCCAATGTGTGCAAGGCCCGTTCCTTCGCATTCCTCGGCCCGGACAAAGAGAGGGCAACACAATATCCTGGTTAACATGAAATTGTGACACCACCTTAGGTAAGAAAGTCGCCCCGTGTGCGAAGCACTACGCGATCCGGGTGAAAATCCAGGAAAAGAGGCGAGCAAGAAAGAGCCGCCAACTCAGAAACCCTTCTCAAAGAGGAGACCGCCACTAGGAAGGCAACCTTCCAAGAGAGCAAAGAAAGACTAACAGAGTCCATAGGCTCAAAAGGCCCATGTTGAAGAGCCTCCAAAAACAAGATTGAGACGCCAAGGAGACACAGGCGCCTTCCGCGGTGGAAACTGGCGGGTTACTCCGTGAAAAAAGGAACGTACGTCCCTACGCGAGGCGATAGCCTTCCGGAACAGCAAGGACAGAGCAGAAACCTGACCCCTCAGGGTACTCACTGCCAAACCTTTGTCCAGCCCGAATTCCAAGACTTGTGATAAATCCTAGTAGTAGCCGGACCTCTGTCAGCCCGCAAAGTGGCAATGACTTTGGCTGAAAAACCTTGACGGTCAATATTTCGATCTCAAGAGCCACACCGTCAAACGCAGAGACTTCAGGTCCGGATGACAACGGGCCCTTGGGTTAACAGGTCCGGGCGAAGAGAAAGTGGAAAAAGGAGGCGCTGCCTGAAGCGACACCAATGTCGAGAACCACGTCCTCCTTGGCCAATCTGGGGCTATCAACATAGCCGGGATTCTCTCCAGTCTGATCCGACGCAACCCCAGAGGAAGTAAGGGTATCGGCGGAAACACATAGATTAGATCGAATTGGTTCAACGGAGTCACCAGAGCATCCACCGTCACAGCCTTCGGGTCCTTGTACCTGGACATGAAAGTCGGTAACTTGGCATTGAACCTGGAAGCCATCAAATCCACTTGGGGAGTTCCCCAACGGGAGCACAGCAGTGCAAAAATCTCCGGATGAAGACTTCTTACTCCGGGATCCATCTTCTCGCGACTGAGAAAGTCTGCCGGATATTCTGAACTCCTGGAATGTGGATCGCAGAGATGGCTGGCACTCTGGTCTCGGCCCATACCAGGATCCGAGATACCTCCACCATGAGCCTGGAACTCCTTGTCCCGCCTAGATGTTCGATATACGCGACCGCCGTCGCATTGGCTGTCTGCACTCGGACTGGCAGACCGCTTAAAAGGACCGTCCAGTGTTGGAGGCAAGGGAAAATTGCCCTTAATTCCAGGATGTTGATCGGCAGGACAGCCGACGACAATACTCCCTGAATCCAGAGATCGTTCCAGACACCTCCCCAGCCCGTCAGGCTGGCATCGGTGGATATGACCGACCACCTCGGAGAGAGGAAGGACTTCCCCAGGGATAACGCTTCCGGACGTAACCACCATCCTAGAGACTCTCGCACCCTGTGGGAGATGATGACACTGCAAACCAGCGAAGCCTGCGATCGCCAATGGCTCAGAATGAGCTTTGGAGGGGCCTGGAATGAAACTGGGCAAACAGAAGTGCCCCCATGGACGCCATAAAACCCAGAAGGCGCATACACCTTCGACGGGACATTGCAGTCGAAGACTTCATAACCTGTACATGTCGAAGGAGACATGCTTGCTTGTCTGGAGGCAGAGACACCACTGCTCGTCGAAATGCATTCCCAAAAACAGGATTGACTGCGACGGTTCCAGAGACGACTTTTCCCAATTGACCAGCCACCCGAAGTCCTCCAGGAGCTGAAGGGATAGATTGCGAGCCGTCACCGCCTCCTCCTTTGGGGACGCCACCATCAAAAGGTCGTCCAGGTAGGGAGAATCGAAACCCTCTGTCTTTGAAGAATTGCCATGAGAGGCGCCAGAATTTTTGTAAAAACTCTTGGCACTGAGGCCAACCCGAATGGCAGAGCCACAAACTGGTAATGGTCCTGACCTATGGCAAAACGAAGGAAACGTTGGTGAGCCCTTCCGACTGTAACATGCAAATAAGCGTCGCGAATGTCGATTGACACCAAAAAGTCGTTCTGCGACAAGGCTGCCACAACGGAGCGAAGCGACTCCATGCGGAATTTCCGGGTGTGGACATGCCGATTCGATCTTTTGAGATCCAGAATGGGGCGAAATTTGTCCTCCTTTTTGGGAACCACAAAGAGGTTGGAATAAAACCCTCTTCCCCGGTCCTCCTGCGGAACCGGTACCACCACACCCTTCTGCAGAAGGGAATCGACCTCTCGCAGTAGAGCGGCAAATAGCTCGGGCTCTGACAGAATGCGAGATTGGCAAAAAAACTGTCTGGGGGTCGAGAAGAAAACTCTATAAAGTAGCCTGCCGATACAACCCGCGTCATCCAGGCGTCCGGGACGCGGGAAACCCAAGCCAATTTGAATTGGAGCAGGCGACCCCCACTCGAGAGCCCTCGAGTGAGACTCTGGCGTAAGTCCGCCTTAGCGGGCTTTTTGTCAGCTTCTCGCTTTTCTTGACGGAAACTTTGTTTCCAGGGAGTGCGGGATTTCTGAGAGGTCTCTTTTCCTGAAAAAGAGGGACGACCCGATCCCCAAGAGGGCTGACCGAACCGTCCCCTGGACCGAAAGGACCGCCGACTACTACCGGCACTAGTCCTGCCAGACGCAGAAGTCACAGCTCTTCGCTGCAGTAAAGCCGTCTCTTTTGCCTTTGCCTTGGCAATCAGCTCCGTGAGGTCAGATCCAAAGGCTGACCACCTTGTAAGCTAAAGATAGCATACCCTGCTTGGAAACCGCGTCCCCAGTCCACTTTCTAAGCCACAGTGCTCTCTGACTGTGACTGCCGAGGATTGCGCCCTGGATAGCAGTGACGCAGTATCCTCCAACAACTTGAAAAGCCCATCTACCTCGATAGAGGAGATCCATCTTGCCACGCCGTCCGTAGATGGTCCATCCGGCTCAGGGAAGCTTTACAAGCACACATGGATCCTTAGTACTGAATCCATGACCCGCGGCCTCGCAGATGGATCTTGCTGCCATCTCCGTTTTTCTGTCCAGCGGGTCCTGCAGACTCTCCTTCCCTTTAACAGGAAGATTTGCTAAGCTGGGATAAAGGGACATTCCCTTCAGGAGAAGGGATCCAATTATCAATCAACTCCGTAGAACACGGATACAGTGTCTGAAAACGTTGTAAAGCTGATCGCGACCTATGCGACTCCTGAAAAATCCGGGCCGACTTACCAGGACGTCTAGTTACCTCCACCGGTAACTGTAACGCCCTCATGGCTTCAATAAAAGCCTCCGTATGGCCCAAAAGAGAGACAGAGTGTCCCTGCCGATCCTCCTTGTCCGAATCGGACATCTTCGTTACGCGGGAAGGAAGGCACCGGCTTGTGTCGCTTCCTTGAGAGGATCTAGCCGATACCCAAAAACCTAGAAGGTCAGACCGGCCATCAATAGAAACTAGCGAGGGCCTCCAGTTTGACACCACTGGAACCTCCGACCGCTGCGCATGACGCCGTCGAGGTCTGCGTGTCAGATACGCGAGACTGATCCTGTAGCGGATCTGAGAGACGGTCCGCATCTGACATGTCCTTGCACAGTATATGGCAGGATAAACCTGTCAGTAACTAGAACAATGTGTTTCTTAAAGAAAAAAACGAACGCTGAAGGGTTAAAGCTCTTAAAGAGAGAGCTACTTCAGCTGTCCCCCATTAAAAGTTAACCGCCTAAGAAGGGGTTAAAATAGCAGACTCCCCACAACCTTGATAATGGAAAGGGTGTGCAAGCCCCAAGTGCCTTTATAAGGCAGCAGCTGCAGGGCAGCTATGCCACACTAAACAAGAAAACGTTCAGCGAGATCGCTAAAAAAATTGCGCTGTTTTGTACATCGCAATGACCACCAAATTCGTAAAGGAAATCGCTATCCGCTTATGCGTCGTCCAGATTGGCAGCTACTAGCGACATTAAAACGATCACACAAACGATCGCATTAGTATGCGTTGTTATCGGGATCGTTAGCGGGAACGTATAGTGGCATTAATGTCGCAGACTCCCCACAACCTCTTTAATGAAAAGAGTGTGCGAGCCCTCTTATGGAATAACAGCTGCAGGACAGCGCTAT
The DNA here is from genome assembly GCA_033576555.1 of Oophaga sylvatica. Lineage (NCBI taxonomy): Eukaryota > Metazoa > Chordata > Amphibia > Anura > Dendrobatidae > Oophaga > Oophaga sylvatica. Next base: position 34,509,137 of record JARQOD010000010.1, on the reverse strand, counting down.
CTGCCACTCATTTGTGCCTCAAAAAGGCGCCCGCGCTGTGGGGGTGAGAGGGTTAAGCTTCTGCCCAGACGGGTAGAAGCGACTCACCCAGCTGGTCACGGGTTAGCGTCTTGCCGGGAGGGGAGGAGTGAAAGGCCCGAGGAAGCTTTCAGCCTGCTTCAGTAATGGCCGCCGCGCTGTGCCTCCGATGTGCTCCATGAGAGAAGCCGGAAAAGGAGACAGCAGTAAAGCGCGCGCTCAGAGCGGCGTGAAAATTCAAATAAAAAGGCGCGCAACTCCTCTCTCCCCGCTCCTATGTCCTGCAGGCATCTACCTGCGGACAAAAAACACCAGTCACCGACATGTATACATGTAACAGCGGCTGCCGCAGCAGTCGCTGAAGCACTCAAAACACATTAACATGTTGAGTACTCACCCAGCTGAGCGCCACAGGGACCCCCAGGGATTTGTGGCGCTATGCCCATTGCTTCCCCCCAGGGCGGGGAACGCAGTGACCCCTGCAGCGCGGTTTGCGTCCCCGCCAGGGAAGCCATCCTCATCCCCCCGGGCCGGCAGGGTTCTGCAGGGACCACCATATAGGGTAATACAGATCCGCCAAGGGAGAGGTGGGGGTCCAGCAGCGCTGAGACCCTGAGACCTCTAGACCACTTCTGGTGATCCAAGTCTCTGTCCGATAAAAAATAATAAAGTTTTCTGAGGAGCTGCTTCCAGCAGCGACCATCCTCTGAGACCTCAAATTTTATACTGAAGAAGAAGCAGGAGTAGGAGGAGCCCAAGCTGGAGGGGCCGGTCAACACTCTTTTTAATCTGAGGTGTCTATCTCATCTGGGCTCCGCCTACCCACTAGTTATGACTAGTGTGTCTCCTTTCCTTCCGCTCTGCTGCTGAAAGTAACTTTGACATTCACTGTATACTGTTTATTTAGAACATTTGAAGAAAATAATGTGGGGACATTAGATCAGCAGGAAGCAATGGAAATGTTTTTAAGCTCCCGGGTAAAATATGAAAACATTTAGACTTTAGACAACCCAATAATCCCATAACTCGCAGGTATTGAGCATTGCTGGATTATCCTATATGTATTGTAGAAGGCAAATGGCTCGACAGCTGGAACAAATCTCTGGTAAATGCCGTTAATCGGTCAATCTTATCCACTTTGATGTCCCGCTCTCCCTCCGCGTACCCTTCTCTTAGTCATAGCACATAATTAGATGGCGCCGAAGTTAGAACTATATTAGTCAATATCTGAATATCTCGTCCAGACTTTCCAGACTCTTAGTGCATTGATCCAGAGAAGAACAGTACATGGCAATCGATACATCTGAAAGGCTCATGTCTTTTGCAGAACGTACTCTTTTCAAAATCCCAAAAAGTCGAATTTCTTGATATAAGAACAGCAATGTTCAGATTTCATTAAAAGACAAAGAAAAGTGACTTGAAGTCAAGTGTTCTCAAACTTATCGAGCTGCAACGTAAATTTTTTTTAAGAAATTCTTAAATTGCTTTTTTCTCCAATCGATTCTGTACAATTATGTTTCAGCTTCAATTTCTTAATCTTCGCAATTCTTTTTTTTTTGGAGACTCCCGAGCCGTGTCCTACCTTTACCCAATTATTTGGCATAATAATAGACACTTGGAGGAATTCTGAGATGAGGTCTCTGATGAGATGGAAAAAAAACCTCTTGCATTGACCTGAGAATTAGTCCAACCATCGTGAGAGATCAGATTATGGTGAACTCCACCCTTCATAACCTTCATCACTTTCTGCTAATCCCAAACCAGCATAGAAAGTCTTGACCATGGCGTCTTGATGGATGAACGCTCTGTAGGAAGATCGATCTTGTGTAAGCCTACATAGGTCCACCAGGGTCTTCTCCACCATTATCCTGATAGTATCAAGCCATCGGATTGCTGGTCTTCCTCTTCGCCTTGTTCCTTCTGTTCTTCTGACCATGTTGTCCTTCTCCAGTGATTGCTGTCTTTATATGATGTGTCCAAAGTAGGCAAGTCGTAGCTTGGTGACCCATGCTTCCAGTGACAGGTCTGGCTTGATTTGTTCCAAAATTGATTTGTTTGTTCTTCTTACCATCCATAGTATTGATAACATCCTTCTCCAGCACCACATATCGATGACGTTGATTCTTCTTCTGTAATGACATGACTACTAACTCATGTATTAGTGACCACAAGGACACAAGGAGTATTACTAAACACTAGACCACCAGAGATATTACTTACCTCTAAGCCTTCAAACTATATTACCATTAGTAGTCCACCAGAAATATTGGAAAATCTCAACTCCTTTACCAACGGTGAGGTTATAAAATTCTAGTAGGTAATGTACTATTAAGGAATAATCTAAAACTTAGATACCTAGACCACCATGG
>JARQOD010000010.1:34422673-34506650 GCA_033576555.1 Oophaga sylvatica | reverse complement strand
TTTCCTTCCCTCTTTCCCTTCCCACCTTTACCTTCCCCCTTTCCTTTCTTTTCTGTTATGTTTAGGTAGCTGAGGAGGCAGGAGCAAAAAACCGCATAGGCAGCCTAACACCAGAGAGGTTGGAAACTAATAGGTTGCAGACCCCTAAACTAACCGCACAACTAGAAGCAGCTGTGGGACGTTCCTACGGAGCCCTAGACGCCTCGTCACAGCCGGAGAGATAGCTATCCCTGAAGATGGAAAGAGGAAAGCTAACTGCCCCGGAGTAGACCCCAAAAGAATAGGAAGCCCCCAGACATATAATGGCGGTTAGACAAGATGAAAATACGAACACAGACAGAAAATAGATTGAGCAAACGCTGGGGCCCAAAACTGTCTAGATAGGACAGCACATGAGAGAATACTGTCTGCAACCCAGAAAAACCCTAGGAAAAACTCCAACACTTCTGAATCCAAAAATACTGAGACCACACGGTCTCGAACACCTATATCAGATCTCTGGTGTGGACACGTAGCAACCCAGCAGTAAAATATCACAAGAACTGAGCAAATGAACAAATACAAAAAAACTAACGGAGACCAGCCAAAGCCCCCCAAAGGGGACCCGGCTGAAGACAAAAAGCAATGCAGCAAAAAGCAAGGAATTCAAACCACAGTAAAAAAAAACTGAAAGAGACTTATCTGAATGGAAGCAGGAGACAGCAGAAAAGCAAGCTGAATTCCAACCTAGACCAGGAAGAACAATTGATCACCGGCGAGGATCATGGGAGGTCAGCTCACTTATATCAGGCAAGTCAGTATCACCTGACAACCACTCGTCAACTGCAGGTGTAGGACTCTTGGTGTTCAACATAGGTTCAATACCCTCAGCAACCACCAGAGGGAGCTTCAGCTCCAAAGTCGTTTCCAATACGTTCACAACACTTTTCCTTCCTTTTTCCACTTTTCCTTGTTTCCCTTTTCCCTTCTTTCCCCTTTTCACCACCCTTCTCCTTTCCTTTTCCTTACCCTTTTCCTCTTTCCTTCTTTTCACCTTCCTTCCTTTCTCTTTTCCTTCTTTCCCCTTTCCTCCTCCTTTCCTTCCTTTCCCTTCCCTCTTTCCTTCCTCCCCCTTACCTCTTTCCTCCTTTCCTTTCCACATTTCTCTTTTCTTGCTTTCCCTTTCCCCCTTTCATCTTTTCTTCCTTTCCTCTTCCCTTTTTCCCATCTTTTTCCTTCCTTCCCTTTCCCCAGCCTCTATCCATTCTATTCTCAGGCTTTTCCTTGTAAAGATATGTTCAGAGGTCTGAACATTGGGGTATATTCTCATCTAGTAGTAGACACATTAAGATAGAAAATAGTGCCACCTTGAGTTTTTGTTGTATTGTGCCCTCTTCTCTGCTAGTCAGTGGCTATTATGTGGGTCTGAACCCCAAGCTGTCTTGATATCTCTTTTGATCTTGATGTTAAACACTAGTTTTAACCCTGGGAGCCATAAAACCATGAGGCCAATTTCCAGTTCTCTAGAATAAATGATCCGCCCGTGCACTGGATGAGCTGCAGTGTAGATCTGTGCTTCATCACTTTCCCATCTCTCCCATTAAACTGCTACCGCGAACATTTTTACATAGCTGCCTGTTCCTTCCCCAAGTCTTATTTAATTTCCACATGACAAGTACAGATGGCCCAAACCACCATTTTGATAGATGACAGCCTGGATGAATAGAAAAACAAGATAAAGTGATGGATCGGAACTTGCTGTGGCTGACACAGGCCATAAATAATACATATGATGACATCTCACACTCCACACTTTGCTTATTATTTTCTCATTTTTACTTTCCACTCAGTTTATTTATTCCTAAAAATATTCAACATTCGTCCTTCACAAGTCGTCGTAAAGCGATACATTGGATGAGTTATAGGAATGGTGTCTTTAGGGGGAGATAAGGGTCTGGTGGCTTTACGACCTTGGTGCAGCTAGACTATAACCTATGTATCCATCTATCCATCCTTCTATTTCTCTATCCCCCCATCCCTTCATCTCGATGTTTCCAAATGTACACCTGGTAAAACGTCAAGGGTCATAATATCCACAAGTACTATATGAAATGGCAGGATAAGCCCTTACAATCACCTCTGTCCTGAGTTCAAGGAATAGAAGATCACCATTTCGTAAGCCATCACGTGCCATGTGGAATCTCCTTTCATCTACATGGAGCAAAAGAATTAGATTTAGTAGTGAAAATCAGTAAAAAATAATAATTTTTGTTTCAAATTTGGCATCATTGTTCATTTTGTAGTAATTTTTCATGCAAGGTCACAATTGATGATGGTGGTATAATGTAATGTTACATAGGTTGAAAAAAGACAAAGTTCCATCAGTTTACCCTTTCTCAAGTTCACAATGTAAAGTTTCCCTTCTATTCCATAAGTGTAACTTTGCATATTTTTGGTTTAGTTGGCAGTTCCTACTTTTTCAACCCATAATCATAAATTATCATGAATGGAATTAATAGAAATGTTGCTAATGCTAAAGGTTTGGGGCAAGGTCCTAAATAATTTTTGATTCATTTTTGAAAATATTTCAAAATTACCTAAAGGTTCTACAAAATGTAATTTCTAGATATGAAGACAATTTTATAATGAGAATTGATTACGACAGTACGTTGTAGAAAAAGTCAAGTTGAGCTTGTTGAGTATTCAAGAAGAATTTCAGTAGGAGATCGAGGGCGGCACGAACTTTGCACCCTAAGATTTGTACATCTCAACGTGTTGGGCCATGAGCACAAACTAATCTTGGTCTTGTTTTTGTGAGAGTTTTTCTAAAGCTGAGCTTGACCGGAGTAAGCTGCTTTAAAAGTCGAGCCATTATGAGGAAGGTAGAAAAGAGAAACATGAAACAACGAGCCGAATGACAGCAGGTTTGTTGGGAACGCTGAATATTTTTTTCGAGATCATGGAAGATCAATGCTCTTACTGAAAATCTTCAAATGAAGACGTACAAAAGTGTGTTGTGAAAATTACTGTAAAACGACCTGTTGTGGTAATTGGTGGGACTGTCAGACAGAATCTGACCAGGGCTCAAATTTACCAGATAAAATGAGACAATTAGGAAACTTAAGCGGAGAAAGGTTCTGTTCTTTGTCCATCAAAGCTTCACGGAAACATGAAAGTTGGAAACCAGATAATTGATCTTTTCTGTAAGTCCTATTTACTGAAGAATATTGTGTGATAGTTTTGAACCTGGAAAGGAGGAAGAACATTTTTTTTAATGTTGCTTTGTTGCAAATATTTCAATATGTACTGGATTAGTCTGTAGAGTTTGTGTTGGGTAAATATCTCCAAATGACCTCTGATAGCTATATGGTTTACATTTGGGTCATCAATCAAAACCCAACTCTTCAAATGATCTTTGGATCCATCCCAGTTGAAACTATTCAACGGGAGACTCTGATTTCCATCAAAGTCCAAAACGAAGAAGCCATATCAATGCTTTCCAGTGACAGATGTTTTGAACCTCACATGGGTGGTCTGAGTTGTCAAATGAACTAGTTTCCGGTACTTTTTGGTTTTGGAAGAACATCCCGTAATTGATTTCTCTGAAGGTCTCAATGAGACCATGAATTACATGGTCCCCTTTTTTGAGCTTTTGGTAACATCTCATTGAAGATGCAGTGGTAGATTTGTTTGGGATGTCCTTTGGGATCTAAACTAAGTGAAGCCACCAATGTATTCCCAAGGAGATGTTACACAATGCTGTAAGGGTGACCCTGTGATGTATGATCTCATTGAATTTTTCAGAGAAATCACTGGTGGCATGTTTTTCACCTGCAAAGTACCTGGAACTAAACCACCAATGATATCTCTTGAACACTCTATGAGACTATTTATTACATGGTCACCCTTTTGAGCCTTGAGGAAGCAGTGGTACCTAAAAGTGAATCTACCGCTGCTTCCTCAGTGAGGTGGTACGTAAAGCTCAAAAGCTGGGTACAAAACCACCAGTGATTTTTTTTGGATGACTCGTTGAGACCTTGTATTATATGGTTACATATCAAAAAACTGACCAGCACATCCAAACATAGATACAGTGTGAACAGGTGCTAAACCCAGAGTCACCAACTCATGCACATACAAGAAAAAAAGGTAGCAGACTGTAGCGCTATAGCTTGCAAACACGAAATATGAAAAATGAATTGCATCACTGCCTTAGAAATATGAAAAATTGAGAAGTCTTAGCGCATAAGATGGCCAAATTATGTGTGCCTGATAGCCACGTCAAGGCTCTTCTCATATATCAGGTCCTAACTAATGCCAATCCTCGCTTAGAAAAGTCTGTCTGCATGGGAACATATGAATCCTCTCTTAAGACTAAAATCTACATCTCTGTGGAGGGGTAATGAGCCTGGTGTAATTAAAAAGCCTGTGACCAACAGGTGGAGTGCTCAGGTAGAAGGTAAATGAATACATATCAAAAAACTGACCGTGTTTGCAAGCTATAGCGCTACAGTGTGCTACCTTTTTTTCTTGTATGTGCATGAGTTGGTGACTCTGGGTTTAGCACCTGTTCACACTGTATCTATGTTTGGATGTGCCGGTCAGTTTTTTGATATGTATTCATTTACCTTCTACCTGAGCACTCCACCTGTTGGTCACAGGCTTTTTAATTACACCAGGTTCATTACCCCTCCACAGAGATGTAGATTTTAGTCTTAAGAGAGGATTCATATGTTCCCATGCAGACAGACTTTTCTAAGCGAGGATTGGCATTAGTTAGGACCTGATATATGAGAAGAGCCTTGACGTGGCTATCAGGCACACATAATTTGGCCATCTTATGCGCTAAGACTTCTCAATTTTTCATATTTCTAAGGTAATGATGTAATTCATTTTTCATATTTCGTGTTTGCAAGCTATAGCGCTACAGTGTGCTACCTTTTTTTCTTGCTTGTATTATATGGTGTCACCCTTTGAGTTGGCCATCCATTGCACTTGGTGTAATACCTCATACAGGATGTAGGGGTAACTTCATTTGGCGGCTGAGTGACAGGTGTCGCAGTATTCTAGTATTTTGGTAAAAAGCATTTGACTAAGGTTCTTTGGATCAGAAATTTTAATTCAGCGTGTCTGTCCTCCATATACAGTATACAAATACATGTATACAACTACTTTTTCATTCATCATAAACTAGACATATCACCACTAGAGTCAACTATGTTTACCAATCATCCCATAAGAAATAGACCATAGTGGCAAGTGAGTGTCTCCAAAATCATTGCCAAAATGAAGTTGCTTTCTTTTGGAACTTTAGGGCTAATTCCACAACACTGGAAATCAATAGAAGAATAGCTATGGACAAATCAACAATGGCGTCACTGGACAAGGTATTCAAATCAAGGAACATTTCACTGGCAATAAAGATACAGCTCGTATGTAGTTTGGTCTTTTCTGTGGTAACATACTGATGCGAATCCTGGAGGATAAAGAAACAAGACAGGTGAAGAACAGATGCCTTAGAAATGTGATGCTGGAGAAGAATGTTATTAATACCATGGATGAAAGAAGAGGAAACAAATCAGTTTTGGTATAAATCAAGTCAGACATGTCACTCGAAGTAAGGATCACCAAGCTACGACTTGTCTACTTTGACACATCATACGAAGAGAGCAATCACTGGAGAAGGACATCATGGTCGGAAGAATAGAAGGAACAAGGCAAAGAGGAAGACCAGCAACCTGATGGCTTAATACTATCAAGAAAATGGCAGAGAAGACCCTGGTGGACTTATCTAGGCTTGCATAAGATTGATCCATCAAGTCACCATGGCTCGAGATCGAGTCGAAGGTCGTTAGATAGTCATTAGTAATAATAATGTTGGGTGAGAGATTGGGTACACAATGAAGGCACTATTAGTACCTTGGCCAATCAAACTCTGTAGAAAATTGTCCATATATATAAGCATCCATAAAGTCCAAAAGTTTCAGGATGCAGAACAGTCATGGAAGATCAAGAACCAACATATACCTTAAATAAAGAGATTATTAGCTTCTTTGATTGCTTTTCACCATATGTAATGGGGTCAGCGAAAGGACACCGTAATGGCCATCTGTCTCTTTGCGTGTTTGGCTCTGAATTACTACTTAAGGAAAAATATCAGTGGCTTCATTAAGTTAGCGGATTACAACAAGCGGACGGCTTTCTAGAGGGTATTATAGGTTCAGGATGAAGAGTCACAGGGTCATAGGCATAAAGACTAATGTAATGGAAACATTTATTGGTTTTCATTAATAGAAGTAGGACGCACTCCTCACCATCTCCTCCCGAGCTGCCCCGGTCATTCCGTTGAAAATAGTAATTCAGTCTTGGGATTAAAAGTGTTCCTTTGCCAAATTGTTTCTTTTCAGTGACTTCTACAGGAAGATTTTACAAAGTGATAAAAATGCTGGAAAGTCTAGAAATTTACAAAATGTTGGCTTTTTTTCGATTTAAGAGGGTTTAGAAAAAGTTTAAGGATTGTACAAATACACTGGATTGGAAGCATTTATTCTACAGTAAGTCCACTGATACTTCCCGAATAAAATCCTCTTCCAATCACAATTGGTCCATCTGGTGAACCGCCGGGGAACAATTGATTTTCACTAAAGGAAGATTTAGGAAGTTACTTTTTTCATTCAAATAAATGGGCCACCATGTTATTCAAGATCAAGTTGAGTCCTCCAGCCAAGCTAAGTCCTCCATGCTCTTCTCAAGACTTTTCTAGCCTGGTTGCTAGAAGAAATGATAAGCAAGAGAACCTCATGAGGTCCAGATGCCCCATTAGAGATTGAACTGCTTCCCTAAGCGTTGCAAATAAATGTTTCTAGAATTTATGGTTATTTCTCTTTTTTGCAGCTTGTTTTGGTGTAGCTTGCTAGTTGAGCTGTATCCTATATTTATTGAGTTCAGTAGAGCAGGAAATGCAGTACAATTAGCTGTCACAATAGAATATTGTGCTACATGAGCTCACATAAGAGCTCTTTCTGTTGTGCCACACTTTATACATTTTATTTGTAATACCTTGTCTGACCACCTGGTGTGCTGTTTGGGAAAAACATACTCTTCATACTAAACAGCACACCAGGTGGTCAGGAGAGGTATTACAAATAAAAACAGATATTTTTGTTAAAATACAGTGCATTTTTTAATACTTATGTGATATCTTGAGCTTCGCAACCCTGGATAATTACACCCTTTAATCTTCACGCTACTAAATAAGAAGCTTAAATATGAACAGTTTTACTATCTTACCGAGCGCAGAAAGTTTCTATGAATGTTTATGCCTCCTCCCTACTGATATTTTTTTCCATTTAATTATTGCTAGCATATTTTGCAAATGCGAAACCTGTGATTTTAAATCAAGCGACAGCGCAAAAATGATGAACGACCCAATAATACGTTCATCAACAATCTGAAATCACTCTCCATAAAGTCTAATTAAACTGATTTTTCTTCCACCGAGCAAATAAAATCAATCTGAGAACTGCCAAAGACTCAGAGAAGCAGAAATCTTTAAGACTCCTAACAAAAAAAAGGGAAAAAAAAACAACAACAACAAGCACAATGCAACTCGGCTTGATCTGGCATGATATCAACTTACTGCTCCTTAATTCCCGCAGTGTCAGTGAGGTTTTGGTATGCAACACGATAGATATTCTGGATTAAAAATGAAATCCTAAGCTTCCAGGACCCAAGGAGTTAACAGTCCCCTTACTTAAAGGCATAGGATGAATTGGATAAGCTTCAGGCGGTTACTGTGCCTGTCAATTCCCAATACCGCAGCAACTTTATAAATCCCGGTCCCCATCTGAAGCAGTGAAAGGCATCAATCTCACGTCTCTCATAAGTCAAAAGTCAGGTGAAAGTAGAGAGCAGAATGATTGAACAGTTGCTCCATCTGCCACTAGTTATTCTTCATTTCAGGATCTTTAAGGCTGTCCCGTGTATCTGTCATCCCAATGAAGCATGTCACATACCGTGCGCGATAGAAGCTGCCAAGTATTGATGCAAGTGACAAATTGTAGGAGTGGTGAGAAATCAAGATGGTATGAAATGATATAAGGGCCAAGAATAGAACAGGACAACCTAGACAAAAGTTCTCCTACCTGTAGACTTCTATCCACACTAGCAGTATTATAGTAGTTATTGTTACGCTCGCGACGTGACTGGTTGGCGCAAGCGTGGGGGTTGTGGCAACACTGTGCCACAAACCAGACTACCCCGGAAGGGGCATGACTAAGCAGCTACCTTGGTGTTCACTGGAGCCTCTGTTGGTGAGGTCAGGCTTGTGCGGCAGGTAGCTGTCAGGTGCCACTCCAGGGTGGTGTCTGGCTGTGGCTGATGAGCCCACTGGGGAATGGAACGCTAGGACAGGTGCGGGTGACGGGCACGACTGGCAGACGAGCACAGCTGGTACTCTGGTGAGTAGAAGGCACAGCTGGTACTCTGGTGAGTAGAAGGCACAGCTGGTACTCTGGCAGGCAGGTGGACATGGCTGGCACTCTGGCAGGCAGGTGGGCATGGCTAAGACACTGGCAGGTGGGCACGACTGAGACACTGGCAGGCGGGCACGGCTGAGACAGAAGAGACAGGAACTGACTTGGAAGGCACAGGAACACGGGCAGGTATGAATGGAACAAGGGAACAGGTAGGGGTCTGTTCAGACTGTAGAAGCTGGGACTGCAGGGAGTAGAGCAGAGCCGCAGGTTTCGGAGCAAAGGGAAAAGCTGCAGGTTATAGAGCAAGGCAGAGTCACAAGGAGCGGAGCAAGGCAGAACCGCAAGAGGTGGAGCAAGTGCAGAGCAGAACCGCAGGTAGGCGGAGCTAGTGCAGAGCAGAACTGCAGGTAGGCGGAGCTAGTGCAGAGCAGAACCGCAGGTAGGCGGAGCTAGTGCAGAGCAGAACCGCAGGTAGGCGAAGCTAGTGCAGAGCAGAACTGCAGGTAGGCGGAGCAAAGCAGAGCCTCTGGGTGCAGCGGGCAGAGCAGAGCCGCTAGGTGCGGCGAACAGGGCAGAGCCGCTAGGTGTGGCGAGTAGAGCAGAGCCGCTAAGTGTGACGAGCAGAGCCGCTAGGTTGCGGCGAGCAGAACAGAAGAAAACACAATGATACACAGAGCAGTGAAGGAAAGACCACAAATTGGGACACAACAGACACAGAAATAGGACTGAGTACAGACAAGTTCAGGTACAGGAACAGGTACAAGAACTAGGAACTAAGGCCTGGGTATTCTGCCCCCAGGGTGGCGGACTAAGCAAGAAACACTGGTATAGACCAAGGTATGTAAGCACAGTAACAGGTCTGGGTATTAAGCCCCAGAGAAGGCAGAAAACAGGACAGGACTTGACAACTCAGCAGCCAGGCACTGACTGAGAGAAATCGTTGCTCAGACATCCTCCTATGGGCAGGGATGCCTTAAGTACCTGATTCACTAAAGAAAAGAAAAAAGTGTATGCATATATCAGCAGGGATCACCAACAGTCTTATATTTTCCAATACAAAATCAATTTTATTAGACATGACACCACATTTAACAAAACACTGAGATTTAAAAACAATTAAAAAGTCTTAACAACCAAGACTGGGGTTACATCAATATTCAGTACAATACTGCAAAGTGTCCAAACGTCCGGAAACAAAGGTGTGCAGATTATTTAATATACACTGATGTTCCAAGTTGCACAAAATAACACCAAATAAGACCTTATATGCATGCTAATTATAGGCAGGACCATCAAAACGCACTCAAAAGTTCTAGCATATATATGTCAGCGCAGGGCCGGCTCCAGGTTTTTATGGGCCCCGGGCGAAAGAGCCTCAGTGGGCCCCCTTAACACAGACCACGATTCATGATGCACAGATACTGCAGAGAAATATGGGTATAGTACAATGCCAAATACTTCTCTTCTTCCATTACATGAGTGATATCTATTGTAAATTCTACAATAGCTCAAAAACTGCCAAATCCTCACAGCGCACAGTACAGACTGGACAGTACAGTCCTCCATACAATATTATGGGCACCACATAGTCTCCCCCTCATCACCCATATAATACCCCATGCAGGATGTCACCCCGCCATCCCCCATATAATGCTCCATACAGAATACTGGACCCAATATAATGCTCCATACAGAATACTGGACCACATATAATGCTCCATACAGGATACTGGTCCCCATATAATGCTCCATACAAAATATGGAGCTCTCCTCTACACTGTGCTGCGTTCTGCACTGTTACGGCTCAGGAAAGGGCGCTGTGGAAAGACTCCCCATTATCATCATCATTGCCTGCCCATTATCATCATCATTGTCTCCCCTCATCATCATTGCCTGCCCATCATCATCATCATTGCCTCCCTATCATCATCATTGGCTCCCCATTAATATCATCATCATTGCCTTCCCATTCTCATTGCCTCCCCATCATCATCATTATTATTGCCTCCCCATTAATATCATCATCATCATTGCCTTCCCATTATCATTGCCTCCCCATCACCATCATTATCATTGCCTCCCCAATAATATCATCATCATCGCCTTCCCATTATCATTGCCTCCCCATCATCATAAGACTGTTGGTGATCCCTGCTGATATATGCATATACTTTTTTCTTTTCTTTAGTTTATTGGTAATCTTCAGTTGTATGCAGTGGGTGATCCCATACTACAAATGATCCTGATGGTGCCCACTTATTAGTTTCATTAACTGTTAAGTACCTGATTCCTCATGGCAATTGGCTGGGGACACGTTAGGAAGTTGCACACTGTCGAAGTGTCGGCGCCGCCCCCCTATGCGCACAGCCAGGAAGTATGCAGATAGCAGGCAGGAGACATGGGGTACACAGCATGGAGCCGGCAGAAGACAGAACTCACAGCATGGCCCGGATTAGTGAGTAAACTGGTGTGTAAGGCAGGTGGGGGATGGGAGGCCATCCAGTGATGCCGGCAGGGTTGTTACAGTTATATTCTTGTACCTAGGAGCAGTATTATAGTAATATTCTTGTACATAGGAGCAGTATTATAGCAGTTATATTCTTGTACATAGGGGCAGTATTATAGTGGTTATATTCTTGTACATAGGAGCAGTATTATAGTAGTTATATTCTTGTACATAGGGACAGTATTATAGTAGTTATATTCTTGTACATAGGGGCAGTATTATAGTAGTTATATTCTTGTACATAGGGGCAGTATTATAGTAGTTATATTCTTGTACATAGGAGCAGTATTATAGTAGTTATATTCTTATACATAAGGGGCAATATTATAGTAGTTATATTCTTGTACATAGGAGGCAGTATTATAGTAGTTATATTCTTGTACATAGGAGGCAGTATTATAGTAGTTATATTCTTGTACATAGGGACAGTATTATAGTAAGTTATTTTCTTGTACATAGGAGCAGTATTATAGTAGTTATATTCTTGTACATAGGGGCAGTATTATAGTAGTTATATTCTTGTACATAGGGACAGTATTATAGTAGTTATATTCTTGTACATAGAGGCAGTATTATAGTAGTTATATTCTTGTACATAGGGGCAGTATTATAGTAGTTATATTCTTGTATGTAGGGGCAGTATTATAGTAGTTATATTCTTGTATATAGGGGCAGTATTATAGTAGTTATATTCTTGGACATAGGGGCAGTATTATAGTAGTTATATTTTTGTACATAGGAGCAGTATTATAGTAGTTATATTCTTGTACATAGGGGCAGTTTTATAGTAGATATATTCTTGTATATAGGGGCAGTATTATAGTAGATATATTCTTGTACATAGGAGCAGTATTATAGTAGTTATATTCTTGTACATAGGGGCAGTATTATAGTAATTATATTCTTGTACATAGGGGCAGTATTATAGTAGTTATATTCTTGTACATAGGGGCAGTATTATAGTAGTTATATTCTTATACATAGGAGCAGTATTATAGCAGTTATATTCTTGTACATAGGAGCAGTATTATAGTAGTTATGTTCTTGTACATAGGAGCAGTATTATAGTAGTTATGTTCTTGTACATAGGAGCAGTATTATAGTAGTTATATTCTTGTACATAGGGGCAGTATTATAGTAGTTATATTCTTGTACATAGGAGCAGTATTATAGTAGTTATATTCTTGTACATAGGGGCAGTATTATAGTAGTTATATTCTTGTACATAGGGGCAGTATTATAGTAGTTATATTCTTGTACATAGGGGCAGTATTATAGTAGTTATATTCTTGTACATAGGGGCAGTATTATAGTAGTTATATTCTTGTACATAGGGGCAGTATTATAGTAGTTATAGTCTTGTACATAGGGGCAGTATTATAGTAGTTATATTCTCGTACATAGGGACAGTATTATAGTAGTTATATTCTTGTATATAGGAGCAGTATTATAGTAGTTATATTCTTGTGTATAGGGGCAGTATTATAGTAGTTATGTTCTTGTACATAGGGGCAGTATTATAGTAGTTATATTCTTGTATATAGGGGCAGTATTATAGTAGTTATATTCTTGTATATAGGGGCAGTATTATAGTAGTTATATTCTTGGACATAGGGGCAGTATTATAGTAGTTATATTCTTGTACATAGGAGCAGTATTATAGTAGTTATATTCTTGTACATAGGGGCAGTATTATAGTAGATATATTCTTGTATATAGGGGCAGTATTATAGTAGATATATTCTTGTACATAGGAGCAGTATTATAGTAGTTATATTCTTGTACATAGGGGCAGTATTATAGTAGTTATATTCTTGTACATAGGGGCAGTATTATAGTAGTTATATTCTTGTACATAGGGGCAGTATTATAGTAGTTATATTCTTATACATAGGAGCAGTATTATAGTAGTTATATTCTTGTACATAGGAGCAGTATTATAGTAGTTATGTTCTTGTACATAGGAGCAGTATTATAGTAGTTATGTTCTTGTACATATTGGGCAGTATTATAGTAGTTATATTCTTGTACATAGGGGCAGTATTATAGTAGTTATATTCTTGTACATAGGGGCAGTATTATAGTAGTTATATTCTTGTACATAGGGGCAGTATTATAGTAGTTATATTCTTGTACATAGGGGCAGTATTATAGTAGTTATATTCTTGTACATAGGGGCAGTATTATAGTAGTTATATTCTCGTACATAGGGACAGTATTATAGTAGTTATATTCTTGTATATAGGAGCAGTATTATAGTAGTTATATTCTTGTACATAGGAGCAGTATTATAGTAGTTATGTTCTTGTACATAGGGGGCAGTATTATAGTAGTTATATTCTTGTACATAGAGCAAGTATTATATTAGTTATATTCTTATACATAGGAGCAGTATTATAGTAGTTATATTCTTGTGTATAGGGGCAGTATTATAGTAGTTATATTCTTATACATAGGGGCAGTATTATAGTAGTTATATTCTTGTACATAGGGGCAGTATTATAGTTGTTATATTCTTGTACATAGGGGGCAGTATTATAGTAGTTATATTCTTGCACATAGCACCATTTTATAGTAGTTATATATTATCTGTATTGAGTTTTAACTTAATATGAACGTTTAGCCAATCAATCACAATCCACTTCTATCATAGCTATTGCACCTATTGGGCGGACACCTCGTTGCGGAGTTGTTTACTTGATGTTCAGTGATCCGTAATCTCCCTTCTCCTCTGTCACTTCCTGCTGATCCTTTTGTCCACTCCTTTCTCCATTTTATATATTTCAGTCAGTGTTACACTGATGTAATTTTCTGGCATCTGAGATCCGGATTAGGAAATCTGTCAGGAAAGGATTTTGGGATCTGGTGAGATTCATACTTGTCACCTTCAGAGAAATGTCACCACAGTTTGGTGAAATGGTTTATCTCCGTCCCTGACCTTCCCTGCACCGTGCACAGTCGGGGATTGTTTCCAGTGGGGCCAGTGGCTGTGAAAAATCTATAATTAGATCTCAGCAATATACTCTGTGTTTGGAAAAGGGTGTAAAGCGGATTATGAAAATGTTG
Source organism: Oophaga sylvatica (assembly GCA_033576555.1). NCBI lineage: Eukaryota > Metazoa > Chordata > Amphibia > Anura > Dendrobatidae > Oophaga > Oophaga sylvatica. The sequence goes on along the minus strand of JARQOD010000010.1, from coordinate 34,492,622 downwards.
TTGCAAGCTTTCAAGTGGTGCATTTAACCCTGCCGGCACTGCGGGGATCGGCTCCTGCCTCAAAGACCATTCTGTTTGGTTTTCATATCCCAAATTATCCACTTGGGGACCCAGTGATGGACAAGAAGAGGAGATTTGGGGGTGAGAAGTGACAGGGACACAAAGCTGGAGATAAATGTCCCTACACCTGTATCATCTCCTCCCATTACTGCACTGTAGACCACATTGTCTTGTACGTTCCCCATCCACTGGGGACAATATCTGTGCAGGCTAGTCACACGGCACCATAAATCATGATGACGTCTTCTATTTTTTTGCTTTGTTTTTATTTTTTGCTGTATTTGTGTAGTACAACCCAAAGGAAGTTGGGTTTTGTTCACACTGACTCTGGAGGATCTGTCTCTTTGGAGTCTCTATCTGTACGATGGCTGTTATGTTTTGGTAGCTGAGGAGAAAAAGCAAATATGGCAATACACCAGAGAGGCTGGAACCTATTGAATTGCAGTAACCTGAACTAACCACACAACTAGAGGTAGCCGTGGAGCGTTCCTACGTTGATCCTAGACGCCTCGTCACAGCCTGAGAGATAACTACACCTAAAGGCAGAAAGATGAAAGCTATCTGCCCTGGAGCAGATCCCCAAAGAAAGTAGGAAGCCCCCAAAAATGTAATGGTGGTTAGACAAGAAGAAGCACGGACACAGACAGAAAATAGAATGAGCAAACGCTGGGGCCCAATCTGTCTAGACAGAAAAGTACAGGAAAGGATTCTCACTGCAATCCAAAAAAACCCCTAAAAAATACCAACTCTTCTGATTGCAAAAACACCTGAGATCACACGATCTCTACCACCTAAAATCAGATCTCTGGTGTAACAAAACTAAGCTGCAGCCGCTGAAAAAACAGGAAAAAGCAAATGAACAAATAACAGTGGCTACAGATAAACTGAGAGGAGCACAAGCCCCCCGGAGGGGACCTGGCTGACCTCCACAGAAGTGCAGGGAACTATGCAAAAAGCAAGCACAAAAATAAAAGCAGAAATTATCTTATCTGATAGCAGAAGATGCAGGCAAGACTCAGCAAACTTCCAAATGAACCAGGAACCACAATTGAGACAAGAACAATTGATCACCGGCAACCATCATGGGAGGGAGCCTCCCTTATATCAGACCAGTCCGTGATCCCAGATTGCCATTCCTCGCTGAAAGGTTCAGTACAGTCTGTAACCACCAGAGGGAGCCTCTGCTCAGAAACCATCTCTAGCACATTCATATCAGATGGCTCTACGACAATGGGGTGATGATATTTGCATAACGCATCTCTTCTCTTTTACTTTGACGCAAATGGCAAGATCATCTGTACAACGTAAGCCTTGATCCATTATTAGTAAGTCAGTGGGGTCTATCAGGCGACGTTGGATTCCTTGTGCGAAGGATCAGAAATAGAATAATTTCTGCTGTTGAATCTCATCTTTGTATTATTATGGTGCCAACGATTTAGAGGTTCAGTCAAGAATATATAAAATTGCGTTTTTTTTCATTCCTATATCAGACTTTTTTTTTACATCATGTCCATTTTTTTTACATCATTGTCCTTTTTTTCATCTATTTCACTATTTTTTCGTGTGTCACCTTTGTATAGTAATGTGACATCAAGTCCACGACTAAGTAATGAAGAGGCATCTATAAGACACCTATTCGTTACTAATCCTATAGTTGTATTATAAATAAAAACAAAGCCAGAATAAAATATTTTATTTGAAATAAAGCAAAACACACTTTTCCTTTTTTTATTTAAAAATAGCAAACGCAGTTATACTCACCTGACGCCCATTCTTTTGAAGCCCTTGTCCCCTGTAATAAAAAAGACCAGAAAATAATAAACAGCAAAAATACTCACCTAATGCCCGGTCCACTGAAGCCATGGTCTCCTGTAAAAAAACAAAAATTGAAAACAACCATATCCCTCACCAGTCCGATGCTCTGTTCCACGCCTTAATCCATACCTGTGATAAATGGTTTTCAACTTAGACGGTGCCAAGATGCGACCGTCCAGGCTGAAAACCACTGGAGAATGGGCTGCTGCAAGCGCAGCATTAGTGGCCAGCGGTGACATCATCGAGGTTACCGCAGGTCACTGAGGCTGCATTCCCAGCCGGGCACCTCGGTGAGATTAACATGATCTCCCGCCACTCATCCCGGCTAAGAGGAAAAGTAAGGGTGGACATTGATTTACATACCCATAATTCGGCTATAAATGGACCAGTGTTTGTCCTGTACCCTCTTTTTTGGCATAGAGGAGAATCATTACTCTCTTTACATTATTTCTTGGGTTTCTACTAACCAGTCAGTAGAAATGTGACTGACTTGATCTGCTCTTTACCCATGTAAAGAGTTGCACAGTTGGTATAACCTTGTGATCTGGGGTGCCCTTGAGGGTCTCAGGGATGAGTCCGCACATGAATCAGTGTAGCCCCCCCTCTGTAGACGACATTGCTCCAGATAAGCCGCATTACCGTTGCTGGGGACAGATAGCGCTGCTCTCCTAATGTGTAAACACATATCATAAATATTAATTGAAATCATTTATCAGCCAGAAGCGTAACCTTTCTGCTGTCGGATTAGACAAGCGGATGACAAGAGATCTCCCCCGAAAACCTTGAAAGCTGGAAGAATAGGAACGTTCTTCTTGTTCTGCAGTGTATAAATAGGAGCAGAAACGATCCAGCCATATGCACTGCAGACGTTCTTCAGTAATACTACAACTCCCAGCATGCCCTGACAAATACTAATTTACAGGAGTTGTAGATTTGCAACAGAATAATCATTGGGCAGTGCAAAGGGGGAAAATCAGCAACATGATGCACTGCACAAATCGTATGCAGAAAAAATCTGTATTTGGGGGTAAGACAAAGGGATGGATTAAGATTTACTCCATGTTAAAGGGTTTTATGGCACAGCTCTCTTTCACATCGAAGGTGAGAGATGTTGATGATGTTATGACCCTAGAAATCTGCTGAGATGCATGTATGATCGGCAGCTATTTGTACACATCCTATTCTAATGGACAGGACATGCAAGAGAAGTCAAAGCTGCATCTCTCATCTCCGATGCAGAATTGAGCAGTGGCGTAAAAACCTCTTTAAAAAAGTTTATTTTCTAAAGCTACGCACCGTTCTACAGCCTCCCATCTTCCTGCTTTCTGGGGGTGGTGTTCTCCTGAAGATTGACAGCTCAGACCACTAGCATGGATGTGTCGCTGGTCCGAGCTGTGCTCACTCCCAGGGTGATAGCAGACTCAGCTTTCCTTCATCAACAACAGACAATTGCAGTGATAATAAAGCTGTCCGGCCAGCTTCAGGGCAGTGCTTACAAGCTCTATAGCAAAGACCTTGCAAGTGCTGCCGTTCTTGCTTAGGAAACCGGCCATCTCAGACTGCAGAAGTGGCCAATAAACCTTCTTAAGAATTTTTAATAAGAGGGAAAATACAAAAGTTGCTTATTTTTACATGCACCGTGCAGATTACCCCCTTAAGAAGGAGCTTGTAGTATTTGACATAATTGGGTAAGCCATTATACCACAGATGTGGATTTACTAATCAATTGTGCTACAAATAGGTTTTCTGCACTTATGGATGGATGCACTTCATGAATAATACATGGTTTACCGGTTATATTTATCGCACACGTGTAGCACTTTGTATGCATGTGTTTACATACGATGCACGGAATTGTCTAAATTAGTCATGGTAATTCTTATTTGTATGTATATAATATATATGTGTGTGTGTATATAGATAGTAGAGGAGGAAGACATCACATTGAACGAGCTGCACTACAATAAATGAGCAGCCTTTTGTTTTCCAAAATTGTTCTTTATTGTCCCAAAGCGTTTTGGTCTTTCTCAAAGTAAAAAAGCAAATATATATATATACTGTATATATATATATATATATATATATATATATATATATATATACAGTATATATATTGCGAGAAAGAGAAAGTCACTGGCAAAGTGATGGAGGTGAGATACGTTTCACTGAGGTTATTGGCTTCAGTGATTTCAGTGTTAATACGGTTCCTGGAGAAATGATTGCACCCCCAAAAAAAACAATTTGCCACCAAACTGTTAGTGCACCAGAATGAAGAGTAGAGGCGTCCGGCTACCAAACATTATGCCACCCCACACTAAAATCCGGTGTGACGTTCCCTCGTGAAGGCCTCTTCATGGCGTTGCCCATATTGGCCTCTGAGAGCAGTGGGGCAAGGTTAATGAAGAGTTCTTCATAAATGTATTAAGCTGTGAGATCTCTCACGGTAAGAGTTGAATATAATACATTTTTTTTATTTTACTACTTCCCAGTGCCTGCAAAACAGGGGCCAGAAATCTGCCATTTTGCTGGATGCACATGAAGCAAATCACTAAAAATGAAAACCCTGTCTCGATAGATAAGTGCGAGATAGATAGACCCAGTAATACAACGTACGTGACTTTCCATCGAGGCTCTGAGCTTAGTCATCCCATTTATTCCCAGCATAATTTTACATTCAGATTCTTTTCTTCCTCGTCTCCTTCTTCTGACCTTACAGGCAGAGCAAACACTACTATTCTTGAGACTTGTTGCCTGCAAGGGTCAAAGGCTCGGAAGTGCAGGAGAAATTTTTTTTTAATGAGATTTTTTTTTCACCCCATTTGGATTTTAAAAGGGAGTGTTGAATTTATAAAACTAATTTCCATGTATCTTCTTACTGAATTATAAATTAATAGAAGGAAACTCATCTGTTGACCAAAGAGAGGTGTCTACAAAGAGCGTCTCTCTCTCTGGAGGACCTTCGTTACGCAGGCAGCACATTGATAGGAATGTAATTCTTCAATTCCTCCTGGGGTGGCGCTGCTAAAAAAATTGAACGCTGAGGTTCTCAGCAGTGGGAAACTTTATAAAAAAGGAATTATCCAAAGTGGGAACTCCAGTGATTGCAGAGAGCATGTTCTTCCATTAGTAGAAGGAGAAAACTCTATTATTAGTAGAAATATTGAAGAAATGGTTTCAAGATCCTCCGGAATCCAATAGATCTCAAGAATTCATAAAAAAAACACTTAAAAATTAAGTATCAACTGAAATAAAAAAGAAAGTTTTGACACCTACGCTATATATTCGAGGACATTCGAGCCGTAGCCATAAAAGGCATAGAGGGGCATTGGGCGAGGGCTATGTTATCATCAGGAGGATGAAGTTTGGGTTACCGTTAAAAGTTGAGGATAACACCCAATAAACCTGCAGATTTCCGCAAGACAAGTCAATAATCTTATGTGTCCGAGGGCCTACAGACTCTCCTACTTCAACAGATGATGTATGGGAAAAGGGAATGGGCATGTGGAATTTCAACATGCCCCATCCTTTTATTCTCAGGGGATATATGTTAGGTGTATTGCAGTGGCTTAATGCCTTAATACAGGGACTGAATAGATTTGCCAGACCGAAGTAAGAACCGGAGTTGAAAATTGGAACTTGATTTGCCCTGTGGTGACGCTATAGGGATGTTGAGCCCTTGCAGGCGAATTGTCTAAAGACCCCCATACACAATAGATAACGGTCAGTTAAACCACTAATCTCTCCAGACCGCCCCATAAACAGGAGCTCACTGTGTTCCCTATGAGAAAGTCGCTAAGAGACTCCTTTAATGGCGGCCTATCTCCGGGAGATCAAAAGGATCGACTGCTGAAATACAGCAGGATGTGTTGTGAATGTGTTAGAAATTAATTCTGAGCAGAAGCTCCCTCTGGTGGTTACAAACAGTACTGAACCATTCAATGAGGATTGGCAATCAGGAATCACGGACTGGCTGGATATAAGGGAGGTTCCCTCCCATCATGGTTGCCGGTGATCAATTGTTCTTGTCTCAACGTTGTTTCCTGGTTCACTTGGAAGCTTGCTGAGTCTTGCCTCGTCTCCTGCTCTCAGATAAGATATTTTCTGTTTTTTTGTTTTTGTGCTTACCATTTGCATATTTCTCTGCATTTCTGTGAAGTTGCCAGGTTCCTCTCAGTTCCTCTGGAGCCACTGTTATTTGTTCATTTGCCTTTTCCAGTGTTTTCAGTGGCTGCGGCTTGGTTTTGTTACACCAGAGAACTAATTTAGGTGGTAGAGGTCGTGTGATCTCAGGTGTTTTTGCAATTAGTAGCGTTGGCATTTTTTAGGGTATTTTTTGGATTGCAGTAAGTGACCTTCCTATCCTTTTCTGTCTAGGCAGATTGGGCCCCAGCGTTTGCTCATACTATTTTCTGTCTGTGTCTGTATTTCCTCTTGTCTAACCGCCATTACATGTTTGGGGGCTTCCTATGTTCTTTGGGGATCTGCTCCGGGTGTCATGGGTGCATCGCCACGAAGATCGTCGCGATTGCACATTCTGACTTCTCACAGCTGAGCTGCTGTTTCTTTGTTTTTTGGTAATGTGAGAGTTAATTTTTCCTAGCTCTTTGCTAAGGCTAGGTGCAGCCTCGCCCGGCTGCTTTTGATTGTGTTCTAATTAGTTTCCTTTATATTTCTGCCAGTCTGGGTGTTAGACGCCGGTGAAAGCATTCATGTAGTTCAGCAGACTGGATCGGTTCTGAGAATATTTAAGCTAAGAGTTCATTAGTTGTTTTTACTCTTATAGCTTATAGATTATCTCTGAGACCTTAGGTGTTCCTACTGTGTGTGAGTGTTGTATGTAAGACTTTATTTACTTTATTCCTTCTCTTTCTTGTATGTCTTTCTGTTCATTATCCGTTACCTGTTCATTCCCTTTGGTGGTATTCAGGGTCCTTCTTAGGACTAGAATACAGTTGGCAGGGATTGATAGGAGACAGGGTTTACGCTGGTGGCCTGGACCTCTGTACCTTTAACAGTACCTCCAGGTTGAGGGATTAGTTGGGACCCCAGTTCAGGGTCAGCTTAGACCCCGATCACCCTCTAGCCGGAGACAGCGTATAGCGGATTCCGTTTTGACCCACTGGACATTCTATCAGGTAAATCCATGTTATAATATATCTATGCGCATGTTATATAGTATGTTGCCCTTTTGATATAGATTACTGACATCTCATATATATATCTGCTATACAGCGTGACACCGGGGCAGATAGCTTTCCTCTTTCTATCTTTAGGTGTAGTTAACCTCTCAGGCTGTGACGAGGCGTCTAGGACCAACATAGGAACACTGTCATGGGTGCATCGCCACGAAGATCATCGCGATTGCACATTCTGACTTCTCACAGCTGAGCTGCTGTTTCTTTGTGTTTGGTAATGAGAGAGTTAATTTTACCTAGCTGTTTGCTAAGACTAGGTCCAGCCTCGCCCGGCTGCTTTTGATTATGTTCTAATTAGTTTCCTTTATATTCCTGCCAGTCTGGGTGTTAGACGCCGGTGAAAGCATTCATGTAGTCTAGCAGACTGGAGCGGTTCTGAGAATACTTAAGCTAAGAGCTCCTTAGTTGTTTTTACTCTTATAGCTTACAGTTTATCTCTGAGACCTTAGGTGTTCCTACTGTGTGTGAGTGTTGTATGTAAGACTTTATTTACTTTATTTCTTGTCTTTCTTGTATTTCTTTCTGTTCATTAACCGTTACCTGTTCATTCCCTTTGGTGGTATTCAGGGTCCTTCTTAGGACTAGAATACAGTTGGCAGGGATTGATAGGAGACAGGGTTTACGCTGGTGGCCTGGACCTCTGTACCTTTAACAGTACCTCCAGGTTGAGGGATTAGTTAGGACCCCAGTTTAGGGTCAGCTTAGACCCCGGTCACCCTCTAGCCGGAGACAGCGTATAACGGATTCCGTTTTGACCCACTGGACATTCTGTCAGGTAAAATTCTTTGTTATCATATATCTATGCGCATGTTATATAGTATGTTGCCCTTTTGATATAGATTACTGACATCACATATATATATCTGCTATACAGCGTGACATTTTCACCGGCCCAACTAAAGATTCTCCCCAGCTGTCATGGATCCAGTAGCCCAGCTGGCTCGGCAGTTGCAGGGGTTGTCCATGGAATTTGCAGACATTAAGTCCAAGGTTTTGTTCCCCCCGGAGCATACCAGATCTGAACCTAAGGTTGCTCTCCCGGACAGGTTCACTGGTGGGCGGGACAAATTTTTTACTTTCCGGGAGGCATGTAAATTGTACTTTCGGCTGCGGCCTCGGTCATCTGGGAGTGAAGAGCAGAGGGTGGGAATTGTTATCTCGCTCTTACAAGGGGACCCTCAATCTTGGGCGTTCTCTATTCCTCCAGGCTCCCCAGATCTCCAGTCAGTGGATCGATTTTTTACTGCCCTGGGTCTGGTATATGATGATCCGGATCGAGTCTCCCTTGCTGAAACAAGGTTACGTAAAATACGGCAAGGAAATCGTCCAGCGGAGGAATATTCTTCTGAGTTCCGTAGATGGGCAACAGATACTCAGTGGAATGACCCAGCTCTTAGGAGCCAGTTTTGTCAAGGGTTGTCTGACAAATTAAAAGATGTGTTGGCTCAGTATGATTCTCCTCCATCACTGGAGGCTGCTATGGCCCTCGCTATTCGCATTGATAGACGACTTCGGGGAAGACGCGAGGTAACTCCGCCCCCCGTGATGACTCCACCTACTACTAAAGTCCCTTATACTGAGGTTCCCCTGGTCTGTTCTGAGGAACCCATGCAGTTGGGAGGGACATCATTTTGTAGGAGGGAATCGGCGGTGCGCCGCAAGACTAGAAGGTGTTTCTTTTGCGGGAGAGAGGGACATTTTGTTGGGGGGTGTCCATCCCGGACCTCTTTGAGCCAAGGAGTTAACCTGGGAGTGTGTATTTCGTCCCCAAATCCCTCTCAGTTTCTCGTGCCTGCGGAGGTGGTGATTGGTACTAGAACTGAGAGGATTTCTGTTTTTCTTGATAGTGGGTCCGGGGCTAATCTGGTGGACGCTCGGTTTGCCCAGGTGCATGGTATGCAACTGAGTGTATTGGCCAAACCGGTCCCTATACTCTCTATTGATTCTAGACCTCTTGGTCAAGGTAGCTTGGTACAAGCTGTTCATAACATAGATCTTTGAGTAGGGGCAATACATAAAGAGCAATTGTCTTGTTATGTGTTGGAGGGTCTACCTACTCCTATTGTGTTGGGACTTCCTTGGTTGGCTAAACATAACCCAGTGATTGATTGGCAATCCAGAAAGATAAGCCAGTGGGGTGAATTTTGCAAGAATAACTGCATGAGCACGGTCATCGGTGCGGTTGTGCCTAGGACTTTGCCTCCTTTTCTGGAGGACTTTGGGGAGATGTTCTCAGAGGAGGGGTGTAAAGAGTTACCTCCTCATCGCGCATATGACTGCTCAATAAAGTTGCTTCCTGATGCCTTATCTCGTACTTTCCCAGGGACCGGGAGGATGGATGATCCGGTTTCTATTCCTCAGGAGGGAGTTGTAGTGTCAGCTGTATGCTCTGAGCTTGAGGGGGAGGTATTGGGGGCTCAGGGGGACGCCCCTGTGGGACTTCCAGGGAGACTTATAGTTCCAGATCGGTTAAGACTGAAGGTTACGGAGAACCGTTACAAACGGATGGCTGATAGGGGGAGAGTTTCTGGTCAAGATCTGAAGGTGAACGATCTGGTGTGGTTGTCTACCAGGAATATAAAACTTAAAGTTCCCTCCTGGAGGTTGGGTCCCAGATTCATCGGGCCGTACAGGATCAGTTCCATAATTAATCCTGTGGCATTTCGTCTGGACCTCCCTCCTACGTTTAAAAATCATAATGTGTTTCACAAGTCATTACTTAAAAAGTATGTGGCACCAGTCATACCGTCACCTCTACCTCCTCCTTCAGTGGTAGTCAATGATGACGTGGAATTTCATGGGTCGAAAATCATTGACTCACGTCTCAGTCGCCGATCCCCTCAGTACTTAGTTCATTGGAGGGGGTATGGTCCTGAGGAGAGGACGTGGGTCCCTGCGTCTGATGCTAACGCAGATTGATTGGTTCAGACCTTTCACACAACTTACCCGGACGGACCTGGTCATGAGGGTCCGGAGGCCCTCGTAGAAGGGGGGGTACTGTCATGGGTGCATCGCCACGAAGATCGTCGCGATTGCACATTCTGACTTCTCACAGCTGAGCTGCTGTTTCTTTGTGTTTGGTAATGAGAGAGTTAATTTTACCTAGCTCTTTGCTAAGACTAGGTCCAGCCTCGCCCGGCTGCTTTTGATTATGTTCTAATTAGTTTCCTTTATATTCCTGCCAGTCTGGGTGTTAGATGCCGGTGAAAGCATTCATGTAGTCTAGCAGACTGGAGCGGTTCTGAGAATACTTAAGCTAAGAGCTCCTTAGTTGTTTTTACTCTTATAGCTTATAGTTTATCTCTGAGACCTTAGGTGTTCCTACTGTGTGTGAGTGTTGTATGTAAGACTTTATTTACTTTATTTCTTGTCTTTCTTGTATTTCTTTCTGTTCATTAACCGTTACCTGTTCATTCCCTTTGGTGGTATTCAGGGTCCTTCTTAGGACTAGAATACAGTTGGCAGGGATTGATAGGAGACAGGGTTTACGCTGGTGGCCTGGACCTCTGTACCTTTAACAGTACCTCCAGGTTGAGGGATTAGTTAGGACCCCAGTTTAGGGTCAGCTTAGACCCCGGTCACCCTCTAGCCGGAGACAGCGTATAACGGATTCCGTTTTGACCCACTGGACATTCTGTCAGGTAAAATCTTTGTTATCATATATCTATGCGCATGTTATATAGTATGTTGCCCTTTTGATATAGATTACTAACATCACATATATATATCTGCTATACAGCGTGACAAACACTCCACGGCTGCCTTTAGTTGTGGTGGTTAGTCAGGGTACTGCAATCCAGTAGATTCCAACCTCTCTGGTGTATTGCCGTTTTTGCCTGCTCTCCTCAGCTACCAAATCATAACAAGGATGGAGGCTTCTCTTCCCCTGATGGGAAAAGTCGAAAGGTCCCCATACCGTCCCTATAAAGTCACTTAAAAGTGTTGTTTAGTGTGTGAAAAAAGTTTGACAGAAAGGTCAGTGAATTTTCTTAAAGTCTCCTGCCACTCCTGTTCTTATGCTTACCGGCCACTAGTTTCTACTTCCTAGTCCGGCAGGAAATTCTAAGAAATGCCCGTCCAGCTGATTAACCCAGATTGGTTGGGTGGCATTAAACAGCATTTTAAGAGCAGTCCATAAAGTAGATACCAAGATGTGTATTAGTCTTCCTGAGCCATTTACAGTAGTACACCCTTGGGCACTTAAGGAGCTAAGAACAGTTAAGTCAGTAGAGGACGGTTTGAAGGTGTTTTGATGGTCTGACAGAAGAGTTTCTAACTCTTATGGTTTTATTTAGCTCCTTTCAGCTGATTTATGACCACAAACCTTGCAGTAGAATGTGCAGGAAAACAAAAACCTGTAAAAGCCAAATTGTGTGAAATTTTCAATGGAACACAAGTGCAAAATTTTTTTTTACCCATAAGTACAAGTATTTAAGTAAAAATAATAATGTCCCAAAGTGGTCAACCCCTTAGTAGTGTGCAGAGAAACATTATAACTCCTGAGGCCATCAGGACATGCTGGGAGTTGTAGTTGCCATACAGTATTTATTGCATATTTAAAGGGATGGGAAATTACAATATCACAAAAAAACTTTTTAGGAAAGAGACGAGAGCAGACATCAGTTGAAGGGCGGCCGTATTTACGCTAATTGCCCGTGAAATGTCACCGAGTGCGGAATACTTTACCCAAACGGAAAAAAAAGATGCATTATTTATCCAATTATCCAATTATCCGAGCTTTTGTCTCTTTATTAATGGATTTCTTGGATTAAATAGAATTAAACAGCATGACGGCTTTACACGCCTTTATTACGGACACCCACCCATTTTCCAATAACCTCGCATCAAGTGCTTTGTTTTTCACCAGAGACTATTGCTCCACGTGGAGATATATATAATATATATAATATATATATATTTTTTTTTAGATCTCACCAACCGGATTGCAGTGAAAATATTTCTTATATTTGAGTTTTCTTGAATTTTATTTGCAGACCCCATAAACTTTTTTTTTTCTGTTGTGTATTGACTAATTATATGATATCCCATGGTTTACTGATTGGAAACTTTGGGGCGAAGAATCTCTTTGATGCCCAGCCAGGGCGTATGGCCTCGTTGCTCCCTCCGAGATGAATACTACCTTTTAAAGTTCTAAAATATTTATGAAGCCAACAGATAAAAGCGGCAGGAAGAGAATATAACTCCCGATTTTATAAGTGATGACAATTTTCTCCCCATTAAACATTAAATAAAAATCCCATCCTGGAAATCTGAGAGCTCACATAAGTGGCATCAAAGAAGAGGTGGCAATTCTTCACATCGACGTGCGCAGTTTTTCACTGATTGATCAGCATCTTTTTTTTATAATTTGGCTTTGAGTAATTACAACGCAATTTATCTCTTATTAAAAATCCTTCCCTTTCTCCAAAACGGAGGTGACCGGGCTCCTAGGAAAGGAGCACACACTTAGAAGTTTTTTGCTATAGTTTGTAAGCGCTGCTCTGCAGCTGGTCTGTTTATTGGATCCACCCAGCTTCAATTTCACAACATTATTCCAAGATGACCCCTTGAGAAAGCCAAAGGCGAAACGTATGACGGTGTCCTAGGGTCCTGATGTTTGTGTTAATCTCTTTTCATTATGGCATGTTTGTATATATACTGTATATATATATACACAGCACAGACCAAAAGTTTGGACACACCTTCTCATTCAAAGATTTTTCTGTATTTTCATGATTATGAAAATCACTTTTTTATGTATAAATTTTATTAATTTTTCATGTATCAAATAACTTATATTTTTAGCTATTTCCTCTTCACCCCTCTGTGGGTTTAACATATATTCATTTCAAGATGTTGACTTTCTTGATATATTTATTATCCATATTGTTTTGCTGCTCGCCCCATTAAGGCTTCGGCTTCGTTTTCCGTGTCGCACTGATAACATTGCATCTCGTGCAGTTTGGGACCGTTGTGTATCGTCTCATCATGGTCGCAGTAATTCGCTGTACATTGCTGTGTACTCGTATTGCAGCATTGCAATCTTATTGATGCGGAGCCGAGTTTGCTGCGTACCCCCAGAGTAAGTTCCTCACTGGGACCCTCAGATCTTCGGCAATGTCTGTGCCCATATTTATCCCTCGGTCTTTATCAGACTTTTGTCTCCGTCAGTCCTCCAGTCTTCTAGATTCCCAGCGACAAGGAATTTTTTTTATAAATTTAGCGCACTGAAGTTTTATGTCCTTTACTTATAAATATTTGGCTGAGTCACATCCAGAGCGGCGCTCCCATCAGACTGATATAAACACCGACAACATATGCATCAGCCGCAGGAATGAACAACTTGGCAGTCATCATCATCGTCCTTCTCAGGGGGAATGTGAACAGATCATTTTACCCGGTGACTTAAAACACAAACAGCCGGGAAAAAAGTCTGTTATTCAGGATAGTAATGTAGCTACAGAGGACAGTGCTTCACCTCATGTACCCCAGGAGGGAAGTAATTCTATATAAAGAGCTGAGTCACTGAGCACATACATTACATTACTGATCCTGTATTATACCCCAGAGCTGCACTCACTATTCTGCTGGTGCAGTCACTGTGTACATACATTACTGACCCTGAGTTACATCCTGTATTATACTCCAGAGCTGCACTCATTATTCTGCTGGTGCAGTCACTGTGTACATACATTACATTACTGATCCTGAGTTACATCCTGTATTATACTCCAGAGCTGCACTCACTATTCTACTGGTGCAGTCACTGTGTACATACATTACATTACTGATCCTGAGTTACATCCTGTATTATACTCCAGAGCTGCACTCACTATTCTGCTGGTGCAGTCACTGTGTACATACATTACATTACTGATCCTGAGTTACATCCTGTATTATACTCCAGAGCTGCACTCACTATTCTGCTGGTGCAGTCACTGTGTACATACATTACTGATCCCGAGTTACATCCTGTATTATACCCCAGAGCTGCACTCACTATTCTGCTGGTGCAGTCACTGTGTACATACATTACTGACCCTGAGTTACATCCTGTATTATACTCCAGAGCTGCACTCATTATTCTGCTGGTGCAGTCACTGTGTACATACATTACATTACTGATCCTGAGTTACCTCCTGTATTATACTCCAGAGCTGCACTCACTATTCTGCTGGTGCAGTCACTGTGTACATACATTACATTACTGATCCTGAGTTACATCCTGTATTATACTCCAGAGCTGAACTCACTATTCTGCTGGTGCAGTCACTGTGTATATACATTACATTACTGATCCTGAGTTACATCCTGTATTACACTCCAGAGCTGCACTCACTATTCTGCTGGTGCAGTCACTGTGTACATACATTACATTACTGATCCTGAGTTACATCCTGTATTATACTCCAGAGCTGCACTCACTATTCTGCTGGTGCAGTCACTGTGTACATACATTACATTACTGATCCTGAGTTACATCCTGTATTATACTCCAGAGCTGAACTCACTATTCTGCTGGTGCAGTCACTGTGTATATACATTACATAACTGATCCTGAGTTACATCCTGTATTATATTCCAGAGCTGCACTCACTATTCTGCTGGTGCAGTCACTGTGTACATACATTACATTACTGATCCTGAGTTACATCCTGTATTATACTCCAGAGCTGCACTCACTGTTCTGCTGGTGGAGTCACTGTGTACATACATTACTGATCCTGAGTTACATCCTGTATTATACTCCAGAGCTGCACTCACTATTCTGCTGGTGCAGTCACTGTGTACATACATTACTGATCCTGAGTTACATCCTGTATTATACTCCAGAGCTGCACTCACTATTCTGCTGGTGCAGTCACTGTATACATACATTACATTACTAATCCTAAGTTACATCCTGTATTATACTCCAGAGCTGCACTCACTATTCTGCTGGTGCAGTCACTGTATACATACATTACATTACTAATCCTGAGTTACATCCTGTATTATACTCCAGAGCTGCACTCACTATTCTGCTGGTGCAGTCACTGTCACTATTTCTATATGATCTATAGGCTGTGTAGTGCACCGGTAGCACCGTATGCAGTGACCCACAAAGTTCCAACACAAAGTCTCTTTAATGTGTTACTTCACAACATTAACTGTCCATTTCACACGGGTGCATAGCCTTAATGTCCAGTTCACATAAACACGACACTACATAGTACCCGGTATCCTGTAGCTGGGCACATATGCTCTGGATTGCAGGCACTAAACACGCTGGTACACCTCTGACCAGTTGCTGCTGGTGACTGCACCGCCGTGTTAATGTCTCTTACTCAAAGCTTTACACAATCCATGATATCCTTTAGTTTGCAGCCATTAAACACGCTAGTCCTCCTTCGGGCACAGGATAGTCTACCTTCGGTTCACCTCCGGGCACAAGACCATCCACATCTGAGACCAGTTTCCATGGATGACTGCAGGGCTGTGTATGTTGCGGGAACCAGGCTATTCAGCTGCCCTGGCTGCTGGCTCCACCGGCCTGTGTTGCCTCACACAGGTATAGCTCTGCAAAGCCGACTGTTCTGCACAATAGCACACACCAGACTGACCCTGACGCTGGACCTGACACACCTGGACCCTTTCCTGCAGACACACCTGGACCCTTTCCTGCAGGGCTTTTAACAAAGGAACCTGTGGCCTTCAGCCACATGGAAAACCTGGGCCTGCAATGAAACGGACTGAACGCTACCATCCTGCAGTCTGTTTCACAACACAACATCCGAGAGCAGGTTTTCCCTACATCTGCCTTGGACACTAGCATGTCCAAAACTAGCACTTATTTTATTTTTAGTCTGCATTGCAGTCACAGCTACGCCTGTGACCGCCATACACTCCTATGGCCGTCCTACGCCTCCGTGCACATCCTGGGGAGAACAAGCAGTAACCCCTACCTGTGATACCGGTCACTGCTTCACCATTGCAATCACAGCTACGCCCTCGATGGCAATGCCCTCCCATGGCCTTAATACGCCCCCGTGCGTCTCCTGGGGAGAACACACAGTGACCTCATACCTGTGACACGGGTCACTGCCTCACAGCTGATGTGGGAAAATGTCAGTCACCAAAAGATCTTGGAGTTGGACACTCCGGCTGTTTTTCGAGAAGAGGTTGTGGTGGTTGTCCACTCAAGAGGTTTTCTCACCGTGTTTGTGAATAGTTGGCGGGCTGCCCTTCCCTATGACAGTAACATGTCTTACTGTAGGGGCTATAGTTAAACTCATGATATTACCAAGCTGAAGATCTAAAATGTGTTGCGACTGCAGATGTTATATGATTGTGCACCATAAACTGACTCCTAGATTTTCTCTTTTTCAGGTTGTGGTAAGTGACAGGATACAGGGATCCAAGTTTCGTCTATATGGAAAAGGTGTGGATGAGGAACCCAGGGGAATATTCAGAATAAACGAGAACACAGGAGAAGTGCTGGTCACCAAGTCTCTGGACAGAGAGGTCATTCCTTCTTATCAGGTATGTGTAACTTTCTCTAGATCTTGCAGTACCATTGTATATGGTTTTTTGTCGCAACGGTCTTCATGACACTTCATAGACTCACGTTTTTGGTCAACTAGATGGCGTAGAAAAGAGAAGAACTGTCTTGGCTGCTTTTGTGGAGCAGTTTTAATCCCAGTTACAATATCTGTTTTTGGGATCTCAGTGGTGATGCCCAACTCAACGTCTTTGAAGATATGGGATATGGATGGGCATTAATTCATCTGTCACTTACCAGGTTTCTCCAGTCATGTCCTTACAAATTTCTTACATATATTTTCCCAACATCCATTGACTGGATTCAGACTTCTAATTAGATCCATACCTTCTAGGTTGTCCCTCTTTTTGGCAGGAGAATCTTCAGCAATCCAATCATTACGGAAGGAAACGTTTTCCAGACTTTTTCTTTTTTACCCTGTTTTTGACCTTATCTCTGCACTAATTTGCCTTGAGCTAAAGATCGAAGTTCTCCCATACAGGGTGGTTTTGGTCTGACAGATGGTAGAGAAGGAGAACATCGATTTGGCAACGTTTTTGGAATTCCATCCATTTTACAATAATATTCAGATTTTCTATTGCATTTAGTCGGAGAACCTAAAACCTTCCCCCCCGTCCATTTCTCAAAATGATGTCCTGAATGAACATTAGCACCTACCTTGCAGTTTCGGAAGTGTCTTTCCGAGTATTGACATGTTTTATAGTATAACACTGCTGAATAATATGGAAACTTTAGAAAATCATGAAATGTTCTTCGTCCACCCATTGTGCCGGCGTCTCTACGGTTGTATTGCTGTTTTATTTTCCGGCGGTTACAATTGAAGTGTGGGAGTACTATAGAATATGGAGAAGTTGTATTCTTTGCTTTTTTTTTATGCACAATACATTATAACACGTAATTATTTTTTTTTTCGTAATAACAATGAGAAAGGTATTAGCTATAATTACCACAATGTACCCTGGAACTTCTCTGTTTAAGTGCAGTTTACTTGCTACCATTGTGCTTTTGTTAAACGCACATGCGAATGTTGATTGTATTGACAGCCCCACACAAGATGGAAGGACCGTCTCTAAATTTGTGTCAATCTGCCTATAATTAGGATGTTTGCAAAGTAGGAATGGTGTAGGAAAGTTCAGGTACTTAACGTGAAGCTCCTGAGCACCAATGCAAAATCTACGTGTGCCACTAATAATGTTCGTGTCCTCATATATCGCACAGGGTGGCCATTATGGTCCTAGGGTGCTGCTGCTACTCTTGCACCCAGTATTCATACACCCCTGTTGCATCTACTACCCCATAAGGTAGAACTTGGTCCAAATCGATAAAATTAGCTGTGCTCAATTAGTTGGTGCCTAAACGATACCAACATTGGGTGCACATAAAATACAGCCATACCGCCCGTAGCTAATAGTAAAATAGGGTGACGTTAAAATACTCGAGCTGTGGCCCACCAACAGAGGACAAGGTGGAGGATCTAAATGGTGGAAATTGGAGTTGAGGGAACATTTTTTCAGCATCCCAGTCCGGGTGACATTAAAATACTAGAGCTGTGGCCCACCAACAGAGGACAAGGTGGAGGATCTAAATGGTGGAAATTAGAGTTGAAGGAACCTTTTTTCAGCATCCCAGTCAGGGTGACATTAAAATACTAGAGCTGTGGCCCACTAACAGAGGACAAGGTGGAGGATCTAAATGGGGGAAATTAGAGTTGAGGGAAAAGATTTTCAGGATCCCAGTCAAGTGTCCACATTGGTAGACCATCTAGATCAGTGTTCCCCAATGCCGGTCTTCTAGAGCCACTAACAGATCATGTTTTGAAGATATCCAAGGTGATGGAATTATCGGAAACCTGAAAACATGATCTGTTGGTGGCTCTAGAGTGGAGGAACACAGGTCTAGCTACATCATGTGTGTGTCGTAGGGAATGATGTCACTGGGTCAGGCTTACTAATCAAAATGTGCCGGAGATGGAGAAGGTTCACAGGGCACAGACTATAAACATTGCTCAACTCTAGTTGAAATCCAAAACCAAAGAACTTTTTGGTTATTTTTTTCCATAAAAAGCCTCTGAACCATGTTGGATCCATGATTTATATTTGGTCCACTCGTGTCATAGAGGTGTTTTAAAGTTTTCACACCCTACATCCTTTTAGCTTCACAGTCAACCCAATGGTTAAGTATTGATAGTCAAACCTTATTGATGGCTCCTTTTTAGTGATAAGCCTACAAACTATTGGCATCAACAGCTTATATTGTCCTCTGGTCATCCATAGGAGTGACCACATTGTGTGAGTAGGCCATCTTAGACTTTATTGTCCTTTGGTCACTCTTTTATAAATAGTGATGGAACCATCAAAGACCAAATCGGATCATGAGAAAACATTGGGTTGCCTTCTGGCACCTCTTTAAGCCCTCTTTTTGATTATGTGGATAATATAGAGGAAGCTACTTCCAAAAGTTGACAAAGTTTTCAAAAGTTGGTCTACATTAAAAAGTTCATCTCAATGGTTCTCTTGGGAATGTCAGGTTGAGGTTAATGATGGCTATGTTTGTTAGTGGAGTCCTTAGTTCTATTCCACAAGTTCTTGGCTGATTTGTGATGGTATATTGTATATACAATTGCTACATCCAGTCCGGTGCTTGCACATAATGAGCAGTTGGAGAATAAATACATAGAGAAACGAAATCCATTTAGTCTTGACGGCGGCATCCTTGAGATCGGCTGAGTGAGTCATGGCAGTCAAGACAGATGTACATTAAAAGATACGGAATAACGACATTGACGCATGTTTTATGGAAAACACATTAACATCTCCCGAGTCCATCAGATACATGGCTGTGATGTATGCTGCACGGTATATTAACATTTAAGGTCATATTGGTAACGGCAGGTTCCTGTGTTACATGCATCAAGCTGTCATTGAGCACTTGGAGGTATCTGAAAGCAGCACTTCAAATTGTGTTGTCTGTAAAGAGATGTAAATAGCAGAAATATTTTTTTATGATGTAATATGTCTCTTTTACAGCACTTTGTGTGGTCAGGAGCCAGCACTAACCTGTGGGGTCAGGAGCCAGCATTAACCTGTGGAGTCAGGAGATGGCGCAGGCCTGTGAGGTCAGGAGCCGATGATGGCCTGTAGGGTCAGGAGCCTAAGATGGCCTGCGGGGTCAGGAGCCTAAGATGACGTGTGGGGTCAGGAGCCAGCGCTAACCTGTGGGGTCAGGAGCCGGAGCTGTCCTGTGGGGTCAGGAGATGGCACTAATCTGTGGGTTCAGAAGTCAAATCTGGCCTGTGGGGTCAGGAGATGGCACTAATCTGTGGGGTCAGAAGTCAAATCTGGCCTGTGAGGTCAGGAGCTGAAGATGGCCTTTGGGGTCAGGAAATGGGTCTGGCCTGTGGAGTCAGGAAACTGTGGAGGCCTGTGGGGTCAAGAGATGGCATTGGTCTGTGGGGTGAGGAGAAAGCGCAGGCCTTTTGGGTTAAGGGCCGGCACTGGCCTCTGGGGTCAGGGGCTTGTGCTGACCTGTGGGGTCAGGAGCCAGCACTGGCCTGTGGGGTCAAGGGTCAGCACTGGCCTCTGGGGTCAGGAGCCGACGCTGGCCTCTGGGGTCAGGGACCACTTCTGGGTCGGGGGCCGCCGCTGGCCTCTGGGGTCAGGAGACGGCGCTGGCCTCTGGGGTCAGTGACCACTTCTGGCCTCTGGGGTCAGGAGACGGTGCTGGCCTGTGGGGTCAGGAGATGGCGCTGGCCTGTGGGGTCAGGAGACGGCACTGGCTTGTGGGGTCAGGAGACGGCGCTGGCCTGTGGGGTCAGGAGCTGGTGCTTGCCCATGGGGTCAGGAGGTGTTTCTCTGTTGTCAGGAGCCAGCGCCTGTGGCCAGAAGCCGATGCCTAGTGGTCCTATGTAATCGGCTTACAATTGGGATATACTTCGATAAAAAGCAAATGTCCAGTGACGACAACCTGTGTCAATCACTCTCTGACCCTGATTGAAGAGCTTTGCAGTAACAGCTCCCCATGTGGTCTGTCATAGTACTGCTGGTCAAAACAGGAGAAACCTATAAAAATTCCATTCCTTGCAAAAAATATCAAATTACAAAACTTGCAAAAAATATGAGGCATAGCTGCAGATACTCAGATGATACTGATAACATCATTATTGTGGGGTTATATGGCAGTTCTCATATCAGGAAAACTCTATGGATTCAACACTAGAGCTGTGACCCACCAACAGAGGACAAGGTGGAGGATCTAAATGGTGGAATTTAGAGTTGAGTGTTGTGAATGGACTTGAAATGAGTTCTGAGCAGAGGCTCCCTCTGGTGGTTACAAGCGGTACTGGACTGTCCAGTGAAGATTGTGAGGATTGGGAATCAGGTGTTACTGACTGGTCTTATATAAGGGAGTCACCTTCCCATCAGGGTTGCCGGTGATCAATTGTTCTGGTCTCAATCCTTGATTCCTGTTTCCTTTGTAGCCTGCTGTGTCGTGTCTGCATCTCCTGCTAACAGATAAGACATTTTCTTCTTTTTGCTTTTGTGCTTGATTTTTTCATTTTGTCCTGCACTTCTGTGGGGGCCTTCAGGGTCCCCTCCGGGGGCTTTTGCCCTCTTAGTTTTGTTCAGCCACTGATGTTTGTACATTTGCTTTTTCCAGTTTTTTCAGTGGCTGATGTTTTGATTTTGTTACACCAGAGAACTAATTTAGGTGGTAGAGGTCGTGTGATCTCAGGTGTTTTTGAAATTAGTAAAGTTGGTGCTTTTCAGGGTTTTTTGGGATTGCAGTAAGTGCCCTTCCTATCCTTTTCTATTTAGATTGTTTGGGCCCCAACGTTTGCTCATACTATTTTCTGTCTGTGTCAGTATTTCTTCTTGTCTAACCGCCATTACATGTTTGGGGGCTTTCTATGTTCTTTGGGGATCTGCTCCGGGGCAGATAGCTTTCCTCTTTCTATCTTTAGGTATAGTTCGTTTCTCAGGCTGTGACGAGGCGTCTAGGACCAACGTAGGAACGCTCCACGGCTGCCTCTAGTTGTGGTGGTTAGTCAGGGTACTGCAATCTCATAGATTCCAACTGCTCTGGTGTATTGCCTTTTTTACCTGCACTCCTCAGTTACCATATCATAACAGTATCACCGGCCTAAACTGAAAATTATATGGTACTCACAGAAGGGAAAAATATTGTGAAAGAAAAAAAAAAAAAAGAGGTTGTCAGAGTTGTCAGAGATATTTTTCTGTTTGTTGCATTTTTTTTTTTCCCTCTGTATCTCTGGGTGCTGGGGAGGATTTTTTCTCTCAATGGAGTTTGCACAGTTGTCTGGCCGTGAGGATCAGCTTGCCACTGAGGTTCAGAGTATTTCTACCTATCTTGCTAGGTTGCCTGTTGTGGAACCTAGGATTCCCATGCCAGATTTGTTTTTGGGGGATCGAGCCAAGTTTCTGAATTTCAAAAATAATTGTAAATTGTTTTTTGCCTTAAAATCTAAGTCCTCAGGAAACGCAGCGCAGCAGGTTCAAATTATCATCTCTCTCCTGCGCGGCGATCCTCAGGATTGGGCTTTTTCCCTGACACCTGGGGATCCTGTTTTGAGTGATGTTGATACATTTTTTCAGGCCTTGGGGTTATTGTACGATGAGCCTAATATCACTGATCAAGCTGAAAAAGCCTTGTTGGCATTAAATCAGGGGCTTGATGACGCTGAGTTATACTGTCAGAGATTCCGTAGGTGGGCAGTCCTGACCAAATGGAATGACGACGCTTTGGCAGCCCTTTTTCGGAAGGGTCTGTCAGATAATGTAAAGGATGTTATGGTGGGATTCCCTGTCCCTTCTGGTCTCAATGATTCTATGTCATTAGCGATTCAAATTGACAGACGTTTGCGTGAGCGGAGAAGTATGCGTGGAATAGTGTTGCCTTGTGAGCCTGCTTCTGAACCCATGCAGTGTGATAGAGTGGTTTCTGGGGCACAGCGTCATGAGTTTCGGAAGCGCAATGGGTTATGTTTCTACTGTGGTGATGCTTCTCATGCTATCTCAGTCTGCCCTAAGCGGGGAAGACGTTTTGCACGCTCAGTTGTCTTGGGTAGTGTTCAGACTAAGTTTTTATTAACTGTTACTCTGATATGCTCTTTTTTCCTCATTTTCTGCTCAGGCTTTCGTTGATTCGGGAGCAGCTATTAACCTGATGGATTTTGATTTCGCTAAACGTTGTGGGTTTCCCTTGATACCCCTACAGAAGTCTATTCCCCTACTGGGATCGATTCTACCCCTTTGGCTGAGAATAAACCTCAGTTCTCTACTCAGGTGATAATGAGGGTTGAACCTGATCATCAGGAGAGCTGCAAATTTTTGGTTCTGTATAATCTGCATGACATTATCGTACTGGGTTTCCCTTGGTTACAGTCTCATAATCCTGTTTTGGATTGGAAATCTGTGTCTGTAACCAGTTGGGGCTGCCAATGTGTTAATACCAACACTCCTGTTTTTTCTGCCTCCCCCCAGGCTCAGGATGTTCCTGACTTTTTGATTGATTTTTCTGATGTGTTTAGCGAAAGTAAATCTGCATCTTTGCCTCCCCATAGGAGCTATGACTGCGCTATTGAATTAGTGCCTGGTAGTAAATTCCCTAAAGGTCGCCTTTTTAACTTGTCTGTACCTGAACATGACGCTATGCGGTCTTATATCAAGGAGTCTTTGGAGAAAGGTCATATCAGACCATCCTCTTCACCCTTAGGTGCCGGTTTTTTCTTTGTGGCCAAAAAGGATGGTTCATTAAGGCCGTGTATTGATTATCGTCTTTTGAAC
This sequence comes from Oophaga sylvatica, assembly GCA_033576555.1. Taxonomy (NCBI): domain Eukaryota; kingdom Metazoa; phylum Chordata; class Amphibia; order Anura; family Dendrobatidae; genus Oophaga; species Oophaga sylvatica. The sequence continues at coordinate 34,469,208 of JARQOD010000010.1, read as the reverse complement.
AATATTACTGTGAAATATCAATACCCGTTACCCTTGATTTCTGACCTGTTTTCCAGGGTGAAAAACGCTACTTGGTTTACCAAGCTTGACCTCAGGGGGGCATATAACCTTATTCGCATTAAGCACGGGGATGAATGGAAGACGGTATTTAACACCCCTGAGGGGCATTTTGAGTACCTTGTGATGCCCTTTGGGCTCACTAATGCTCCTTCTGTCTTCCAGTCCTTCATGAATGACATTTTCAGGGATTTTGTGGATAAATTTCTGATTGTTTATTTGGATGATATCTTGATTTTTTCCAATGACTGGGACTCTCATGTGAAACATGTTCGAACTGTATTCCAGATTTTGAGAGAGAATGCTCTGTATGTGAGGGATCAAAATGTCTTTTTGGCGTACAGAGGATCTCATTTTTGGGATTTATTTTGTCCCCATCTGTTATTGAAATGGACCCGGTCAAGGTTCAGGCCATCTGTGATTGGGTCCAACCTACTTCATTAAAGGCTCTTCAAAGATTTTTGGGTTTTGCCAATTTTTATCGTAAATTTATTGGTAATTTCTCGGTTATTGTTAAACCATTAACTGATTTGACCAAAAAGGGTTCTGATGTGGTGAATTGGCCTCCTGAGGCAGTCTCTGCATTTCAGGAACTTAAGCAGAGATTCACTTCTGCTCCTGTTCTACGGCAGCCTGATGTTTCTCTGCCATTTCAGGTGGAGGTTGATGCCTCTGAAATTGGGGCAGGTGCCGTTTTGTCCCAAAGAGATCCAGAGACCGCTAAAAGTAACCCTTGTGCCTTTTTCTCTCGAAAATTTTCTCCTACTGAACGTAATTATGACGTGGGTAATCGGGAGTTATTGGCCATGAAGTGGGCTTTTGAAGAGTGGAGACATTGGCTGGAGGGAGCCAAACATCAGGTGGTGGTCCTTACTGACCATAAGAATCTGGTTTATCTGGAATCTGCCAAGCGACTTAATCCTAGACAGGCCAGGTGGGCCTTGTTTTTCACACGTTTTAATTTTGTGGTTTCCTTTCTTCCTGGCACTAAGAATGTTAAGGCGGATGCCCTTTCAAGGAGTTTCCTTACGGACTCTCCTGAGTTATCTGATCCTTCTGTTATTTTGAAAGAGGGTGTAGTTCTTTCCGCCATCTCGCCCAATTTGAGACTGGCTCTGGAGGGGTGTCAGGAGGATAGGCCCGAGCGCTGCCCTGTTGGGAAATTGTTTGTCCCGGACCACTGGAAAAAGGGTGTGATGTCTGAGATTCATTGTTCCGCGTTGGCCGGTCATCCCGGAATTTTTGGTACCAGAGACTTGGTTAGTCGGTCCTTTTGGTGGCCTACCTTGTCTCGTGATGTCAGGGAATTTGTGCAGTCCTGCGGGACTTGCTCTCGCTCCAAGCCTTGCTCTCGCTCTAGTGGTTTGTTGATGCCATTGCCTGTGCCCAAGAGACCATGGACCCATATCTCTATGGATTTCATTTCCGACCTCCCTGTTTCTCAGAGAATGACCGTCATCTGGGTGATTTGTGATAGGTTTTCCAAGATGATACATCTTGTGCCATTACCTAAGTTGCCTTCCTCCTCTGAATTGGTACCTTTGTTCCTTCAGCACGTGGTTCGTTTACACGGCATTCCTGAGAACATCGTGTCTGACAGAGGAGTCCAGTTTGTTTCCAGATTTTGGAGGACCTTTTGTTCTAAACTTGGTGTTCAATTGTCTTTCTCCTCGGCGTTTCATCCTCAGACCAATGGTCAAACTGAGAGAACAAATCAGACATTGGAGACTTATCTAAGATGCTTTGTGTCTGCTGATCAGGATGACTGGGTCTCTTTTTTGCCTTTGGCTGAGTTTGCTCTTAATAATAGGGCTAGCTCTGCCACTTTGATGTCTCCATTTTTCTGTAATTCTGGGTTTCACCCTCGATTTTCTTCAGGACAGACGGAGGCTTCTGTCTGTCCAGGTGTTGACTCTGTTGTGGAGCGTATGCAACAGATTTGGGACCAGGTAGTGCAGAGGTTGTCCCTCTCTCAGGAGAGGGCCCAGCGGTTTGCTAACCGGCATAGGACTGATGGTCCCCGGTTTAAAGTGGGGGACTTGGTCTGGTTGTCCTCAAAAAATATTCCTATGAGAGTGGCATCTCCTAAATTTAAGCCTAGGTTCATTGGACCTTATAAGATCATGGAGATTCTTAATCCTGTTTCTTTTTAGTTTGCTTCTTCCAGGAACATTTAAGATTCATAATGTGTTCCACAAGTCCTTGTTGAAGAGGTTTGTTGAGCCAGTGGTTCCTACTGCCTTGCCTCCTGACCCTGTTCTGGTTGAGGGCAATATGGAGTTTGTGGTTGAGAAAATTTTGAATTCTCGTTTTTCTAGACGGAAACTCCAGTATTTGGTTAAGTGGAGAGGTTATGGTCAGGAAGACAATTCTTGGGTGTTTGCTTCGGACATCCATGCTAGGAGACTCATCCGTGCGTATCATAGAACTCATCCTGACCGACCTGGTTGCTCAAGTGAGGGTTCGGTGACCCCTCCTCAAGGGGGGGGTACTGTTGTGAATGGACTTGAAATGAGTTCTGAGCAGAGGCTCCCTCTGGTGGTTACAAGCGGTACTGGACTGTCCAGTGAAGATTGTGAGGATTGGGAATCAAGTGTTACTGACTGGTCTTATATAAGGAAGTCACCTTCCCATCAGGGTTGCCGGTGATCAATTGTTCTGGTCTCAATCCTTGATTCCTGTTTCCTTTGTAGCCTGCTGTGTCGTGTCTGCATCTCCTGCTAACAGATAAGACATTTTCTTCTTTTTGCTTTTGTGCTTGATTTTTGCATTTTGTCCTGCACTTCTGTGGGGGCCTTCAGGGTCCCCTCCGGGGGCTTTTGCCCTCTCAGTTTTGTTCAGCCACTGATGTTTGTACATTTGCTTTTTCCAGTTTTTTCAGTGGCTGCTGTTTTGATTTTGTTACACCAGAGAGCTAATTTAGGTGGTAGAGGTCGTGTGATCTCAGGTGTTTTTGAAATTAGTAAAGTTGGTGCTTTTCAGGGTTTTTTGGGATTGCAGTAAGTGCCCTTCCTATCCTTTTCTATTTAGATAGTTTGGGCCCCAGCGTTTGCTCATACTATTTTCTGTCTGTGTCAGTATTTCTTCTTGTCTAACCGCCATTACATGTTTGGGGGCTTTCTATGTTCTTTGGGGTTCTGCTCCGGGGCAGATAGCTTTCCTCTTTCTATCTTTAGGTATAGTTAGTTTCTCAGGCTGTGACGAGGCGTCTAGGACCAACGTAGGAACGCTCCACGGCTGCCTCTAGTTGTGGTGGTTAGTCAGGGTACTGCAATCTCATAGATTCCAACTGCTCTGGTGTATTGCCTTTTTTACCTGCACTCCTCAGTTACCATATCATAACAGTTGAGGGAACCTTTTTTTCAGCATCCCAGTCAGGGTGACATTAAAATACTAGAGCTGTGGCCCACTAACAGAGGACAAGGTGGAGGATCTAAATGGGGGAAATTAGAGTTGAGGGAAAAGATTTTCAGGATCCCAGTCAAGTGTCCACATTGGTAGACCATCTAGATCAGTGTTCCCCAATGCCGGTCTTCGAGAGCCACTAACAGATCATGTTTTGAAGATATCCAAGGTGACGGAATTATCGGAAACCTGAAAACATGATCTGTTGGTGGCTCTAGAGTGGAGGAACACAGGTCTAGCTACATCATGTGTGTGTCGTAGGGAATGATGTCACTGGGTCAGGTTTACTAATCAAAACAACCTGTGTCAATCACTCTCTGACTCTGATTGAAGAGCTTTGCAGTAACAGCTCCCCATGTGGTCTGTCATAGTACTGCTGGTCAAAACAGGAGAAACCTATAAAAATTCCATTCCTTGCAAAAAATATCAAATTACAAAACTTGCAAAAAATATGAGGCATAGCTGCAGATACTCAGATGATACTGATAACATCATTATTGTGGGGTTATATGGCAGTTCTCATATCAGGAAAACTCTATGGATTCAACAGTACTGTATATGGCCGTAAGTAGCAGCAAATTATCCTTGTGATCTTATCCTGCTCTGTGCTTTTTCCAACATCTCGAATTGATTATTATGGTCGGCTGAAGGTTATGTATTGATCATCCTTCGCATTAATATATCATAGGTGGAAGGAGCCTGCAGTTCCTGCTGCCATTCCTGACCTTCAGCTTTATATCCTCATTGGCAAAATATTACAAATGTCTCCACGGTGATTTCTGGTTATTCTATTATCTATCAGGAAAATCTTCCCTATTGAGCATGAGACATGTGTATTTCCACTTTTTACCAATATGTGTTGATTAATTTCCCAATATATATTACTATAATTGTCAGGGCTTTATTTTTTGGATGCAGAGATCAAAATTCCCAGCATAGATGATTTTAATAATAATATTCTGGTTACCTATATCCACCACTAGAGGGAGCTTACTGTATACTGTTCTATGAATGTACGTTATGTACTAAGCTCCCTCTAGTGGTGACTTTGGGCAATCACAGTCCTGTATGCTATCTACGTTTCTGGAAATTTCGGGCATGTCACAGAGCATCTGCGCATGCGCAGTTTGTTTTTACCAGGTCTGTGCAGAGTATCATTGGGAGCTAAGAATTGGAAAAATTAGGAATTGCTCATAAAAGTAGGCATTTACTTGACACTAAAATGTGTGAGGGAGTCATTATAAGGCGGTCATATCGAAACTGCAAACAAACCGTGTGTAGCCTCATCCTTCGGCCACAATACGTTCCATCTGTCCTCAATTTGTTCCGAACTGTTTGAATGGATATAATAAGAATAAAAAGATGGAGGGAAGTGAGTTAACTCCTGACTGTAGTATGTAACTATGGAGACACATAGGTCAGCATAAGAGCTGTGTACCCAAAACGACAGGAGATTGAAAGGGCTTGTGCTAAGTTTTAAACCCTGTAAAATAAAGACTTCTTGAAAAGTAGCTTCTTTTATTTATTATAAGAGAAAAAAAAGACAATTTTTGCAAAAGTATTCACACCCCATGACTAGACATGTGTATATCAGATGGATAAAGACATAATAATGCAGGAAGACCGGAGAGGATTAAAAGAAAGGAGTGCGGTATCTTGATCAATGGCGCCACTTATCCCAGCCGAACAGATATCCTTTAATTCTGGCGATTTCTTCACTTTCTCCTTCTAAGACCCGGAATATAATCCATCTCAATTAAGATGGAACAGATCACAATGAGAGTTTTCTCGCTTCCAGTGGCTTGACTGCCTCTCGTGTGTAATCATCCGTTTGGGTCATGGCTTATTTTGGCTCACGAGCTCCATAGATCGGGGATAACTCTCCAATAATTGGGAGGAGGAAGAGGAGTCATATTATTGATCATTATTGAAGCATGTGGTATCTCTTGCTTGCAGGGAGCCGGCGATGATGATTTACGTGCACCTGGTCCTTATAGCCTGCCAGCTCTGCTGTGGGACACATCCATAAAACTAAAAGGCAGGGTGTGGTGGGAGGAGGGGTATGCAGCTGACAGTCCTCCAATCACAGAGAAGCACATTTTAATAAATTGAATGAATTCCCTCCCTTCCTATTCCCAGTTGTGCACGTATGCAGAACCAAGAAATTAATAATATATCCAAACATTCAGATGTCTAGAAAAGCTAGGTGGCTACCCCGGAGGATGACCATGGAGGTTCCAAACCTTTGTTCCAAACAACATATACAAGTACCGTAGGTTACAGTATACAGATGCAACGTGGCGCCGGGCGGTAGCCGTGGGCGAGGTGCATGAAGGTCTGGGCTGGGTGTGTGGACTTGTGCAGTTGACATGTTACCGATGACTGTGGTTGGCCAGGACCAGACGTTGAGGACTTCGATGAGGGAGACCACCAGTCAAAAATTAAGTTTTTCCTTAACGATAGCTTTGGGGAACTATATACAGTTACACAACTTTACGGACGTTTTCTTCACACTACGGAGCATTTTTCACACACACACACAACTCTTTTCTCTTTTATTTGTTTGTTCTCTATCTCCACTTCTTCATGTCACCACAATCCGGCTCGGTACTACAGTCCAGTTATCATGAGTCCTATTCTCAACCCACCTTCCTTCTCATCGCAGGAACTATGTTGGCAGTATGGCCGATACTTATCTTCTCCTGCCTAGCGCCCTCTCTTTGTCTCACGTACTTTGTCTTGGCCCGTTAGCTCTCTGAGTTATAAACTGTGGGCCATCCTTTTAGGTGTTCTCTCCCAGGACCCATCTCCCATTGATACTCCGCCCTCCTGTCAGTTTTCCTTTTCTCCAGTTTGCGCTAACCACCGTCTCCTCTCACTTCGGGACATACACTTCATGCGGCACCGCTTACTATCCAGACCTTAGGTCTGCTTAAGTGGCACTCTGGGCCCTATCTGAGGTCCTGACGGAAAACGGTTTCTGTCCCTTTATCTTTCCCCCTTCCCACTCTGGGCTAGTCCCAATCATTAACTCTAACTCTCCCTACACAATAACAACACTATTAATGCATGTCACAGTTCTTTAAATGAATATAACTTTGGCTAAAATACCCTTTTTCAATTGGATTTTGTTAAAATTTTTGTAACTGGCTTCTACAGCCTCTATGTTTCATGGTACATAGCAGACTGCGAAAGTTTATCCTAACAGCTGAGTTTGTAATTCTTCTCCTGAACCACTTTCTAAGACAAAAATTAAACATGAAAGCAATAAAAGGTCATAGATCCAGTATGAAGCTCACTAGTAGTAACTCATTCTGCAGCCTATGTACTGTGACATATAGAGGATGTAGAAGACAAAAGGTCCAATGTTTTTATTGAAACGCTATCGTCAAAAATTGATACATTCAAAGATTATCTAAACTTTTTGAAATATTTTTCAAACACTTTTAAGGCCTTTAAATTCCATGCAAATACGTGCGGGTTTGGGTCCTGAGATCACCACCGACCGCTCTAAAGTGCAGTCAAACGGGCACAGTTCAAGAGGCTGAGATGCGCAGCTATATGAATATAATAAAAAGTTATAAACTAATAAATAAAAATAAATTTTCAAAAGTTCAGTTCATTTTTATGTTAAAAGGGAACTGTACTTTAATCATAAATCAATAGTACAAACAAGTCTTATGGTAATGTATGTTATCAATGAGTTGTGCTTCTTTATCAGCCACTTATTTCCCCCTACTCTTGCCATCCACTTTGAAAAAAGCGGCTTAGCTCCACGAGACACACCGTCAGCACAGTAATTTGTCATGTTACGCTGTCTTTTACATTCTATAGAGTATAGGGGCAGAGATAGTAATCAGGCCAAGGTAGACACAGAAAGATCGTGCTGAGCTTTCTAACAAGTCTTTTATCTCACGTCAGAGCTGGATTCACCTTTACACAGCTTAATACTGGTATATAGTATCCTCCATTCTGCTGCTGCTTGTCTCTGTGTGCTAACAAGAGAATGAAGAGCAAGAATACTTCCCTTTGTGCTTTGTATGGTAGAAATCAGAGCACCTAGTATCATCCCACCAGCTCAGAGCCAACTGCAAAATAAAGTGTTATTCCCCCCCCAAAAAAAAATCTATTCAAGCATCCCTTATCAATATTGGTTTAAAAAACTAGCAAAGTTTACATCCTTTCAAGTACTTGTTAATAACAAAGTATCTGATTGTAATTTGTGGCAAAATTTTGTAAATACAAATTAAAAATATCCATTAATTTTAACATTATTTACTTGAATTTTATTTCATTATTTGCCCCTAGAGAGCACGTCCATCAATGTCCTAACCCCATAGCGTCTATGACTACGGCTCTGCCGAAAGTAGAAAAAATGGAACATCATGTAAACATGGCGACGTTGCGTCGTGGAGCAGGGTGCACATATTTATGATCTCATGCTGACATCTGATTTAAATAGTAAATTAATCGGCCGTACGACGGGAATGATGAATCCTCGCATCCGGGAGAAGACTGGGCAGTAAGGCAGGGTATATATGTGATGGAGCGTGCAGCCCCCTCCCATTAATCTTCCCTCTTCAGCTAAGCTGCCTCCACTTTGGAATTTAATTACTTTGATAATATCAGGAGATTTTTAATCTCGGCTCCAGGTTGATGAGATATGAGCGCGGTTTGGGATTTTTTTTTCGGATGATGAAAACACTTATTTTTTTATTTTTTTTTGCACCTTGTGTCTGTTGAGGCAATCATAATTAATATCGATAATAGCCGGCACTTTTATGAATAGAAGGCGCCGAATGTCTCGTATTCGCCTTAACTCCTCAGTGTCCAGACTATTTTGGGCTTTTTTTCATTATCACATTCTAAGAGCCATAATGTTTTGTTTAGTTTTTTTCCATCATGATGAGTTGTGTTTTTAATTACGCCGTTTAGATGTGTTGGAAATTGTTTTAAGCTTCAGATGTAAAAGAAATACATGAATCTAAAAAAAAAACAAAAAATAACTTTTTGATTCTGAATCGCCGGCCGTTTCGTGTGTAGAGCAACAATGCAGACCCGTGTGTCTCCATGGTCACAGACTCCAATCATGGATTATTTCGATCCCTATGTTCCTTTTCTTTGCTCTATTACAGAAAAAAAAGCTATAAAAAATAACAAATGAGCTCAGGAGAAAGCGACGTACCTTGCAGTCCGTAATCAGGGCCTCACAAACAGTAGCTTTGTATAGAAGTTTAGTTGCAAATTTGCTTAATTTTTTTTCTAGATGAGCAGGAACAATAAAAAAGTGTTGTCCATTACATTGTTCTTAAAGGGGTTGTCCACTTTTTTCTGACTTAATTGCATGTATTTCGGGCTAAAATATATTTTGGGGTTTTATTAAAAATTTTGCTCTGCCTGGCTTTTACAGTCTCTTTATTTTCTGGCACATTCAATTTTGATGTGTTCTGTGGTCATAAATCAGCTGAGAGCAGCTCAGGAAAAGACAGATAAGAGATACAAATTCCATGTCAGACCAACATAGTGAGCTCACTGATGTATTCTCAGTTAACTCATTCTGCAGCCAGCAATAGACTATAAGGCTATAATGAAACCCAATGGCACTTGTAGAGAGGCTGTGCACTCTACTGCACGTCAGAAAATCAGAGTGCCAATCACCAGATGGGTTAGGATGCCAACGTGGTACCCCGTAAATTGGTGCTATACCACCTGTTCCATATTGCTTATGGATTACCTCTGAATTAACCCTAAGATGCTTAGCTCATTTTTTACCTGGCTGTTCGTGATTTTGCTTCTTCTTTTCTTTCAGCTCGCTCCACCGGTCAGCGACTTTCTGAGAAGCTTAGATTTTTGTGAAGGGTGAATATCAAGCAGCTCCTTACATCTTGCTAAAAAGAGTGGCTAGTGCTAAGTCTGAGCGTAGAACCCATTTTTTAGCCGGTGGTTCGTTACACCAATCCATATCCTTGATTCTTCTTCTTCTTCCGTCACATTAATAATCAAATTTGTCAATCCACCTAATCTTAAAATGACTAAACAGTGTGAGCAGCCGAGGTTTATAATTTTCCACACGTCACCTACTGCATTGCAATGCGATCCGTCTGATCAAAGGGTTTATCCCACTGCCTGGAAGGCCTTTGTGAGCAGGAACGCTGAGGTTCTCCAGCGAGCATTGATTGTGCCGTCTCTCGACCTGTAATTCCATATAATCATCTGCTCGCACCTGGAGTGATTGAGGAGTGGCGGACCGATTAGTAATCATTGTCTTCTCCGAGCTTAGCCAGTGTGATGTGTGTGTGTAGTGGTGGCTGCTTTTCTTCCAACGTCCGAACACCTTCAGTCTCCCGTGGATGTAGCGGTATGTTCAGATTCTACACAACACGAATATTAGCACTTTACCGAGAGCAGAACCCTTGATGAACCGCACAGCACATCATGACCACTGAGCAGCATCGGCAACATACAAAGAGCTAGAGCATAATCATCTCTCCACAGAGTATCACAAAGCATGGGGTTTTTCTAAGCTTTTCATCTCCCATTCCACTGACTTGGAAAAGGTCAAGCCAAGATGAAGGTAAAGAAGGACCTCTTTGCTAGAGTTAGCATGTAGTCATGCTTCTCTGGAGTAATTAGGACACCACTATAGGGTCCCCACTTTTTAGGTTTGTAAAGCTTAAGGTTTATGGAAAGATTGTGTTCACACAACAAAATGATCAAGGTTTTGAGCTCGTCTCTTACACTTCATGGGTTCTGGTGTGGTTGGAATCAGGTTTCTGGTGTAACTCTCTTGTGGGTCATGTACAATTGGTTTCGGATGCCAGCGAAGGTGGCAAAAACTTCTTGTTACACACCTGTGTCAGCTCCTTGCTCTGCTCCCTTCACCTCGGTCCATTGCCTCTGTTGTGCTCCACTTTGTCTGGTGTGTGACATCATCTCCTCAGACCTGTTAAGGCCCATTAGAACTCACTCCCTTGTCTTTGGATTGTAGTCCTAGAATTTAGTTTGTTCCTGTCCTACACCATGCTACATGCTTCTGTCCCTACTGCCCTACTGACATCGCTCCATCCATAATGTGGTTCCCAAGATTCCTGAAGGTACCTCATCCTTGCTCCACACGTCTTATCCTACCAACTTCACCGACCCCTGGGGCCCCTGTACCCCCAATGCCGAGGGCTTAGTGGGTCCTCTTCACCAGGTCACCTTAACAGAGCCTAATACTCCTTTTACCATGGCCAAGACTGGGGCTAGTAACTAGACATTTTGCCTATGGTATAGGAAAGCCTAGCCATGACAGTGTGGCTGCCCAATCCAAACTAGATTTGGTACAGTCCCAATTCTGAGCTAGGTCATGAAATAAATACTATATTTTTCAGACTATAAGACGCACAAATTTGGGGTGGCAAAATGGGGTGCGTCTTTAAGTCCAAATGTAGCTCATCAGGGGTGCCAAGGCAGAAGGATTTGGGCAATACTGCGGGCAATGCTGCTGGTCCTGGGCCCCTAGAAGAGGAAGTTCGAAGTTGCAACGCTGCGGGGTGATGCTGTGAGACCCAGACTGATAGGAGGTGGTGCCGGGCAGTGCGGGGACTACGTCGACAGTTTTTGAAAGCTCAGAGCACCTGCACTACTGTAACGGGTCTGGTGGGTGGAACTACTGACGAGACAGGTCAGGTTGGTGGAACCACAAAGCTTTATTATACAAGAGAGTCTACTTGTAAGAGAGCGGGTGGCACCCGGGAAAAGGGCAGGGAATCACGGCAGGGGATATAGGTAGTCTCTGGACAGGCAGGTTTGTCACAGCAAGTGACCAAGGAAGTCTCTGGGCAGGCCGGTTGTAACGGTAAGTGACCGAGGCAGTCTCTGGACAGGCAGGCTGTCACGACAAGTGACCAGGCAGTCTCTGGAACAGGCAGGTTGTCACGGCAAGTGACCAAGGCAGTCTCTGGGACAGGCAGGTTGTCACAGCAAGTGACCAAGGCAGTCTCTGGGACAGGCAGGTTGTCATGGCAAGTGACCAGGCAGTATCTGGACAGGCAGGTTGTCACAGCAAGTGACCAAGGCAGTCTCTGGGACAGGCAGGTTGTCACGGCAAGTGACCAGGCAGTCTCTGGACAGGCAGGTTGTCACGGCAAGTGACCAGGCAGTCTCTGGACAGGCAGGTTGTCACGGCAAGTGACCAGGCAGTCTCTAGACAGGCAGGTTGTCACGGCAAGTGACCAGGCAGTCTCTAGAACAGGGCAGGCATATACGACCTGATATGGTGGAGCCTCCAGGTAGGCTGCAGTCGGATGGCAGATGATCGCTCCTAGGTGAGCAGGCAAGAGCCGTGGATCTCTGCAGATGATGTCCGAACTTCCGGATGGAGCTGCAGTCGGATGGCAGATGATCGCTCCCAGGTGAGCAGGCAAGAGCCGGGGATCTCCGCAGATGATGTCCGAGCTTCCGGATGGAGCTGCAGTCGGATGGCAGATGATCGCTCCTAGGTGAGCAGGCAAGAGCCGGGGATCTCTGCAGATGACGTCCAAACCTCTGGATGGAACTGCAGACGGATGGCAGACAGGCAAGCCGACAGGTAACAGGCAGGTAACTGGAATCAGGAGCTGATGGCTGAAACAGAGTTAGACTGCACAGGAACAACATTGCTCGGGCACCTACATTAAGGAGGAAGCCCTTAATATAGGGTGGAGTCCTCCAGCATTGGCTGGAGACTGATTTGGAAAATGCGCGCGGCTCCTTTAAGAGCGGGGGAGGGTGCGGGCGCGCGCCCTAAGGCCAGTAGCAGGGAAGGAGGGCGCGGGACCAGCAGGGCGGAAGGAGGGCGCCGAGGATGCCAGAGGCGCAGAGGAGGCTGGGAGCACTGAGGACGCTGAGCGCAGGTGAGGAGAGCGACGTCCCTGTCTGGCAGCAGGCAGGGACGCGGGCGCTACAACTTCCATGGTTTCAATGCGGTGGAATCAAGATATGCCCAGATTGAGATCTCAATACCGAGATCTGGATTCCTGAGATTGAAATCTGCACATGTGCCGACTCTGGCTCCCATTTTCCTGGAGTCCACCACATTGAAACCATGGAACTGCGGGGGCTTTGTGCTTTCACGAAATTTTTTTACTCCTGAAAATTTGGGGTGCGTCTTATTGTCTGAAAAATACGGTAGTTATTGGGGTGTGTTCACATTGTGTCCATTTTACATATTTCCCAGGAAAGCTCCTAGTATGGACATCAAATTAATCCATTGTCAATGAGGGGGGCCACAAACTTGTCCCTTTGGCGTCCGTTGGACTTCTTCACCACAAAGCATGATGAGGAACAAGGAGAGAGCAAGGCATTGACGACACCAAGACGACTTCCTATACTTGCAACCCTATTAATTCAGAAAGAAGAGCAGCTCTGGAGAAGAAATGCAGCTTCACCTAAAGAAGAGGAGCGCTCAAACCCATGGACGTTTTAATATTTGGGTTGAGGTTTTGTGCGCCCTCCTTGCCTATTAAAAATAATTTCACATAAAGATGGAATTTCTGAGCAGGTTGGAGGAAAGGTCCGTGCTTCTTATTAACCGCAGAACCCTCCGCAGAGTAAACTCCAATATACCATATCCATTTTAACAATCCCCGGCTGAATTTATAGAAACTAGAAATCTGTTTCTAGAAAATGTAATATAAATGGAACTTGTCATAGTCGAGCCAAGGCAAACTTGCTCCAGGACAAAGAAGAAGTTTTTACCGATGCCGGACATTAAAGTCTGTTATTCTCTTTATGGCTTTCACCTGGCTTCAGGATACAAGGACACTGGGATGGAATTAAAGAAATGTTCTTGCCCTTCAAGTCTCCTCCAGTGAATCTCCGTGGAAGTTTCTTGGCTTTGTACAATTTATTCCTTTTCTTTAATACTGGATTCTGTTCTGAAGTCGTTTTTGAGACAGTCGTCAATAAGTCCAGCCGTGTAAATAATCGGGTTCCACTTCTTCGAGTTTGGCCAACACGTAAGATTCTCATGTAGACTGAACTTTGGCTCTAGCCATAGAGAGTCGGTATTATCACCCCAATGCAATGGCATGCCAACCAAACACCTTTTCAAGGGTCAACATCACTTCCTTTAAATTTTCACAATCTGGAAAAACAAGCTAATATAAGAAACTTTGTAATGTATAATATTATAGAAATCTGCTTCTTTCTCCACTTATGAGCCGCTTCTTCCCACATCTGCCCACTGAACTTATCGTTTTCTCTGAAAAACTGCTAAAATCTGTCCTGCTTAGAACAGGATGGCTGTCTGAACACTGAGGGATCAGATTACAGTTGCCTTTTCAAGTCTGTAGAATTAGGAGGAGTAGGGAGGGGCATAGTGTTTTATCTTACCACTGAGCTGGATTCAGATCTACACTGCTCAGTACTACTGTATAATTTGTTCCAGCATGTGCTACATAGAATCAGGAGAGCGGGAATGGCTGATGCCCGTGTGTGCTGTTTATTGGAGACTTCATAGCAGCTAGTCTACATGCACTAGCTCAGAGACAACTGAAAAAGGGGAAAACTGGTGAAAAATGAAGGATACAAGTCATATAATTTAGAATGGCATCACCACCACTTCCTAGGTTTAGAGCGACCACTTTTTTGTTAGGTTTCTAAAGACTAGGTCTTCTGTAAAGATTCCAAGCCCGATTAATCAAGATCGGCAAGTCTTGATGAAGGGGCACGGTGGAGTCAGAAGCTCCTTATTTATGAAGAGGTGCCCACCTCTTCATGAATCTGGAGCATCTAACGAGCGGTGTGCGCCTTTGTGCAGCAAGGGCTAGAGTGAGATTTTTGGCATGAATTAGACGAGCTGTGGCGTCAATTTTCCGTTGTGCCCTTGTCCCTGCCAAGCCGGATGTCTGTGTGTGCTATTTATGGGAGACTTCATAGCAGCTAGTCTTCACCCACCAGCTCAGAGACAGCTGAAAGACACTGAGAGAAACTGCAGAGTGGAAAGCTGGTGAAAGACAATGTCACTCCTCATGTACACACTTATGACTGCTGAATCTGAAAAAAGCCACTTAAAACACTTTAAGACAAGCAAAATTGATTCAACCTCATGTTCTCGCGAGCAGCTGGGTTAGAAGTTGAAGGGAAGAATGATTAATGATGGGACAAGAGATTTCCTTTTTCTACATAGAGCAGAGAAAAGAGAACAATTAGCTGGTAGAAAGGCAAAATGAGCAATTGTAAGTAGAAAGTGCTGTATAATATGATGACTTCAATATATTAAGAACATCGCTCCCAACTGTCCTGGATTCGGAGGGACTATCCCGCATCACTGCTTTTGTCCCGGCTTCTATACTCACCTCTCGGAAGTCTTCATTGCTCACGTAGCTCTTCCTCCAGGACAGGGCCGCTTCTCAGATCAGTGCATAAATTAAATGTAATTTATTCACTTCACACTGGCTTTTCTGCCTTGCAGGTGGCAGCTTTATCTATGAGCTGCAGCTCATCATGATGAACATAGCAGATTTTTTCCTACATGTTTTCTGCTGTGTTTAACTGTCCAAGCAAAGTGGATGTGATTTTATGAGAACTGCGCCCCCTGTGGTCTAAAGACGCTACTGAACTGGTGTGAACTGGGTTCTCTCTTGTCTTCTATGTGGAGCCTAAAAAAAAAACACATATAAAAAAACTGCAGATTTTTTTTTTAAGAACAGAATCAAAGCTTTTCTGTACATTAAAAACCCGGCTTCACATGTGCATTAAAAGCGCATCAAATAAGGGAGAAAAGGCCTAAAAAATGCAGCAAAAGCCAGAGAAGATTGTTATTGTGTAGTTTGTTGTGGACATCTGCAGAAAACAAAAAAAAACACAATATTTATGCAACGTGTGAACACGGCCTTACAGGCCCAAAAAAAGCCGGATGTCTTATAGTGACGCTACATAAAGATGAGAAAGTTATGGCGGCTCTGACTGTGAATGAATGAATAAAAAATAAATCGACAGGTGCCAGCTAGAGATGAGCAGGACACATAGATGAAGTTACGCTGCCTGGACTAATCAAAATCCACGCCGAGGACGCCAGAAGGTGAGAGATTCGCAACCTCGCGTGCAGCTGCCCGATACCACTGAACTGGACGCTGAATTGGTTAACTTATCTCGTATCACAACTGTCTCGGAGTCGGATACAGCGGACAGTTCTGGATTTGGGTCTGCATCCTGCAGTTTCAAGCGTCTGCTGATTTTCACTCACTACCACCGCCCCTCTGACATCTCCTCCTGCTAGGGGAGAAAGAAATTGTAAATGGGCGTGGATTAGGGTGTGGGTAAATGGGCGTGGATTAGGGTGTGGTAAATGGGCGTGGATTAGGTGTGGGTAAAAGTTGCCTCGACGCGCGCCGCAACATTTGTCCTTTTTTCTTTCCTTCAAAAGTTGGGAGGTATGTAAGAGGATAAAAACTTTGATGAGAGGAGTGTCACTTTAAGGAGACAGTAGTAGAATTGTGCAGGAACTCTTAAAGTGTCATCTGATATTTCTTATTTTCAGGATTTCATCTGCGTTGTCCATGCCTCAGCGCAATGTACCGACGGCGAATTGTACGATATACTCCAGCTGAGAGTCATCAGTCTGCCGGAGGCAGACCACACAACGAAATGAAAAGGCAAAACAAAAAAATCAATCTCAGAATTCAGAAAAACTGATTGTCTTCCATGATATAAAATAACACAATATCTAGTGACCACACTGTAGAAATAATGATACCAGTGTCAAATGCAGAAGGTGGAAATATCGGCGTGAGAAGGGTTGAACCCATCGAGTACTGCTTAATAAAGTATGGGTCTGAAGCCGGCATTGTACTAACATTGGCTATGGTAGAGCAGTTATCTGACAATGCTTAGTCAAGATGTTTGTGGAACCTATTTTTCAGAATTATAGAGTAGAAAAATACGCCCATAATTACATTGAAAGGCCCAACACCGTAAAGGGTAGTATTTTGCAACTCCAAGGCTCGGTGTTCTTCTGTCATCTGATTTTGCTTCTATAAATGATGCAAAATTGTTCTTGATAACCCAAGTGTCAGAACATGATTGTAGTCTTGTCCTTGTGCCAAAACCTTAATTTCTAAACCAATCCTGATTGGGCAGTTTAGAGTTGGTCATTGTTCGAAAAATGTCTGAAAAACAAGTTTTGCTTCTGAGACACTAAGTATCATTGGTTCCAACTGTAATTCTTGGACAGTGTCTTAACTTATAACTCATAAGGTCTAAATCCCTATCATCAACTGTGATGAACCATGGAGGGCTGGCAAGAAAAATTGATTAAAAAATAATTGCCTCAACCCTCACTTGTTCTGCAGCCCAAGCATCCTTCTTTCCAGTCCTCCGATCATCTTCTTCAGCTTGTTTCACTCCGGACTGTGGCTTCTGGTGCCACTAGGTCTCTGAAATCCCTGCCGTTTGTGCATAGGTTCTCCCCTGAGGCGTTGACCAGGTGCTTTGACACCACAACATGCATAATGATGGCACGGCGTGCAGATACTCCTGAACTCGTGGTGCAAAGTGAGGCAGTCCAAAGAGGATGTACACACAGTGCAAAGAAGTGTAAAGAAGCACGAAGGACCGGATGGTAAGTTGCAGGGTGATGAGACAGGTGAACATTGAGGGGAGTATTTATATATATACATATATATTGTAACTTCCCACGCTATCTGTGGACGGGGATTGCTCACTTTGCTTGTCGTTGAGGCATACGCTGGGACACTCAGGGTTAAAAAAGTCCTTTTGTTTTATTAAAGTACAGCAGAAACCACTCCTCAGGAACCTAGTAGCATGCAGCCGCCATTACAATGTCCGTAACGCCTTCAGCTTTATAGAATAAACACAGTCTCTCACCGACCCCGGTCAGCATAACACGGATTCCTGTCCGTTACCTGTTGGTGTCGGCCACACAGGTTCCCGGATGCCTCTTATCCTCAGAGGTATTCCACAAATACTTCTCACTGACCCTGGTCAGTGTTATGTTTCGGTAGCTGAGGAGTGCAGGTAAAAAAGGCAATACACCAGAGCAGTTGGAATCTATGAGATTGCAGTACCCTGACTAACCACCACAACTAGAGGCAGCCGTGGAGCGTTCCTACGTTGGTCCTAGACGCCTCGTCACAGCCTGAGAAACTAACTACACCTAAAGATAGAAAGAGGAAAGCTATCTGCCCCGGAGCAGATCCCCAAAGAACATAGAAAGCCCCCAAACATGTAATGGCGGTTAGACAAGAAGAAATACTGGCACAGACAGAAAATAGTATGAGCAAACGTTGGGGCCCAAACTACCTAAATAGAAAAGGATAGGAAGGGCACTTACTGCAATCCCAAAAAAACCCTGAAAAGCACCAACTCTACTAATTTCAAAAACACCTGAGATCACATGACCTCTACCACCTAAATTAGTTCTCTGGTGTAACAAAATCAAAACAGCAGCCACTGAAAAAACTGGAAAAAGCAAATGTATAAACATCAGTGGCTGAACTAAACTGAGAGGGCAAAAGCCCCCGGAGGGACCCAGAAGGCCCCCACAGAAGTGCAGGAGAAAATGCAAAAATCAAGCACAAAAACAAAAAGAAGAAAATGTCTTATCTGTTAGCAGGAGATGCAGACACGACACAGCAGGCTACAAAGGAAACAGGAATCAAGGATTGAGACCAGAACAATTGATCACCGGCAACCCTGATAGGAAGGCGACTCCCTTATATAAGACCAGTCAGTAACACCTGATTCCCAATCCTCACAATCTTCACTGGACAGTCCAGTACCGCTTGTAACCACCAGAGGGAGACTCTGCTCAGAACTCATTTCAAGTCCATTCACAACAGGTCAGTATCACTCACAGTTGTCAGACCGTCCACTCCGGAGATATCTCACAGACCTCCTTCCTCTGGCTCAGACTAGCCAGCACTGCACACAGACCATTCTGTAGTGTCCAACCTGGACACATGGAAATCTGTCCACACTGACAGACTCCCAAACTTTCACTGCCATGTGCCAAACACACCTCCATTACATAGCTGTAGCTACATCCATGTACCTATCACATGGCTAGTCAGTTGATCAGGTCCTCAAACTCACAAACACACACACAGGAAAAAAGGGGTACAGTGAGCACACTCACCTTGGGGTGAGGTATATGGGTAGCCAGACCCTCCCATCTCTCATAGCTACCCGTAACCCGGACACAAGTGTGAACAACAACCCCTTAGGGCTTACGTGCACTAAAGTAATACTACTCCGGGTTACATCACAGGGAGCAGCCATCCCTGTGACACATACCTCCCATTAATTATGCGGCCATTAGTCACTCTACAATATATATATACAGTATGTATATATATGTGTGTGAAAAAGTGTTTGTCTTATGGTGGAGTCACAAACACTAACTTCACCTTATCTTACGCTACCACCACCATATTTGACTGTTGGTATGATGTTTCTTTTCTGACATGCTGTGTTACTTCTATACCAGATGTAATGGGACATACATCTTCCAAAAAGTTCAACTTTTGTCTCGAAATCCGGGTAAAGTGTCAATGGTTATTGCTACTCTATCTTTATGGACCAGTGTCTTGCAGCAGCTGGTATGTGCAAAACATGTTGCTTTGTTGTAACTTTATCAGGTGAGCAGATTCATTTTTGTTACCAGTTAAGACCCTATTGCACTGTTTTTGTTCCTAGTTTTTCACACCATCAACTTTTGTCTCATCAGTCCACAGAGCAATCTCCCAAAAGTCTTGGGGATCATCAAGATGTTTTCAGGCAAAACCTGAAACGAGTCTTTGTTCTTATTGCTCAGCAGTGGTTTTCGTCTTGGAACTCTGCCATGCAGGCCAGTTTTGCTCAGTCTCTTTCTTATGGTGGAGTCATGACCGCTGACCTTAACTGAGGCAAGTGAGGCCTGAAGTTCTTTGGATGTTGTGGGGTCTTTTGTGACCTCTAGGATGATTTGTCACAACGTCCTTGGGGTAATTTTGGTCTGCCGGCCACTCCTGAGCAGTTTCACCACTGTTCCGTGTTTTTGCCATTTGTGGATAATGACTCTCACTGTAGCTCGCTGAAGTCCCAAAGCTTTAGAAATGGCTTTATAACCTTTCCCAAACTGATAGATCTCAATTACTTGGTTTTTCATTTGTTACAGAATATCTTTGGATCACAGCATTATGTCTAGCTTTTGAGGATCTTTTGGTCTATTTCACTTTGTCAGGCAGGTCCTATTTAAGTGGTTTCTTGATTGAAAACAGGTACGACAGTAATTAGGCCTGAGAGTGGCTAGGGAATGTGAACTTAGCTTCCCAAAGATGTGATAAACCACAGTTAATTTGTTTTAAGGGAAGGGGGGGCAATCACTTATTCACACAGGATCCTGTAGTTTTGGATTTCTCTTTCAATTAATAATAAAGACCTTCATTTATAAACTGCATTTTGTGATTTCTTGTGCTATCGTCTAATATTTACATTTGTTTGGTGATCTGAAACATTTTAGTGTGACAAAAATAGAAAAGAATAGGAAATCAGGAAGGGGGCAAACGCTTTATTCACACAACTTTGTATATATATATTGTGAGACAGTGACGGGGTGCGTACTGGATGGGGTGTACATCTCGCCCAGGTTTCTTAGCTGGGTGGCATGACGAATGTAGGAGTGAAGGTAGGATGGCAGTGCGACGTTCACTCCACTCCCCATCCAGTACAGGCTTGCAGCCCAACCCTGAGTGCACTCAGCTGTCTAATTAAGCAGCCAGAAGTAGGTGGTGGAGTTACACAGACTTCGCTCTCAGTCTGAATCTGGCTTCAGACGCTGCTGGAAGCCAAGCTCTGGTAACTACAAAGTATGTGTTGTTTTGGCCAGGCTGTTAGAGCCTAGACCACGGTAGTGAGGAAACTAACTATGTCTAGCTAGCAGCCTGCCAGGCTTAGGACTTTGTTTTATGATTTGGTTTATGTTTGTTGCTGTGGACTTTAATAAAACTGGTTGCCGCCAGTTTACACCAGTACTGCTGTCTGTGCTTGAACTTTTTCTATGCCACTCTGTCTACCCGAGACGGCGATCCCAGTGCTATACCCCCTGAACTGGTTACAATATATATATATATATAATTTGTATCCTATCTTTATTATGCTTTGGAAGGAACCTTCATTTTGCGTTAAAGATCCAGTTGATACACCAGTATTACACAGGGGATGAAATATAAGATAGATAATTTTGGTGATTTTTGCTTTTCAATAGTCAGAACTGAACATAAAGACTTTCCTCCGTGGAAGTCACCATTCTCTATCCTATTGTCTACGGCTTCAATTAAGTTTCAGTAAGAGAACATCTGTTAGGATTGTACATTTTGTGTATTTTTGTTTTGTAGAATTGTAGTTTTTCTCTAGGGAAAAATTCAATTATTTCGCAACTTCCTTTTTAGTTTGTGTTTTCATCTCGTGCTCCAACCTGTGATTACCGGATCACTTAAACACAATCTCGTACTCTAATATATTGTCATGACTATAAATTGTTTTGTGCAGGAGACTAAATACGTTTTCTTACTTTTCTGCGCTATTGCAACATCAACACGGCGAGCTGACTATTTACGCAGCATAAATAAAATGTATTCATATTTTTAGCCCGCCGTACAATTAAGTTGGCCTCGCTACTTACTATAATGGAGTCTTGACGGCGAGGCGCGTTTTGTTACATTACTAGGAGTATGTGTAGCAATAGAAGGAATGATAATGGCACTTTTCAAATCTCTCATATTCTCGGTCTGGAGCCACAATGTTCTAGGTTTTAATTTTATTTCCAACCATTAGCTTTTGCATACAATAAACATTACGGCTCCGAGACCTAATCTTGCTTCTGCTTTATTAAATCACAAAATTAAAAATAAAAAAAAAAGTTCGGAATGAATCAGGTCTTAACTCATTGAGGCGCCTATGATGCCAGCGATTGTATTCATGCTCATTGGGTTCATGTTTTTGATTTCTTCTGGATCAATAGACTTTGGACACACTAGGCTGAACTCAATAAGATGGGGGGTTTTTTTTAGGCAGAAGCTGTTGAAAGTATTTTTGGGGATTGGAGTTAGAATGCCCTGTGTACCCATTCAGAGACCAAAAGAAAGGTGCCAAATCCATTTTCTTCAAGGGGTTGTCTCATGAAGACATGATGGTGTGAGAAAGCAGGAGGCAAGGTCCTGGATAGAAGGTATGTATTACTGAGGCGGTTTTATTTTTGGTCTCTGGTCATGCTGACATGTCCGTTTTTTATCAGCAGCACGAGCAGCAAAATGTCCTTCAGACGTGCACACTGATGACACACGGATGAGATTTCTCACTGTGACATGCAATGATCTCACTGAGGTCGGTGCAGTTCATGGACCGGTTCTCGCTGCAGCCA
The DNA here is from genome assembly GCA_033576555.1 of Oophaga sylvatica. Lineage (NCBI taxonomy): Eukaryota > Metazoa > Chordata > Amphibia > Anura > Dendrobatidae > Oophaga > Oophaga sylvatica. Next base: position 34,447,361 of record JARQOD010000010.1, on the reverse strand, counting down.
GTCATTTTCCTCTGCTCTTCAGCGTGAGCAGTCGCCTCAGACCACTGTTCATGCTGATGAGCAAATGTCACACAGATGGATTACGGCTTGGGACACTATGGACTCGTTCAACTTCAGACAAGTGAGGGATATTGTTTTTTTTTTGTTTTTTTTTTACAGGGGACTATGGCTTCAGGGGATTAGGTGTTAAGGTGAGCCTAATGTCGTTTTTTATTTCCTTCTTCATTTTGCACTTGATATAGAAAGCCAGGGCTGAATACAACTCTCAACATTGTCCCCTGCTCGCGTTGATCTCAGCTTGAGCAGGGAACAAGGACATTAGCTGTTTTCAGCACCCGGCGTTTGAGAACAGCACGAAGTATGTGTAATACTGATGCCACACACGTATGCCACAAGTATGAAACACTTGGACACATGGAGATCTCTGGTACTGGTTTTGCCAGTACTGGAAATATCAGGACGTGTGAAGGAGGCCTTACATGGATTAGCTGCATCTTGATAGTGCATTAGTTCTGAGACATTGGCAGGTAAATACTGCTACCCTTTTTTGCTGTGTGAATTTTTGAATATTTGGTGGGAATTCTAAAACCTCTTAATGTGGCTTTACTTTTATTTTTTTTGGTTTTATTTTTGACTGGATTTTGGTTAGGAGGGACCAAAAAATCCTGGGTGGGAAAGATCGCGCCCATACTCCTGTCCGGGACTTACTGGTCTAATAAAATGGACCTGATCTAGCTTAGGTACTAGTGTGCTGAGGCTGGAGAAAGACAGAGGTGATGGATAGTGTGTAGTGCAGCCTGAGACGTTCCTGTAATAGCACAGTGGTGAGACCATGTGATTCACTTTGCCTTACCAAGAGAAAGGACTGTTTTGTTATTCATTTGAGCTGAAGAAAGGACTGTTTTGTTATTCAATTGAGCTGAAGAAAGGACTGTTTTGTTATTCATTTGAGCTGAAGAAAGGACTGTTTTGTTATTCATTTGAGCTGAAGAAATGTTGTTTTAATTTTGGAGCTGTAAAGTTTATGAAGGACAATAAACTTTATTCTGTTTTGATATAAAAACCCTGTGTCTGTGCATATCCATGTGGCTACCAGAGAGCTGAAACCCCACAATGGATACTGCCACCCGACAAGCTCTAGAAGCCCCCAGCACTAATCAGCTGTTATCAGCGGACAATACATTACCTTTGTAGTTTTATATGCCTCTTTGCCAAATAAGAGGACACTAGAATAGAAAATTGCAGCTGTTGCCTTTAAGCCCAAGTCAAATCATGCCGCTGGGTCCCGGCATTTTGCTGCAGCTTAACATGTTCAGATTAACTTCTATGTTTAAGCACAAGCACTCCACCAGCTCATTAGGAATTTGGGGCATTCTGTCGTCAATTACTTTTTTTATTACCGCAAGCATAGAATGATTATGCACTAACACCAACTAGAAAATGGAAAAATTGGTCGGCTAAGCTTATGATCTTGATCAAATGCAAATTGCCGCCCTCAAAAAGGAAGAAAGCTGTCTTTCTAGTGCTACCGTGTAAGTCGTTGTCAGTTCTACAGCTAGTCTGGCCACAGGACTTGCGTTACACCAGAGACTCCTTCAAAAGAAAACTCATCCATCTGCAAACAACTGTTTTGGTGTTTTTCTACCTTAGAGTGCAGAAAAGGACTACTAATAATACCGCCGGACCAGAGACCTACGAATATCCTTCTACCTGCTGGAATCCTCTGCTCTTCTTCTCATTAGTAGAGCCAACATGCCATCATCGTTGTGGTATGATGTGGTGAAGGGTCTACTAATCAGAAGAGGTAGTGGGATGCTGGTAGGTATGAGGAAGTGCAAAGGAATCTTTTCCAGTACCCACCGGTTACAGACATGGCTGCCAACACACCATCATCATTGTGGTATGATGTTCCAAAGGTTTTACTAATCAGAAATGGTGCCAGGGATGCTGGCCAGTATGAGGAGGTTCAGAAGGATCTTATCCAGCACCCATCGACTACCAATGTGGCTCCCAGACCAGAGTGCTGAGAACTTCCTCCTATCTGCCAGAATCCTGGCACCTCTTCTGTTTAGAAGGCTCAGTGCAACATCATCATTGTGGGAAGATGCACACATGACATTAAGCTGGAACTAGTAACCAGAAGAGATACCGGTATAATGAGGGTTCACAGCAGGGCCGGCGTCAGCACCCGGCGTACCCGGGCAACTATGCATGCCGTTAGTCTCTCAATGCTAGCTTGGCTCTCTCCTGAAGAGGAGACTTTGCCCTCAGAGCTTCTTCGTAAGAAACGCGCGTCTTGGTCTTGTTGACCATAAAGGTTTTCTCCTCTGTAGATTGCAGGACTTGTGATTCCATATTTTGCTCCTCAGTGTTTAATACTTCAAAATTAATGCTCTTTTAATTCATCATGACATTGAGTTTGGCACCTACTGAGAGCGTATTAAAATGCCAAGAATTATGCTACTCACTCGAAGCCATTCATCTGCAGTTTCTACAGTGCCATCCTTGTTTAATCTCTCTCCTCAGAACATCTTCACCACTACAATTGGTTTTCAAAGTGAGAAACACAGTCATGACCCACTTTGCAATTACCGGTGCAGCAGTTCAGACTCCAGTCAGCCTCAGTTTTGTTGCCAAGTCGTACCTTTTCTTGCTCAGCGGCCCCAGAACTTTGCAGCAATTTTCAGCGTTTTGATGCTCGCTGTGTTCTATTGACAGAAAATTGGAAGGAACAACAAATGATAAATGATTAAAGTATCTTTGATCGTCTCATTTTATTTGGAATTTTTGCATTTGGAAGGCTGTAAAGAAAAAAGGGAAATAAAGGTTTTCTCAGATCAAAAAGCCAAGCTCACTGCCCGAGCCAGCAAGTCCTAAGCCGGACTACAATGGCATCAGCTCAAGACAGAACTTTCTGCTGATTAGCACTTCCGATTTTTTGTCATTGACCCGACCTTCAATCTCTTAAACTATGGATAAAATAAAAAAAACTCATAAATCTGGCAATTGTAGGATCTGATGAATACCAATTTATCAACTGGGTTATTCGAAATTCTATAAATCTTACAGGTGAGTTCCAGAACAACGAGACTAGCCAAAAGAAAATTCTAAAATCCTGAAATATTCTTCTTTGATTAAAGTTGTTATAATTTTTCACTGGCTTTCATGTCCAATTCTTTTGAGATGGCAGATCATCTTGTTATATATGTCAAAGCCAATATTTTAAGTTTTTCCGTATGAGACAGTATTATACTAATAGTCTCCATGCACTTCTAAGGGAAGGATTATAGTAGTTATATTCTTATACATAGGGGCAGTATTATAGTAGTTATATTCTTGTATATAGGGGCAGTATTATAGTAGTTATATTCTTGTACATAGGGGCAGTATTATAGTAGTTATATTCTTGTACATAGGGGGCAGTATTATAGTAGATATATTCTTGTACATAGGGGCAGTATTATAGTAGTTATATTCTTGTATATAGGAACAGTATTATAGTAGTTATATTCTTGTACATAGGGGCAGTATTATAGTAGTTATATTCTTGTACATGGGGCAGTATTATAGTAGTTATATTCTTGTATATAGGAACAGTATTATAGTAGTTATATTCTTGTACATAGGGGCAGTATTATAGTAGTTATATTCTTGTACATAGGAGCAGTATTATAGTAGTTATATTCTTGTACATAGGAGCAGTATTATAGTAGTTATATTCTTGTATATAGGGGCAGTATTATAGTAGTTATATTCTTGTATATAGGAACAGTATTATAGTAGTTATATTCTTGTACATAGGAGCAGTATTATAGTAGTTATATTCTTGTATATAGGAACAGTATTATAGTAGTTATATTCTTGTACATAGGAGCAGTATTATAGTAGTTATATTTTTGTACATAGGAGCAGTATTATAGTAGTTATATTCTTGTACATAGGAACAGTATTATAGTAGTTATATTCTTGTACATAGGGGCAGTATTATAGTAGTTATATTCTTGTACATAGGAGCGGTATTATAGTAGTTATATTCTTATACATAGGGGCAGTATTATAGTAGTTATATTCTTGTACATAGGAGCAGTATTATAGTAGTTATATTCTTGTATATAGGAGCAGTATTATAGTAGTTATATTCTTATACATAGGGGCAGTATTATAGTAGTTACCGTATTTTTCGGACCATAAGACGCACTTTTTTCCCCAAAAAGTTTGGGGGAAAATGAAGGTGCCTCTTATGGTCGCAACATACCTAAAAGTCCGGTGGCGGTCCCAATGTAGCTTCCCTGTGGTGCGGTGGTGGTGTTGGGGCAGCAGCAGGGCTCTGGGCTGCGTGGGGGGCTCTGCCGGCATTTCGTCCTAGCCGGAAAGCCCCCCGCAGCTGCAACGCGGTGCTGTCCGGAAAGATGGCCGCCACTGGCCTCCGGAAAGATGGCCGCCGCATTCTTATTCAAATCTCGGCAACGAGATCTTGTCCTGAGATCTCGGGAGACGAGATCTCGGGAAGAGATCTCGTTGCCGAGATTTGAATGAGTATGCAGCAGCCATCTTTCCGGAGGCCTCTGGCGGCCATCTTTCAGGACGGCACCGCGTCGCAGCAGCGGGGGGCTTTCCGGCTAGGAAGAAATACTGGCGGAGCCCCCCACGCAGCCCAGAGCCCCGCTGCTGCCCCAACACCACCACCGCACCACAGGGAAGGTGCATTGGGACCGCCACCGGATTTGTGAGTATATTGCCACCCCACAGAGCCCAGCCACCCCACAGAACACAGCCACCCCACAGAACACAGCCACCCCACAGAGCACAGCCACCCCACAGAGCACCACCACCGCACCAGCCTGGACCACTGAACGACCCTAGTGACCACTCCTCTACCTGTGCTGATCCCTTCGCTGGTAAGCTGAATTCGGAATGTAAGGCCTCTTTCACACATCTGGTTTTTGCTGTCAGGCACAATCCATCCAAAACCGGAAAGGATGGATCCAGCGCTGTTTATGAAAAAACTGATGCAATGGATCAGGTTTTTTGCTGGATCCGTCCTGAAGTTTTGAAGCAGTAAATGCTTGATACGCATGTCGAGAGAGAAAGAGAGAGACCTTGGTTTCCAGAATCCGGATCAGGCTTTTGCCGGATTGCACAAAAGACTGATCTGGCACCATAGCCTTGTATTGTTTGCGCCCCCGCCGGATGCGCCGCTTCAGACGTTTCCGGCCAGTGCGGCAGAGAAAAAAAACGTTGCGGTGTCCGTTTTGTCCGGCCTCCGGAATGTACATTTCCGCTGGATCCGGAAAAAAACGGACGCAACACAAGGATATCTTGGGCTAAGGATAGTCAATGACAAAAAAAACGCTTCTGGCGGTTTAAAAAACCGGATCCGTTTTTTTTTAAAAGCGCCGGATCGCGCCTGAAAAAAACGGATGTGTGAAAGAGGCCTTAGACGGACCCCTATTTGACACATTATTTTTTTTCCCCGATTTTCCTTCTGAAATTTTGGGGTGCGCCTTATAGTCCGGAAAAAAAAGGTATATTCTTGTACATAGAGGCAGTATTATAGTAGTTATATTCTTGTACATAGGGAGCAGTATTATAGTAGTTATATTCTTGTACATAGGAGCAGTATTAGTAGTTATATTCTTGTACATAGGATGCAGTATTATAGTAGTTATAGTCTTGTACGTAGGGGACAGTATTATAGTAGTTATATTCTTGTACATGGGGCAGTATTATAGTAGTTATATTCTTGTACATAGGAGCAGTATTATAGTAGTTATATTCTTGTACATAGGAGCAGTATTATAGTAGTTATATTCTTGTACATAGGGGCAGTATTATAGTAGTTATATTCTTGTACATAGGAGCAGTATTATAGTAGTTATATTCTTGTATATAGGAGCAGTATTATAGTAGTAAAATTCTTGTATATAGGAGCAGTATTATAGTAGTTATATTCTTGTACATGGGGCAGTATTATAGTAGTTATATTCTTGTACATAGGGGCAGTATTATAGTAGTTATATTCTTGTACATAGGAGCAGTATTATAGTAGTTATATTCTTGTACATAGGAGCAGTATTATAGTAGTTATATTCTTGTACATAGGAGCAGTATTATAGTAGATATATTCTTGTACATAGGGGCAGTATTATAGTAGTTATATTCTTATACATAGGAGCAGTATTATAGTAGTTATATTCTTGTACAGAAGGGCAGTATTATAGTAGTTATATTCTTGTACATAGGGGCAGTATTATAGTAGTTATATTCTTGTACATAGGGGCAGTATTATAGTAGTTATATTCTTGTACATAGGAGCAGTATTATAGTAGTTATATTCTTGTACATAGGAGCAGTATTATAGTAGTTATATTCTTGTACATAGGAGCAGTATTATAGTAGTTATATTCTTGTACATAGGGGCAGTATTATAGTAGTTATATTCTTGTACATAGGGAGCAGTATTATAGTAGTTATATTCTTGTACATAGGGAGCAGTATTATAGTAGTTATATTCTTGTACATAGGGGCAGTATTATAGTAGTTATATTCTTGTACATAGGGGCAGTATTATAGTAGTTATATTCTTTTATATAGGAGCAGTATTATAGTAGTTATATTCTTGTACATAGGGGCAGTATTATAGTAGTTATATTCTTGTGCATAGGGAGCAGTATTATAGTAGTTATATTCTTGTACATAGGGGCAGTATTATAGTAGTTATATTCTTGTACATAGGGGCAGTATTATAGTAGTTATATTCTTGTACATAGGGGCAGTATTATAGTAGTTATATTCTTGTACATAGGGAGCAGTATTATAGTAGTTATATTCCTGTACATAGGGAGCAGTATTATAGTAGTTATATTCTTGTACATAGGGAGCAGTATTATAGTAGTTATATTCTTTTATATAGGGGCAGTATTATAGTAGTTATATTCTTATACATAGGGGCAGTATTATAGTAGTTATATTCTTGTACATAGGGAGCAGTATTATAGTAGTTATATTCTTGTACATAGGGGCAGTATTATAGTAGTTATATTCTTGTACATAGGGAGCAGTATTATAGTAGTTATTTTCTTGTACATAGGAGCAGTATTATAGTAGTTATATTCTTGTATATAGGAGCAGTATTGTATTCTTGTATATAGGGGCAGTATTATAGTAGTTATATTCTTTTACGTAGGAGCAGTATTATAGTAGTTATATTCTTGTATATAGGGGCAGTATTATAGTAGTTATATTCTTTTACACAGGAGCAGTATTATAGTAGTTATATTCTTCTGCATTAGTGGCAGTATTATAGTAGTTATATTCTTTTACACAGGAGCAGTATTATAGTAGTTATATTCTTCTGCATTAGTGGCAGTATTATAGTAGTTATATTCTTGTACATAGGAGCAGTATTATAGTAGTTATATTCTTGTATATAGGAGCAGTATTATAGTAGTTATATTCTTGTACATAGGGGGCAGTATTATAGTAGTTATATTCTTTTACATAGGAGCAGTATTATAGTAGTTATATTCTTGTATATAGGGGCAGTATTATAGTAGTTATATTCTTTTACACAGGAGCAGTATTATAGTAGTTATATTCTTCTGCATTAGTGGCAGTACTATTGTTTGTTATATTCTAGTAATTGCAGTAATGACACTAATAACAGTGTTGGCTTGAATAGCTCTTTAAATAATTGATTCCTCCACAGAATCCTCCAATCTTTCACATAGTACAATCAGTAATGTTGTCTATCACTATCACCAGATGTTTATTGTGCCTTTACACAGGTCTCTAGAGAATTAATGAATATCCCTTCTCCAGCTGACATGTAAATAATTGCGCTTCATATACGCATGTGATTGAACATGATTAATAAATACAATGAATAGACATTTCATAATTATTACATTTTTTTTAGACATGGCAAATTGCTTTATTGATATAGAAGGAATGACATCAAAAATTAATATAAGACCTAAATTATCATTGCAAGAGGTCATTTTATACAGAGCTAAGCTTGTGACACGGAGCTCCGGATGATGGCTGTGAACGCGGAGTGGCCTCCGTCAAATTATGATAATGTAAGAAAATGTAAGCCCTGTCACACAGATGGCAGTCAAAGACACCTTCTAATTATCTCTGTGCAAAGTAAATTAGTTTTTGCAGTTGGTGGATGCAAAAACAGAATAATTTGCTGCTGCCATTCCTGGTGTGCCGAGCTCACGTCTCCCTTCTACGTAGTACGGTTAGTCTTACTATCTTGCGTCTTTCGCTATTGATCCGCTATTAGCAAGTGGAAATTGTTTCAATAAAGAAGCTATAAAATCAATTTTAGAAAAAGCGTGTCTACATTGGGAATGATCTTCTTAAAGATGACCTGTCATTTGCTCAAAAAACTGACTTTTAAGAATCTGTAACATCCTCCAATTCTGCCACTTTTTTCCATTTTGCGCTGAGTTGCCTGTTATGAATGTGCTAGAGATGGTTTCTGAGCAGAGGCTCCCTCTGGTGGTTACAGACAGTACTGAACCTTTCAGCGAGGAGTGGCAATCTGGAATCACGGACTGGTCTGATATAAGGGAGGTTCCCTCCCATGATGGTTGCCGGTGATCAATTGTTCTTGTCTCAATTGTGGTTCCTGATTCATTTGGAAGTTTGCTGGAGTCTTGCCTGCATCTCCTGCTTTCAGATAAGATATTTTTTGCTTTTCTTTTTGTGCTTGCTTTTTGCATTGTTTTCTGCACTTTTGTGGAGGTCAGCCAGGTCCCCTCCTGGGGCCTGAGATCCTCACAGTTTATCTGCAGCCACTGTTAATTGCTCATTTGCTTTTTCCTGTTTTTTCAGTGGCTGCGGCTTGGTTTTTGTTCACACTGAGAACTGATTTAGTGGGTGGCGAGATCGTGTGATCTCAGTATTTTTGTAATCAGAATTGTTGGATTTTTGTAGGGTTTTCTGGGTTGCAGAAAGTAATCTCTCCTGTCCTATCTTATTTAGTCAGCTTGTGGCCCAGCGTTTGCTCAGTCTTTTTTCTGCCTATGTTTGTATTTTCATCTTGTCTAACCGCCATTATATGTTTGGGGGCTTCCTATTTTCTTTGGGGATCTGCTCCGGGGCAGATAGCTTTCATCTTTCTGCCTTTAGATGTAGTTATCTCTCAGGCTGTGACGAGGCGTCTAGGATCAACGTAGGAACGCTCCACGGCTACCTCTAGTTGTGTCGTTAGTTTAGGAATCTGCAACCCATCAGTTACCAACATCTCAGGTGTTCGGCTGCCCTGCTGTTGTTCCTGTCCTCCTCAGCTACCGAAACATAACAGTTGCCCCATTAAAGAGATATTCACGTTTGTTGCTTTTGGAGCCCAGTATGTGAAATCTGTGTTTTGCAGCCCAACTGGGCGTTTCTTCACAGTCTTCAATAGGGGCGTGAGCTTTCACCACTCCCTGCCAGACTCTACCAATCACGGCTCAGCAAATTGTGGACCTCATATTTTGCTAGATCAGATGTTAAGCTGTGATTGGCCATGTCTGGGAGGGAGTGGTGAAAGCACACGGCTACATTGAAGACTTTGAAGAAACGCTCAGTTGGACTGCAAAGCAGAGATTTCACATGCTGCGCTCCAGAGGTAAAAAAAAAATGAGAATATCTGCAATGGAATAACGTAGAACAAAAAGGAAAGGAGCAACAGAATCAGAGGAGTTTAGGGATTTTTTTACAAGGTATTTAACACTTTATTTTTTATTAAATGACATGTCATTTTTAAGAGGTGTCATTTAGTGAAATGTCGCAATATATGTTCCTTTATGTCAATACAAGCTGGGTGACTGTACAAACCATGTTAAGCCAAGTGCGACAGATCGAAAGCTGCTATTTGTAGCTGTTTTTCTTTTGGCTAGAAAAATAGATTTCTGGGATTTGAATATTGATGACGTAAAATTGGAATAGGCAGTGAATCTAAGTTTGGTGAAACATTTGCCACCCCTATGTTCGGCTGATTGGCCATGTAATAGATGGTTAAGCTAAGTTCTACAGAAAGAAAGCATCTCCTTGCAGTTGTTTTTCCTCCTGACTAGTAGAGGAAGGTGCACTTTTATGATGCCTAAATACAAATAAAATTCCTAAGAGGGGCTTCTGGGATTCTTCATATTGATGACCTACCATTGGGAAAGGCAGTCAATATGAAATTGCTGAGGGTCTAAGACCTCACACCCGTACAATCAGCTGAACAACTTTATAATAGATGTTTGAAAAGTAATTTTCAATCTGTAGAATTTGTTCTAAGTGGTTCTTCCACTTGGCTAATAGTCGGAGGTCCACCTTTATGTTGTCCAAGAAGCACATTAGAAGGGGTTCTTGGATTTTTACCATCTATTACCTATCTTTAGGATTGGCAAATTATATGAGTTTGATTGGGGTCAGATACTTGGGACCCCTATAATCAGCTGTTTAAACAGCTGACCAGCGAGGGTGCCAACTGTTGGATACCCATTGATATAAAATTTGATGGCCTGTCCAAAGGAAGCGTCTCAATAGTAAAATGTCAAAAAGTGAACCTTTTTAAGGGGCTGCCCAATTAATCTCTAGGACCTAGACCAATTCTAAGAATGGGGATTTGCTTTCCTCTCTTGCCAATGATGACTTGGCCATGACCATCCCTACTGGGAACAAAGGACTGGACACTTCTGCTTCAACAGTATTCGACCATAGCCGATAGGACGAAAATGGGCTATCCAATTAGCATGCCATGTAGTAGGTGCAGTAGAATAACCCATTTTGTCTTGACCACCATGTTCTCAATTGGGTTTTACTGTAGGTCTAAGATTGAGATTGAGGATGGATAGGGTTCTCGAAAGGTATCATACAGTTTGAGTTAAGATACTTCACTTTGAAAATCAATTTTGGGCCGTGTTCCACCTACAACACGTTACACTTCACAAATTAGGTCCTATCTAAATGAAGGCCAGATGTACTTCATAAAGAAGGGAAAACAAAACCTTTGTTCTTGTGTCATGTCAAAGAGGAATTCTTCATTATGCTCCAGTCATAAACCCATTTGTCGGTCATGTATGATAACCACTGCGATGCCCAATTTTCGACTTTCTGGATGGAAGGGAAGAGTCGTCAACAGTGACAGGTTAATAAGAAGACCTTGTAGACCTCTTTAAGGATTCACTTGTTCCACTAAACATTATTTAATGGAACATTGACAGAATACAAAAAGTTTGACTTTAACATATTAGATGAAAACATATATTTTGAAGACACAGGAGATGAAAACATGCAGCTCGGTCAAAGGTTGTCGTAGACGAGACTACGTTTGGGAAAGCAAGGTCAGCGTGAATTTTTTTCTTGATGGTCCAGGGAACCTCCAGCCTAATAAAACCAACACCCAAGCCATGTAGATGTAGACTTATTTATTGATCGGAAGTTATTACCAAGAACTATTTAACCCAGTGTGACAACTTGATGAGTCTCCAAATACTTACCTGTCTCACATAATCTGTCACCCTTGAGTAATGATCTGTGTGACGTCAATATTTGTCACATCCCATGCAAGTAAGACTCTCGTTGATTATCCCAGAGGGACATTATGTCAGCACTCTTTGCCCCTGAATATCAAGTGTCTTTTTAAAAAGGGCTTGTTAATTAACAAACACAATTAAAACGATCAATACAACACAAGGCTAATTAACTCGGATAAGATGGCAGCAGGAAGACAATCTCTTGTTTTTTTTTCTTCCTTTGTCAGCAGATATTCGTTCTGAGATTTTGAACTGTATACAGTTTTTTTTTTCTTTAAAATGATGTTTAGACATGACGGATCAAAATATATGCATTAGAGTCGGTAGTAAACAACGTTTTTTTTTGTCTTTTGTATGGAATCTTTCAACAAAGTACTTTACGTTGATGCATTATTAGGTTATACTGTAGCAAGAAAGTGTAGACAAGGCAGAAACGAGAGACGATCAGCGATGTCGGAAGTCAACTGGTGTTTAATTCCATTTATATGGAGCCTTTATTGGCACTGTTTGTGACCAATCAAGATTTGTACTAGCCTTTTCCAGTGTCCACTTGGGTACTTTGTGGCAGCTGGCCCAAAGCAGAGTGAGTTTCCTTGTTGAGCACCCATATGTCATCACCCTGGGCACATCTTGCCATTACTTGGACCTTACAACACCATGACATTTCAAAGGCCTGGTAATCACAAGAGGAGCTCAATATGCCATCAATCGAGTGTCGACCTAGGAAAAGCTTGGACCATCTGCCATGGAGTATCAAGTGGATGCCACAAGTTTTGTCTATCTCTATTAGTAATGTAGATCGCAGATAGGGCTCTTTAGGGGGACTTGAGAACTAGGAGGACTTTGAAGATAATACCCTAGGACTTATGGTTAATGCCACTATGTCAGTAAAATACATTTATGGTATATGAATGATGACTTTATTGATTGGAAGGGAGAAGGAATATCTTTTTTTGTATAACCATTGATGTTATGTTATGGTAGCTGAGGAGGCAGGAGCAAAAAACCACATAGGCAGCCGAACACCAGAGAGGTTGGAAACGAATAGGTTGCAGACCCCTAAACTAACCGCACAACTAGAAGCAGCCGTGGAGCGTACCTATGGTGGTCCTAGACGCCTCGGCACAGCCGGAGAAATAGCTATCCCTGAAGATGGAAAGAGGAAAGCTAACTGCCCCTGAGTAGACCCGAAAAGAGTAGGAAGCCCCCAAACATATAATGGCGGTTAGACAAGATGAAAATACGAACACAGACAGAAAATAGATTGAGCAAACGCTGGGGCCAAAACTGTCTAGATAGGACAGCACAGGAGAGAATACTTTCTGCAACCCAGAAAAACCCTAGGAAAAACTCCAACACCTCTGAATCCAAAAGCACTGAGACCACACGGTCTCTACCACCTATATCAGATCTCTGGTGTGGACATGTAGCTACCCAGCAGTAAAATATCACAAGAACTGAGCAAATGAACAAATACAAAAAATGAACGGAGACCAGCCAAAGCCCCCAGAGGGGACCTGGCTGAAGACATAAAGCAATGCAGCAAAAAGCAAGGAATTCAAACCACAGTAAAAAAAAACTGAAAGAGACTTATCTGAATGCAAGCAGGAGACAGCAGGAAAGCAAGCTGAATTCCAATCTAAACCATGAAGAACAATTGATCACCGGCGAGGATCATGGGAGATCAGCTCACTTATATCAGGCCAGTCAGTACCACCTGACACCCACTCGTTATCTGCGGGTGTAGGACTCTTGGTATTCAAGATAGGTTCAATACCCTCAGCAACCGCCAGAGGGAGCTTCAGCTCCGAAGTCGTCTCCAAAATGTTCACAACACATTGATCTTGAAAGTCCATTCCACTTTCAGTGGTTCCTGAGGAAGGGTTAGGTATAATGAGTAAAGGTAGGAAACATACACATGAGAAGTAGAAAGAATTAGGCAAGGATGTAGAGTAGTGAAATTCCAATAAAAAAGTCAACAACTGAGCTCTGATTGACTCTTATATTCTGAAGACAGAATATGGAGTGCTATCAAAGGCCAATCTTTTTTAACAAGGAAGACAAACCTTGTCATCCTGGTCGGTATAGTAGTGCAAACAAAAACCCTTTTATCTATACTGCTAATATGATCAACAGAAACTGAACATAGAACTCCTCGACCCTTGAAAAAAAATGAAGAATGTAAATGTGATCATTAAAAAATTACATGAAAATCCTTGGTTCTCCAGAGACCGGACACTGGCTTGTGTTCCCATTACGAAAGAAGTGGTCGTTTTCCACTAAGTCTCTTTTGGAGTTGCCTCTGAAAAAATTTGAATTGGTCATTAGAGTTGTTACGTAGAGGAGTAATTTCATGATAGCTTTGTCTTTGGTGGTGAATAATTTTTGTTCTTGGACCAATAAGGTGACTGATAATCAATGACTCTTAACAAAAAATAAGAATAGTAGATGGTTGGTCTTTCCAAGATTTTGCAGTGGTACTCAAGAACATAAAGTTACGCCTCTAAGAGCAATCATTATTCCAAAAATGTAATTCTTTAGGTCAAGAGATCTGGAAATTGTAACAGAACTCTTTTAACAATTGTGGCATATGATATCTCATGTTCTAGACATGTTCTTCTGATGTTCAAGATTGGCCAAGAGGTCTCATTAAGCCACCACATAGAGTATAGTCATTATAACTCCTGCTTCATCTCAATTTTCCCATTTCCCTTTAGCAATAATCTTATTTTTACTGCCAACAGTTACGAGTAGAAACCATAGACGAGAGTGGAAAAACCATTGAGGGACCTGTTGATCTGGAGGTCGTGGTCATTGATCAGAATGATAACCGACCAATCTTCAAAGAAGGCCCATATGTTGGACATGTTCTAGAAGGGTCTCCAACTGGTGAGTGTATAACTGTTTATTACCTAATTTCTTGTACTTTATTCCAGTGGTTGAAGTTGAATAATGGAAATTTTATGCATTTAAGTTTAGTACCTCTAGTCCACACCCAGATATAGGGATTGTGCATTGTAGACACACGTTTTTCTTCAGTTGATTGTGGTGAGTCATGCAAATGTTTTCGCAATTCTGTTGTGCAATTAGAGGGGAACATAGTCAATAGAACATTCCTCCATTAACACCGCATTCTATGGAGGGTGTATTCGTGTGAGAGAAGCTCCTAGTGCATTTTTTTTTTGTATTTAAGGTACCTTTGAAATGAAGGATGATTCCTTGTTTAGTAGAAAAAAATGGTGGGTTGGATTATCCTGTACCAACATCTGGGTTGTAAAACTGGGATGTAGGAGTTCCACTTTCCATGAATGGCCAATACAAGGCAGGAACACCCACTTTTCGGCAGGGTTCACCTAAACTAGACCCCCTTTGAGAATTGACATACTCCTAAATTTGCCAGAATTGTTTCCAAAAATTGGGAACTGTTGTCACGGGTGTGTCACCACGAAGATCGTCACGATTGCACAGCCTGACTTCTCGCAGCTGAATTTTTGGTGCTTGGTGTTTTGTTTCGGCAGTGAGGGAGTTAATTCTCTCTCTCTCTGTGCTAGACGAGACCCAGCCTCACCCAGCTGCAGTTAATTCTGCAGTATTGGGACTCCTTCAAATACCTGCCAGTCTTATTGGGTAGTTGTCGGTGAAAGCATTTCATACAGACCATCAGAGCGGATCGTGGTATTGAAGAGTTTGGAGTGAAGTGTACTCAGTGTGTTTTTTTCCCTTCCTCGCTTTATCATTTATCTCCTTACCCGTTTGTGTTCCCTCTGTTATTGTGGTGTGAGTTTAGTATGCAAGGTGGTTTTTGGTTTTCCCCTTGTACTGTCTCGTTCGTCTAGTACTGTGTATAAGCATTTACTACCCTGTCCCCTACTGTTGTGATCGGGGTCCTTCTCAGGACTAGATTACTGAGGTTCAGGGATTCTCAGGAGGTAGGGTTACGCTGGCGGCCTGGACCTCTGTACCATTAACAGTACCTCCAGGTAGAGGGATTAGTCAGGGCCCCAGCTTAGGGTCAGCATAGGACCCTGACCTCCTGTACGCAGTGACCGCGTGACATTTTCACCGACCCACAAAAGATTCTCTCCAGCCTCCAAGGATCCAGTAGCCAGTCTAGCTCGGCAGTTGCAGAGTTTGTCCATGGAGCTGGCGGACGTTAAGTCCAAGGTTTTGTATCCCCCGGAGCAAGCCGGACCAGAACCTGAAGTAGCTCTCCCTGACAGGTTTACTGGGGGGCGGGACAAGTTTTTTGTTTTCCGGGAGGCTTGTAAGTTGTACTTTCGGCTGCGGCCACGGTCATCAGGGAGTGAAGAACAAAGGGTGGGAATTGTCATCTCGCTCCTACAAGGGGACCCACAATCATGGGCGTTCTCTCTTCCTCCGGGCTCCCCGGCTCTCCAGTCAGTGGATAGGTTTTTCGCTGCTCTGGGTCTCGTATATGATGACCCGGATCGGATCTCCTTTGCTGAATCTAAGTTACGTAGGATCCAGCAGGGAGATCGTCCGGCGGAGGAATTCTGTTCGGAGTTCCGTAGGTGGGCCACGGACACCCAGTGGAATGACCCGGCTCTTAGGAGCCAGTTTTGTCAAGGTTTATCTGACAGATTAAAGGATGTATTGGCACAGTATGACCCTCCCACGTCACTGGAAGCCGCTATGGCCCTTGGTATTCGCATTGATAGACGGCTTCGGGAGAGGTGCGGGGTAACTCGGTTTGCCCGGGTTCAAGGTATGCGATTGAGTGTGTTGGCTAAACCCGTCCCCATATTCTCGATCGACGCCAGGCCTCTCGGTCAGGGAAGTTTTTTGCAAGCAGTGCATAACGTAAATCTTCGTTGTTTTGTTACGTGTTGGAGGGTCTTCCCACTCCTATAATGTTGGGCCTTCCTTGGTTAACTAAGCATAACCCGGTTATTAATTGGCAATCCAGGGAGATAAGCCAATGGAGTGAATTCTGTAATAAAAACTGCATGAATACGGTCATCGGTGCGGTCGCTCCTAGAGTCTTACCTCCATTTCTGGCGGATTTTGAGGATGTATTCTCGGAAAAAAGGGTGTCAGGAACTACCTCCTCATCGCGTGTATGACTGTTCTGTAAAACTGCTCCCTGGGGCCAAGTTACCTAAATCTAGGTTGTATAACCTATCAGGTCCTGAGAGGCAGGCCATGAAAGATTATATTTCAGAGAGTTTGGCTAAGGGGCATATTAGACCTTCATCTTCCCCGGTGGCCGCGGGGTTCTTCTTTGTGAAGAAGAAAGATGGAGGCCTACGCCCTTGCCTGGATTTCCGTGAACTTAATCGGATTACGGTCCGAGATCCGTATCCGCTCCCACTTATCCCCGATCTCTTCAATCAGATCGTGGGCGCCAAATGGTTCTCTAAGTTGGATCTCAGGGGGGCGTACAATCTGATTAGGATGAAGGAGGGGGATGAGTGGAAGAATGCGTTTAACACTCCGGAGGGACATTATGAGAACCTTGTCATGCCATTCGGTCTGACTAATGCTCCGGCGGTGTTCCAACACTTTGTTAATGACATTTTTCGCCGCCTGGTGGGACAGTTTGTTGTCATATATCTGGATGATATCTTAATTTACTCGCCAGATCTTGTGTCTCATCAGGAGCATGTTAGGCAGGTGTTACAGATCTTGCGGGATAATAAACTGTACGCCAAATTGGAAAAGTGTGTGTTCGCCGTACAGGAACTCCAGTTTTTAGGCTTCCTGGTGTCAGCATCCGGTTTTCGTATGGACCCTGGGAAAGTGCGGGCAGTTCTTGAGTGGGATCTGCCAGAGAATCTTAAGGCACTACAACGTTTCCTGGGGTTTGCTAATTATTACCGGAAATTCGTTCGTAATTTCTCGTCCATTGCTAAACCTCTCACAGACATGACAAAAAAAGGGACGGATTTTTCTAGGTGGTCTGACAAGGCTTGTCAAGCATTCTCCTCCTTGAAAAAATGTTTTGCCTCGGCACCCATACTCATTCAACCTGATGTGTCACAGCCATTCATTGTAGAAGTAGACGCTTCTGAGGTAGGGGTGGGAGCAGTATTATCGCAGGGTTCGTCCCCTGGTAAGTGGCATCCGTGCGCTTTTTTCTCTAAAAAATTGTCGTCCGCTGAGAGGATTTACGATGTCGGCAATAGGGAACTCTTGGCCATTAAGTTAGCTTTTGAGGAGTGGCGCCATTTTTTGGAGGGGGCAGTCCATCCAGTCACCGTCATCATCGATCACAAGAACCTGCTATACCTTGAGTCCGCAAAACGTCTGAATCCCAGACAAGCTAGGTGGTCATTGTTTTTTAACAGGTTTAATTTTGTCGTCACATATCGTCCGGGGTCAAAAAATGTAAAGGCGGATGCCTTATCTCGTAGTTTCCCTGGGGCCGGGAATACGGATGACCCAGTTCCTATCCTTCAGGAGGGGGTGGTGGTGTCGGCAGTATGCTCTGAGCTTGAGGAGGAGGTATTGGAGGCTCAGGGGGACGCCCCTGTTGGACCTCCAGGGAGACTGTTTGTTCCAGATCAGTTGCGACAAAAGGTGATCGAGGCACACCATAACTCAGCTTTGGCAGGATACCCAGGGAGTAAAGCAACTGTGGATCTCCTCTCGCGCCGGTTTTGGTGGCCTAACTTGCATAGGGAGGTGGTAACTTTTGTCGCGTCCTGTGGGGTTTGTGCGCGCTCTAAGACCCCACATACCCGTCCATCTGGGGCCCTCTTACCTTTGAAGATCCCGGAGCGTCCTTGGACTCATCTGTCTATGGACTTTATTACGGACCTCCCGCCGTCTTCGGGTAAAACGGTCATACTCATTGTAGTGGACAGATTCAGCAAGATGGCACATTTTATCGCTCTTCCTGCTCTTCCTAATGCTAAAACTCTTGCGCAGGTGTTCATTGGGGAGATTGTAAGGCTTCACGGGGTACCCTCCGATGTTGTGTTGGATCGGGGGTCTCAGTTTGTGTCCAAATTCTGGAAGGCATTTTGTACATGGCGGGGGATGCATTTGTCGTTTTCATCCTCAGACCAATGGTCAGACGGAACGTCTGAACCAGAGCTTGGAGACATATCTCCGGTGTTTTGTGTCAGAGAACCAGGAGGACTGGGCTTCTTTCTTGCCTCTGGCGGAGTTTGCTTTTAATAATAGGCGGAGCGAGTCCACTGGTAAGTCCCCGTTTTTTGGGGCATATGGTTTTCACCCCCAGTTTTGTACTTTCAGTAGGGGGGCTCTTCGGGAGTTCCTGAGGAGGAACGATTTTCGTCATCACTCGCTTCAGTGTGGAGAGGGGTGCTGAATAATCTGAGTACTATGGGGAACCGATACAAACGTATGACTGATAGGAGGAGAGTGTCTGGTCCGGACCTAAGTGTGAACGATCGGGTATGGTTGTCTACCAAGAATATAAAACTTAAGGTTCCCTCCTGGAAACTGGGTCCTAGGTTCATCGGGCCGTACAGGATCAGTTCTATAATTAATCCGGTGGCATTCCGTCTTGACCTCCCCCCTACGTTTAAAATTCACAACGTGTTCCACAGATCTTTGCTTAAGAGGTATGTGGCGCCAGTGATACCGTCACCTTTACCTCCTCCTCCAGTGGTGGTCAATGGTAACTTGGAGTTTCAGGTATCGAAAGTCGTCGATTCACGTTTTAATCGCCGGTCCCTTCAGTACCTGGTTCATTGGAAGGGGTATGGTCCTGAGGAGAGGATGTGGGTTCCTGCGTCGGATATTAACGCAGACCGATTAATTCGGGCCTTCCACACGACTCACCCGGATAAACCTGGCCCTGAGGGTCCGGAGGTCCCTCGTAGAGGGGGGGGTACTGTCACGGGTGTGTCACCACGAAGATCGTCGCGATTGCACAGCCTGACTTCTCGCAGCTGAATTTTTGGTGCTTGGTGTTTTGTTTCGGCAGTGAGGGAGTTAATTCTCTCTCTGTGCTAGACGAGACCCAGCCTCACCCAGCTGCAGTTAATTCTGCAGTATTGGGACTCCTTCAAATACCTGCCGGTCTGATTGGGTAGTTGTCGGTGAAAGCATTTCATACAGACCATCAGAGCGGATCGTGGTATTGAAGAGTTTGGAGTGAAGTGTACTCAGTGTGGTTTTTTCCCTTCCTCGCTTTATCATTTATCTCTTTACCCGTTTGTGTTCCCTCTGTTATTGTGGTGTGAGTTTTGTATGCAAGGTGGTTTTTTGGTTTTCCCCTTGTACTGTCTCGTTCGTCTAGTACTGTGTATAAGCATTTACTACCCTCTCCCCTACTGTTGTGATCGGGGTCCTTCTCAGGACTAGATTACTGAGGTTCAGGGATTCTCAGGAGGTAGGGTTACGCTGGCGGCCTGGACCTCTGTACCATTAACAGTACCTCCAGGTAGAGGGATTAGTCAGGGCCCCAGCTTAGGGTCAGCATAGGACCCTGACCTCCTGTACGCAGTGACCGCGTGACATCTGTTGGCAATAATGAACTGGAAGGATGAGGAGCACTTAGCATAAAATGTTATCTTTTACACAAGAAAATCTTGTTTAGTATCCTTGAAATTAAGAAGACCGGAAAAAAACGTCAACTTTTGGGCCAGGACTATGTTACAATTAAGCGTTGCCATCTTGATTACTCCCAAACTTTAATGCTTGAAAAGGGGAATTTTCTTTTTTTTTTGTAATGTTCCTACGTCCCATTCTCTTCTCCAACATCTGATATTACCGTGGCACCATAAGTAGTCCAAACTTTGATTGTCCTTGACCAAAGCTTTCCTTAGACCTCCAAGCAGTTGTCTCATTATGCTAATTAAACCCGACTTACCAGATCTTGTTTTGACACATTACAAAGGGAAAGTTTACATTAATAATGTTCTCAAGCATTGCTTCACTTTCTTAATTCGATTACCAGATGTCCTCCATGTTGTGTAAGGATATTCCCAGATTATAGGGGTTTCAGCCTCCAGCATGATTATTCTTCAACAGATTTTCCATGTGTCTCCCAATAAGCTGACGATTGTCGTTCTCGTTACTAGAACATGGCAGATGTTATGTATTACAATCTGTTCTTTTTCTACCATGCGTTGTGTAATTCTTGATATTTTTTTTTCTTACTTTTTTCGAGGAGTTTTACTTTCTGTTGTGCATAATAAAATTTTACAGCAGAACCAAACTTTAATTATTTTGTACTAAATTATTAATCAGCCTGTGGAGAGTTATGAATCTTTGTAATATACTCTACTACATTATTTCTCTCTCAAACATTATGATGAAAGGGTTGTTTTAGCTGCCTAGTTCATGCTCTTTTACAAGCTGCTTTGAGCCGCTGCTCTAGCAAGTATCCATATTCTATGTACAAACACTGTCTATTTGTCAATAGTGTATGAGTACGAATTCTTACAAGAGCTGCAGTTCAAAGCAGCTTCAAAAAGAGCATGAACTAGGCAGCTGAAATAGCACTTTTTGAGAAAGAAGCAAGATAAGGAAAAGGAGTATTTTGCAAAAAAAAATCATCGTTATTCTAATGACTGATAAATACATTTAAAAAAATTAGCTTCTCTTTTTGGCCTAAGTTTAAGATATTATGTAATGGAACCAAAACATGCCGCATTATGATTCCAGTACTTAACATCAAGCAACGATCAAGATGGCAGTGGAAGCAAAAAGCTATGGAAGGAGTAGAGGATAGAATCCGGTCATTACCATTAGGAAGAACTGACTGGTGGACTTAAACTCTTTTTATGGCTTGATAAAGGCCCTATGTGGTCGAAACGTTGTGCGATAAAGTTACCAAAGGAGGACGTCTGGTGCCGTGGTTCCTGGATTCCTTTAACCAGTGTAGAAAGCTGGAAGCGGGGGAGGAAAAGAAACACAATGTTAACTAGAAGACCATCACAGGTGTTTATCAAGACATCTATAGAATGTTTAAAGCAGTTGTACAGGACTTGACAGAGATCACTACTCTTTTTTTTAGAAGCAGTGCCATATCTGGTCACAGGTTGTCTGTGGTCTAGCTAATTAATTCAATGATGTCAAGCTGCAATACCTGACACAACCTATGGACAGGAATGGCGCTGTTTCTGGAAAAACTTTTAACTTACTTCTGATGCTTCCTTCCACCTAACCTGTGCGATTATAGGCTTGTTTCAAAGTTAAACTCTGTATGTCTCAGATTTTCTGGACTAAAGTCTTGTATGAGTCAGAAGGTTTTTTGAGCCACCAGATACTAGATGGATGGGTATCTGTCTGTGTTGCATGTACGTCACTCAGTATATGAAGGAGATACAAAGGAAAAGTGAGTTCTTTTTGGAATCTTGGGAAAGGTAACTCAGGGCGACCATTAATTATAATTCTTCACATTAGAGGGGAGTTAACAGTTTACAGGCACACAGATATGACAGTTCTGAGCTGGAGTTGATCACAGGGGTTTTATTCAAGCTTCTTTTCATCACTCAGAATCACTTCTCTTCATGCAATGCTTCATCATATAGGAAAGTCTCTTTACAGATAACTTCTCTTCACACAGTGTTTTAACTTAAGCAGAACTGTACCTTTCTCATGCATTGAGGTGGGTGTAGGGGGATGAGTCCGGTGCTGTAGCTCTCACTTCTTTCTGAAGGTAATAAAGATGCTCCTGGCTGTCCTGACTGCTTCTATGATTACAGCAATCACTTCCCAGGAAGAACTGGGATATACAGCTTATCTGACTTCAGTGTGAAGGGAGACTCTCTAACACACACCTTACTCTTAGATGTCCAGGACCCAATAATAACTTTCTCAATATCCCCTGGAGCTGAGCTAACTACTCCTGGTCTGCTGTAGCCATTCTAACCTCTATGGTTGCTGGATGATTCTAAATCAACAGTGCATCTTCTACCTGTCACATCTGCCATGGTGGTGAGACCAGTACATCATCTTCTACTTTTCTCCAGCACTGTGCGTTACAGGGGTCGTGATCCAACAATACAATATAATTGTTCCAGACAGGCTTTATTAGACGCTTTTCTCACAGGGCTCCATTATTTCTGCCCTTCCGTTTTGCTGCGTGTAAATTCAGCTGCAATCTGAGCAGATATTAGAACTCTAAAACATTTTCCTCGCTGACAGGAATTTTATTGAAGACAGTAAAGCAGACGCTAATTGCACAATGACCTAGTATAGGTGAAGTGGTTATTTCCTTCGGCTCCGCGCTTAATTCATCTCCAAAAGTCATTTTACCCTGCAGAAGCACGAATATTTGTTTTATGGCTATAAGCCCCTATGAGCCCACTCAGAAAATACCTCCATAAGTACTTTGTATAGTAGATAAATAAATTGAGGCCATCGAATTGAAAGAGCTCGTCTGAGAGTAGACATCAATTCTGCAAAATACCGGTTTAATCATTCCAATTTAATGCTAATTTATGGTGAAAAAAAAACATAAAAAGGAATTCATTGACGGGTAATGGGAGCAGGGACTGCATGTTGTGTGCAGATTACTTGATATTCGCTGGTAAGTTTATAAAAAGGGAGTTGTCTACAGTCAGAAAAAAAATGGTTTGCTTATTATCCAGAAATGGTGGCAATCTTGTCTGTGGGCTGCATCTGGAATTACAGATCATTGACTTGAATGGGTTTGAATAATGGTAGTGTTAAGAGACTACATTGGTGGTGTAAAAAGGGACTGTGTTTGCCATGTAGAAACGGGACTGCACTGGCAGCGTGACAAGGGACTACATTTATGGTGTAGAAAAGGACAAGACTGATGGTATAGAAATGGACACCACTCATGACATAAAAAAGCAATGACGCTGATGGCATAGGAAATGGGCGATGCTGGTGGCGTAGGAAAGGGATGACCTTGGTGGTGTGGGAAATGGATTGGCACTGATGGCATAGGAAAGGGATCGATGCTGGTGCCATAAGAAAAGGGATTGATGCAGGTGACACAGGAAAGGGTTGATGCTGGTGGTGCAGCAAAGGATCGATGCTGGTGGCGAAGGAAAGGGTTGATACTTGTGGTGCAGGAAAGGGTCGACGCTGGTGGTACAGGAAAGGGACAACTCGGGTGGGGCAGGATAGGGATGATGCAAGTAGCACAGGAAAGGGACGATGCTGGTGGGGCAGGAAAGGGATGATGCTGGTGGCGTAGAAAAGTGATTGGCCCTAATGGCATAGGAAAAGGATCGACACTAGAGGCATAGGATAAGGATCAATGCTGATGCTGTATGTAAAATGGTTCAATGCTGGTGGCACAAGAAAAGGTCTATGCTGGTGGTACAGGACAGGATTGACGCTGGTGGCGCAGGAACAGTTGATGCTGTTAGGGCAACAACGCTGGTGGCACACAAAAAGGATGATGCTGGAAAGGCAGGAAACGGATGACTCTGATGGGACAGGAAAGGTATGACACTGGTGGCACAGGAAAGGGACTATGCTGGTAAGGCAGGAAAGAGACGACTGTGGTGGGACAGGAAAGGTATGACACTGGTGGCACAGGAAAGGGACTATGCTGGTAAGGCAGGAAAGGAATGAATGACTCTGGTGGGACAGGAAAGGGACTACACTGATGGGGCAGGTATGGGATGATGCTGGTGGCGCTGGAAAGGATTGATACTGTTAGGGCAGGAAAAGGATGACTCTGTGGGACAGGAAAGGGACGAGCTGGTGGGGCAGGAAAGGGGCGACAACGCTGGTGGCACAGGAAAAGGATGACGTGGTAAGGCAGGAAAGGGATGACTCTGATGGCACAGGAAAGGGACGACGCTCGTGGTGAATGAAAGGGATTGATGCTGGTGGTGCATGAAAGGGATGACGCTAATAAGGCGGGAAAGGAATGACTCTGGTGGACAGGAAAGGGATGACATTGGTAGCACAGGAAAGGGATGACACTGGTAAGGCAGGAAAGGGAGGACTGGTGGGACAGGTATGATGCTGGTGGCACAGGAAAGGACAACACTGGTGGTGCATGAAAATGATGACGCTAGTGGGGCAGGAAAGAGAGGATGTTGTGGGGCAGGACAGGATTGATGCTGATGGTGCAGGAAAAGGATGATGCTGGTGGGCATTAAAGGGATGATGCTGGTGGGGCAGGAAAGGGATGACGCTGGTGGTGCATTAAAGGGATGATGCTGGTGGGGCAGGAAAGGGAGGAAGCTGTAGTGTTTGAAAGGATTACTGGTGACGAGGAAATGGAGGGAATGTTAAGC
>JARQOD010000010.1:34391778-34422573 GCA_033576555.1 Oophaga sylvatica | reverse complement strand
TTAGCCCCACCTCCTTGCAAAACTTTACCGTTAGGCATTCCCAGCCAAAAATTGAACAGATCAGCAGATTTTTTACTATGTTTTCACTGCAGGATTGCTAAGATTTTGTTTTTTTTTTTGGAATATACAGAAAATGCTGCTAACGGGGAAATGGAGGGGACAATATTATCTTGTTTTAATTTTAACATTCATTTTTACATTTTTAGGTTTAGTGTTTTCATCTAAATAAGTGTAATAGTCTGAGCTGAAAATGGTCTTATCGTATCTTTTTAGCGCTCAGAGCTTTATTTTTTGATACAAAGCTCCAAAGTCAATAGTGAAATTAGGAAATGAGTCTTCCCGGAGTCACCACTAGAGGGAGCTAAAACTATACTCTGTTATTACATGGAAGGTAGTATACAGGAAGCTCCCTCTAGTGGTGGTTGCAGGTAGTCGGCTTGTTTACTTTTAGATCTTTGTGTAGAGAATTTGGAGCTTTGTCCCAATTTATAAAATTATTGAGAAATTATTCAGCACATAATTATGGCCCCAAATTGAGAAATATGGAGATTACTTTAAATCTCCTGTTTCCTGTGCAGTTAAACTTGACTTTACCGGCGGAATCAATTTTTCAGGATTGGATGAGCCGTATGATACTGTTGTTTCACGGTACGAGTGACATTGTAATCCCCGTTTCGAGCACATTTCCATATCTCAGAACCGCCAGAAACATATTTTTTAAGACTGCAGCATTTTTTCGCGGACTGCTTATCTAGCATTCCTCAGGACCTTGACCCTTTCTTCTGACCATTGCTGGGCATTCCGGCTTGTAGACACATTTCTTGATCCTGCACCTTCTCTTTTTCCTGTTTTACGATACCGGATGATTTATTGTACAATATTCTCGTGTTGTGTTCCTGACCTCATTGACTTATAATAGGAGTCATTTGGTTTTAGACAGGGTTTCTGGCAGATGTATTGTTGCAGACTGCAATTTTCTTTTTTTTGTTGTAAATAAGTAACAACCAGAACCTTATGAAAACGCAAAATGATGTAGGGGCAGAGACCCGTATTCCAGCTATTTATCACTTACTGGGCTGCTTGGTGCAGTTTTAATAGAATCCCTGTTTTCTCTGTTGTAGATGTAGCAGTTCTCTGAATGCTGAGCTGTGTATAACCCCGCCCACACCACTGATTGGCAGCTTCCTGTGTACATTGTCAGCAAGCTACCAATCAGTGCTGGGTGCCTGGTTGGACTAGGAGGCATGGGACACCTAGTCATGTATTGATAATCTCCTGCTGATAAAACACTGATTTTATTGAAACTACATTAGATTTGGAGGTATCCTCATCCATAGAGTCCGAGGAGGTCACCCAGTTGACCACCACCATGGCTGTCTGTCCTTCTGTGCCGGCACTAAACACAACTGGCACATGCACAGACACGGGCATCAGGATCTCTTGAACTTTTATGAGAGATATCTAAGTGAAAAGGTTCTTGAATACTCATGGAACAATCTTCTGATGCAGTTCCTTGATTGGGAGATGAGATATTTTTTGAGAAGGCATGTTGCGCCAAGGTAAATATGGACTGCACAACCTGTCCTACTGAGGTCCTATGGATAGAAGCTTTTCTCTGTCCCATCTTTCTACGCGTGCACCAGCCATTTTGACAAGATATGCCCCACTCCACTATGTGTCATGGTGCCATTACATCTCACAAACACCATATATGTTCGGTGGTGACTACCTTCACTAGAAGATACAACCAAGGGTGTAAGGGTGGTAGGACTTAAAGGGTTTCAAAATTATCCCCTATCCGTATAACTGCTGGGGGTCTAACTGCTGAGGTCCCGATTGATCCCGAAAACAGGAGCTCTGGTTCCTAAGAACGACCCGATCTGAATGGGGCGGCGGTGCGAATGCTCCAGCTCCCCACTATTCATTGTCTGTGGGACTGTGGGAAATAGCCTGGCACTCTAGTTGGTTTTCTTGGCTGTCTCTACTTTGTCTAGACTGATTACACTGCAAACCATTACAATATCCTCTTGAGAGGTCGTTGACGTTCGTCTCATCGCTGTGCTACGTAAAAGCAGACGTCGAGCACTTTACCGTTCTTCTGAGAGCAAGGATTACTCCGCTCTGTGACTCTAGGCTTTGTTTCATCAGTGGATATTCTACATTGAATTAACTGTGCTTAACATTCACTGAAGCACTCGCCGCACCGGGTGTGAGTCTCCTTATTCAGCGTTTCATTGTCAAGAGGAAGACATTAATGTGATATATTCCCATCAACCTTACAAGCTGTTTTGTTTAGCGGCAGAAAAAAAACATGGTTCTTAAAGTGTTGTCACTCTTACGGAAACCAGAAATCGAGATCTTTCAGCTCATCAATATTCATGAGCGTGAAGCCGGTGACGACAGAGGAGCATGACTCGTACTCGGCAATGGTATTATAGGCTTCGAAGCTTATATGGCATTTTATTGGCCTGGCTTTTATGATGATTACACCATGCATTATAGTCCAGGAATGACTAATGCTCCAGGATGAGGATGTCGTCTGAATAAGTAAGTAGTAGTGCTATGGGAAATGAATGGAGATTATGCATGAAGGTCATTCATGTCATGAAACAAAATTTTGTTCCCTTAAGCTGGTAAAATTCGCTGGTTGAGTTTACTTTGGGCTTTAGTACATTAACAGAGGAGTAGATGATGTAATGACTGTAACTGTCCATACCTGGTGGAATAGACCATTTGTCACATTGCATCAGGTTTATAGGAGCAGAGAAACCCAACTGAAGACATACTGCGTTGGGTTTTGGGGAAGAGAAATCTCAACTGAAAACTCATTACTTTGGGTTCAGAAGCAGAGCAACTCAACTCAAGACACAATGGGTTAAGTGGCTCAACTCCACTGAAGACTCCTTACATTGAGGAAGACTCAACTCAAGATGTATTGCATTGGGTTTTGGGGCAGAGAAACTCAACTGAAAACTCACTACATTGTGTCTAAGAGCAACCCAACTTGACTCAACTCAAGACACATTGGGTTAAGTGGAGCAACTCCACTGAAGACTCCTTACATTGAGGAAGACTCAACTCAAGACATATTGCATTGGGTTTTGGGGCAGAGAAACTCAACTGAAAACTCACTACATTGAGTTTAGAAGCAGAGCAACCCAACTCAAGACACTTTACATTGAATTTATGGGACCATTGGGTTTATAAGAGTAGTGAAACTTAACCAAAGACACATTTCATTGGGTTTTGTGGGAGAGTAGCTCAACTGAAAACTCATTACATTGAGTCTAAGAGAAGAGACACTCCACTGAAGACTCCTTACATTGAGGAGGACTCAACTCAAGACATATTGCATTGGGTTTTGTGTCAGAGTCAACTGAAAACTGACAACATTAGGTCTAAGAGCAATGCATCTCAACTCAAGAAACATTGAGTAAAGTGGTGCAACTCCACTGAAGACTCCTTACATTGAGGAACACTCAACTCAAGACATATTGCATTGGGTTTTGTGTCAGAGTCAACTGAAAACTGACAACATTAGGTCTAAGAGCAATGCATCTCAACTCAAGAAACATTGAGTAAAGTGGTGCAACTCCACTGAAGACTCCTTACATTGAGGAACACTCAACTCAAGACATATTGCATTGGGTTTAGTGGAAAAAAAAACAACAGAAGACATATTGTATTAGTTATATTGGAGCAGAACAACTCAACTCAAGACACATTCCATCTGGTTTTGGGGCAAAGCAACTCAACTGAAAACTACTTTGGGTGTAAGAGAAGCATAAACCAACTGAAGACGCATTGCGTTGGGTTTAGGAGAACGTAGCTACTTAATTTAGGAATTCAAAGCTCAATCTATTGGGTTTATTGAACAGAGTGTCACGACGTATAACAGATATATTCTATGATAGTAACCTATATCTAATGTGACAACATTCTATATTACATATAATAGAAAATATCAACATGTATACCTAGTATCTGCCAGCAATGTCTTACCTGACATAATATCCTATGAATTGTGGGTCTATACTGTGTACGTGTCACGCTGTCTCAGGATAGAGGTGGACCGGGGTCTATGCTGACCCTGAACTGGGGTCCTGACTAGTCCCTCTACCTGGAGGTACTGTTAATGGTACAGAGGTCCAGGCCGCCAGCGTAACCCTGTCTCCTGTAGATCCCTGACCACTGTAATCTAGTCCTGGAAGGACCCTGATTACCACCACAGGGAATGGGCAGGTCACAGCTTACACACAGTCTAAGACAAACGAAACAGACAAGGGGTAAAGAAAACACTGTCTTGCATACAAAACTTCCACTACAGAGGAACACAAAAGGTAAAGGAGATAAACAATAAGCGAGGAGAGGAAAAACCACAACAGGCACTCTTAGCTTAAGTCTTCTCAAAAACGATCCACTCTGCTGGTCTGAATGAATGCTTTCACCGGCAACTTCCCCAGCAGACCAGCAGGTATATGAAGGAAGCTAATTAACAAAACATCAATCGCAGCTGGGCGAGGCTGGTCAGTCCAGCACCGAGAGAGAAAGAATTAACTCCCTTAGTGCCGAAAAACACCCAGCACCAGAAACTCAGCTGTGCGAAGTCAGGGTGAGCAATCGCGACGATCTCCGCCGCGACACACCCGTGACACAGAGTCACTCTAGTCAAGACAGCTTATTTTAATTGGGACAAAGCAACTTAATTCACGATACATGAAGTCGATCAACTGAAGTCACATTGCATCAAGTTTATAGTAGAAGAGCATCTCAACTGAAGGCACATTTTATTAGGTTTTGTAGGACATAGTAACTCAACTTAAGACAGGTTGCATTGGGTCAAGTTGAGCTGAGAAATTGAAAACACATTGAATTAGGTTTTAGGAACTCAACACATTTTATTGGGTGAGACGGGACTACTCAACAGAAGACATGTTGTGCTTGTTAAGTGGAGCAAAGCAACCAAACGCACATTGGGTTTATTAGAGCAGAGGAACTCAACTGAAGTCATATTGCTTTGGGTTTACAGAAACAAAACAACTCTACTGAAGACCTTCCATTGGGTTTAGGGACAGAACAATTCAAGACACTTTGCCTTGGGTTTATAGGAGCAGAGCAAGTCAACTGAAGACACATTTACTTTAGTGTAACGGGTCTGGGAGGCGGGAACCTCTGAGCTTTATTATACAAGGAGGCTTTCCTTGTAAAGGAGCGGGTGGCGCCGGGGAGACAGACAGGAAGTCACGGCAAGTGACAGGGACAGTCTCTGGATAGACGGGCAGGTAGTCACGGCAAGTGACCGGGGCAGACTCTGGAAGGACAGGCAGGTAGTCACGGCAAGTGACCGGGGCAGTCTCTGGAAGGACAGGCAGGTAGTCACGGCAAGTGACCGGGGCAGTCTCTGGAAGGACAGGCAGGTAGTCACGGCAAGTGACCGGGGCAGTCTCTGGAAGGACAGGCAGGTAGTCACGGCAAGTGACCGGGGCAGTCTCTGGAAGGACAGGCAGGTAGTCACGGCAAGTGACCGGGGCAGTCTCTGGATGGACAGGTATATACGACCTGAGATGGTGGAGCCTCCTGGTAGGCTAGCAGGTAGATGACAGATGAACGCCCCCAAGTGAGCAGGCGAGAGTCTCTGGAATAGACGATGGTCACCGCATGTGACGTCCGAACCTCCGGGTAGGTCTGCAGGCAGATGGCAGATGAACGCCCCCAAGTGAGCAGGCAAGAGTCTCTGGAATAGACGATGGTCACCGCATGTGACGTCCGAACCTCTGGGTAGGTCTGCAGGCAGATGGCAGATGAGCGCCCCCAAGTGAGCAGGCGAGATTCTCTGGAATAGCCGATGGTCACCCCCGGTGACGGCCGAACCTTCAGGTAGGCTTGCGGACAGGTAGCAGACAGCAAACTGGCAGGAGACAGGCAGGTAACTGGTAACGGAACCTGAGGGCTGAAGCAGAGTAAACAGTGCAACAACATTGCTCGGGCACCTCCATTAAGGAGGGAGTACTTTATATAGGGTGGAGTCCTCCGGCATTGGCCGGGGACCTTTTTTGAAAGATGCGCGCGGCCCCTTTAAGAGCGGGGGAGCGCGCGGGCGCGCGCCCTAAGTCCAGCAGCAGGGAAGGAGCGCGCGACCCCAGCAGGACGGAAGGAGGACGCCGAGCGTGGGTAAGGGGGGCGACGTCCCTGCCTGGCAGAGGACGCTGGCGCAGGGGAACAGCGTCCCTGCCTGGCAGAGGGCAGGGATGCCGGCGCTACATTTAGGTTCTGGGGAACATCTCTACTCAGCTTCCAAACTCAAGGCTAAGCCATTAGGGTTTATTGAAATGGAGCAATACAACTCAAGACACATGGGTTTCATTTTCTCCAGCCACTGTGAATGTCCTTTACAGACGGATCATAAGACCAGCTTCGGAAGGTTCATATTGTAAGATTTTATGGTGGAAGAATAAGACTATCAAGCAAAAAAAAGTCATTTATCAGATTTGATTAATCCACCATCGTGCCGTTATTCCCTGCGATATGTACACAAGAACCTGTGTGCCGAGTGTCGACCCTTGTAGGCAGTGAATTGACACCATTACTTGTGAACAAGCGTCCAATATTAATATTCTACAAAAATCACTTGCTGCCAAAATGCTTGAAAGCTTCCAATAATGTTATTTTCCCAAAGGAAAGCAACTGTAGCCAACTGTAAGCCATAGATGAAAATAAACCTTTAATCCTGCCCAGAACTAATGTACAGATACTGCCGGATAATTCTGCCGCTCTGCCCATAATTGGTTGTGCACTACATAATTAAGGATCATGTTAAAGAAGCTGCAAATTGTAATGCCCGTGTAAGTCATTTATAATTGAGTCCTTAATGTCACTTGAAGGGCCAGACCTACTGCACGGAGAGCCCAAACTGCTCACTACTGCCCCAGTGTCTGAGGATGGCAATACCCAGATTATACAAGATACTACATAGGGTGGATCAACGCATGTGATGTGCATTAAGATTTTACACTGATGGCTAAAAATCAAAGCCCCAAACTGCAGCAAAATGCATGGAAAAGTGCAATATAGAAAAAACACAGCACAATATTGTACTTGGGGTTCAGGGTAATAGCAACACACGGGCTCTTGTGGTTCCAGATGATGATACAGACAATTGGGGTTCAGCATAATGACAAACGGGCTCTTGGGGTCAGGATTGTGACAAATTGGTACTTGGGGTTCAAGACACTGACTCATAGGGCTTAGGACGATGACACTTGGGTTCTTGGGGTTCAGGGCAGTGACACACTGGCTCTTGAGGTGAGAAGAAGTGACACTCTCTATTGGGGTGCATGGCGGTGACACTGGCTCTTGAGGTGCACGACGATGACACACTGCCATTTGGAGTGCGGAGTGGTGACAAACCGGCACTGAGGGTTTGGGGCTGTGACACACTGGCACTTGGGGTACAGAGCGGTGACAAACTGGTACTTGGTGTACAGGGCGGTGACAAACTGGCACTTGGAGTACAGGGCGGTGACAAACTGGCACTTGGAGTACAGGCGGTGACAAATGGCATGGGTACGGGCGGTGACAAACTGGCACTTGGAGTTCGGGGCGGGGACACTGGCATTTGTGGGGCAGGGTGGGGACAATCTAGCTCTCAGGGTTTGGGTCAGTGACACACTGGCACTTGGGTTCGGGGCAGGGACACATTGGTACTTGGAGTTTGGGACCGTGACACACTTGCATTTGGGATACAGGTTGGTGACAGTGGTACTAGGGGTTCAGGGCAGTGTCACACTGCACTTGGGGTACAGAATGGTGTCACACAGGCAGTTAGATTACAAGACAGTGACACACTGGTATTTGGGTTTCGGGGAGGTGACATACTGCATTTGGATAACAGGGCGGTGACACATTGGTACTTGGGGTACAGGACAGTGACACCCTTGTACTTGGGGTACAGGATGGTGATACACTGGTACTTGCAGAGCAGGACGATGTCACACAAGCAGTTGGGTTAAAAGATGGTGACACACTGGCACTTGGGGTTCAGGGAGGTGACACTGACATTTGGATTACAGGGCGGTGACACACATGTGGTTCAGGGCTGTGACAGTAGTACTTGGGGTTCAGGGCGGTGACACAGTGGTACTTGGGGTTCGGGGCAGTGACACACTGGTACTTGGTGTTCGGGGCAATGACACACTGGTACTTGGGGTTCGGGCAGTGACACACTGGTTGGTACTTTGGGTTCGGGGCAATGACACACTGATACTTTGGGTTCGTGGAAGTGACACACTGGTACTTGGGGTTCGGGGCAGTGACACACTGGTACTTTGGGTTCGGGGCAGTGACACACTGGTACTTGGGGTTCGGGGCAAGTACACACGTACTTGGTTCGGGGTGCACTGTACTGGAGT
The DNA here is from genome assembly GCA_033576555.1 of Oophaga sylvatica. NCBI lineage: Eukaryota > Metazoa > Chordata > Amphibia > Anura > Dendrobatidae > Oophaga > Oophaga sylvatica. Next base: position 34,414,165 of record JARQOD010000010.1, on the reverse strand, counting down.
TTGGCGCAGTAACGCACTGGTACTTGGGGTTCAGGGCAGTGACACACTGGTTTTTCAGCCCCACATACTCTTGGGGTTCCAGGCTTATATCACACTAATTTTCAGACTCAAATGCAATAAAACTTTCAGAGTCTCACAAAGTACAACGCTGTGAACTTTGGGGTCCCGGTGGCCCTGATGGTAGAATGCCCTAATAGACAAGATGGTGAGTGCGGCACAGCCCATCCCGCAGGAGCGACGCTGTTACATACATTACCCGCTGTACATGACGGAGACTTATTAATGCTGAATTTTCTGCCTTATAAATATGTGTGAAATCAGGGAAATCTCACGCCCTCGGTTCAGATAATTTGGGAATTGTGGTGTACGGCAGGTGACCCGGTGGGATCTACATCCACCACTAGCTCGGTGCACTGAAAGTTTCATCTTCTAGCAATTTATTTCTATATATTGCTGGGAATGTTGTAGGTAATGGAATTTACAAGCAGCGTCCCCCGACCCTGGGAATTCATATAATGCAATTTCCTGGCCGAGACACTGGCGAGAGCCGCATCTTCCCCGGCATCCCCTGACATTTACAGTATGTTGTGATGTTGACTCGGTCCAGACACAATCTCCATCCCACATTATGCATTTTGCTCCACTGAAATGTTGATTGCTTGTGTTTCTGAATATTTGATCAGGAAGAAAGATTTATCGGGGTTACGGTAATCAGCGGAGCTCTGAGACACCCAGAGAGGAGCTTTGTCATTTCACCCAAGATATTGACAATATTCCCATCCAAACGGAAGAAAACCGTCTCTAGCACCACTTTTCCAGTGATTTTTGTCTCCGGATGAGAACTATTTTCCACTACCTCCTGAACTCATTATTAACTCCGAAAAATTGCTAAAATCCATCTTGTTCAAGATAAGATAGCCAGATCACTGAGGGATACTGCTGCTAATTGAAATCTATGCAGAAAGGAAGAGGGAGAAGCAGAGTGGAGTCAGAAACACAGAATATTCTGCTGCTTTCTAGTAAATGTTTTTCAATCTAGAGCTGAACTCTTAGCTGCACTGCTCAGTACTGCTGTATAATGTCTATACCATACCACTTCTCCAGTGTTTATACAACCTAAGAACTGGATTCACAGCTACTTTTCTCTGTACTGCTGTATAATGCCCATACCGTATCACTTTTCTAGTGTCTACAAAAACTAAAAACTGGATTCACAGCTACATTGCTCTGTACTGCTGTATAATGTGCATACCATATCACTTTTCCGATGTCTATATAACCTAAGAACTGTATTCACAGCTACATTTCTCAGTTCTCCTGTATAATGTCCATACCATATCACTTTTCTAGTGTCTATAAAACCTAAAAACTGAATTCATGGCAACATTGCTCAGTACTGTTGTATAAAGTCCATACCATGCCACTTTTCTAGTGTCTATATAAACTAAGAATTGGATTCACAGCTAGATTGCTCAGTACTAATGTATAATGTCATCCATGCTGCTGCTTTGTTGTAATCTTTATCTTCAAAGCTAGATTCACAGCTCCACTGCTCACCACTACAGTAACATGTCTTTCATGCTGCTATTTAATGTCTATCTCACTCACAGATGGATTCACAGCTACACTGAGCAGTACTTCTATATTGAGTCCTCAATGCTGCAGATTTTAGGAAATGTATCTCACACCATAGCTGAATTCTTAGCTATGCTGCTCAGTACTCTGTATAGTTTCTCCATCACAATTCATTTTAGTGTTTATCAAACACAAGAAGTGGATTCACAGCCACATTGCTTAGTACTGTGTATAATGTCCTCCATGCAGTTGCTCTTTAGTAAGTGTGTCTCTCACCTCAAAGCTAGATTTCAGCTATATCCTCTTCTGCTATCTACGGTTTTTCACCCCGAGATGGATTTGGTAGGTACACTGCAGATCAGTGGCTTAATTAGAGTTCAATGGGCCCTGGTGCCAAAGCGTTCTACATCCTTTAAGGACATACAAGTTGCCTCCCTCCCCCATTATGTAGTAATGTCCCCTTTACATCTACCCTGCTCAGTACTGCTGTATAAAGTACTCCATCCTGCTGCTGCAGCTTGTGAACATGTGATACATAGGGACAGGAATCCCTTATGTCTGTGTGTGCTGTGTATGAGGGTGTTGTAGCACTAGTCTCTAACCACCAGCTCAGAGACAACTAAAAATCAGAGAGCGGAGAGAGTGAAAAATGCATGATATAAGGGCAAGAAATAGTGTTATTCCACATGCACGCTCAAAACAGCTTATTCTGAACAGTCACCTAAAACAGGAATACAGAGGTTTATTTTTCAAACTAAAGCCCTAATAATCAGTAAAGGGGACCAGTGGTCAGAAAGTTTTTCCCATCCTGTTGGGTATAACCATTCAAAGATTCTCCCAAAGTGTTAAGACTAGTGATAAGAGAACGTGGTTGGATAGCGTCTTATCGAGTATCTTGGGCGTGCTCTATATTATGTTCGAGTCCTTGCGGCTGCATGTTAGACAGCCTGAACATGTGCGGGAATTGCTGTTTGTTAGGGAATCCCCACGTCAACAGCAGCAAATCATGCAGCCGCAAGGACTAGAACATAATATACGAGCACGCCCGAGATACTCGGATAACACCCGAGGGTGCTTGGATAAGACGTTATTCGAGCACGTTCCGCCACCACTAGTTAAGACCCGTTCGTCTCTGCTATATCTGCATACCAGTCATTTCTGTAACAGTTTATATAACAATATCTGAAATCCTCTCCGCCGCCTTCTCTCACCCGTGAGATCTGAAATGTGTTGCAGTTATTAAAATAATTGCCGGCATTTTTCTCCTTTTTCTATGGCATTATATCTTATGTGCAGCGTTTCTTTCGATCTTTGACAAATTGAGCTCAAACCTCGGAAGATCTTTGTGACGCTGATTTATCTTTGTTCTTGAAAATTTTCGAGTTAACTTTCTTTTGGTGTATTTGCAGACTCCTGATGTGTGTGGGATTCATTACTGTTTGATATCATCAATTTCGTAGAGTTAACAAGTGTCTCTTTTTTCCTTTTTGAATAACAAAACCAGGGATTATAGAAACTTAAAATGCATTTGGTCACGGGAAAAAACAAACATAATGCACAAATTTCTGCAGGTTATTAAAAAACGGGTTGTTCCTTATTCACTCAATTGGGTCATCCCAGTAGACAACAATTGAGCCTGAGCTCTTTTAATCTTCACACTGGTTGATTGAATAAACAGCATCATATTCTGCAGGTCCAGGTTAGAACATAACAAGCTTTAGGATGATCTAACTGGGAGGGAAAACCTAAACAACACAATGGTACAGACACGAGTTTGCCGTTAGCGATTCTACACTGTTACGGTAAAAATACAGAATCAAAAAAGGTTCAGCTTTCTTATTCCAACGTGTGGAGAAATATCCAGACATCCAACACGGATTGAGCTGAAGGCTTGTGGTAGTTTCCCTGAACTCCTACACTGGGGTGGTAGATAGTGACAGCGATCCCACCTATTCTGAGTGGATTACACTAAACCTAGACCTAAACATGGCTGATTAACACCTCTCAGCACTTAGTGTGCCGGAGCATTTTTCTAGGTTCATATCACTGACGCTAACAACCTCAGTGATACATATCTCTCCTCCGTACTTTTGCCTGTGACTTTGTCACAATACACATATATACAGTATATATGTGTATTGTGACAAAGTCACAGGCAAAAGCACTGTATATCAGTATATATGGGTATTGTGACAAAGTCACAGGCAAAAGTACTGGAGGAGAGATATGTATCACTGAGGTTGTTAGCGTCAGTGATATGAACCTAGAAAAATGCTCCGGCACACTAAGTGCTGAGAGGTGTTAATCAGCCATGTTTAGGTCTAGGTTTAGTGAACAGTTGCAGAATAGGTGGGAGGCTGTTCACCATATCTCCACCCCAGTGTGGAGTTCAGAGGATAAATACACAGACTTCCGGCTCAATCAGTGTTGGGTGTGTCTGGAGATGAGATCTCCACAACTTTGTTTGAGAATAAGGAAAGTTAGTGTACATTAATGAGAAAAAAAATGAACTTTTTTGAATTTACCAAATGGCTGCAATGAAACAAAGAATGAAAAAATTTAAAGGGGTCTGAATACTTTCCGTACCCCCTGTATATACACACACATATACAGTATACACACACATGGCCTGGATAAAATTGTGCACTGGGCCCGAAGAGCATTAATTCAGTTGTGTTTACAGCTGTGTGATAAATGTGGCTCCTGTACCAATTGCTTTGCGACTCTGCGCTCATTTTGAACCCCTCATCCCCCTTTCTCCCTCTCGTCCCTGTCTCTCTCTCTCGTCCCTGTTTCTCCCTCTCGTCCCTGTCTCTCTCTCGTCCCTGTCTCTCCCCCTTGTCCCTGTCTCTCCCCTTGTCCCTGTGTCTCCCCCTTGTACCTGTGTCTCCCCCTTGTACCTGTCTCTCCCTCTCATCCCTGTCTCTCCCTCTCGTCCCTGTCTCTCCCTCTCGTCCCTGTCTCCTCTTCCTGTCTCTACTCTTGTCCCTGTCTCTCCCTCGTGTCCCTGTTTCTACCTCTCGTCCCTGTCTCTCCCTCTCATCCCTGTCTCACCCTCTCGTCCCTGTCTCTCCTCTCGTCCCTGTGTCTACCCCTCGTCCCCCTCTCTCCCGCTTGTCCCTGTCTCTCTCTCTCGTCCCTGTCTCTCCCTCTCATCCGTCTCTACCTCTCGTCCCTGTCTCACCCTCTCATCCCTGTCTCTACCCTCTCATCCCTGTCTCTATCTCTCGTCCCTGTCTCTCCCTCTCGTCCCTGTCTCTACCTCTCGTCCCTGTCTCTACCTCTTGTCCCTGTCTCTCCTCATCCCTTTTTCTCCCTCTCGTCCCTGTCTCTCCTCTCGTCCCTGTCTCTACCTCTTGTCCCTGTCTCTCCCTCGTGTCCCTGTTTCTACCTCTCGTCCCTGTCTCTCCCTCTCATCCCTGTCTCACCCCTTTGTCCCTGTCTCTCCTCTCGTCCCTGTGTCTACCCCTCGTCCCCCTCTCTCCCGCTTGTCCCTGTCTCTCTCTCTCGTCCCTGTCTCTCCCTCTCGTCTGTCTCTACCTCTCGTCCCTGTCTCACCCTCTCATCCCTGTCTCTACCTCTCGTCCCTGTCTCTATCTCTCGTCCCTGTCTCTCCCTTTCATCCCTGTCTCTACCTCTCGTCCCTGTCTCTCCCTCTCGTCCCTGTCTCTACCTCTAGTCTCTGTCTCTCCTCATCCCTTTTTCTCTCTCTCGTCCCTGTCTCTCCTTCTCATCCCTTTTTCTCCCTCTCGTCCCTGTCTCTACCTCTCGTTCCTGTCTCTACCTCTCGTTCCTGTCTCTCTCTCTCGTCCCTGTCTCTCCCTCTCGTCCCTGTCTCTCCCTCTTGTCCCTGTCTTTCCTTCTCATCCCTTTTTCTCCCTCTCGTCCCTGTCTTTTACCTCTCGTTCCTGTCTCTCTCTCTCGTCCCTGTGTCTCCCTCTCGTCCCTGTGTCTCCCTCTCGTTCCTGTCTCTCTCTCTCGTCCCTGTCTCTCCTCTCGTCCCTGTCTCTCCCTCTTGTCCCTGTCTCTCCTTCTCATCCCTTTTTCTCTCTCTCTCATCCCTGTCTCCCCTTCTCATCCCTTTTTCTCTCTCTCGTCCCTGTCTCTCCTTCTCATTCCTTTTTTCTCCCTCTTGTCCCTGTCTCTCCCTCTCGTCCCTGTCTCTCCCTCTTCTCTCCTGTCTCTCCTTCTCATCCTTTTTTCTCCCTCTTGTCCCTGTCTCTCCTTCTCATCCCTTTTTCTCCCTCTCGTCCCTGTCTTTACCTCTCGTTCCTGTCTCTCTCTCGTCCCTGTGTCTCCCTCTCGGCCCTATCTCTCCCTCTCGGCCCTGTCTCTCCCTCTCGGCCCTGTCTCTCCCTCTCGTCCCTGTCTCTCCCTCTCGTCCCTGTCTCTCCCTCTCGTCCCTGTGTCTCCCTTTCGGCCCTGTCTCTCCCTCTCGTCCCTGTCTCTCCCTCTCGTCCCTGTCTCTCCCTCTCGTCCCTGTGTCTCCTTCTCATCCCTTTTTCTCCCTCTTGTCCCTGTCTCTCTCTCTCCCCAGCTCCAGTTCATCTTATTGCTTTTTTTCTCACAATATTGGACAAGGAAAGCCCCAAATGAAATCTAAGCGGCAGACGAGCGTCTGCGAGTCTCTCCCTCACCGTCATTTACAACTTACCAGCCAACAAATAAAATTAATCCCATAGATTCGAAAATAGGAACGCTGCGGTTATTAAAATCCAGTCAATATATTTCCACTTAATATCCTAATTGTAGGAACATTGCTACTCCTAGTCCCTGAGCGTGAAGTGATTGCACAAAACCTCAGCACGAAGCTAACATAAGTCTCTCCCACGTGCTGCACATGTTCTCTCACCAGCAGATCCCTCGTACCGGATCTTCACTTGGTCAGTCTATGCACAGCGGTGATGATCAGCTTCTGTTCACTGGTGATTTTACACTGTAGTTTATAGCCGGTCTGTACGGTAATAGAAGTGTAACCGTGAGTTGGTGCAGGGCTTGTGCTGAGCCATAGGAGCCAAACAGAACAAGCAGAGCTGCTGTATGCAAGAAAAATAAGATCCTCAGCTACCAGAGAGAGCAAAGGGCGGCCACAAAGACCTTCTCTTCCTAAATAATTTTATCATACAGTGCTCAAATAATACCACCATACAGTGTTAAAAGAATAGCACAAAAAGGGTTTAAATAATACCACCAAACTGTGCTCAAAAATAGCTACATGCTGTGCTCAAATAATACTACAATACAGAAATCAAATACCGCCATACAGTGCTCAAATAACAGAATACAAGACATAAATAATTTAACCATACAGTACTGAAATAAGTTTTCCATATAGTTCTCAAACTTTACCACCATACACTGCTCAAATAATACCATCATATAGTGCTCAAATTATACAACCACCATACAGTACTCAAATAATACTGCCATACAGTGCTCAAATTATACAACCACCATACAAGGATCAAATACCTTGTATACCTCTATGTGAAAAATCTTTTAGCCCCCTTGCACTGTCTTGTTAAAGGGACGCTCTACAATGGCTCCATGTGTCGCTCTCTCCAGGTTTACTTAGTGAGTTTCCATAATTTTTATGACACAGATAAAAGTTTTGGATGAGTGGCGCAGTGATGGGAAATGTTCATGAATGGCTGCTCCGGTCTAAGCGGTCGGGGACGTTGATTTCGGGTTTTATTTACAGTAATTATACTATCGCATCCGGCTGTTTCCTGCTGTCTTGTTACCCTCTCATTACATTGTTACAGCACACAAACTATTTTATGCAATTGCTTATATTAACAAGTAGCGCATCGGGCATACGACCGGAATACGCTGTGTGCAAGTTTCACGTTCCTAAAGGTTTTCAATGTAAAACAATGTAAAATGATGTGGTGGCAGTGACCCCTACAGACAGCCAGTGTGTATTGCACACAAGCAAATTAGTGCATAAATTTTGATTCAAGAGCATTTGTACCCAAAATAATAAGAAATACAGTAAATGTGTTGTGGACTTGTCTTAATGGGTCCCCAGAGAGCCCTGATCTCATATCATTCAGTCTGTCTGGAGTCGCATGCAGGATTTGCAGAAGTCTTATACTCAAGATCTGGGGTCAGTTCTCCAAGATGTTTGGAACACATAAATGTTTGTTCATTCACTTTGCGTTTTGTTAATTGGTAAAAATAAACTATTAATATCAGCTCACAGCTGTCTGCTTAGCCTTTACTGGTTATTAAAAGACGGGGGGAACCAACAAAAAATTATGTGGGGTTCTCCCCTATTTTTTAATAACCAGCAAAGACTAAGCAGACAGCTGCGGGCTGATATTAACAGGCTTGGAAGGGCCATAGATATTGGCCCCCTCCAAAACTAATAAGACCAGCCCTCAGCCACCCCAGAAATGGCATATCCATAAGATGCTCCAATTCTGGTACTTAGCCTCAGTGTCACAACTCTGTTGTCGGGTGTCTCAGGGCCTCCTTCCCTGACCCTAACGGTAGGGACGCCCTAGCTCGCCCTGCTCTCCAGATTACTTATGATGGTGAAGACGCCGGGGCCACATACCTTGCCTTATCTCCTGAATATGCCCTCTATCTGTACCCTTCTCCCACCCAGGGAAGAGGGGAGTAGTAGTGTATCGTAATTCAGTCCCTGACAGAAGTTATGTCGCTTATCCATGTTATGTAAATCAAAGCTTATAACCTGACGTTAAATTCATCCATTGGTTTTATAAATTACTCTTTTGAAAGCTGAAACCCTCCCAAATTTGGTTTAGGTTAAGAAAATAAATTGGCATCAATGCTGAAATATTGATCATTTAATGGACACAGAATGGTCAGATTTTGGCAAGACAAAAGTTTTGTCGCCCACAGAAAGTAATGTGATATTCAAACAAATAATTATCTTAAAATACAAATATGTTTCATAACATTGGTGAATGAAGTTGTGGTGCTATTAGAGTCATATTTATTATTTTGTGTGACTTTCATGATCTTGAAGGACTGCATCCATGCGGTTCAACAATGATTCATACAATTTGTTAATGAAGTCATCAGGAATAGCAAAGAATGCAGTCTTACATGCCTCCCAGAGTTCATCTAGAGTCTTTGGTTTTGTCTTCCAAGCTTCCTCTTTCATCCTACCCCAAACATGCTCAATGATGTTCATGTCTGGTGACTGGGCTGGCCAGTCCTTGAGCACCTTGATCTTTTTTGCCTGGAGGAACTTTGTTGTAGAGATGGATGGATGAGATGGAGCACCATCCTGCTGCAGAATTTGACTCCTTTATGATTTGGAATATAAGAGGTAGCTAATACTTCTTGATATTTTAGGCTATTGATATTGCCTTCCACCTTGCAAATGTTTCGCACACCCCATACGGAATTTAACCCCAGACCATGATCTTTCCACCACCAAATTTAACTGTTTTCTGGGTGTATTTTGGATCCATATGGGCTCCAGTAGATCTCCTGCAGTATTTGTGGCGGCTGTGGTGTAATTCTACTGAAGATTAATCAGAGAAATCCACCTTCTGCCACTTTCCCAGCGTCCATCTGTTTAGCAGGCTGTGGGACTTTGCAAATGCCACATGGTTTTTTATTTGCCTTTTGTTTAGTGCTGGCTTCTGGGCACTGAATCCACCATGGAGGCCATTTCAAGACAGAATCCTATAAACCAGAGGTCTCAAACTGCATTCCTCAAGGGCCGCAAACAGGTCATGTTTTCAGGATTTCCTTGTTTCGCACAGGTGATAATTTAATTACCTGCACAGATAATGATTCCAGCACCTAGTACAATGCTAAGGAAATCTTGAAAACACGCACGGTTTGCGGCCCTCGAGGAATGCAGTTTGAGACCCCTGCTATAAACTGTTCTAGTTGACACAGGGACTTGAGGTGACCAGGCCTGTTGGAGCTCTGCTGCAGTGGAAGAGGGGCTTGCTTTGGATTTTCTAACAAACGTTCCTCCTGAGCAGTTGTTTTGCGGGGTCTTCCGGACCTGGGCTTGTCAAATCCATCTCCAGTCTCTTCAAATCTTTTTTTAATTCTTTGTACTTGACGCTGAGGCACACCAAAGGTGCCCGCCACCTCTGCAGTGGATCTGGTCTTCAGCCTCTTGATAATCAAGGATTTGGTCGCAGGGTGGATTTTTGGCATGTTGTCAGAGCTCAAGTTGCAGTTCAAGTGAAGGTCTGGGGTGCTGGGTTTCTTTTTATACAAACCCACTAATTAACCGATCATTTACTGAGCACTGGTGAGGATGTAAACTAGGATTGGGTGCATTATATGACCAGGTGACAAAACTTTTGTCTTGCCAAAACCTGACCATTCTGTGTTCATTAAATGATCAATATTTCATCATTGATGCCAATTTATTTTCTTAACCTAAACCAAATTTGGGAGGGTTCCAGCTTTCAAAAGAATAATTTATAAAACCAATGGATGAATTTAACGTCAGGTTATAAGCTTTAATTTACATAACATGGATAAGCGACATAACTTCTGTCAGGGACTGTACATCAACCAAACTAGCAAGGTAATACGAACAGGGGTAAAGGAAAATACCAGTCATACAAATATACTCGCACATAACAGAGGAATGCATCGGGGAGTGTAAGATGGGGTTAAACCAAAGTAGGAGAAGAAAGGGAATTATCACACACTCAAAACCTAGCAGCAGTCACAGATAAATCCACCAAACACCTTCTCCAACAAAAATCTCCACCTATTAACCATGCAGCATAAGCTAGCTCTGACAATGAATGCTAGCCAGGACCAAGATTATATAGGAGAGGGGAGTGGATAACCGTGAACAGCTGAGAACCTTAATGCAGGAAAGCTTCCAGGAGCTCTCAACTGAGCATAATATGGAGGTCCCACAACCGCTGCCTGTGATCTGCGGTAACCTTAATGATGTCACCACTCATCACTGCTGCTGATTCTCACGCTACTCTCAGTGTGTTCCGGCAGCCGTGGCAAGAGGTCACATTACTGATGTCACCACTCATCACAGCCTCCGGATGTAGCAGAGTCGGGGATTGTTGTGGGACCTCTATGTTATGGATTACAGCAGACCCATGTGGATTTATTTTTTTTAATAACTGGGTAAAGAGGGTAATTGTCGGGGAGTGATTTTTACGATTAAAGGACTTTTCTGTGTGTTTCTTTCTTTTGACTACGGGGTTAGTAATGGGGGTGTCTGATAAACAAATCTGGGGCGGCTGCGGCTTTCTATTTATTGGCTCGGGACAGGCCATTAATCAAGGACCGGTAGCACACTGCAGCGCTATAGCTTGCAAACACGAAATATGAAAAATATGAAAAATGAATTACATCATTACCTTAGAAATATGAAAAATGAGAAGTCTTAGCGCATAAGATGGCCAAATTATGTGAGCCTGATAGCCACGTCAAGGCTCTTCTCGTATATCAGGTCCCTAACTAATGCCTATCCTCGCTTTAGAAAAGTCTGTCTGCATGGGAACCTATGAATCCTCTTTTCAGACTAAAATCTACATCTCTGTGGAGGGGTGATGAACCTGCTGTAATTAAAAGGCCTGTGACCACCAGGTGGAGTGCTCAGGCAGAAGGTAAATGAATACATACAAAAATACCGCACATCAAACTTAATTCATGTGACGTGCTAAATCAGATCACCAACCTATCATACAGAAGAAAAGTGCACACTGCAGCTAAGCTGCAAACCGAAATATGAAAATAGAAAAATGAATTAATCATTACCTTAGAAATGAAAATGAGAAGTCTTAGGCTAAAGGCAAATATGTGAGCCTGAACCACGCAAGGCTTCTCGTATATAGGTCCCTAACTAATGCCTATCCTCGCTTAAAAAGTCTTCTGCATGGGAACCAGAACCTTCAGCAAATCACATTCTGTGGAGGGGATAACGCTGTAATAAAAGGCCGTGACACCAGGTGAGTGCTCAGGCAGAAGGTAAATGAATACATACAAAAAACTGCCGCACATCCAAACTAATTCATTGACAGTGTAAATCTAGAGTCACAACTCATATCATACAAGAAGAAAAGGGAGCGCTAAGTGCAAACCAAATATAAAATAGAAATGAATACATCATACCTTAAATATGAAAAAGAAGTCTAGCGCATAAGGCCAAATTATTGACTGATACCACGTCAAGTCTTCCGTTATCGTCCTAACTAGCATCCTCGCTTTGAAAGTCTGTCTGATGAACCTATGAACCCTTTTCAGACAAAATTACATCTTGTGGAGGGGAAACCTGCTGTAATTAAAAGGCTGGACACAGGTGGAGTGCTCAGGGAAGGAAATGATACAATCAAAAACTGCCGGCAATCCAAACTTAGATTCAGGTAAAGTGCAAATCTAGAGTCACAACCATAACTACAAGAAAAAAGTACACACTGCAGGCTATAGCTTGCAAACACGAAAATAAAAATATGAAAAATGAATACATCATACTTAGAAATATGAAAAAGAGAAGCTTAGCGCTAAGATGCCAAATTAGTACTGAAGCCCGCAAGGCTCTTCTCGTATATCAGGTCCCTAACTAATGCTATCCCGCTAAAAAGTCGTCTGATGGGAACCTAGAATCCTCTTTTCAGACTAAATCTACACTCTGTGAGGGGTGATGAACCTCTGTAATTAAAGGCCTGACCCAGGTGGAGTGCTCAGGAAAGGTAAATAATACATATCAAAACTACCGGCACATCCAAACTTAGATAGTGTGAACAGGTGCTATCTAGAGTCCCAACTCATACATACAAGAAGAAGGTAGCACACTGCAGCGCTATAGCTTGCAAACACGAAATATGAAAATATGAAAAATGAATTACATCATTACCTTAGAAATATGAAAAATGAGAATCTTAGCGCATAAATGGCCAAATTATGTGAGCCTGATAGCCACGTCAAGGCTTCTCGTATATCAGGTCCCTAACTAATGCCTATCCTCGCTTAGAAAAGTCTGTCTGCATGGGAACCTATGAATCTCTTTTCAGACTAAAATCTACATCTCTGTGGAGGGTGATGAACCTGCTGTAATTAAAAGGCCTGTGACCACCACGGTGGAGTGCTCAGGCAGAAGGTAAATGAATACATATCAAAAAACTGACCGCACATCCAAACTTAGATTCAGTGTGAACAGGTGCTAGAAATCTAGAGTCACCAACTCATAATACATACAAGAAGAAAAGGTAGCACACTGCAGGCTATAGCTTGCAAACACGAATATATAAAAATATGAAAAATGAATTACATCATTACCTTAGAAATATGAAAAATGAGAAGTCTTAGCGCATAAGATGGCCAAATTATGTGAGCCTGATAGCCACGTCAAGGCACTTGCTCGTATATCAGGTCCCTAACTAATGCCTATCCTCGCTTTAGAAAAGTCTGTCTAGCATGGGAACCTATGAAATCCTCTTTTCAGACTAAAATCTACAATTCTCTGTGGAGGGGTGATGAACCTGCTGTAATTAAAAGGCCTGTGACCACCAGGTGGAGTGCTCAGGCAGAAGGTAAATGAATACATATCAAAAAACTGACCGGCACATCCAAACTTAGATTCAGTGTGAACAGGTGCTAAATCTAGAGTCACCAACTCTATACATACAAGAAGAAAAGGTAGCACACTGCAGCGCTATAGTTGCAAAACGAAATATGAAAATATGAAAAATGAATTAAATCATTACCTTAGAAATATGAAAAATGAAAGATCTTAAGCGGCATAAGATGGCCAAATTATGTGAGCCTGATAGCCACGTCAAGGCTCTTCTCGTATATCAGGTCCCTAACTAATGCCTATCCTCGCTTTAGAAAAGTCTGTCTGCATGGGAACCTATGAATCCTCTTTTCAGACTAAAATCTACATCTCTGTGGAGGGGTGATGAACCTGCTGTAATTAAAAGGCCTGTGACCACCAGGTGGAGTGCTCAGGCAGAAGGTAAATGAATACATATCAAAAAACTGACCGGCACATCCAAACTTAGATTCAGTGTGAACAGGTGCTAAATCTAGAGTCACCAACTCATATACATACAAGAAGAAAAGGTAGCACACTGCAGCGCTATAGCTTGCAAACACGAAATATGAAAAATATGAAAAATGAATTACATCATTACCTTAGAAATATGAAAAATGAGAAGTCTTAGCGCATAAGATGGCCAAATTATGTGAGCCTGATAGCCATGTCAAGGCTCTTCTCGTATATCAGGTCCCTAACTAATGCCTATCCTCGCTTTAGAAAAGTCTGTCTGCATGGGAACCTATGAATCCTCTTTTCAGACTAAAATCTACATCTCTGTGGAGGGGTGATGAACCTGCTGTAATTAAAAGGCCTGTGACCACCAGGTGGAGTGCTCAGGCAGAAGGTAAATGAATACATATCAAAAAACTGACCGGCACATCCAAACTTAGATTCAGTGTGAACAGGTGCTAAATCTAGAGTCACCAACTCATATACATACAAGAAGAAAAGGTAGCACACTGCAGCGCTATAGCTTGCAAACACGAAATATGAAAAATATGAAAAATGAATTACATCATTACCTTAGAAATATGAAAAATGAGAAGTCTTAGCGCATAAGATGGCCAAATTATGTGAGCCTGATAGCCACGTCAAGGCTCTTCTCGTATATCAGGTCCCTAACTAATGCCTATCCTCGCTTTAGAAAAGTCTGTCTGCATGGGAACCTATGAATCCTCTTTTCAGACTAAAATCTACATCTCTGTGGAGGGGTGATGAACCTGCTGTAATTAAAAGGCCTGTGACCACCAGGTGGAGTGCTCAGGCAGAAGGTAAATGAATACATATCAAAAAACTGACCGGCACATCCAAACTTAGATTCAGTGTGAACAGGTGCTAAATCTAGAGTCACCAACTCATATACATACAAGAAGAAAAGGTAGCACACTGCAGCGCTATAGCTTGCAAACACGAAATATGAAAAATATGAAAAATGAATTACATCATTACCTTAGAAATATGAAAAATGAGAAGTCTTAGCGCATAAGATGGCCAAATTATGTGAGCCTGATAGCCACGTCAAGGCTCTTCTCGTATATCAGGTCCCTAACTAATGCCTATCCTCGCTTTAGAAAAGTCTGTCTGCATGGGAACCTATGAATCCTCTTTTCAGACTAAAATCTACATCTCTGTGGAGGGGTGATGAACCTGCTGTAATTAAAAGGCCTGTGACCACCAGGTGGAGTGCTCAGGCAGAAGGTAAATGAATACATATCAAAAAACTGACCGGCACATCCAAACTTAGATTCAGTGTGAACAGGTGCTAAATCTAGAGTCACCAACTCATATACATACAAGAAGAAAAGGTAGCACACTGCAGCGCTATAGCTTGCAAACACAAAATATGAAAAATGAATTACATCATTACCTTAGAAATATGAAAAATGAGAAGTCTTAGCGCATAAGATGGCCAAATTATGTGAGCCTGATAGCCACGTCAAGGCTCTTCTTCCCATGCAGACAGACTTTTCTAAAGCGAGGATAGGCATTAGTTAGGGACCTGATATACGAGAAGAGCCTTGACGTGGCTATCAGGCTCACATAATTTGGCCATCTTATGCGCTAAGACTTCTCATTTTTCATATTTCTAAGGTAATGATGTAATTCATTTTTCATATTTTTCATATTTCGTGTTTGCAAGCTATAGCGCTGCAGTGTGCTACCTTTTCTTCTTGTATGTATATGAGTTGGTGACTCTAGATTTAGCACCTGTTCACACTGAATCTAAGTTTGGATGTGCCGGTCAGTTTTTTGATATGTATTCATTTACCTTCTGCCTGAGCACTCCACCTGGTGGTCACAGGCCTTTTAATTACAGCAGGTTCATCACCCCTCCACAGAGATGTAGATTTTAGTCTGAAAAGAGGATTCATAGGTTCCCATGCAGACAGACTTTTCTAAAGCGAGGATAGGCATTAGTTAGGGACCTGATATACGAGAAGAGCCTTGACGTGGCTATCAGGCTCACATAATTTGGCCATCTTATGCGCTAAGACTTCTCATTTTTCATATTTCTAAGGTAATGATGTAATTCATTTTTCATATTTTTCATATTTCGTGTTTGCAAGCTATAGCGCTGCAGTGTGCTACCTTTTCTTCTTGTATGTATATGAGTTGGTGACTCTAGATTTAGCACCTGTTCACACTGAATCTAAGTTTGGATGTGCCGGTCAGTTTTTTTATATGTATTCATTTACCTTCTGCCTGAGCACTCCACCTGGTGGTCACAGGCCTTTTAATTACAGCAGGTTCATCACCTCTCCACAGAGATGTAGATTTTAGTCTGAAAAGAGGATTCATAGGTTCCCATGCAGACAGACTTTTCTAAAGCGAGGATAGGCATTAGTTAGGGACCTGATATACGAGAAGAGCCTTGACGTGGCTATCAGGCTCACATAATTTGGCCATCTTATGCGCTAAGACTTCTCATTTTTCATATTTCTAAGGTAATGATGTAATTCATTTTTCATATTTTTCATATTTCGTGTTTGCAAGCTATAGCGCTGCAGTGTGCTACCTTTTCTTCTTGTATGTATATGAGTTGGTGACTCTAGATTTAGCACCTGTTCACACTGAATCTAAGTTTGGATGTGCCGGTCAGTTTTTTGATATGTATTCATTTACCTTCTGCCTGAGCACTCCACCTGGTGGTCACAGGCCTTTTAATTACAGCAGGTTCATCACCCCTCCACAGAGATGTAGATTTTAGTCTGAAAAGAGGATTCATAGGTTCCCATGCAGACAGACTTTTCTAAAGCGAGGATAGGCATTAGTTAGGGACCTGATATACGAGAAGAGCCTTGACGTGGCTATCAGGCTCACATAATTTGGCCATCTTATGCGCTAAGACTTCTCATTTTTCATATTTCTAAGGTAATGATGTAATTCATTTTTCATATTTTTCATATTTCGTGTTTGCAAGCTATAGCGCTGCAGTGTGCTACCTTTTCTTCTTGTATGTATATGAGTTGGTGACTCTAGATTTAGCACCTGTTCACACTGAATCTAAGTTTGGATGTGCCGGTCAGTTTTTTGATATTAATCAAGGACCGTCCCAGCCTGATAGAAGCCCACAGCTGTCTGCTTTATCTGCGCTGGTTTTAAAATATGCAGGGCCTCACACCATTTTTAAAATGTATTTATTTAATGCGCTGACTTCAATTGTCATTAGCGTCGCCTGGTCTCGCTGATCAAGGTAGGGGTGAGGATGATGTTAGTGGTGCCCAGCATCCGGTGCCTGGGAATAGCGCTAACTTTACTGCATTTTTTTCCCAGACGCCAGATCATTTCATTCTGGGACGCATCACAGATGTCACATGGATGTCATTCATGTGTCATCAGTGTGCTCATCTGCGGCAAGCATTTGCTCCATGCTACCAGAAAAAAGAACATGTCTGCGAGTTTTACACATGGACACACGGCCTGTGGGGAAAACCTGACATGTGCGCACCACCATTAGTTACAATATAATACAATGGAAGAGTGTGTGTCCGTATCTGCGGTCCTTAAAAAACTGACCTCATACGGACCAAAAAAACGGACGTGTGAAGGGGGCCTTAACCTGCAGATTAACCCCATATCTGCAGGGTAACAGCGTTTGTTTCATGTAACAGGTTCTCTTTAAAGAATAGAATCAAACAATGCTAAATGATACCACCATACAGTGCTCAATAATACCACCATACAGTGCTCAATAATATCACCATACAGTGCTCAATAATACCACCATACAGTGCTAAATAATACCGTCATACAATGCTCAATAATACCACCATACAATGCTAAATAATACCGTCATACAATGCTCAATAATATCACCATACAGTGCTCAATAATACCACCATACAGTGCTAAATAATACCGTCATACAATGCTCAATAATACCACCATACAGTGCTAAATAATACCGTCATACAATGCTCAATAATACCACCATACAGTGCTCAATAATACCACCATATAGTGCTCAATAATACCACCAAACAGTGCTAAATAATACCGTCATACAATGCTCAATAATACCACCATACAATGCTAAATAATACCATCATACAATGCTCAATAATATCACCATACAGTGCTCAATAATACCATTATACAGTGCTCAATAATACCGCCATACAGTGCTCTATAATATCACCATACAGAGCTCAATAATACCATCATATAGTACTCAATAATACCGTCATACAATGCTAAATGATACCACCATACAGTGCTCAATATTATCACCATACAGTGCTCAATGACACCACCATATAATGCACAATGATACCACAATATGATGTTCAATTATTATCACTTAGCTTAAATACTACCGCCATACAAAGGTCAAATTACTCCACCATACAGTGCTCAGTTATTACATCCGAGCACCGCTGCATTTTGCCGCAGTTGCCGCTTCGTCTTTGTTACATTCTACAAGATATTTCCAGGATGTTATTTGCTTCCAGGCAATTGCTGGAGGACAACTTCTGTCAGTGCAGTTCCTATGATGGGCGGCCATATGGCTGAGGAGCCTGGGATGACTGGGGTGGGCGCAGAGTGCGAATTACCCCCGATTAGCTGATAATATAAAACTGAGCAACTTCCGTGCATCTGCTGGGTGTGAATAATTGAAATCTGTGTGTTTCTCCTGGTGACACCGGTGACAGCGCTCGTCAGTGACGCATTTGCATTTTCTTTCCACACATAAAGAGTAAAATGCTCTGTGTCACTTCTTTACGGGGCTGGAAATGTGCTGACATCCTCACACAGCAGATGTCTTTATAAAGATGGCATCTGCTGCCTTCAGGAGGTCGGGTTTCAGCGTACAGCGTATCACCTTTTCTTCTTGGGAATGATGTAACAAGTTTTTCACCCCTGGATTTGGGGATCCTCTGCCATTCTTCCTTGCAGATCCTCTCCAGTTCCGTCAGGCTGGATGGTGAACGTTGATGGACAGCCATTTTCAGGTCTCTCCAGAGATGCTCAATTGGGTTTAGGTCAGGACTCTGGCTGGGTCAGTCAAGAATGGTCACAGAGTTGTTCTGAAGCCACTCCTTTGTTATTTTAACTGTGTGCTTAGGGTCATTGTCTTGTTGGAAGCTGAACCTTTGGCCAGGTCTGAGGTCCAGAGCACTCTGGAAGAGGTTTTCATCCAGGATATCTCTGTACTTGGCCGCATTCATGTTTCCTTCAATTGTAACCAGTTGTCCTGTCCCTGCAGCTGAAAAACTCCCCCATATCATGATGCTGCCACCACCATGTTTCACTGTTGGGATTGTATTGGGCAGGTGATGAGCAGGCCTGGATTTCTCCACACATACCGCTTAGAATTATCACCAAAAAGTTCTATCTTCGTCTCATCAGACCAGAGAGTCTTATTTCTCATAGTCTGTGAGTCCTTCATGTGTTTTATAGTAAACTCTATGTGGGCTTTCATATGTCTGGCACTGAGGAGAGGCTTCCATGAGGCCACTCTGACATAAAGACCCGACTGGTGGAGGCCTGGTATCCAAGGTACACAGCGGGTTTCCAGGCACCGCGCAGCGCTTGGAAACCCGATGTGTACCTTGGTTTCCAGCTCCCTGCATCAGGGCGCTGGTATCCAACGTACACTGCGGGTAACTAAGCGATGTTACCCGCAGTGTCGCTGTGCTGATCACTGCCTGAGCTGCCTGTTTGGCAGCTCAGCAGCGATAATATAGCGATACACCATGGATCCTGACAAGTGCATATCGTTGTCGGGATCGCTGGTGTATTGCTATGTGAGACCCAGCCTTTATATGGACAGGTGTCCCTTTACAAATCAAGTCCTATCAGTTTAATTAAACCCAGCTGGACTCCAATGAAGGAGCAGAACCATCTCAAGGAGGATCACAAGGAAATGGACGGCATGTGACGTAAATATGAGTGTCTGAGCAAAGGGTCTGAATACTTATGACCATGTGATATTTCAGTTTTTCTTTTTTAATAAATTTGCAAAAATTT
The DNA here is from genome assembly GCA_033576555.1 of Oophaga sylvatica. Lineage (NCBI taxonomy): Eukaryota > Metazoa > Chordata > Amphibia > Anura > Dendrobatidae > Oophaga > Oophaga sylvatica. Next base: position 34,394,601 of record JARQOD010000010.1, on the reverse strand, counting down.
CTCCATTCTGTTTTTTTTCAGTCAAGATGGGGTGCAGAGTGCACATTAATGAGAAAAAAATGAACTTTTTTTAATTTACCAAATGGCTGCAATGAAACAAAGAGTGAAAAATTTAAAGGCGTCTGAATACTTTCCGTACCCACTGTACAGTTGATCATCAAGTTCAGAAGATTAATTTACATGACGTTATTTAGGGTGGACACAGCAGCCAATGTGAACGAGCCGAGCTGAGCCATTATATGCAAGAAATACATGGAATGAAAAAAATGTATAGGCAAACAGTTCATTAACCCTTTCCTGCCTTGTGATATGTATTTACTCATGGTCAGGCTGTATGCAGTGGGTAAGGCAGATGTTGGTTTTGTTACACAGCCAACATCTGTCTCTAACAGCAGCAACCTGATCTGATCGCTGTTGTTTATACCTTTTAAATGCCGCTGTAAATCTTTGACAGCAGCATGTAAGAAACGCGATACAACGTGCTGATGAGATCACAGGGTGTCAATGGATTTAGATGGTAGTAGAAAACCTGCTGACTGGCCCCTTATCCTCCTCCTCCTCATCGTCTTTTTTCTTTCCTGGTCTTCTCCCTCCTCCTCCTAATCATATTCTTCTTCCTCCTCTTCCTTTTCATCATCTTCTTCTTCCTCCACCTCTTCTTCCTTCTCCTTCACTTTTTCCTTCTCCTCTTCCTCCACCACTTCTCCTTTTTCCACCTGCTTTTCTCTTCTTCCTCTTACACCTCTTCCTCCCCCTCCATGTCTTCTTCCTCCTCCACCTCCTGTTCTTCCTCCTCTTTCTCCTCCTCTCCTTCCACCTCTTCTTCTTTTTCCTCCTCTTCTTCCTCCTCCTCTTCTTCCTCATTCACTTCCTGTTCTTTTTCCTCCTCCTCTTCTTTCTACTCCACCTCCTCTCCTTCCTCCTCCTTTTCCTTTTCTTTTTCCTCCTCCTCCTCTTCCTCAATTTCCTCCCTATTCTCCTCTTCTTAGTTTTATTTTGGATTTATTGTAGCTACATAATTATTGCCATTATTATTATTTGTAACATTTACTATCATTCTATTTCTTAATTGTTCTTTATTTGTAAACTAATTATTTTTAAGAATAAAATTTGTATTTTGCCTTACCTGAAAAAAATTTGGACTGTCACCGTTTTTTTTTCAGACCCATAACTGTATTTTTCTGTTGACAGACCTGTGTCAGGCTTAGTTTTGTTCATGGCAACATTTCGCTTTTATTTATACCATTTTGAGGTTACATATAATGTTGAGATCGCCTGTATTGCATTATTTTAGGCCGATTCTGGAGTTTCTTTTTTTTTTTCTTTCTGTACGGCATTGAATACTTTTGCATTTTGATAGAAAGGACTTTTTGATGTGGCGATACAGAAAATTGTATTTTATTTTTTTTACTTTTGTTAATGTCTTTATTTTTAATTGTGAAGGTAGGATATATATTTTTTACAACTTTTAATTTTGAAAAACTTTTTAAAAGGAGGAGGAATATTAAATATTAAAGTTAATAATAATTAGGAATAAAAAAAATAACTAGGATATTACTAAATGGGATGTGATGGAAATGTGAAAATTATATAATTATTGCAAATAATTATAATAATAATAATATAGTAATACAAACAATAATAATAATAATTAATAACACTAATTATAATTAAAAATTACCGGGATATTACTAATTGGGATGTGACTATAATATAATGGAAATGTGAAAATTCTGTAATTATTGATAATAATAATATAGTAATACAATAATATTATAATTAATAACACTATTTGTAATTAAAGTAAAAAATTGCTGTAATATTACTAATTGGGATGTGACTACTATATAATGGAAATGTGAAAATTATATAATTTTTATTAATAATATATAAATTAATAACACTAATTTTAATAAAAAATAACTGGGATGTTACTACGGTAATTGGGATGTGACTTTTATTTCATGGGTTTGTGACTATGGTATAATTGTAAAAATGATGATAATTCTAAAAAATTTTATTGAATTAATAACATTGATAATTAGAAATAAAGAATAATTACTGGTATATTACTACTTGGGATGTGACTACTATATGCTACTAATTGGGAAAATTCTGTGCTTTTAGAATCAAATTGTATTTTTTTCTTAATTGTGGCTTTCATCGTTTTAATTTTTTAATTAATATATTTAAAAAAAATCCAATCCACTCTTATTATTTACTACAATTATTTCACTTCTCCTTACTCCAAGCCAGGGGTCATGGAGGAAAGCACACCATATGTTACGCTGCGTATATTTACCTGTCTATCTCTATGACCTATTTTTCTAGCGTAGATAGAACTTGTATTTTTTTTTATAGATGGCGTAGGATGGGAGCGGGCAGGTCACGCAGGCGTGATCGCATTCATCTGCCATATCAGGGGACGTGCTGGAAGTTGTAGTTATGCGGCTCATGGCACAACAGGCGCTAAGATATCATCAGCCCGAGCTGTGACATATATCATCTGACCGGTGTCACTCCCACGTCCAGCAGTCCATATGTTTGGCCCCCGCGCCAGTGACACAAGAGTGCCGCGGTAATTATCCACAGATCAAGAGGGGTCACCGGCTGCGCAGAGGATCCATCCATTCCTAATGAAGCCCGGAATGAGTGAAGGCAGCACACAACAGGGGGCTTATTCCAGACCCTACATGAGGCTAATGCGATACTTTTGTGCAAATGTGTTTTTTGCATATTAATCAGTCTTGTTAAATAAATGTGCAGTATGCGTGTTCGCTGCAGCACACCGCGCCGCCGTCCTGCAATCCTGCGGAAAATAAA
>JARQOD010000010.1:34280447-34391678 GCA_033576555.1 Oophaga sylvatica | reverse complement strand
CTTTCAAGGATCATCACTTAGTAGGAGGCTTTTGATAGGTTTCTTTGGGGCACTGGAGATTTTCAATTCAGGAGATCCCAGACATTCCAGGACAGTTGGCAGATATGAGGTGGGCACAAAAGTACACTCAAAATCTGCACAACATGCCATGAGATCCACTGCATGAGGTGCGTGCAGAGGCAGCAAGTGCAGACTGTGCGGTGCGGTGTACAAACTGGTCCGCCATCTCCCTCATTTACAGCACTGTCGCTGAGCAGTTAACAATTATTCTTAACATGTGCTAAATTTCTAGTATAAAATTGTGATGATAATTTAGGAAGGTCACAGCCTCCCCTGATCATGACATTGAAATCACTCAGCCTCGTAAGTGTGCAGCCTGATTGATCTGCGTTAAGCTTCCCGGCTCTTTGCTCGGGGGCTGCCCTAATTCCACCGCTACATCTTCTTCCCTTTCATCTTGACCTTTTCATTTTTCAATCGATACTTTTGTTTGTTCAGTAAAGAGAATATCCCGCGACTGCTCCTCTTTTACTTTATTTTACCACAAATAGATGCCACAAGGTGACTGGTCACATTAAATATTTAGAATAAATGCTAATGCCGATTTTCTGTGAAACATTGGAATAAACCCAAACAACGACCTAACACTACGAAGACTGAAAAATGTTCTAGTTGTCAAAGCTTGTGAGCAATGTCATATATTCAATGACTTGGAGCCATATGGCAACGGTTACATATGGTCTCCCGTAAAGGTTTGGACAAGCTCTCTCGATTCCCAAGACTAGTTGGGGTGCATCTCACCAACTTTGATCCCTGAAGTTCACCATGATGGATAGCTAAATTGTATCTCCTCTTAGAAATGTGTAAATCGAATTCACCTTGAAATTTTACCAAAATTTTTGATGCATCCAATTCTGATTTTTTTGGCTATTCAGCTAAAGGCCAGTAACCCGATGGTTTCGGGAATCTGATGGACCAGGATCTGACCCTATGTCTCTAGTGTCTTCTGCTCTTCCAGGTCTTTAGTCTATCCTCGCTCTTCCATTGACAACTAAAGCCTCAGTGACTGACATTATGGCGTTGCGACATGTGTCACCGGAGGAACAGTTACCAGAGAGTGAAGATCTAGAAGAGGACCTTCGTCATCACACCTGGAAACATAGGACGGGTGGTGATTCTGGCCAGAATCCCTCAACAAGACATATGGAGGTTAATTCCCCCAACCTCTTATTTGCCGATTGCATCCCTTTGGAGTTGGTTGACTCACAAAGCTTCTTGGTATCTAATGATGAAGTGAATAGTATCCACCAGGTCTGGATACCCCATCTTCCTGGGTCTCGGGGGCTGCACCAGTGATATGTAGCCCCCTTGATACATATCCCCTTTCCCATAAGGATAAGTGTAAATTACTTGTTCCTATCACGTAGTGTTATTTTCATGGGTCTTGGCTACTGAAAGAATATGTTTATTTTGCTGGCCTTCAGCCAGGACTCCAGCATATAATCCGCTTAAACTTCCGTAATGAATGAAGATATATTTCACACAAAATAAATATGAATTTTAACAGCTCCCAGCAGTTTCCGCATCTATTTAGTTCCTTAATGATATCCTACTTTATAAGCGCCGGCTGGACGCCCAATGTTAACCACAGATTGGCCAATTACATTGAGACTTTCCATATACTTTTCAGCTGTGATCCAAGTTTGCCAGTGATGTAGGGGGTCAAAAATGTAGGCGAAACCCAATGGAGCCAGTAATAGGACTTCTTTCTTCTTATATTTTAAATACTTGTCAACTTATGTGCATTTGAATGTCATGGTTCGGTGTGATGATCCAGGGGCAGACATATCATTGGTGCAACCTGGGACCCAAGAAGTAAGAGGGTCACCACCAAATCCACAGAAATTGGAACCGTGCATTATGATCGGTTATTGGACAGGAAAGCGCCCATATACTGTTCTTGCCAAGGGACCTCTTCTGTCTGTGTCTACCAGTATGGTGACATAGCATCCAAGTGCCACATACTGGAAGCCTTTAGGGACTGTTGCTTGCCAGGAGGTTCGGAGTGTCTTCTGCGACACCTGGAAGATTGGCCAATTATTTCAGTAGTCTTGGACGTTCCTCCTTTTTAAAGGAGTCTTCCAGTCGTTCCCAGAGAGAAAGCAATTGTGATATTTGACCATGCTGTTGCACTTCTTAAAGGGTTCTTCCCCAAAATTCAACTTATCCCCTATCCATCAGATAAGAGGTAACTTGCTGATTGTTGGGACCCCCAGTATATTTGAGAAGGAGGTTCTTGAAAGGGTCGGAAGTGCACATTCTCGGCCTCTGTTCCTTTCATTGTGCTAGTCTTTTTACGGCCATCACGTAGACAATGAATGGAATGAGGTTGAAAATGTGCACCTCCACTTCATTCGGAACGTGGTTGCAGAACCTCATTGTTAAAGTTACAGAGCCCCAATCTTGGAATTCTTGGAACCCCATCAATAAACATGCCATAAGATAGAGGGTAGCTTGATTTTTGGGGGAATAATCTTTTAAGTTTGTGAGTCCAACAACCTGAACTTATATTTTCGCACCACTTTAGCTGTTGCAAAACACAATCTACCAGCATGTCATGACCTCCAAAGGATGTACTAGACAAATCGCATACCCAGAGAGCATACCAGAACTATGCTCCATTATTAGGAGTAATTCCTACACAGAACTGTTTGTAGATAGGTGTCCTCATCATTCTCATAGTCATAGTGATGGAAATGCTTCATATGGTCTTAGGCATCCCAAGTTGGCCAACTTTCCAACATGCACTAAGAATAGGACTTTCTTTGGTTCCAAATTATGTTACCCATCTCTCCTTAGTCCACAGCCACCAGTGCCATTGTCTGCCTTCTTGCTCTGGGTCCTGGAATCGGTCGACTTCCCTGATGACCTCTGTAGGGCTCCCATTGTCAGTAGGTGACACAAAATCTAACCAGGAAAGACCATAGTGAAATGGGTGAGGGTGGAGAACAGGAGAGCTCCTTATGCTTCTTTGGCCAGTGCGTTACAGGTTCCTTTAGTTCTGGAAAGGCTATTAGGTTTCTTACACACCTTTAATAGATGATGGCTGACAGCTTTTCTTTCCAACCCCCATATGCACACGTGTCGTTCCTGCCAAGGAACATGTATTTTCAATTTAGAAACTAAAGGATTGGGCAGTTATGTTCAATATGTCCAGTCAATCTTTCCCCAACATTCTCTGTTGGTTGGAATAAGCAGGTCTCCATACATATAAAGGGGAATTCCAGTAAGCAGAAGTCTAACAGGATGAGATACAGTGTCAGACTGGGTGCCAACGGACCACCAATGAATGGGGGTCCACTGTTCAGTTATTTGCAAATATTACATTACTCTCATTAACAAATTTGTCTATTTATATGACAAACTGGGCAGTTTGTTAAATTGATGATGAGATGCCATTCCTGACTGTACATAATTAGGGATGGGCGAACCTTAACGGTAAAGTTCAGGGTCCATACTGAACACGAAGTGTCCATGCATGGATTCCGAACACGGACTTCTCGCTGAAGCCAGTGTTACTGTTTGGATTTGGCAGCCTGAACATCCAGTGTTTCCCACTCTATCATCTATGTCACCTGTGGATAGCTCATAGTCAACGAACTCCGGTGACCTCAATGGCGTCAGCGCTCATGAGAAAGTTCTCACTATATCTTACATTTGACTACGTGGTTAGTAATGGGTGAGTGTGAATGACGCCTCTCCATTAATAACCTGTGGGTTTGATGTGAGCGGCCATAAAACAGCTCACATTAACCCCCCAAATATTATTCCACTTGCCACTGCACCAGGGCAATTGGCAAAAGCCAAGCAAAGAGCCAGAATTGGTGCATCTAGTACATTTTCTTTTTCTGGGCCAGCTGTGGGCTGCTTTTCTAGGCTGGGCGGGGTCAATATCCATGGCCCCTTCCCAGTCTGAGAATACCATCCCTCAGCTGTCAGCTTTTGCTTGTCTGGTTGTCAAAAATGAAAGGGAACCCAGTGCCATTTTCTATTTTATTTATTTATTTATGACACAGTCGCCGGCTGATGAATACTCTTTTCATTGTACACCTGCTCTCCGTGCTATCAGCGAGACAAGGCGTACAATGATGAGAGTAGTACTCTCATCAGCTGATACCTGTGACCGGCGGTAACCATTCTACCGCCGGTCACAGCTGCTGGCTCACACGCTGTCATCTGTCAGCCAACTGCAGCACTCATGGCTCCCTTCCTGGGCAGTGCAGAGCCCCATTTTCACAATTAGTGGTTTTGGCCAACTCATTCTTCCTGGAATACCCCTTTACATTATTATTTCCGTTCCATAGATGGAGTAAAGTATCTTTAGATTAAAGAAGGTTCTTCAAGTCCATGTTCTTTACTTTCTTTGTCTACCAAGCCTCATAATACCAATACTAGTAGCTCGTCCTCCTCATTCACCCAACAGTTCCCCAGAAGGGTATTTGCAACATTACAGAACCGTTTTTTTTTTTTTTTTTTAAGGCTTATTATACCTTCATGATCCAAGATAAGTGGAATTTCTGTTGCATCTTCAAAGTCATTAATGATCCTTGTCTGGCTGCCAACAATGTGTTTGGAAAAATGTGTGCGGCCGCTCCCTCCCGTGACTACTAAGGGGTTAATTTTTCAGTGACGCTCCAGTTTTAATACGATTAGCGCAATAACTCTCTGGATCAATATTTACATGCATAATTCTTGCATCCATACACACAGACAATATGTCCTCTGCAGATTCTGTATGCATTGCTTAATTATGGCAGCTTAATGAGAATAATTTAGGAAGACAGATGTGCAAATCCGCTCACATACCCCTCCCCCTCTATCCAATTCCTGAATTTAATGAATGATCCTGCGCTCGCGGCCATATATCGTCTTTTTTTCATGGCTAGCTACTGAAATAGCCCGGCGGGGTTGCCTGTATCAGCTCTGTCTATTTTCCTTGTCTATCATTTGATTATAGAAAACCAACTAGAACCCAGTCGGAGAGACAGGAGTCAAATGATTGCTTTGACCCCCGATTCTGCACAATCAATGGAATCCAGGCTATGCGACGAATGTTTTTTTCTCTCTGCAAATTTACTGAGAAGTGTTTATATCTATCCATTTCTCGAGGACGTTTACCCCGCTGCTTCCTATAAGTACATCTGTGCCTTTTTCCCTGACGATCCCGGGCAATTTCACTGTAAATTCCCTAAAGCTTGTGCTGTCATATCGCTGCTATTTGTCCAATTTTTCCATGATACAGGCGACAGGCGAAGCGCTCTCTTCACGGTCTCAAATGATTTCCTCTCCAAATATATAACATTTCACACGTGCCCTGCTTCGTCCTAGTAAAAGACTCCGCAAGAAAGATGCTTCAAAAATGTCTGCTTTGGCGCCCCGATGATTTGTCAAATGTCATTTTGCACCCAAAAAATGTGCAACTTTTTTTTGTTAGTTTAGTTTAAAAAATAATGAAATGGTCATCTATGCCAATAATCTTTATGCCAGATTTATCAATAACTTTTTTTAAAAGCTGCAACTTCCATTTTATTAGATGGAAAATAAACATCCCTTAGACAGAAGTGTTACATTTAAATATGCCCCAAACTTATCAAATATCTTGTAGCAAAACATGGAAAACTGACCCCCCTATGTTGGGCGAGTTCCTCCTGGAAATATACAAATAAACTGAACTCTTCTCAGGGTGTGCCTGTTCACTAGGATAATGGCAACCACCCAGTTGTCTGATTATTTGTACGCTTTTCAGGAGGAGCAACATATGAACCCGCAATGTGGAGATTTTAATAATAATGGTGCAATAGGCTTTTTAGGTAATTTTTCATCTAGTGCTGTACATTGGAATCCCCAGATGACACATGCGAAACCTATAATTAGCAAACAAACTCATCTTTGCTACATCTGTATATTACTCCATTCTTTTAACTAATTCCCAGTGCAGTTTAATGGTAAATTCTTTGTATCAGACAGCGCTGCGGTAGTGTGGTACGTGGGAAACCCAAGATGACACATGCAAAACTTATAATTAGCAGACAATTTTATCTATGCTACATCCATATATTACTCTGTTCTTTCAACTAATTCCCAATGCAGATTAATGGTAAATTCTTTGTATCACTCAGTTCTGCTCTCGTGCGGTGCGTGGGAAACACCAGATGACACATGTGAAACCTATAATTAACAGACAAACTCAGCTGTGCTACATCCATGTATTACTTCATTCTTTCAACTAATTCCCAGTGCAGTTTAATGGTAAATATCTGTATAAGCCAGTGCTACGCCAGTGTGGTATTTGGAAACCCCAGATGACATATGCAAAACTTATAATTATTAGTGGAGAAACTCAACCCTGCTACATCTATATATTACTCCGTTCTTTTTACTAATTACCAGTGCAGTTTAATGGTAAATTCTCCATATCAGCCAGTGCTACACTAGTGTGGTATGTGGGAAACCCCAGAGGACATATGCGAAACATATAATTAGCAGATAAACTCTGCTCTGCTACATCCATTTATTACATCATTCTATCAACTAATTTCCAGTGCAGATTAATGGTACATTTTCCGTATTAGCCAGTTAAATGCTAGTGCAGTATGTGGGAAACCCCAGATGACATATGCGAAACTTATAATTATTAGTGGACAAACTCAACTCTGCTACATCTGTATATTACTACGTTCTTGCTACTAATTCGCAGTGCAGTTTAATGGTAAATTATTCGTATCACTCAGTGCTATGCTAGTGCGGTACTTGGGATAACCCAGATGACACATGCGAAACTGATAATTAGCAGACAAACTCAGCTCTGCTACATCTGTATATTACTCTGTTCTTTCAACTAATTCCCAGTGCAGTTTAATGGTAAATTCTCTGTATCAGTGAACGCTACGCGTTTTATCTTCCGGAAAGGAAATCATTGAGCAAATATCTGGAATCCCAGTACATATGGAGATCTCACTGTCTGCAAACAGCTGTCAGGTCGACTTTATCTTGGAAGACGGGGATGCAAGCGTTCAGGAATTATTCCAATTGAATGGAAGGCAGTGGATGTAACACTGTATCAGCGCTCCTTATTAGCCATGCAATGATAAGCATTCAATGTATTTTGTCGAAAAGATTGCAGCCTTCTCATCTCAGTCCCAGGAGGTGACCCGTAAAGCATTCTCGCCTCTGGTTATAAATATCTGTATGCAACACAGCTGTTAGGCTGAAAAAAATACTAACCAGCCCCTTTCATGCGATTTCTACACTGGGATTTTATCCGCAGTGAATTTTGGCAGAAACTGGCACATCAAAAGGAGTGAGATCTCTGTATGGTCTGTTCAGCTTCGCTCTGTACTCCTGTCATTCTTGGAGTCACGCAGAGCTCTGGAGACGCCACATCCGAGGGGTCTAATCCAATTTAAAGATAGTTGTTTAACAAGCAAATCCAGGAAACTGCAACGCATATTTTAAAAAAAATAATATTATTAAAGCCGATCCCCGTGGCAACCATTGTCAGAAAGAATGTAGCAAGTAAAAGAGATTACATTGTAGATGCTGACGGTTCACATTGTTCTGTAGGGAGAGCGGGGATTGTCTCATAGATAAGGACCTTCTACTGATGTCTATAGCCAAAAGGAGCTGATACTACCTAATGATCCCATAGTGGGCGCCATCTTCGCTCTATTCTATAGACCAGGGGGTGGCAGCTATCAGCCTTGACATGGGGCATCAGGTCAAAGAGGTGAGACATCCAAAGGGCTGGGTGACTTGAATAACTTGTAAATGGCCCATACAAAAATGATGGTCAAATACCACCTCAAAGGACAAGGGAGTATTAGAGGAAAAAAAGGTTCAATCTCCAGAGGATACACAGCTTCTTTACCAGGATGGCAACTATCAGCCTGGACATGGGGCATCAGGTGAAAGAGGTGAGACATCCAAAGTGTCGGGGTGACTTGATTAACTTGTAAATGGCCCATACATAAATGATGGTCAAATACCACCTCAAAGGACAAGGGAGTATTAGAGGAAAAAAAGGTTCAATTTCCAGAAGATGCGAGGGCAGTATGTGTCCCGGACACCTTGACATCCGCCTCAGCTCAGCCCATGTCTTTGGTATTGAGGGTTCCTGCTCTTCGCTCTCTCATATTTGGCGTTCTTCCTCTCCGGTGATATTTAGGGAGGACGCCTATTCTGCGGTTATTCCATTACTGCGGCTTTGTATCTGTTTCAGCTGAAGGTAACAATTTGTAGCTGAAATAATAGAAGACATTTGAGGCAGCGGCGTTGTATAATAGTCTCTGAGAGCATCATTTACAGGCAGTGTGTGTTCAGGTGAAGCTACGCCAGACCTCAGCTAAAATAAAACAAAGAAGAGAGGAGTGTAGTGAAAGGAGAGAGGTGAGGAGAGGGGAGCAGAGAGAGATGAGAAGAGAGGGGGAGAGGTGAGACGAGAGGATAGAGGAGAAAGGTGAGGAGAGGGGAGACGAGAGGGGGAGAGGTGAGACGAGAGGATAGAGGAGAAAGGTGAGGAGAGGGGAGCGGAGAGAGATGAGAAGAGAGGGGGAGAGGTGAGACGAGAGGAGAGAGGATAGAGGAGAAAGGTGAGGAGAGGGGAGACGAGAGGGGGAGAGGTGAGACGAGAGGATAGAGGAGAAAGGTGAGGAGAGGGGAGACGAGAGGGGGAGAGGTGAGACAAGAGGATAGAGGAGAAAGGTGAGGAGAGGGGAGCGGAGAGAGATGAGAAGAGAGGGGGAGAGGTGAGACGAGAGGAGAGAGGATAGAGGAGAAAGGTGAGGAGAGGGGAGACGAGAGGGGGAGAGGTGAGACGAGAGGAGAAAGGTGAGGAGAGGGGAGCGGAGAGAGATGAGAAGAGAGGGGGAGAGGTGAGACGAGAGGATAGAGGAGAAAGGTGAGGAGAGGGGAGACGAGAGGGGGAGAGGTGAGACTAGAAGATAGAGGGGAAAGGTGAGGAGAGGGGAGACGAGAGGGGGAGAGGTGAGACGAGAGGATAGAGGAGAAAGGTGAGGAGAGGGGAGCGGAGAGGGATGAGAAGAGAGGGGGAGAGGTGAGACGAGAGGAGAGAGGATAGAGGAGAAAGGTGAGGAGAGGGGAGACGAGGGGAGAGGTGAGACGAGAGGAGAGAGGATAGAGGAGAAAGGTGAGGAGAGGGGAGCAGAGAGAGATGAGAAGAGAGGTGAGACGAGAGGATAGAGGAGAAAGGTGAGAGGTGAACAGAGAGAGGTGAGAAGAGAGGGGTAAGAGGAGAAAGGTGAGAAGAGGGGAGAGCTGAAAAGAGGAGAGAGGTGAGGTAAGAGAGGAGAGTTGAGAAGTGAGACTGGATGGGTGAGAGGTGAGAAGAGAGTGGAGAGCTGAGAGGAGAGGTGAGGAGAAGGGAGACTAGGGGTGAGAGGATAGAGGTAATAAGAGAGGGGAGAGCTGAGAGGAGAGAGATGAGAAGAGAGGTGAGTAGAGGAGAAGGGAGGCTAGGTGGGTGAGAGGAGAGAGGTGAGAATAGCGGGGATAGCTGAGAGGAGAGAGGGAAGATCTGAGATGAGAAAGGAGAGAGGTGAGAAGAGCTGAAAGGAGACAGGAGAGAGGTGAGAATAGAGGGGATAGCTGAGATGAGAAAGGGGAGAGGTCAGAGGAGAGAAGTGAGACAAGAGAGGTGAGATGAGACATGTGAGAGGAGAGACAACAGAGATGAGAAGAGAGAAGTGAGAAAGGAGAGAGGTGAGTGGAGAGAGGTGAGGTGAGAGGAGAGACACTTGTTTTTGTCTACAAAAGATGTGAGAGGGGAAAGAAGACCTCATGGCAGGAAGACTGCACTAAGCAGGATGGGAAACACTGGCTCACAAGGAGCAACGCAGCACAGCCAGAAGCAAGAAGAGACTAAGGAGATAGATAATAGAGATAGAAGATAGATAGATAGATAGATAGATAGATAGATAGAAAAGATAGATAGATAGGATAGATAGATAGATAGATAGATAGATAGATAGATAGATAGATAGATAATAGATAGATATGATAGATAATAGATAGATAGATAGATAGATAGATAATAGATAGATAGATAGATAGATAGATAGATAGATAGATAGATAGATAGATAAGATAGATAGATAGATAGATAGATAGATAGATAGAAGTAGATAGAAGCTAGATAGATAGATAGATAGATAGATAGATAGATAGATAGATAGATATGTAGATAGATAGATAGATAGATAGATAATAGATAGATAATAGATAGATAGATAGATAGATAGATAGATAGATAATAGATGCATAAAGATATGATAGATAGTAGAGAGCTATACTCACTCGGCTGCAGTTGCGGTTGGCACGGGAAGCGGTATTGCTGAAATGTCCAAACAAGTTTATTAAAACTGCATAAACTGCTCTGGATAGAAAAAAATGAACGGCCTTTTCCAGCACAAAGTGAAAAACAAACAGGAACAAGTAGTCCATATAGTACTGCGCGCCCGCCCACTCAGGTCTATGTCTTTAGCAACACACACTGGAGGTCTCCACACTGAATAAGAGACTGGACCTCCATTTTATCTGCCATTCCACGCCCCTGAGGGTTGGGATATGTGAGCAGTCATTCCCAGCCGTCTCTTATGACTACTTGTCCCTACTTCCAGGCCCTGGAATTCCCAAATAACTCTCTCGGCACTATATGTGCTGGAGCATGCTTCCCAGCTCACATCACCGCAGCTAATAGCCGCAATGACACATATTTCCCCTCAAGGACTCGTCCGGCGGTGGCAGATTGATGTACATGTGAGACTCCTCTATTTCTATACAATGAGTCCCCCATTATGTAATGTCCGGGGTCGCTCAGCAGATAACTATTTTCAGCCTCGGGTCCCCGATCCTTCCGTGTCCTTACTAATCCAGACGATATCTGACCTGAGCACCGTTCACAATTATTGATAGAAGCCAAGTGATAATAATGATAGTAATAATGGTCTGTGCCGTAGTCTGTTATAAGTCTGCAGACACGTCGGCCATGTCCTATTATTTCTTCTCCTATAAAGGATGTGACCGGTCACACAGGTGGCCGGTGTCATGTGGATGGAGGATCCTTCATCTTTTCTTCCTGTGGCATAATGTGCCGGGGGTCGGCCCTCAGGCATTGTGCTCCCTGTCAGATGAAGCACGGCACCATGCCGTCACTTTCCATTAATATTACAAGCAGTGAATGAAAAATTGCCAACTAGATCCTTTATTTATATCAAGAAGTGGAGATTCACTTTATATCCTTAAATACTCTGTGCTGCGGGGGAATATATATTTATCTTTGTACCATTTCTCCTTCCTATTTTCTCGGCTGCTCCCCCAATACAGATAAAACCCTTCTCATTTTTCCTCCTGGGCTGACATATCTCAAGATGGCTATTACCAGATTGTCAAAAAAACATGAATTTGCAATACTCTGTCAGGAGATACTTATGCTATGTGTGTGCATGTGGCCACCTAGTGGTTGAGACATGCGGTGCAACCTGTTAAAGATGATTTTAGTGTGTCCTGATAATGTATCGAGTTTGTATTCTGAGAAATTGGAGTTTGGTTTAGAAAACCCAATCTTATATTAGGGGATTCTTAGTCCATATAAGGGTTCATCATCTCTTGTCCAAAGGTGGTGAGTGGTTACAAAAGAGTGTCTCTCGCTCTGGAGTACCTGACCTCTCCTACACTCTTAGGTAGACCATTGATGTGAATAGTAATGAATAAGCAAATCTACAGAAATTTGATTCCCCAACCCCTTACCTGTCCTGGCACTACAGCTCCCTGCCCGGTCCTCCGTTGACTCGCTTTCTAGTGCTCACAAAGTTTCTCGTGACATCATGATGCAGATCACCCCATAAAGTCACAACATCACTGAGGACCTAGCCAGTGTCGAAGACCTAAGACGGAAATGGAGGACCAGGTAGGGAGCTACTGAGCCAGGGCACATGAGTATCAAAGGGAGTATATATATATTTTTATAAAACATTTTATCCTAAAAAGAATAAAGAAATCAAGTTCTGGTGAACCCATATTGTTTGTGACATTGCAATGAAATAAAATTTCCTTTGGATTGATTTACTTGTTTCTGCTGAATGAACATGGTGTAGTACCCAATTTCCCCTGCGGTGGCACTGCAGGAAAATTGAACAGTTTTCTTGACAAATCAAAGCCGATCAATGTGATTAGCTCATTTTTAAAGGACTCTTCTGACATGTAAGGATTGTCCAAAGTGGAGAACTTTATTGTGTCTCCACATTTTTCTGCTAGTCTTCTCTTAGATGTGATACAAATGATATATCCACCCCGTTCTATAAGAAAAGTTCCAAGAACAAAGCAAAACTATTGGATTTGTGCACTATGATTTTCCGGTAGAGTAGAGGAATCCTCCGGAGAGTCGGCTCGCCAGTGATTTGCATTATTTTTCCCTCATCCATCACTCGGATTGTTTCGTTTTTTTGGGTGGGAGTATAATAATTCAGTGGTTTCCTCCATGGTTTATTGTATCTGGGATACACTGATATTATATTAGGGGATTACAGCCTCGGATATTTTTTGTTATTTTTTTTTTTTTACTCCACTTTCTGTCATTTACAATGAATCACAGAGCTCATCTCACGCTGATCCCCAGAGCGCGGCTTCATGATACCGGGGGCCAATAATTCCCTGACTGACCTGAGCAAACCTATATCAGAAGAGCAGCGGGAAGAATATAAAGAAGGACAAGGCTCAGATATGGAGCCAGTCATTTGTTAAAGGGTCTCAAACCCATGACGTTCCAGTCATAAAACCACAACGCCTATCATGCCCTGAGATCCTTAAATGGATAATCCCTTTAAGTAATTGAAGATGATGCTTCTCTGGACTCAAACACCACGCTTTAGGGGACCACAAGATTATTCTTTGTCCATGGATGTCCATGGTTTTTAATAAGCTCCGAATTAGGCTTTGGTGTAACCACATGGTCGTGTCGACCATTACCTATAATCCTACAGATATGTCCACCCTTTCCTCAAATTTCATTAAGAACTCTTAATTTCTCAAAATACAGGTTCTTGATATTATTGGAACAAGTTAATCAAACCTTAGACAGGGTGTAACTCACAGCACAATCACTGGGTGGCCACGTAAAGACACATATAGCATAAACCTCTCCCAACAGAGTGTCGTTCAAAATAATTTTTCTTTTTAAAGATGCTTATATTACACCACTCGTCTGGGGATAAGTCAAGAAAAAAGGTATAAAAGGATACAAATGTGTCACAGTCACCCTACTCCTACATCTACTTGGCAATCATCCGGTATCTTCTGCTCCTCAAGCCAGTGAAACACTATCACACATCGCCACCTCTTGTTCCTTGACACAGTGCTTATGGCTGCTATCTTCATGTTGGGATCTCCACTTTTAAGCACCACAACTGTCTCCCAATTCCTTACAAGGTCAACGAGAGCCAAGGGTTTACTACATCTGCCGATTCTAGTATTTAAGGCCCTTCCACCATCCAGTCATTAGTGCCTAAGCCATGAAGTCCATTAAACACTTCTCCTTGCTTAGGGTTTCTACTGTTCGGAATTTTAACATTTAGTCCAGCTGATCTGTTGACCACATCTACCTATGCTCTTTCCATCCTGACCTTCTTCCTGTCTACTGTTGCTGACAGACCATGGGTTGCTTTTATTAAGATGCTCATTAGGTGATGTGGATCCTCTAAGCCCAAGATCCTAGTGGGGACATGACTGAGGGACTGGAAGCCGCAAGCAAGCAGGAGACGTCTTAGAGACAGGTTGCAAAGACACTGAGGAAGTGGAAGCAACAGGCAGCCAGAAGACATCCATAAAACCGCAGAGAAGTAGCAGAGGTACTGGAAGCTGTAGTTGGACAGGAGACATCTTGGAAGCCGCAGGCAGACTCATAGCTGATGTAATGGAAATCCGTTGACAGGTAGCTAAGGTATTTGAAGTGGCAGGCTGACCGGAGACGTCCGGGAGACTACAGACTACAGACAAGTTGCAAAGGTACTAGAAGCCACAGTAGACTTCCTGGAAGCAACAGGCAGACATGTAGCAGAGGTGATCGAAGGCTGTAGACAGGTAGTTGAGGTACTGGAAGCCACAGACAGACAAGAGTTGTGCTTGAGACCACAGAGAAGTAGCAGAGGTACTGGAAGCTGAAGGCGGACAGGAGACATCCTGGAAGCCTCAGGCATACTTGTAGCTGAGGTAATGGAAAACCGTAGACAGGTAGCTGAGGTCCTTGAAGCCGTAAGCCGACCGGAGACTTCCGGGAGATTACAGACAAGTAGCCAAGGTACTAGAAGCCACAGGAAACTTCCTGGAAGCAACAGAGGTCTAACAGAGGTCTGGGAAGACCGTAGAAAGGTGGCTGAGGTACTGGAAGCCACAGACAGACAAGAATTGTCCTGGAGACCACAGACAAGTAGCAAAGGTAGTGAAAGCCACAAGGTAACTGAGGGACACTAAAGTCTAAATATCAAGACACAGGCGAGTTTCTTTTGTGAGCCTTTCAGGGGCTCAGACAGATGATCCCATTGGAGCACGCCGGGCTCCTTGCAAAACCAGAAAGTGAAGCGCATGGAACTTTAGCAGACACGGACTGAAGGGAGCAGAACCCAAGACCAGGACATCTGTGTAACAGTTTTTCTGTTGGGAAAATTCTCCACCTGCCCTGAACGTTGCCTGTTTTGCTGACAACTTGGTAACTTATCCTGATGTCATCTAATCATTTTTTTTTTTCAGTTGATACTAATGGAGACTTCTTTTTTTGGGAACGACCGGGAATTAATCGTAAAGTCCATATTCTAGTATAATGATTGAGGGGAGAAAAAAATAAGTCTGTGTTGTTGGGTTTAACTCAACGTCAAATTCGTAGAAACTCAATGGTGGTCCACATCGTCTACAGTAAGGTGCATGCAAATATGTAGCTGATGCCAAGAGTAGTTTTTTTGGAAATTTCGTGCTCCCAAAAATCTGATAACCTACATAGGAGGCCACCATAATAGGTGCTGAGGAAGCGAATAAAGTTCTACAGGACAAGCAAAGCCTAGAATAACCAAGATGTTATAATTTTCATGGCTGATGTTACCATCTCGATGACAATCTTTCTTGAGAGCTCCAGGTTCTGCCATATTGACCATCACAATGACAGGTCTGTACAAGACAACTAAATCAATGGGCCGTTACTATAGCAGTGGTCTTCATTGTTGTGCTCCTATTCAGCTGAGATCCATCTCACACTGAACACAAGAGACAAACAAGGCATACGCTAGCGATAAGATGTTTTCTTCCCTTACGAATTGTTTGTGACCTTTTCCCCATCCGCTATGTGATTCACCGCTTGGAAGCTGAATTCCTTTGAAAATGCATCGAATGAGAGCTTGGTCTAAAAGAATCCTATGGTGAGAAACTAACAGATTGGATTTTTTTTTGCTATCTCCTATTTGTTTAACCCATATGCTTGGTTAAACATTCCCGAGACTGACGACAAGAAAAGGAAGCAGGATGTAGTAAACACATTGCTGGTTTTATGCCATTTTATAAATAGGTTGCTGCTTTTGGAGAAGGGCACCAAGACTGCGAAATCCCAGCATGCAAGAAGCGCTACGTGTAAGCATAATACAAGGTGTACGTTTACCGGACTGTAATTCCCATCACAACCACTGGCAACAAAAGTGAGTACACCCCTAAGTGAAAATCGCGAAATTGTTCCCAAAGTGTCAATATTTTGTGTGGCCACCATTATTTTCAAGCACTGCCTTAACTCTCTTGGGCGTGGAGGTCACTAGAGCGTCACCGGTCACCACTGGAATCCTCTTCCCTCCTCCAAGACGACATCACGGAGTTGGTGGATGTTGGAGACCTTGCGCTGCTCCAGCTTCCGTTTGAGGATGCCCCACAGTTGCTCAATAGGGTTTAGGTCTGGAGACATGCTTGACGAGTCCAGCACCTTTACCTTCAGTTTTTTTTAGCAAGGCAGTGATGGTCTTGGATGTGTGATTGGGTGTTGATGTCATCTTGCAATACTGCCCTGTGGCCCAGTTTCCGAATGGGAGGAAATCATGCTCTGCTTCCGTATCTCACAGTACATGTTGACATTCATGGTTCCCTCAATGAACTGTAGCTTCTCACAGCTGGCAGCACTCAACCAACCCCAAACCATGACACTCCCACCACCATGCTTGACTGTAGGCAGGAACACACTTGTCTTTGTACTCCTCACCTTTTTGTCGCCACACACGGTTGACACCATCTAAACTAAATAAGTTTATCTTAGTCTCATCAGACCACAGGACATGGTTCCAGTAATCCATGTCCTTAGTCTGCTTGTCTTCAGCAAACTGTTTGCGGGCTTTCTTGTGCATCATCTTTAGAAGAGGCTTCCGTCTGGGGCGACAGCCATGCAGACCAATTTGATGCAGTGTGTGGCTATGGTCTGAGCACTGACAGGCGGACCCCCCACCCCTGTAACCTCTGCAGCAATGTGTATTGTGTGAGCACTGACAGTCAGACCCTGTCCATGTTTTAAGGACCACAAATACAGACACACGCACACCTATGGTATTCAATGGATGTGCGCACATACCAGGTTTTTCACACGGACCGTGTGTCTGTGTGAAAAACCCGCAGACATGTCAGTATTTTATCAGCGGCACGGATAAAATGTGTGCCACACATATGTATATGCACACTGATGATACACTGATGACATCTGTGTGTCATCAGTGTGACACGTACCGGCGCCTGGGAATCAGCGGTACAGTTTGTACTGTTCCCCAGCGCCAGCTGCTGAAGACAGCTCTCATCATTGTCGCTTGATCTCCCTGAGACGACAATGATGGGAGTTGTATTCAGCTCCTGCTCTGTACATCCTGTGTAAAATTAAGAATTAAATTTAAAAAAAAAGCGGAGTGGGCTCCCACATGATTTTCATAAGCAGCAGAGGGAAAGTTCACGGCTTGGGACTGATTAATAATTTGGGAAAGAGGACAATATCCCAAAAGGTTCCCAGGCTTTTAATAACAGCTCACAGCTTGTTTGCTGAGCCTTTACTGGTGAATTTACGGGGACCCCAGAAAAAAAATTAAACAAAATTCACACCAGCAAAGGCTAAACCCTATTACCCCATTTGCCACTGCCACTGGGCAAGTGGGAAGAGCGAGGCTAAGCACCAGATTTGGTGCATATTATGAATGCACCATTTCTGGGGAGGCAGAGGGCTGATATTGGTAGCCTGGGAGGGGGGGCAATATCTCTGACCCCTTCCCAGTGTATGAATATCAACCCACAGCTGTCTGCTTGGCCTTTGCTGGTTTGAATTTATAGGGGGACCCTACGTCATTTCTTTTCTGGGGTCCCCCTGTAACATCACCAGTAAGCTAAGCAATAGTTGTGAGCTGTTATTAATAACCTGGGAACCTTATGGGATATTTTCCCCTTACCCAGAATATTAACATCAGACCCCAGCTATCCGCTTTGCCTCTGCTGGTTATAAAAATTACATGGGAACCCACTCCATTTTTTTTATTTCATTCTTTATTTTACGCAGAATGTACACAGCAGCTACTAAATACAACTCCCATCATTTTCGCCTGGTAGCGCTGTTGTCAGGGAGACTACGCGACAATGATGAGAGCTGCCTTAAGCAGCCGGCGTCTGGGATCAGCGCCAACTGTACTGCTTTTACCAGGCGCGGGTACGTGGACGTCAAACGGATACACTGATGTCACATACTTACATATGGATGGCAGAAGGACACTGACCATGGATTTCACTAATACTGTTTTTTCCTGTACAGAAACCACCAGGATGTGTGAAGGAGGCCTTAGCTGGAATAACAATTCAGATTCAAGCAGTGTCTGACCATTTGCCTTCCTCGGTACAATGGGTCCTCTTATTTTGGTCCTTCAGTGGTTACAATTAGTCTCTTTCTCCTTTTGATTACCCACACTGAAATGATTTGGACTGTTACATCTTTTGGCTTCAGAGCTTCCCCAAGCATCTTTCTTCTCAATTGGCCCAAACTCTCTACTTTTATGCATATCAAGTTAAAATGTGAATCCGGCACTCTTATCTGATTTCATGCTTGTAGGCCTTTTAATGCCAGCTCAGGCGACTGCATGATGACTGAGTATTCAGGCAGTAGTTCGCTGCTACCACATGTTGACATCTTGTTGAGTCTTTGGGAAAACCCATCTCTACTACCGCTGAGATCAGCTACTGTTCATATCAAGGTACTTATCTATCAACCCTGGTGCTGTCTGCAAATTCGGCTCTGCTATTTCAAGGTGCCTGTTTGCCCATCTATCTTAGCTATTCTAAGGTGTCTGCCAACTCAACTCCACTACATCAAGTATCCTGTTTGCCAATCCATATCTGCTTTTCCAAAGTGTTGTCCAGACACCTTGTTCAACTATAACAAGGCCCTGAAATCCATCCTACATATCCAGTTTCACACTTCTTTGTGTGCCGTGCAGCATACCCACCTCTGCTGTTCCATGTGCAGTTTGTCTTAACCAACTCCACTGCATCAACGCCTCCAGTCCTTGATGCTCACCATGATCTATAGCTTGGTTAATCCACCTCACCAGGTGAGCCATATCATTGACTTTTGGTCTTAGGGACTGGTGGTTACCTTGATAATATCAAGGTATTTATGAACTCCTGTTGATGCCATGACGTCCAAGTGTCTCCATCAGCCTTCTACCATGACCAAAAATTGATGTTTCAAATGCTAGGAGTTGCAGAGCCATGTTACCATCACTCATCTGTAGAACTGATGCCATGTGTATGCAAATGGACCTATGCTGGGTGGTTAGGAACTTAGGTCATGCGAAGAGAAGAGAGCAGCTACTCTTCATAATTGACCTCGGAGCAGTGTTTTTTTTACCATTGGTCATGTCTTAAATTGCTTACAGGACTCTTAAGAAATATTTGTGGGCTGTGGTAAGTACATAGTGTTATCACAGTGCCAGAGAGAACTTTGCTCCCCAGACGGTACATTAAGTAAAATACAATAGTCGACAGAAATTGCTTCAACCATCATCTTGAATCTACATTCAGGAAGCCGGCGACGGAGCGGTATTTTACCCATTTCCTTTTATCACAGAATATTCGAGCTGTAACATTATCACATTCTCCTTGTTTGAAATACCTTTCTTTTCATTTCCAAGGGAGCACTAGGACAATTGAAATTCTTTTTTGCTTGATTTTCCCTCTGATGATGTAAAATTAGCTCCATTTATATTCAAGAACGATATCTCAATAACAACAAAGCCCCAGCCTTGTGATTTGCTCTGCTTGTCCGCGGGAGAAGTCAGTATCATTTGCCGATTCATTTCAGACACAACAGGAAGTCTTGTTTCTAAAGCTACCTGGGTTTATCTGTGATAAGGAAGACTGAAGCCAAAAATAATCTCTTGAGAAAAAATCTGAAGGTACGGGGAAAAAAAGAAATGAAGCTTTGTGATTAGGTTCTTCTATATGGAATTAGACTGGCCCACGAGGAGAACATACAATGGGTCCAGCTAATGAAGCAAAAGCAGGGCCTGGCCACGGCAGGGTCCATCAAGTTTAGCAGATGCTGTGGTTGATAACTTTTCGACTTTGTTTAAAACTCCTTTTTTTTGGTCATACTTATGTTTAATATGGCTTTAGACTGTACCATAGGAACAGTTTCTTATTTGGGACCACTACTCCAATCCAATGTGAAGTCCTCTATGTCTAAAAAATAAAGGCGCACTCTGTAGGTTTTGATATATCATGGTTCAGTTATCTAAGCTCCTCAGGGGTGGTCCATCTTAGGAGCAGTTCACCTCAGGGGCGGTCCATCTCAGGAGCAGTTCACCTCAGGGGCGGTCCATCTCAGGAGCCGTTCACCTCAGGGTTGGTCCATCTCAGGAGCAGTTCACCTCAGGGGCGGTCCATCTCAGGAGCAGTTCACCTCAGGGGCGGTCCATCTCAGAAGCAGTTCATCTCAGGAGTGGTCCATCTTAGGAGCAGTTCATCTCAGGGGCGGTCCATCTCAGGAGCAGTTCACCTCAGGGGTGGTCCATCTCAGGAGCCGTTCACCTCAGGGGTGGTCCATCTCAGGAGCAGTTCACCTCAGGGGCGGTCCATCTCAGGAGCAGTTCACCTCAGGGGCGGTCCATCTCAGAAGCAGTTCATCTCAGGAGTGGTCCATCTTAGGAGCAGTTCATCTCAGGGGCGGTCCATCTCAGGAGCAGTTCACCTCAGGGGTGGTCCATCTCAGGAGCCGTTCACCTTAGGGGCGGTCCATCTCAGGAGCAGTTCACCTCATGGGTGGCCCATCTCAGGAGCAGTTCACCTTAGGGGCATTCCATCTCAGGAGCAGTTCACCTCAGGGGTGGTCCATCTCATGAGCATTTCACCTCAGGGGTGGTCCTTAAGACAGGTATGTATTTGGTTACTTGGAGCATGACTGGAGTATGTACAGGAATCCTTATTGACATGACCCTACACAGTTGCGTAGCTAAATGGGGTGAAAAAATATCCACCCCTCCTAGTTCCTGGTGCATAAGGGAGATCAAGGGACCATCTGCCCCATAAAAAGACATCAGTTTTGAAAATGCTACATAGCAAAATAGGGGCACTGCTGCAGTATTGCATTGGGGTCAATAAGAGTCAACCCGACCTATGATGTGGTTAGTCAGTTGTTACATGTGTATGGACTGAATCCTTATATCATATACATTACACCATGGCAGATTCAGAATGCATATTTGTCTTTATGAATTTCAATAATCATGAGATTATCAACAAGAGAAACCTTAGTCGACACTAAGTATTAATTGCTATATAAACAATCATTAAAATTGAGTTGTTTTCTGAACTTTTTTGGTCTTCTGAACTTTTTCTGTAAGTTTTCAGCAGCTTTATTTTTTTGCTTCTGACATTTGTTGTAGTTAAATTATGAGTCAGAGCTGTCATATTGATTTCTTCACCAGGTTAAAATGAAATATCTATAAAAGCCTAGATGAGGAGATGATAACAATGCATGGAGGAAAAATGGCACAGAAAATACTCGGGCTCATGTGGGTAACCAACTGTCCTGAAAACAAATCTAATCTTTAATTATTTTATGATTGTCATGTTCTAAATTTATATTTTCTGTACACCATTATGTGGTGGCCATTGTGCCTGATCTGCTTTTACCGGGAACCTGTCATCAAGAAATAGGCTTCCAAACTACCACCACCTTGTTATCAAATTTGACAAGTGACATTGTCCTGAAAAATAACTTCGAAGGCTCTATTACCAAATCTGTTTGGAAAAATCTTACTGTTTGGCCCATGTCTAGTCTTGATTGACATGCCGAAGGCTGAGTACATCATCACGAAACCAATATGACCACAATGAAGCATTAACTATGTATTGTGCATGTGACTTATCCCTTTATAGGATGAGAAGTAATGGATTTCTGCATCAGGATCGTCAGTTAAAAGCACAATTTATTATGTATTTTTAAATCGCAACTCTTGTGTAGAGATATGTACAAACGCGTTTCAGACTGGCATCTTTAAGCATTGCCTACAGAGATATGAATTGGTTGGCGTCTTATATAACATCCTGTTTGAACACATGATCTCAGTAAAGAGATAGGAAGAGCTAATATATATATATTTTTGGAGGTATGGTCGATATATAGACGACCTTCTTCTGATATGAAATGATTCCAGAGATTTGGCAGAAGAATTTTCGTGCTAAATATTAATTGTAATAATAAGAATCTGCGATTTACCTTCAACATTCAGAAGCTTTAGACTGCCATATTATTTCCTTGATCATTTTATACATTTATCATAGGTTTATACTGCTAGGAGTGGGGACCAGCCATTCTAACTTCTCTGGTCTTCAGTGGCATTCATTCAAAAGAGTGATGATCCTATAGTAGACATAAAAATATGCCACCACCTTGGATCTTTTTATGACCTTCAGGCCAATTCCCCATCCAATTTTTCCATAAAATTGCAGATTCTCTAATGTCTGCATGCCCTGGTTACTTTGGTCCACTTTTGAGAAGATCAAGACCGGTGATGGTTGGGTCCATTGTTGGAGCTTGAATTTTCTCTGCCGTGTAGATCCTATAGAGAGGCATCTTGACACCTAGTAGGGGAGATGATGGTGACAGCCAGGGTTTACTTCCACCAAAGAAGCCATGGTTTCCCTCGTTGGACGGAATATATGTAGTGCCCCAAATAACAGGGATATATTTTGATACATTTTCATCACAAGCGCCGTCAATAACAGCAACGCTTCAAATCATATAACCGATACCTAATCAATGCAGCACCCGTCCACTTTGCTCTACTATTTACAGACATTTTGTATTATTTTTATTTTTTTTTTCATCTTCATCCTCACGGTGTGTCTCATCCAGGTTTACAGTAATTGCCTATTTCTACGCTCAGCTATTTATTTTCTCCTCTTACAATCGTCTCCAGCTGACTTTGCCCGTAATCTGTCTCGGTACCTGGAGATGAGCGGCGGATTAAACCCCCTTGCAAACATTTTGTACATTTCCAACAGTGGAAACTCAGCAGGGGGCAAGGGTGGGAAGATAAATTCCGGGGAAAGGAAGAGGGATTGTATTTATAGCCATGTACAAATCTTGTGTATTTCATGTGTGGCAGAGGAAAGCACAGGTTTTATGTCTCATTTTCTGCACTTTGGAGGATTATACTGTATTTTGTGTGTCTGTATGTCGCAGACATATGGGTAATAGATGGTATATTGCATATGTTTTAAGTACTATTATTAACATTTATAAATCTCTGTGCTGTGAGTAGCAATCTTTTTCCCTTTGCATTACGCCTAGGGAATTACAGAATATGAAAGCATTTTTGGACAATAATCAGCAGCATATTGTTTCTAGGAAGCAACAGGTGTAATACCCTAGTACTTTACAAGTCTATATATCGTGGAAAACATGGCAGGGAAGTAAAATATCTCTCAGTATGAAAAAAAAAATATTAGAACTTCAAAAAGTAAAAACGTTTATGAAAGTTATTCAATAGTGTAACTGTGGTGTAAAACTTTGGCTTTGAACTTCCATAATTCATTCACTATAGAGGGTCAACATAAAACTAGATAGAGTAGATCCCAGTCTAATTAATGAAAAAAACAAACAACAACAAAATGTCAAGTAATCCCCTCTGCGGGTTTAATCTTTAATTTTCAGTTGTCTCCGAGCTAGTGAGTAATATGAAGTCTCCTATACAAAGCACACACAGATATGAAGGACTTCTGCATCTCGGTCTCTATAGAGCACACGTTGAGAAGTAGCTGCAGCATGGCGGACACTATATAGCAATAATGAGCAGTGTAGCTGTGAATCCAGCTCCCACAGTTAATGATGAGCTCATGAGGTAGGTAGGAAGAGAAGTGTCTCTGAGCTAGTGGTGGAGAAATTAGCTGCTATTTGGTCTCCCACACACAAAAATTAGGGTTTCCTGGTTTTCTGTCTTTAAGTAGCACATGTTCAAAAGCAGCTGCAGCATGAAGAACACTATATAGTATTAATGAGCAGTGTAGCTGTGAATCCAGCTCTAGGTGAGAAAAACACTTACTAGAAAGCAGTTGTTCTGCCTTTCCCGATGTGATCATAACCGTCACTTCTACACAGACTACAAAAGTCAGCTGTAATATAATCCCACAGTGAATGGTGACATTAGGAGGTAGGTAGAGAGAGAAAAGTGTCTCATATCTATTACATCGAACAAATCCATTCCAGATGTTCTGTACTCTTCTGATGGTTATGTTCACCTGAAATAATCATGTTTTTCTTCAGAAAAAGAAATCCAATTTATTCAATCACACTTAGAAATTTGAAGTCACCAGAGAAGGTCAACAGTCAGAATATAGAACAAGAAAATCACAGAAGTAACAAAAGCAAAAACAATTAAAAAACGCTCCTGTACTCCTTAGATGACCGCCACCGTCTGTTGTTTGGAGCACATTAAATTATCATCTCAAGTTTCAGAAGCCTGATGAGCTTTTGGCTTTTTAGACCACAGTCCTCTTGTTAATGAGAATTAGTCGTTAACAGGTCGGAATCATTATTTACAAGAGAGAAGAGCTGGTCCAGAAAAGAATGACAATGTAACCCGTGATGGTGATTTCATGTTAATCAAATACTTTCAGCCTCTTCCTTTTATGACTTCAGACTTTATTATAATTGTGGTGTTTGTATCTCTATGCAAGGTCATGAAGAATAAACCTGATGTTTTATTAGTTAATAAGAAAATTGTTCATTTAAGGAGCTTGTATAAAAGTAGTAAAAAAATATCAATTTAAGAAAATAAAACCCTGCTGGTCTTTTCCATGGGTTAAGACTAATATTGAAAAATATTCATACTATAATACTGTCCAACATGTGCAAGAATATAACTACTATAATACTGCCCCCTATGTACAAGAATATAACTACTATGATACTGCCTCCTAGCTGTGAGGTTGTGTTTTGTGGATCTCCTCATGTCTGGAGCAAGCCCAGGGAGGGGCCACCCTGGGCGGGGAAGCTCCCCAGGCAAGGCCCAGGCTTCCCGGCCTACACTGGGACAAGTGTTGTGAATGGGTTTGAGATGAGTTCTGAGCAGAGGCTCCCTCTGGTGGTTACAAGCGGTACTAGTGAGGATTGGGAATCAGGTGTTACTGATTGGTCTTATTTAAGGGAATCATTTTCCCATCAGGGTTGCCGGTGATCAATTGTTCTGGTCTGAATCCTTCTTTCCAGTTTCCCTTGTAGCCTGCTGTGTCGTGTCTGCATCTCCTGCTATCAGATAAGACAATTTCTTATTTTGTGTTTTTGCTATATTTTTGCATTTTGTCCTGCACTTCTGTGGGGGCCTTCTGGGTCCCCTCCGGGGGCTTTTGCCCTCTCAGTTTAGTCCAGCCACTGTGTTTTGTACTTTTGCTTTTTGCAGTTTTTTCAGTGGCTGCTGTTTTTGTTACACCAGAGAACTAATTTAGGTGGTAGAGGTCGTGTGATCTCAGGTGATTTTGAAATTAGTATGTTGGTGTTTTTCAGGGTTTTCTGGGATTGCAGTAAGTACCCTTCCTGTCCTTTTCTATTTAGATAGTTTGGGCCCCAGCGTTTGCTCATACTATTTTCTTTCTGTGTCAGTATTTCCTCTTGTCTAACCGCCATTACATGTTTGGGGGCTTTCTATTATCTTTGGGGTTCTGCTCCGGGGCAGATAGCTTTCCTATTTCTATCTTTAGGTGTAGTTAGTTTCTCAGGCTGTGACGAGGCGTCTAGGACCATCGTAGGAACGCTCCACGGCTGCCTCTAGTTGTGGTGGTTAGTCAGGGTACTGCAATCTCATAGATTCCAACTGCTCTGGTGTATTTCCTTTTTTACCTGCACTCCTCAGCTACCGTAACATAACAGTATCACCGGCCCTAAAAATTGTATGGTACTCACAGAAGGGAAAAAAATATATATATTTTGAAGGAAGAAAAGTTGTCAGAGATATTTTTCTGTTTGTTGCATTTTTTTTTTTTTTTTTTCCCTCTGTATCTCTGGGTGCTGGGGAGGATCTTTTCTCCCAATGGAGTTTGCACAGTTGTCTGGCCGTGTGGATCAGCTTGCCACTGAGGTTCGGAGTATTGCTGCCTATCTTGCTAGGTTGCCTGTTGTGGAACCTAGGATCCCCATGCCAGATTTGTTTTCAGGGGATCGAGCTAAGTTTCAGAATTTCAAAAATAATTGTAAATTGTTTCTTGCCTTAAAATCTAAGTCCTCAGGAAACGCAGCGCAGCAGGTTCAAATTGTCATCTCTCTCCTGCGCGGCGATCCTCAGGATTGGGCTTTTTCCCTGACACCTGGGGATCCTGTTTTGAGTGATGTTGATGTATTTTTTCAGGCTTTGGGGTTATTGTACGATGAGCCTAATATCACTGATCAAGCTGAAAAAGCCTTGTTGGCATTAAATCAGGGGCTTGATGACGCTGAGTTATACTGTCAGAGATTCCGTAGGTGGGCAGTCCTGACCAAATGGAATGACGACGCTTTGGCGGCCCTTTTCCGGAAGGGTCTGTCGGATAATGTAAAGGATGTTATGGTGGGATTCCCTGTCCCCTCTGGTCTCAACGATTCTATGTCATTAGCGATTCAAATTGACAGACGTTTGCGTGAGCGGAGAAGTATGCGTGGAGTGGTGTTGCCTTGTGAGCCAGCTGCTGAGCCCATGCAGTGTGATGGAGTGGTGTCTGGGGCACAGCGTCATGAGTTTCGAAAGCGCAATGGGTTATGTTTCTACTGTGGTGATGCCTCTCATGCTATTTCAGTCTGCCCTAAGCGGGGAAGACGTTTTGCACGCTCAGTTGTCTTGGGTAGTGTTCAGACTAAGTTTTTATTAACTGTCACTCTGATATGCTCTCTGTCCTCATTTTCTGCTCAGGCTTTCGTTGATTCTGGAGCAGCTATTAACCTGATGGATTATGATTTTGCTAAACGTTGTGGATTTCCCTTGATACCCCTACAGAAGCCTATTCCCCTACTGGGGATCGATTCTACCCCTTTGGCTGAGAATAAACCCCAGTTTTCTACTCAGGTGATAATGAGGGTTGAACCTGATCACCAGGAGTGCTGCAAATTTTTGGTTCTATATAATCTGCATGACATTATCGTGCTGGGTTTCCCTTGGTTACAGTCTCATAATCCTGTTTTGGATTGGAAATCTGTGTCTGTAACCAGTTGGGGCTGCCAATGTGTTAATACCAACACTCCTGTTTTTTCTGCCTCCCCCCAGGCTGAGGATGTTCCTGACTTTTTGTTTGATTTTTCTGATGTGTTTAGCGAAAGTAAATCTGCATCCTTACCTCCCCATAGGAGCTATGACTGCGCTATTGAATTAGTGCCAGGTAGTAAATTCCCTAAGGGTCGCCTCTTTAACTTGTCTGTACCTGAACATGACGCTATGCGGTCTTATATCAAGGAATCATTGGAGAAGGGTCATATCAGACCATCCTCTTCACCCTTAGGTGCCGGTTTTTTCTTTGTGGCCAAAAAAGATGGTTCATTAAGGCCGTGTATTGATTATCGTCTCTTGAACAATATTACTGTGAAATATCAATACCCGTTACCCTTGATTTCTGACCTGTTTTCCAGGGTGAAAAACGCTACTTGGTTTACCAAGCTTGACCTCAGGGGGGCGTATAACCTTATTCGCATTAAGCACGGGGATGAATGGAAGACGGCATTCAATACCCCTGAAGGGCATTTTGAGTACCTTGTGATGCCCTTTGGGCTCACTAATGCTCCTTCCGTCTTCCAGTCCTTCATGAATGACATTTTCAGGGATTTTGTGGACAAGTTTCTGATTGTTTATTTGGATGATATCTTGATTTTTTCTAATGACTGGGACTCTCATGTGAAACATGTTCGAACTGTATTCCAGATTTTGAGAGAGAATGCTCTGTATGTGAAGGGATCAAAGTGTCTTTTTGGCGTACAGAAGATCTCATTTCTGGGATTCATTTTGTCCCCATCTGTTATTGAATAGACCCGGTCAAGGTTCAGGCCATCTGTGATTGGGTCCAACCTACTTCATTAAAGGCTCTTCAGAGATTTTTGGGTTTTGCCAATTTTTATCGTAAATTTATTGGTAATTTCTCTGTTATTGTTAAACCATTAACTGATTTGACCAGAAAGGGTTCTGATGTGGTGAATTGGCCTCCTGAGGCAGTCTCTGCGTTTCAGGAACTTAAGCAGAGATTCACTTCTGCTCCTGTTCTACGGCAGCCTGATGTTTCTCTGCCATTTCAGGTGGAGGTTGATGCCTCTGAAATTGGGGCAGGTGCCGTTTTGTCCCAAAAAGATCCAGAGACCTCTAAAAGTAACCCTTGTGCCTTTTTCTCTCGAAAATTTTCTCCTACTGAACGTAATTATGACGTGGGTAATCGGGAGTTATTGGCCATGAAGTGGGCTTTTGAAGAGTGGAGACATTGGCTGGAGGGAGCCAAACATCAGGTGGTGGTCCTTACGGATCATAAGAATCTGGTCTATCTGGAATCTGCCAAGCGACTCAATCCTAGACAGGCCAGGTGGGCCTTGTTTTTCACACGTTTTAATTTTGTGGTTTCCTTTCTTCCTGGCACTAAGAATGTTAAGGCGGATGCCCTCTCGAGGAGTTTCCTTGCGGACTCTCCTGAGCTATCTGATCCCTCTGTTATTTTGAAGGAGGGTGTAGTTCTTTCCGCCATCTCGCCTAATTTGAGACTTGCTCTGGAGGGTGTCAGGAGGATAGGCCCGAGCGCTGCCCTGTTGGAAAATTGTTTGTCCCGGACCAATGGAAAAAGAGTGTGATGTCTGAGATTCATTGTTCCGCATTGGCTGGGCATCCCGGAATTTTTGGTACCAGAGACTTGGTTAGTCGGTCCTTTTGGTGGCCTACCTTGTCTCGCGATGTCAGGGAATTTGTGCAGTCCTGCGGGACTTGCTCTCGCTCCAAGCCTTGCTCTCGCTCTAGTGGTTTGTTGATGCCATTGCCTGTGCCCAAGAGACCATGGACCCATATCTCTATGGATTTCATTTCCGATCTTCCTGTTTCTCAGAGAATGACCACCATCTGGGTAATTTGTGATAGGTTTTCCAAAATGATACATCTTGTGCCATTACCTAAGTTGCCTTCCTCCTCTGAATTGGTGCCGTTGTTCCTTCAGCACGTGGTTCGTTTACACGGCATTCCTGAGAACATTGTGTCTGACAGAGGAGTCCAGTTTGTTTCCAGATTTTGGAGGACTTTTTGTTCTAAACTGGGTGTTCAATTTTCTTTCTCCTCGGCATTTCATCCTCAGACCAATGGTCAAACTGAGAGAACAAACCAGACATTGGAGACTTATCTAAGATGCTTTGTGTCTGCTGATCAGGATGACTGGGTCTCTTTTTTGCCTTTGGCTGAGTTTGCTCTTAATAATAGGGCTAGCTCTGCCACTTTGATGTCTCCGTTTTTCTGTAATTCTGGGTTTCACCCTCGATTTTCTTCAGGACAGACGGAGGCTTCTGTCTGTCCAGGTGTTGACTCTGTTGTTGAGCGTATGCAGCAGATTTGGGACCAGGTAGTGGAGAGGTTGTCCCTCTCTCAGGAGAAGGCCCAGCGGTTTGCTAACCGGCATAGGACTGATGGTCCTCGGTTTAAAGTGGGGGACTTGGTCTGGTTGTCCTCAAAGAATATTCCTATGAGAGTAGCATCTCCTAAATTTAAGCCTAGGTTCATTGGACCTTATAAGATCATGGAGATTATTAATCCTGTTTCTTTTCGTTTGCTTCTTCCAGGGACATTTAAGATCCATAACGTGTTCCACAAGTCCTTGTTGAAGAGGTTTGTTGAGCCAGTGGTTCCTGCTGCTGTGCCTCCTGACCCTGTTTTGGTTGAGGGCAATATGGAGTATGTGGTTGAGAAAATATTGGATTCTCGTTTTTCTAGACGAAGACTCCAGTATTTGGTTAAATGGAGAGGTTATGGTCAGGAAGATAATTCTTGGGTGTTTGCTTCGGACATCCATGCTAGGAGACTTATCCGTGCGTATCATAGAACTCATCCTGACCGACCTGGTTGCTCAAATGAGGGTTCGGTGACCCCTCCTCAAGGGGGGGGTACTGTTGTGAATGGGTTTGAGATGAGTTCTGAGCAGAGGCTCCCTCTGGTGGTTACAAGCGGTACTAGTGAGGATTGGGAATCAGGTGTTACTGATTGGTCTTATTTAAGGGAATCATTTTCCCATCAGGGTTGCCGGTGATCAATTGTTCTGGTCTGAATCCTTCTTTCCAGTTTCCCTTGTAGCCTGCTGTGTCGTGTCTGCATCTCCTGCTATCAGATAAGACAATTTCTTATTTTGTGTTTTTGCTATATTTTTGCATTTTGTCCTGCACTTCTGTGGGGGCCTTCTGGGTCCCCTCCGGGGGCTTTTGCCCTCTCAGTTTAGTCCAGCCACTGTGTTTTGTACTTTTGCTTTTTGCAGTTTTTTCAGTGGCTGCTGTTTTTGTTACACCAGAGAACTAATTTAGGTGGTAGAGGTCGTGTGATCTCAGGTGATTTTGAAATTAGTATGTTGGTGTTTTTCAGGGTTTTCTGGGATTGCAGTAAGTACCCTTCCTGTCCTTTTCTATTTAGATAGTTTGGGCCCCAGCGTTTGCTCATACTATTTTCTTTCTGTGTCAGTATTTCCTCTTGTCTAACCGCCATTACATGTTTGGGGGCTTTCTATTATCTTTGGGGTTCTGCTCCGGGGCAGATAGCTTTCCTATTTCTATCTTTAGGTGTAGTTAGTTTCTCAGGCTGTGACGAGGCGTCTAGGACCATCGTAGGAACGCTCCACGGCTGCCTCTAGTTGTGGTGGTTAGTCAGGGTACTGCAATCTCATAGATTCCAACTGCTCTGGTGTATTTCCTTTTTTACCTGCACTCCTCAGCTACCGTAACATAACAGACAAGCCTCCCAGGCCTCTCCTAATGGGAATGTTAATCCCAGAGCCACTGTCAGACCAGTGAATGCAGCGAGCCAAAGCTGCAGCAGTTCTGTGAAGGAGGAAAAAGCCGTCAGTAAAGTTTTGGGAGGAAAACCTTCTCCAAGTCCAGCAAAGAAGAAAGAAGGAAAAGTGTCGGTCAGCGATGGGTTACAGCACAATGTGAAGTCAGGTAACTCCCCAGTCAGCAAGCAGCTCCTGCCGGGTGCACAGGTGAGATCAGCCCCAGCTGTGCAGATCACCTCTCCTGCTCCCAGGCAGAGACGGACGTCTTTGGAAAGACAAACTATCCAGGAGAACTTACAGCAGCATGGCAGTATGGCGCGGCCAGGACGCACACGGTCGCAGTCAGGTGGCAGCGATAAACCTGCTGCGGAGCCTGCATCCAGCCAAGGAGCCACAAAACCATCTGTGGTGGAACCGCACAGGACTGTGTTCAGAAGCCCTGTACCCGTGGTGAAGACTAAAGCTGTGGAGCCGGCGCGTGCACCCGAGCTGCAGCTAGCGGATGAGATACCGGGACTGGTCAGAAAACTGGGTGAGTTACAGCAGCAGAAAAAAGCGCTGCAACTGGAGGTAGACTTTATCTATACCCTAAAGACCACTAATCCTGCCTGTAATGATGCCTATGACCTGAGACTGAACACACTGGGTGTACAGCTGGCAAGTGTTGTGCAGGACATTGAGTCTGTGATGGAGGGCATGGGGCCCCTGGCAGAGACCTGCAGGAACCGGGAGCGGTTCGCCTCCTATAAGCAGGGCTGTGCTGTAGAGACCAGGACCCCTGATGTTCAGGACGGGAACCCCCAGCAGCGGACACGGCCAGTGTTACAGGCTGCCCGCTTCTGCTTCCAGGAGGGAAAACAACCGCAGCAGCAAGCAGCGAAGTGTGAACAGGAGCATACACTTCAGACTCCAGCAGAGGCACCACAGGTCCCAGAGTGCCCCACACAGGAGCAAGACAGTATATGTGAGACTGTTTGTGCTGATGAGGGTGAGGCAGCTGAGTGTGAACAAGAAAATACACTTCAGACTCCAGCAGAGGCACCACAGGTCCCAGAATGCCCCACACAGGAGCAGGACAGTATATGGGGGACTGTTTGTGCTGATGAGGCTGGGGCACAGACTGTGGCTGGTGATGCTGTGCCCATGGGGTCGGGGGTTGGAGGGGTTTCACATTCTGCAATTGACGTGACACTGTCTGATGATAATGATGCTGCTAATGATAATGTGCATGATATGTGTGACTATCCCCCTTTACCATCTAGTCCACAAGGTGTGACAGCCCCCCCTGCTGCAGGCCCTCTCCTTGTCTGTCAACCCAGTGTGACTCGTCAGGTGCCCCCCAGGAATGATTGGAGCCGCAGCGCCCCATCCTTCACTTCCAGCGCCAGGTATACCGGCCAGACATTCAAGCGCATTAATGTGGTGCGGTTTAAATACTTAGGTGCCAAGGAGGATCTGCCACAACGCAGGTATGTGGTGAGAGAGCTGCTCTGCGGCCAGATGGGGTTTGAGGTGAATGAGATACTGGCGGTGTCTAATCTTCAGGACAGGCAGGGCTATGAGGTCAGCTTCAAGCTCTCGTCTGACCTGGACAGATTCTGGGCCAGTTACCTCAAGTTCAGGGATGCTGAGGGCTGGAATAAGTTTATGATGGCTCCTATCTCCAGGCCGGACACAGTCACAGTAAATGTCACCTTCTGGAATGAGGCCGTTCCCCCACAGGACATCGAGGTGTGGCTCCGGAGACACTGTGACCTTGTCTCTGGACTCACCAAGGTCAAGATGAGGACGGTATCTGGACAATGGGGTGAAAAGCTTTAGTGAAACTGCAGCAGTATAATAACATCACTGCCCACTTACCCAACTCCTTCTTCATTGGGAGGGAGAAGAGAATATGTTATTATCCCGGGCAGCCCAGAAAGTGCTTCAAATGTGGTGGGAAAGGTCATCTGGCTATCACTTGTACTGTGGTGAAGTGCAGTCTGTGTGGGGCAATCGGCCATGTTGCTGCAGACTGCCGGGACGTCAGGTGCAACCTCTGTGGTCAGATGGGCCACGCTCACAGGGACTGTCCAGACGCCTGGCACAACATCTGCAGAGTCTTCCCTGATGAGGATGTGATGGCAGGGGCAGAGGCTCAGGAGGATGAGGATGTGGTGATAGGGGCGCATGGGGAGGAGGATTCAATGTCAGGAGAGATGCTGACCAGTACAGATGCCCACCAGGAGTCCACTCATGTAACACCAGAGCAGGAGGGTGCAGAGGGGAACATGGAGGTCGTCCCTCAGGCCCAGCAGCCTCAGGTAGCCCTCCCTTCAGCATCACTGTCTGTATCTGATGACTGGAGCAGTAATCATAACAAAAGAAAGAAAATGAACACCTCCTCCCGTAAACCTGAGGCAAAATATGACACCGGTCAGAGTGCAAGTAAGAAGGCTCCAAATCTTGCAGGTGTGATGGTCATGTCCAATAAGTATGCAATTTTATCAGAGTCCAACGATGACAATTATGAGAAAGAGTTGAGGAAAATTGATGCTGAGTGTGACAGGGACATAGAGGACCACCCCCCGCCAAAGCGGAAGCAATTATCTGTAGACCCTCAGGTAGAGTCTGACATGGACACCAGTGGTGGACAGAACATCTCTAACTCATGATGATGGCTGTTTCTCTGCTCCTTCTATATTGTGTTGTGATGGCGGGGTTCTCATTAACACTGACCTCCAGTAATGTCAATAGTATTAAGGCGAGGAGGACTAGACAAGCAGTGTATGAACATCTCACATATCTGGACACAGATGTCATCTTCCTGCAGGAGACACAACTGACATCTCTGGGGCTTATGAGAGAGGCTGAGAGGGAATGGCGGTCCGGTCCATCTTTCTGGTCGCTGGCTGTGGAGCCTTATGCCGGGGTCGCTGTCCTGTTTAACACCAATGATGTGACTGTGCATAGGATGACGGAGGTGGTCATGGGAAGATGTCTGGTCCTGGAAGTCACTATCCATGGTAGGCGACTCCGACTTATTAACATCTATGGGCCACAGACGGTGACTGACAGGATCCAGCTGTTTAATGACGTCAAGCCTTACCTCTTCACTTCTCTTCCAGTGGTGATGGCGGGGGACTTTAATGCCATACTGACATCAGGTGACAGCTCTTCAGGCAGGACAGTGACCAGGGACGGAAAGGTCCTACATAACATCATAACGCAGGCTGGACTGACTGACGTTTTCACACATAGAGGTCGACAGCCAAAATTCACGTATTCATGTTCCAACAGGAGCAGTAGGATAGATTTTGCTTTTGTGAGTCCTACTGAGGCTGTCGGCACCCTAAGTGAGAAGGTCGTCCCTTACTCTGATCACCTCGCTTTGTGCTTCTGTCTGGGGACCTCTAACCGTCCGAACATTGGTAGAGGGTTGTGGAAGCTCAATTCCAGTCTTCTGGATGATGCCTATGTTCAGAGTCGTGTCCACTCCCTTATCCAGCTTCATCTAGACAGGGTTGACTTCTATGACAACATGACCGACTGGTGGGAGGACGTCAAGGAGGATATCAGATCCCTCTTAAAGAGACTGTCAGTTAATAAAGGGAGGAATAAGTACAGCCAGTACCTAAAGCTGCGCAAAGAATTGGAGTCACTGTATTCGGCGGGTGGGGATGACAAAGTGAAGATCGACCGGCTGAAATCTGAGATAAGGCAGTATCAGTATAGCCGGTATACCTCTCTGGTTCTTGAATGGGATTATGGGTCCTTAGGGGCCCCTGATCCCTTTGAGAATTGCAGGGAGAGGGTGGCCAAACTAATGGTCATAGGTCTCATTGACTCCCAGGGTGTATTGCAGGATTCACGGGAGGGTATCCTGGAGGTGGTGAGATCTTACTATGCTGACTTGTTTCAGAGGAAAGTTTTGGATAAAGATAAGATGACTCAATTCTTGGAGGCAACTCCAGTGCCTGATACTAATGATCTGGACTTTTCTCCTTTGACAGCAGAATTAACGGTGGAGGAAGTTAAGGAGGCTATTGATAAATTATATCTGAAGAAGGCACCAGGTCCAGATGGTATAACAGCAGAATTCTATAAGAAATTCAGAGACCTCCTGGCTCCAATCCTCGTGGATGTGTATAGAAATTGTCTAGAAAATCACCTGATGCCTCCATCCATGAGAGTGTCCTCGTTAATTCTGCTATCTAAAGGTAAAGAGCCGAGCGACATCAAGAACTGGAGGCCGATTGCCCTCTTGAATGTAGATAGGAAGATTCTAGCAAAGATCCTATTTTCTAGATTAGTCTGTTTGTCCCCGGCACTGTTGGCAGGCTCTCAGTTTGGCACAGTAAAAGGACGGAACATCTCTGGAGCAGTCATCTCGATACGAGAGATGTTTGAGAGATGTAAAGCTCTGCGGTGTGGGAGATATGTTGTTAGTCTGGACCAGGCTAAAGCCTTTGACAGGGTTGACCATGACTATCTGTGGGCCACTTTGTCAAAGTACGGTATTCCGGGACAATTTGTGAATTGGCTGAAGACTTTGTACAGAGAGGCGGTGAGCTTTCCTCTGATTAATGGTTGGCAGGGTGACATTTTTGGAGTTGGGGCGGGGGTGAGGCAGGGTTGCCCACTGAGTCCGCTCCTGTATGTTTTTGCCCTAGACCCGTTTCTGAGGTCACTGCAGGAGTGCGATTTTCAGGGGGTGCCGGTCCCCCATTGCCTGCCTCTGAATGTTGTTGCCTATGCGGATGATGTGACGTTGGTGATTCTAATCCTCGAGAGGTGCAGATGTTATCTGCGTCCATCAGAAACTACTCAGAGGCCTCCGGGTCTCTGGTCAGCCTTGAAAAGAGTCAAGCTCTGTGGACATTAGATGCTGATCCCAGCTTTGATCTGCCGCAGTTTACCAAAGCCTCCACCCATATTAAGATCCTAGGGGTTAAATTTGGGAGGGATGATAATGCCACGCTAAATTGGGAGGAGAAATTGGAAGCCGGAAATGCAAAGGTTCAGCGATGGAAGAACTGGAGCTGACCTACAGAGAAAGGGTCAAAATGTTGAAGACTTACCTGGTCCCCGTTTTCTTGTATGTCTCTGTCATTTTCCCTTTGCCAGAATCTTTCTCAGCGAGGCTCTTCAGCCTGTTCTTCCAGCTCTTGTGGGGGAATAGGTTGAACCTAATAAAGAGGGGAATAACGTACCTACGGCGGAGAGAGGGTGGGCTGGATATGTTGAATCCAAGGGTTTTCTTTGACTCCTTGTTTCTAAAGGTGAATTTTGGGAACATGGACTCAAACAGTAGCTCCCTGTGGGTAAATAGTATCAGGGATTGGATATTGCCTTTTGCAGAATCTTGGGTGCGAGGCGGCAGTCTCAAGAGGAGGAGATGGACAGGTGACCACCTCCCCCAGTATCTGGACTACGGTCTGAAGTGTGTTAGGAGGTGGGGACTGGAGAAGTCTTACATTGAGAGCAGTACGAGAAGAGATCTGTCTTCTCATGTATGTGGGACTTTCTTCTTCTCTCCACTGGCCCTGAGAGATTGTGTCACCACCACCCTGCAGGAAAGCCTTAGGTTCCTAAACGGGAAACGACTTCCTCCTAAACTGTTTGATGTCACTTGGCTTTCACTGCATAGTCGGCTCTTTGTCAGGGGCAACCTGAAACATCTGAGTGTCTCTGATCGGAATTGTCCGCTTGGTTGTCAGCAGGAGGAGACTATGGAGCACTTTATATGTGATTGCTGGGGAGGGAGGAAGATCTGGGAGGAAGTGTCAGCTAATCTAAAGATCCCCAGACTGCGGACCCTAAAGTACCCTGACATAATCTATGGTGTCCCCTCCACTGTTAGTAACATCGACAGAGAGACGATGTACATCATAATCAGTGTCATCAAATATTATCACTGGCACATGAGAACCCGGGTGTCACTGCACAATGAGCCGTTCGATCACACCGCTGCAGCCAATCAGGTTTTGTCAGAACTCCGGTGGATAAAATCACTAGAAGTTGGAAGGAGTCCGAGAAACATTAAGCTATGGAGGAACGTAAAATTCAGTTAGGAAATATGATGATTTTTTTTTTTTTTTGTTTAATTTTCTTCTCTTCCTTCCCAGGTGTGGACTTTAATTTATTTATGAATATGATCTGATTATTTAATGCTTGTGTATATATAACCTAAGTGATTTGTGTTTTGTAATCCTGGATGATTTTTGTTTTATTATAATTGTATTTATGTTTGGTTTTATAATAAAAATTGCCCCTATGCACAAGAATATAACTACTATAATACTGCTCCCTATGTACAAGAATATAACTACTATAATACTGCCCCTATGTACAAGAATATAACTACTATAATACTGCCCCTATGTACAGGAATATAACTACTATAATACTGCTCCCTATGTACAAGAATATAACTACTATAATACTGCCCCTATGTACAAGAATATAACTACTATAATACTGCCCCTATGTACAAGAATATAACTACTATAATACTGCTCCTATGTACAAGAATATAACTACTATAATACTGCTCCTATATACAAGAATATATCTACTATAATACTGCCCCTATGTACAAGAATATAACTACTATAATACTGCCCCTATGTACAAGAATATAACTACTATAATACTGCTCCTATATACAAGAATATATCTACTATAATACTGCACCTATGTACAAGAATATAACTACTATAATACTGCCCCTATGTACAAGAATATAACTACTATAATACTGCCTCCTAGCTGAGAGGTTGTGTGTTCGTAGCTCTCCTGATGTCTGGAGCAAGCCCAGGGAGGGGCCACCCTGGGCGGGGAAACTCCC
Organism: Oophaga sylvatica; assembly: GCA_033576555.1. Classification (NCBI taxonomy): domain Eukaryota; kingdom Metazoa; phylum Chordata; class Amphibia; order Anura; family Dendrobatidae; genus Oophaga; species Oophaga sylvatica. Next base: position 34,354,279 of record JARQOD010000010.1, on the reverse strand, counting down.
CAAGCAAGGCCCAGGCTTCCAGGCCTACACTGGGAAGAAGCGCCCAAGCTGTTTCTAATGCAGTTGGAAATCCTAAAGTGATTTCTGATGGAAGAAAGCTCCGAATGGAAGTAGCAGCAACAAGAAGGATGAAGCTGTGAAAGTGAGTAAAGTAACGGAACAAGGAAAAGCCATTGTATGTAAGAAAGTTGCAGTTAAGCAGTCGGCCAGCCAAGGCAAGCAAAGTGAAGTGCAATTAGGAGAAATCCAGAAGAAATCTCCTGGTGAGAAGCTGAATGGAGGAAAGCAGCCTGCAGCTCAGGAGAGGCCATCAGCGGCTTCAGGTGTGCAGCTGACTTCCAGCAGGCAGAGGAGAACCTCACTGGAGAGACAGACGCTCCAGGAAAACTTGCAGCAGAAATATGTGGTGACCAGCATGGCGAGCTCTGGACGCACAAGGTCGCAGTCAGGTGGCAGCAGTAAAAGTGCTGTGGAGCCTGGAGCCATGAAACCAGCGGTGGTGAAAATTAAGGAGACGTCTGGGTTCAAGCAGCCGGGGACATCGCTGAATGCAGGATCCCAGGAGGAGACGCCACGTGCACCTGAGCTTCAGCTCGCAGAGGAGATCCCAGCACTGGTCAAGAAGTTCGGTGAGTTACAGCAGCAGAAAGACTCAATGCAGATGCAGATAGACACTGGTTATAAGCTAAAGGCTATTAATCCCGGGAGTCATGATTTTTATGACGAGGCTCTAAACACACTGGGTGTATTGCTGGCAAAAGTGGTGAGGGACATGGACTGTGTCCTAGAGAGGATGGGGCCCCTGGCGGAGACTTATAGGAACCAGGAACTGTTTAATTCACAGAAGCAGAACTCTGCAGGTTCCAGGTCAGACATTGTCCCAGGTGGACCCCAGAAGCAGGTGCGGCCAGTGCTGCAGCCTGCAAGTTTCTGCTTCCAAAAGGGGCAAATGCCGCACCAGCAGCAGACTGTAGTACAGACCCCACCAGACGTACAACAAGTCTCAAAATGCCCAGCAAAACTGCCTGCGGCAGATCCAAAGCAGAAGCATGTAGTGCAGATTCCAGCAGAGGTACAACAAGTCACAGAATGCCCAGCACAACAGCCTGCAGCAGATTCCAAGCAGCAGCATGAAGGGCACATTCCAATAGAGGTACAACAAGTCGCAGAATGCTCAGCACAGCAGCCTGCAGCAGATTCCAAGCAGCAGCATGGACATATTGCAGCACAGGGACTACAAGTCTCAGAATGCCAAGCACCACAGTTGGGCAGTGGACATGTGCCGGTAGTTCCTGATGGTGGCCAGCAGGGCTCTGATGCTGGGGATAACCGCGCTGTATCTGAGGGATCGGAAGTTTGGGGGAGCACAGTATCTTTGCTGGACGCTGCGCAGTCTGATAGTGACATTGATGTTGATGATAATAATGTACATGACAATGTCTGTGATTTCCCCCCTTTAATTTCTATGCACACAAGGTGTAGCAGCCCCCCCTGCTGTAGACCCTCACCCCGTCAGTCAGCCTAGTGTGACCACGCAGGTTCCCCCCAGTAATGCCTGGAGTCGTGGTGCTCCGTCCTTCACCTCTGGTGCCAATTATACCGGCCAGGCGTTTAAACGGAGAAACGTTGTGCGTTTCCGGCACAGAGGTGCCAAGGAGGATCTGCCAGATAGAAGGTTTGTGGTCAGGGAGCTCTTGTGTCGCCAGATGGGGTTTGCGCCAGTCAGCATATTGGTGGTGATTAATCTTCCAGACAGGCAGGGCTATGACGTCAGCTTTAAGCTCATGACTGACCTGGACAGGTTCTGGTCTAATTTCCCCAAGTTTAGAGACTCTGAGGGCTGGAGTAAGTTCAGCTTTATTCCTATCTCTAAGCCAGATACCGTTACGGTTAATCTCATCTTCTGGAATGAGTCTGTTCCCCAGCAGGACATTGTGGTGTGGCTCCGGAGGCATTGTGACCTGGTCTCTGACCTCACCAAAAGCAGAGACAATGATGGTATCTGGACGGGAGGGTGGAGGGTTTTGGTGAAACTGCGCCAATGCGATAATATCACTGCTCACTTACCCAACTCCTTCTTTATTGGGAGGGAGAGGGGTGTGTGTTTCTATCCTGGGCAGCCTCGTAAGTGCTTCAAATGTGGCAAGGCAGGTCACCTGGCAAATATGTGTACTGTGGTGAAGTGCAACCTGTGTGGGGAGGTCGGCCATGTGGCTGCAGACTGCCAGAACGTCAGGTGAAACCTTTGTGGGAAGATCGGTCACCCTCACAGGGACTGTCCTGACGCCTGGCACAATATCTGTAAGGACTATCCTGATGAGGATTTGGTGGCAGGGGCAGAGATTCTGGAGGAGGCAGCTTTACTGTCAGGTGAAATACTGGCCAGACCGGAGGCCCACCAGGGGTCTACTCAGGTGACACCAGAGCAGCAGGGTTCAGAGGGTGCACAGGGAAGTATGGAGGTTGTCCCTCAGGGGCAGCAGTCACAGGGAAGCATTACTTCAGTACTACCATCTGTGTCTGAAGGGAATAGCAAATATCAGACTAAAAGGAAGAAGAAGGACAAGACCTCCCGTAAACCTGAGAAGGAGTATGACACTGGCCAAGGAGCCAGGAAGAAGGTCCAGAATTCTGCAGGTGTAATGGACTTATCTAATAGGTTTGGTGTTCTGTCTGAGTCTGACGGTGATTTTGAGGACGACCTTAGAAGAATTGACGCAGAGTTTGATAGGGATGTAGAGGACTGTCCTCCGCCCAAGTGGAAGCCATTACCTGAGGGCACTCGGATAGAGTCTGAAATGGAGACCGGTGGTGACCAGAATAACTCCGACTCAGATCTGTGACGCTGTCAACCACATAATGTCCGACCCCAGATAGATAAAATCATTAGGAAAATTAGGAAATGTTAAGTTATGGAAGGATGTGTCACTGGGTTGAAATATGATGTTTTGTTTGTTTTTTTTTTTTTCCAACCAGGTGTATGGACTCTTTAAGATAATTTTATATGTATAATCCGGATATGTAATGAATGTACAATCCAAGTGAATTTAGTTTTGTATTACTGGAGGAATGTCAGTATATTTGTATTTGTTTGGTTTTTACAATAAAAATTGCCCCTATGTACAAGAATATAGCTACTATAATACTGCCCCTATGTACAAGAATATAACTACTATAATACTGTCCCCTATGTACAAGCATATAACTAATATAATACTGCTCCTATGAACAAGAATATAACTACTATAATACTGCTCCTATGTACAAGAATATATCTACTATAATACTGCCCCTATGTACAAGAATATAACTACTATAATACTGCCCCTATGTACAAGAATATAACTACTATAATACTGCTCCTATGTACAAGAATATAACTACTATAATACTGCCCCTATGTACAAGACTATAACTACTATAATACTGCCCCTATGTACAAGAATATAACTACTATAATACTGCCCCTATATACAAGACTATAACTACTATAATACTGCCCCTATATACAAGAATATAACTACTATAATACTGTCCCTATGTACAAGACTATAACTACTATAATACTGTCCCTATGTACAAGAATATAACTACTATAATACTGCTCCTATATACAAGAATATAACTACTATAATACTACCCCCTATGTACAAGAATATAAGTACTATAATACGTCTCCTATGTACAAGAATATAACTACTAAAATACTGCTCCTATATACAAGAATATAACTACTATAATACTACCCCCTATGTACAAGAATATAAGTACTATAATACTGCTCCTATGTACAAGAATATAACTACTATAATACTGCTCCTATATACAAGAATATAACTACTATAATACTACCCCTATGTACAAGAATATAACTACTATAATACTGCTCCTATGTACAAGAATATAACTACTATAATACTACCTCCTATGTACAAGAATATAACTACTATAATACTGCTCCTATGTACAAGAATATAACTACTATAATACTGCTCCTATGTATAAGAATATAACTACTATAATACTGCCCCTATGTACAAGAATATAACTACTATAATACTGCCTATGTACAAGAATATAACTACTATAATACTGCTCCTATGTATAAGAATATAACTACTATAACACTACCCCTATGTACAAGAATATAACTACTATAATACTGCCTATGTACAAGAATATAACTACTATAATACTGCTCCTATGTACAAGAATATAACTGCTATAATACTGCTCCTATGTACAAGAATATATCTACTATAATACTGCTCCTATGTACAAGAATATATCTACTATAATACTGCTGCTATGTACAAGAATATAACTACTATAATACTGCCCCTATGTACAAGAATATAACTACTATAATACTGCTCCTATGTACAAGAATATAACTACTATAATACTGCTCCTATGTACAAGAATATAACTACTATAATACTGCCCCTATGTAAAAGAATATAACTACTATAATACTGCTGCTACGTATGTGTCACGACGTATAACAGATATATTCTATGATAGTAACATATATCTAATGTGACAACATTCTATATTTCATATAATAGAAAATATCAACATGTATACATAGTATCTGCCAGCAATGTCTTACCTGACATAATATCCTATGTATTGTGGGTCTATACTGTGTACGTGTCACGCTGTCTCAGGATAGAGGTGGACCGGGTCTATGCTGACCCTGAACTGGGGTCCTGACTAGTCCCTCTACCTGGAGGTACTGTTAATGGTACAGAGGTCCAGGCCGCCAGCGTAACCCTGTCTCCTGTAGATCCCTGACCACTGTAATCTAGTCCTGAGAAGGACCCTGATTACCACCACAGGGAATGGGCAGGTCACAGCTTACACACAGTCTAAGACAAACGAGACAGACAAGGGGTAAAGAAAACACTGCCTTGCATACAAAACTTCCACTACAGAGGAACACAAAAGGTTAAGGAGATAAACAATAAGCGAGGAGAGGAAAAACCACAACAGGCACTCTTAGCTTAAGTCTTCTCAGAAACGATCCGCTCTGCTGGTCTGAATGAATGCTTTCACCGGCAACTTCCCCAGCAGACCAGCAGGTATATGAAGGAAGCTAATTAACAAAACATCAATCGCAGCTGGGCGAGGCTGGTCAGTCCAGCACCGAGAGAGAAAGAATTAACTCCCTCAGTGCCGAAAAACACCCAGCACCAGAAACTCAGCTGTGCGAAGTCAGGGTGTGCAATCTCGACGATCTCCGCCGCGACACACCCGTGACAGTACCCCCCCCTTCTACGAGGGGCCTCTGGACCCTCAGGGCCTGGTCTATCTGGGTGAGTAGTGTGGAATGCCCGAACAATCGGTCTGCGTTAATATCCGACGCAGAAACCCACATCCTCTCCTCAGGACCATACCCCCTCCAATGAACAAGGTACTGAAGGGACCAGCGATTCAGACGTGAGTCAATGATCTTCGATACCTGAAACTCCAAATTACCATTGACCACCACTGGAGGAGGAGGTAGAGGTGACGGTATAACTGGTGCCACGTACCTCTTAAGCAACGATTTGTGGAACACATTGTGGATTTTAAACGTAGGAGGGAGGTCAAGACGGAAAGCCACCGGATTAATTATTGAACTGATCCTGTATGGCCCGATGAATCTGGGACCGAGTTTCCAGGAGGGAACCTTAAGTTTTATATTCTTGGTAGACAACCATACCAGATCGTTCACACTTAGGTCCGGACCAGGCACTCTCCTCCTATCAGCCATATGTTTGTATCGGTTCCCCATAGTGCTCAGATTATTAAGCACTCCTCTCCACACTGAAGCAAGTGACGACGAAAATCATTCCTCCTCAGGAACCCCAGAAGAGCCCCCCCCATTGAAAGTACAAAACTGGGGGGTGAAAACCATATGCCCCAAAAAACGGGGACTTACCAGTGGACTCGCTCCGCCTATTGTTAAGAGCGAACTCTGCCAGAGGCAAGAAAGAAGACCAGTCCTCTTGGTTCTCTGAGACAAAACACCGAAGATAAGTCTCTAAGCTCTGATTCAGACGCTCTGTCTGACCATTGGTCTGCGGATGAAAAGCCGAAAGAAAAATGACAACTGCATCCCCCGACGAGAACAAAATGCCCTCCAGAATTTGGACACAAACTGAGACCCCCGATCCGACACCACATCGGAAGGCAACCCGTGAAGTCTCACAATCTCCCCAATGAACACCTGCGCCAGAGTTTTAGCATTAGGAAGAGCAATAAAATGTGCCATTTTGCTGAACCTGTCAACTACAACTAGTATGACAGTTTTACCTGAAGACGGAGGGAGGTCCGTAATGAAGTCCATAGACAGATGGGTCCATGGACGCTCCGGGATTTTCAACGGTAAAAGGGCCCCAGATGGACGGGTATGTGGGGTCTTAGAGCGCGCACAAACCCCACAGGACGCGACAAAAGTTATCACCTCTTTATTTAAGTTAGGCCACCAAAACCGGCGAGAAACGAGATCTACAGTTGCTTTACTCCCTGGGTGTCCTGCCAAAGCAGAATTATGATGTGCCTCAATAAACCTTTTGTCTTAACTGATCTGGAACAAACAGTCTCCCTGGAGGTCCTACAGGGGCGTCCCCCTGAGCCTCCAATACCTCCTCCTCAAGCTCAGAGCATACAGCCGACACCACAACTCCCTCCTGAAGAATAGGAACCGGGTCATCCGTCTTCCCGGCCCCCGGGAAACTACGAGACAAGGCATCAGCCTTTACATTTTTTGACCCAGGACGATATGTGACGACAAAATTAAACCTGGTAAAAAACAACGACCATCTAGCTTGTCTGGAATTCAGACGTTTTGCAGACTCTAAATACAGCAGGTTCTTGTGATCAGTAATGACGCTGACTGGGTGGACTGCCCCCTCCAAAAAGTGACGCCACTCTTCAAAAGCCAACTTAATGGCCAAGAGTTCCCTATTGCCGACATCATAATTCCTCTCGGCGGACGACAATTTTTTAGAGAAGAAAGCGCACGGATGCCATTTACCAGGGGACGGACCTTGAGATAATACCGCACCCACTCCTACGTCAGATGCGTCTACCTCCACAATGAACGGTTGTGATGCATCAGGTTGGATGAGTATGGGTGCTGAAGCAAAACATTTTTTCAAGGAGGAAAATGCTTGACAAGCTTTGTCAGACCACCTAGAAAAATCCGTCCCTTTTTTTGTCATGTCAGTGAGAGGTTTGACAACGGATGAGAAATTACGAATAAATTTCCGGTAGTAGTTAGCAAACCCCAGGAAACGCTGCAGTGCTTTAAGATCCTCTGGCCGATCCCATTCAAGCACAGCCTTCACTTTCCCAGGGTCCATACGGAAACCGGAAGCTGACACCAGGAATCCTAAAAACTGAAGTTCTTGTACGGCGAATACACACTTCTCCCATTTGGCGTACAGTTTATTGTCTCGCAAGATCTGCAACACCTGTCTCACATGCTCCTGATGAGACACAAGATCCGGCGAGTAAATTAAGATGTCATCTAGATAAATGACAACAAACTGTCCCACTAGGTGGCGAAAGATGTCATTAACAAAATGTTGAAACACCGCCGGGGCAGTAGTCAGACCGAAAGGCATGACAAGGTTCTCATAATGTCCCTCCGGAGTGTTAAACGCCGTCTTCCACTCATCCCCCTCTTTTATCCTAATCAGATTATACGCCCCCCTGAGATCCAACTTAGAGAACCATTTGGCGCCCACAATCTGATTGAAGAGATCAGGAATAAGTGGGAGCGGATACGGATCTCGGACTGTAATCCGATTAAGCTCACGGAAATCCAGGCAAGGGCGTAGGCCTCCATCTTTTTTCTTCACAAAGAAGAACCCCGCGGCCACTGGGGAAGATGAAGGTCTAATATGCCCCTTGGCCAGACTTTCCGAAATATAATCCTTCATAGCTTGCCTCTCAGGACCAGAAAGGTTATATAACCTAGATTTTGGTAACTTAGCATCAGGAAGCAATTTTATAGCACAGTCATATGCGCGATGAGGAGGTAATTCTTGACACCCTTCCTCTGAAAACACATCCTCAAAGTCCTCCAGAAAAGGAGGTAAGGTTCTAGGCACGACCGCACCGATGACCGTGTTCATGCAGTTACTATTGCAAAATTCATCCCACTGGCTTATCTCTCTGGATTGCCAATTAATAACTGGGTTATGTTTAGTTAACCAAGGAAGTCCCAACACAATAGGAGTGGGAAGGCCCTCCAACACATAACAAGACAATAGTTCTTTATGTATTGCCCCCACTCGAAGGTCTATGTTATGCACGGCTTGCACAAAGCTACCTTGACCGAGAGGCCTGGCGTCAATAGAGAATATAGGGATCGGTTTGGCCAATACACTCAGTTGCATACCTTGCACCTGGGCAAACCGAGCGTCCACCAGATTAGCCGCGGCCCCACTATCCAGAAGAACAGAAATCCTCTCATTTCTCGTACCTACCACCACCTCCGCTGGTACGAGAAACTGAGACGGACTTGGGAACGAAATACATACTCCCAGATTGTCGTCCACCACACAACCTGGGATCAACAGTTTTCCGGCGACTCCTTGCTCAGCAAAGTACGGGATGGACACCCCCCAACAAAATGTCCCTTTCTCCCGCAGAAGTAACACTTTCTTGTTTTGCGGCGCACCGCCGATCCCCTCCCTCGGAATGATGTCCCTCCCAACTTCATAGGTTCCTCGGAACAAACCAGGGGAACCTCAATATAAGGGACTATAGTAGAAGGTGGAGTCCTCACAGGGGCGGAGTTACCTCACACCTCCCCCGAAGCCGTCTATCAATGCGAATAGCAAGGGCCATAGCGGCCTCCAGTGACGGGGGAGAATCATACTGAGCCAACACATCTTTTAATTTGTCAGATAATCCTTGACAAAACTGGCTCCTAAGAGCTGGGTCATTCCACTGAGTATCTGTGGCCCATCTACGGAACTCAGAAGAAAATTCCTCCGCCGGACGATCTCCCTGCTGTATCTTACGTAACTTGATTTCAGCAAGGGAGACCCGATCCGGGTCATCATATACCAGACCCAGGGCTGTAAAAAATCGATCTACTGACTGGAGAGCCGGGGAGTCCGGAGGAAGAGAGAACGCCCAGGATTGAGGGTCCCCTTGTAAGAGCGAGATGACAATTCCCACCCTCTGATCTTCACTCCCCGAAGACCGAGGCCGTAGCCGAAAATATAATTTACATGCCTCCCGGAAGGTAAAAAATTTGTCCCACCCACCAGTGAACCTGTCCGGGAGAGCAACTTTAGGTTCAGATCTGGTTTGCTCCCGGGGGTACAAAACCTTGGACTTAACGTCCGTCAGCTCCAGGACAAACTCTGTAACTGCTGAGCTAACTGGGCTATTGGATCCATGGTAGCTGGGAGAATCTTTAGATTGGCCGGTGAAAATGTCACGACGTATAACAGATATATTCTATGATAGTAACATATATCTAATGTGACAACATTCTATATTTCATATAATAGAAAATATCAACATGTATACATAGTATCTGCCAGCAATGTCTTACCTGACATAATATCCTATGTATTGTGGGTCTATACTGTGTACGTGTCACGCTGTCTCTGGATAGAGGTGGACCGGGGTCTATGCTGACCCTGAACTGGGGTCCTGACTAGTCCCTCTACCTGGAGGTACTGTTAATGGTACAGAGGTCCAGGCCGCCAGCGTAACTCTGTCTCCTGTAGATCCCTGACCACTGTAATCTAGTCCTGAGAAGGACCTTGATTACCACCACAGGGAATGGGCCGGTCACAGCTTACACACAGTGTAAGACAAACAAGACAAACAAGGGGTAAAGAAAACACTGCCTTGCATACAAAACTTCCACTACAGAGGAACACAAAAGGTTAAGGAGATAAACAATAAGGAGGAGAGGAAAAACCACAACAGGCACTCTTAGCTTAAGTCTTCTCAGAAACGATCCGCTCTGCTGGTCTGAATGAATGCTTTCACCTGCAACTTCCCCAGCAGACCAGCAGGTATATGAAGGAAGCTAATTAACAAAACATCAATCGCAGCTGGGCGAGGCTGGTCAGTCCAGCACCGAGAGAGAAAGAATTAACTCCCTCAGTGCCGAAAAACAACCAGCACCAGAAACTCACTGTGCGAAGTCAGGGTGTGCAATCGCGACGATCTCCGCCGCGACACACCCGTGACAGTATGAGAATATAACTGCTATAATACTGCCTCTATGTATGAGAATATAACTACTATAATACTGCTCCTATGTACAAGAATATGACTACTATAATACTGCCCCTATGTACAAGAATATAACTACTATAATACTACCCCTATGTACAAGAATATAACTACTATAATACTGCCTATGTACAAGAATATAACTACTATAATACTGCTCCTATGTACAAGAATATAACTGCTATAATACTGCTCCTATGTACAAGAATATATCTACTATAATACTGCTCCTATGTACAAGAATATATCTACTATAATACTGCTGCTATGTACAAGAATATAACTACTATAATACTGCCCCTATGTACAAGAATATAACTACTATAATACTGCTCCTATGTACAAGAATATAACTACTATAATACTGCTCCTATGTACAAGAATATAACTACTATAATATACTGCTCCTATTTACAAGAATATAACTACTATAATACTGCCCCTATGTAAAAGAATATAACTGCTATAATACTGCTGCTACGTATGAGAATATAACTGCTATAATACTGCCGCTATGTATGAGAATATAACTGCTATAATACTGCTCCTATGTACAAGAATATAACTACTATAATACTGCTCCTATGTACAAGAATATAACTACTATAATACTGCTCCTATGTACAAGAATATAACTGCTATAATACTGTTCCTATGTACAAGAATATATCTACTATAATACTGCTCCTATGTACAAAAATATAACTACTATAATACTGCTCCTATGTACAAGAATATAACTGCTATAATACTGCTCCTATGTACAAGAATATATCTACTATAATACTGCTCCTATGTACAAAAATATAACTACTATAATACTGCCCCTATATACAAGAATATATCTACCATAATACTGCTGCTATGTATGAGAATATAACTACTATAATACTGCTCCTATGTACGAGAATATAACTACTATAATACTGCCCCTATGTACAAGAATATAACTACTATAATACTGCCCCTATGTACAAGAATATAACTACTATAATACTGCTCCTATGTACAAGAATATATCTACTATAATACTGCCCCTATGTACAAGAATATAAGTACTATAATACTGCCCCTATGTACAAGAATATAACTACTATAATACTACCCCTATGTACAAGAATATAACTACTATAATACTGCCCCTATGTGCAAGAATATAACTACTATAATACTGCCCCTATGTACAAGAATATAACTACTATAATACTACCCCTATGTACAAGAATATAACTACTATAATACTGCTCCTATGTACAAGAATATATCCTACTATAATACTGCCCCTATGTACAAGAATATAACTACTATAATACTGCCCCTATGTACAAGAATATAACTACTATAATACTACTCCTATGTACAAGAATATAACTACTATAATACTGCCCCTATGTGCAAGAATATAACTACTATAATACTGCTCCTATGTACAAGAATATAACTACTATAATGCTGCCCCTTATGTACAAGAATATAACTACTATAATACTGCCCCTATGTACAAGAATATATCTACTATAATACTGCCCCTATGTACAAGAATATAACTACTATAATATTGCTCCTATGTACAAGAATATATCTACTATAATACTGCCCCTTATGTACAAGAATATAACTACTATAATACTGCTCCTATGTACAAGAATATAACTACTATAATACTGCTCCTATGTACAAGAATATAACTACTATAATACTGCTCCTATGTACAAGAATATAACTGCTATAATACTGCTCCTATGTACAAGAATATATCTACTATAATACTGCTCCTATGTACAAGAATATATCTACTATAATACTGCCCCTTATGTACAAAAATATAACTACTATAATACTGCCCCTATATACAAGAATATATCTACTATAATACTGCTGCTATGTATGAGAATATAACTACTATAATACTGCCCCTATGTACAAGAATATAACTACTATAATACTGCTCCTATGTACAAGAATATAACTACTATAATACTGCTCCTATGTACAAGAATATAACTACTATAATACTGCCCCCTATGTACAAGAATATATCTACTATAATACTGCCCCTTATGTACAAGAATATAACTACTATAATACTGCCCTATGTACAAGAATATATCTACTATAATACTGCCCCTATGTACAAGAATATAACTACTATAATATTACTCCTATGTTCAAGAATATATCTACTATAATACTGCTCCTATGTACAAGAATATAACTACTATAATACTGCCCCTATGTACAAGAATATAACTACTATAACACTGCTCCTATGTACAAGAATATAACTACTATAATACTGCTCCTATGTACAAGAATATATCTACTATAATACTGCTCCTATGTACAAGAATATAACTACTATAATACTGCTCCTATGTACAAGAAATACTACTATACTCCATTATAATATAACTACTAACTATGTACTAGAGAATATAACTACTATAATACTGCCTCTATGTACAAGAATATAACTACTATAATACTGCTCCTATGTAAAGAATATAACTACTATAATATAGCTCCTATGTCAAGAATATACTACTATAATACTGCCTCCTATGTACAAGAATATATCTACTATAATACTGCCCCTATGTACAAGAATATAACTACTATAATATGCTCCTATGTACAAGAATATACTACTATAATACTGCTCCTATGTACAAGAATATATACTATAATACTGCCCCTATGTACAAGAATATAACTACTATAACACTGCTCCTATGTACAAGAATATAACTACTATAATACTGCTCCTATGTACAAGAATATATCTACTATAATACTGCTCCTATGTACAAGAATATATCTACTATAATACTGCCCCTATGTACAAGAATAACATACTATAATACTGCTGCTCCTATGTACAAGAATATAACTACTATAAACTGCTCCTATGTAGAGAATATAACTACTATAATACTGCCCTATGTACTAGAATATAACTACTATAATACTGCCTCTATGTACAAGAATATATCTACTATAATACTGCCCCTATGTACAAGAATATAACTACTATAATATCTCCTATTTCAAGAATATACTACTATAATACTGCTCCTATGTACAAGAATATAACTACTATAATACTGCCCCCTATGTACAAGAATATAACTACTATAATACTGCCCCCTATGTACAAGAATATAACTACTATAATACTGCCCCTATGTACAAGAATATAACTACTATAACACTGCTCCTATGTACAAGAATATAACTACTATAATACTGCCCCTATGTACAAGAATATAACTACTATAATACTGCCCTATGTACAAGAATATATCTACTATAATACTGCTCCTATGTACAAGAATATATCTACTATAATACTGCCCTATGTACAAGAATATAACTACTATAATACTGCCCCTATTTACAAGAATATAACTACTATAACACTGCTCCTATGTATGAGAATATAATACTATAATACTGCTCCTATGTATGAGAATATAACTACTATAATACTGCCTCTATGTACAAGAATATATCTACTATAATACTGCCCCTATGTACAAGAATATAACTACTATAATACTACCCTATGTTCAAGAATATATCTACTATAATACTGCTCCTATGTACAAGAATATAACTACTATAATACTGCCCCCTATGTACAAGAATATAACTACTATAATACTGCCCCTATGTACAAGAATATAACTACTATAATACTGCTCCTATGTACAAGAATATATCTACTATAATACTGCTCCTATGTACAAGAATATATCTACTATAATACTGCCCCTATGTACAAGAATATAACTACTATAATACTGCCCCTATGTACAAGAATATAACTACTATAACACTGCTCCTATGTATGAGAATATAACTACTATAACACTGCTCCTATGTACAAGAATATAACTACTATAATACTGCCCCCTATGTACAAGAATGTAACTACTATAATACTGCCCCTATGTACAAGAATATAACTACTATAATACTGCCCCTATGTACAAGAATATAACTACTATAATACTGCCCCTATGTACAAGAATATAACTACTATAATACTGCCTCCTAGCTGAGAGGTTGTGTGTTTGTAGCTCTCCTGATGTCTGGAGCAAGCTCAGGGAGGGGCCACCCTGGGCGGGGAAGCTCCCCAGGCAAGGCCCAGGCTTCCCGGCCTACACTGGGACAAGCCTCCCAGGCCTCTCCTAATGGGAATGTTAATCCCAGAGCCACTGTCAGAGCAGTGAATGCAGCGAGCCAAAGCTGCAGCAGTTCTGTGAAGGAGGAAAAAGCCGTCAGTAAAGTTTTGGGAGGAAAACCTTCTCCAAGTCCAGCAAAGAAGCAAGAAGGAAAAGTGTCGGTCAGTGATGGGTTACAGCACAATGTGAAGTCAGGTAACTCCCCAGTCAGCAAGCAGCTCCTGCCGGGTGCACAGTTGAGATCAGCCCCAGCTGTGCAGATCACCTCTCCTGCTCCCAGGCAGAGACGGACGTCTTTGGAAAGACAAACCATCCAGGAGAACTTACAGCAGCATGGCAGTATGGCGCGGTCAGGACGCACACGGTCGCAGTCAGGTGGCAGCAGTAAAAGTGCTGTGGAGCCTGGAGCCATGAAACCAGCGGTGGTGAAAATTAAGGAGACGTCTGGGTTCAAGCAGCCGGGGACATCGCTGAATGCAGGATCCCAGGAGGAGACGCCACGTGCACCTGAGCTTCAGCTCGCAGAGGAGATCCCAGGACTGGTCAAGAAGTTCGGTGAGTTACAGCAGCAGAAAGACGCACTACAGATGCAGATAGACACTTGTTATAAGCTAAAGGCTATTAATCCCGGGAGTCATGATTTTTATGATGAGACTCTGAACACACTGGGTGTATTGCTGGCAAAAGTGGTGAGGGACATGGACTGCGTCCTAGAGAGGATGGGGCCCCTGGCGGAGACTTATAGGAACCAGGAACTGTTTAAGTCACAGAAGCAGAACTCTGCAGGTTCCAGGTCAGACATTGTCCCAGGTGGACCCCAGAAGCAGGTGCGGACAGTGCTGCAGCCTGCAAGTTTCTGCTTCCAAAAGGGGCAAATGCCGCACCAGCAGCAGCCTGTAGTACAGACCCCAGCAGACGTACCACAAGTCTCAAAATGCCCAGCAAAACTGCCTGCAGCAGATCCAAAGCAGAAGCATGTAGTGCAGATTCCAGCAGAGGTACAACAAGTCACAGAATGCCCAGCACAACAGCCTGCAGCAGATTCCAAGCAGCAGCATGAAGGGCACATTCCAGTAGAGGTACAACAAGTCGCAGAATGCCCAGTACAGCCGCCTGCAGCAGATTCCAAGCAGCAGCATGGACATTTTTCAGCACAGGGACTACAAGTCTCAGAATGCCATGCACCACAGTTGGGCAGTGGACATGTGCCGGTAGTTCCTGATGGTGCCCAGCAGGGCTCTGATGCTGGGGATAACCGCGCTGTATCTGAGGGGTCGGGGGTTTGGGGGAGCACAGTATCTTTGCTGGACACTGCGCAGTCTGATAGTGACATTGATGTTGATGATAACAATGTTCATGATGATGTCTGTGATTTCCCCCTTTAATTCCGAGCGCACAAGGTGTAGAAGCCCCCCTGCTGCAGACCCTCACCCCGTCAGTCAGCCTAGTGTGACCCCGCAGGTTCCCCCCAGTAATGCCTGGAGTCGTGGCGCTCCGTCCTTCACCTCTGGTGCCAATTATACCGGCCAGGCGTTTAAACGGAGAAACGTTGTGCGTTTCCGGCACACAGGTGCCAAGGAGGATCTGCCAGATAGAAGGTTTGTGGTCAGGGAGCTCTTGTGTCGCCAGATGGGGTTTGCGCCAGTCAGCATCTTGGCGGTGATTAATCTTCCAGACAGGCAGGGCTATGACGTCAGCTTTAAGCTCATGAGTGACCTGGACAGGTTCTGGTCTAATTTCCCCAAGTTTAGAGACTCTGAGGGTTGGAGTAAGTTCAGCTTTATTCCTATCTCTAAGCCAGATACCGTTACGGTAAATCTCATCTTCTGGAATGAGTCTGTTCCCCCGCAGGACATTGTGATGTGGCTCCGGAGGCATTGTGACCTGGTCTCTGACCTCACCAAAAGCAGAGACAATGATGGTATCTGGACGGGAGGGTGGAGGGTTTTGGTGAAACTGCGCCAGTGCGATAATATCACTGCCCACTTACCCAACTCCTTCTTTATTGGGAGGGAGAGGGGTGTGTGTTTCTATCCTGGGCAGCCTCGTAAGTGCTTCAAATGTGGCAAGGCGGGTCACCTGGCGAATACGTGTACTGTGGTGAAGTGCAACCTGTGTGGGGAGGTCGGCCATGTGGCTGCAGACTGCCAGAACATCAGGTGCAACCTCTGTGGGAAGATCGGTCACCCTCACAGGACTGTCCTGACGCCTGGCACAATATCTGTAAGGACTATCCTGATGAGGATTTGGTGGCAGGGGCAGAGATTCTAGGAGGAGGCAGCTTTACTGTCAGGGGAAATACTGTCCAGACCGGTGGCCCACCAGGGGTCTACTCAGGTGACACCAGAGCAGCAGGGTTCAGAGGGTGCACAGGGAAGTATGGAGGTTGTCCCTCAGGGGCAGCAGTCACAGGGAAGCATTACTTCAGTACTACCATCTGTGTCTCAGACTAAAAGGAAGAAAAAGGACAAGACCTCCCGTAAACCTGAGAAGGTATGACACTGGCCAAGGAGCCAGGAAGAAGGTCCAGAGTTCTGCAGGTGTAATGGACTTATCTAATAGGTTTGGTGTTCTGTCTGAGTCTGACGGTGATTTTGAGGATGACCTTAGAAGAATTGATGCAGAGTTTGATAGGGACGTAGAGGACTGTCCTCCGCCCAAGCGGAAGCCATTACCTGAGGGCTCTCGGGTAGAGTCTGAAATGAAGACCGGCGGTGACCAGAATAACTCCGACTCAGATCTGTGACGCCGTCAACCACATAATGTCCGACCCCAGATAGATAAAATCATTAGGAAATGTTAAGTTATGGAAGGATGTGTCACTGGGTTGAAATATGATGGTTTTTTTTTTTTTCCAACCAGGTGTATGGACTCTTTAAGATAATTTTATATGTATAATCCGGATATGTAATGAATGTACAATCCAAGTGAATTTATATTACTGGAGGAATGTCAGTATATTTGTATTTGTTTGGTTTTTACAATAAAAATTGCCCCTATGTACAAGAATATAACTACTATAATACTGCTCCTATGTACAAGAATATAACTACTATAATACTGCCCCTATGTACAAGACTATAACTACTATAATACTGCCCTATATACAAGAATATAACTACTATAATACTGCTCCTATGTACAAGAATATAACTACTATAATACTGCTCCTATGTACAAGATATAACTACTATAATACTGCCTCTATGTACAGGAATATATCTACTATAATACTGCCCCTATGTACAAGAATATAACTACTATAATATTACTCCTATGTACAAGAATATAAACTACTATAATACTGCTCCTATGTATGAGAATATAACTATTAAATACTGCTCTATGTATGAGATTATAATTACTATAACACTGCTCCTATGTACAAAATATATCTACTATAATACTGCCCTATATACAAGAATATATACTATATATACTGCCCATATGTACAAGATTATACTACTATAATATGCTCCTATGTACAAGAATATAACTACTATAATACTGCTCCTATGTACAAGAATATAACTACTATAATACTGCCCCTATGTACAAGAATATAACTACTATAATACTGCCCTATGTACAAGAATATAACTACTATAATACTGCTCCTATGTACAAGAATATAACTACTATAATACTGCCCTATGTACAAGAATATAACTACTATAATACTGCCCTATGTACAAGAATATAACTACTATAATACTGCCCCTATATACAAGAATATAACTACTATAATACTGCCCTATGTACAAGAATATAACTACTATAATACTGCTCCTATGTAAAGAATATAACTACTATAATACTGCTCCTGTGTACAAGAATATAACTACTATAATACTGCTCCTATGTACAAGAATATAACTACTATAATACTGCCCCTATGTACAAGAATATAACTACTATAATACTGCCCCTATGTACAAGAATATAACTACTATAATACTGCCCCTATGTACAAGAATATAACTACTATAATACTGCCCTATGTACAAGAATATAACTACTATAATACTGCCCTATGAACAAGAATATAACTACTATAATACTGCTCCTATGTACAAGAATATAACTACTATAATACTGCTCCTATGTATGAGAATTATAACTACTATAATACTGCTCCTATGTATGAGAATATAACTACTATAATACTGCTCCTATGTAGAGAATATAACTACTATAATACTGCTCCTATGTACAAGAATATAACTACTGTAATTCTGCCCCTATGTAAGAATATAACTACTATAATACTGCCGCTATAAGAATATAACTGCTATATTACTGCTCCTATGTACAAGAATATAACTACTATAATACTGCCCCTATGTACAAGAATATAACTACTATAATACTGCTCTATATACAAGAATATAACTACTATAATACTGCTCCTATGTACAAGAATATAACTACTATAATTCTGCCCCTTTGTATGAGAATATAACTACTATAATACTGCCGCTATATATGAGAATATAACTGCTATATTGGTGATGTTCTTTGCTGCTGGTTTATGTTAGGTGTGTATCAGTAAATATACTCGTAGAGTTTTTGCTGATTTTCACGTCTGTTTCTCAGAACTCATCTTGCAGCTGCTCGGAAACATTCAGAGCCTCAATGTTCAGTCACTTAGGGAGCTGTTCTGTGTAAAACAACATTAGCTGGTAAATTGGCGCAGAAATGATCATATTGTAAAGCAGCCTTCTATGAAGGAGCCACCATCTATTAAAGACAATAGACGGTGAAGTCGCCAGTTGGGGGCTTTTTATTCTGCTGTAGTTGGAGTTTTCAGGCGGTGGAATTTTCTTTCCTGGAGAAATCTGCGTGCCTACTCTGCGGGCATCACAGCCCCCGCTGGGGAATAGGACTGACGTCTCCTTGATGTTTCCATTGTAATCTGGGAAGTAATGTTTGGAGGAGCTGAGCTTGCAGATTTTTTATGGTTGCAGAGTGTGAACTCTTTCCAAATTATACCTATTTCTCAAGCAGCAGAAATACTAAGAAAGCCCCATGTGGGCACATCGCAGAGCCTCCTCTGCAGCAGAACTTGTGCCCTTCAGTCATGGCGGCTGTAGCTTCCAGTCTGTGCCATTCCGATCCTGTCTCTCTCAAAATTAGCACGCGTTCTGCTTAAATGCTCTGTGCTGCTAGCAGCATGCCTCCTTCTTCTAGCACTCGGTGTATATCACTTGTCTCAGTTCTCCTCTTGATAACATTACTCCAGTCATAGTACATGCAACCCTATCCTCACTGACGTAAGCAGAGCGGTCACTTCTTACTACAAAATCAACACAGTACTCTACTGAAATACTCTGTGCTGCTGGCATCATTCTTCTTTCTTCATGTACATGGCATTGTCCTACTTGTCTTATTTTTCCTTTTTGACTCTATTATTCTACCTCCGTCACGTGCAAACCTGTCCACACTAACATAAGCAGACAGGTCACTGCTTGTTCCAAAAGCAACATACTGCTCCTCTTCAGCGTTCCCTCTAAACTGGGCAATCTGGAAAAGAAAGAGTTAAATCCCATGGTTTCCCACTTTCCGATTGTGATCTCCCTCCACTATGACATTACCTGTGTCACATTCAGCCCTGCTATCACTGGGGGTAGGAGCCGCGTCTGTGCCTGGGTTTGTTCGGGGCCCCCGAGGGCCCTTCTTCTCCCAGTGTTATACATGGCACATACATTAATACTCATTACTGATACATTCTTGTCTTCCAGACGCTGATCGCCCCCCAGTATGAGCTGATCGTGGAGGCTAAGGACATGGCCGGTCTGGACGTGGGATTAATAGGAACAGCCACGGCCACCATTGTCATCGATGATAAGAATGACCACCCACCCGAATTTACCAAAAAAGAGGTAAGTGCTTGTCTCATGCCTGAATTTTCTGCTTATTAAACATCGTTTAGTGTTTACAAAACATTAATCTTCCGCATTCTGGAGTTTTATGGTCGTCTGTTCAGGACTCCGATCTCATTGCCAGAGTTCGGAGTGACTACAAAGAGCGTCCTCCGCAGTGGAGGACCTGTCCTGTATGACGCAGGCTGCCCTCTGATGGGAATGGACACTGTGGAATGCATAGTTTCACCTGTGGTGGCGCTGTAGGGAAATTGAACACTTACTGCAGGGTTTACCACTCCGATCAGTTGATTGATGGATGTCCCACCAGAGGGACCTGCGTGTCGTCAACAGATCTTTGCTGTCCATAGTGGGGCGCATCTTAGGAGTTTTTCTTAGATAGATAGATAATAGAGAGATACTAGATAGGTAGATAGATGATAGTTGATAGATAATAGATAGATGATAGATAGATATGAGACAAAGTGTTGAATTGAGGATGCCAAGGGCCCACAAGTAACACTGATTTTGGGGCCACTGTTGAGCGACATGCAAACATTATATTACCCTCAATCACAAGTTTATGGCTGCTCCTATATAATAATGCACTGAGTGGTTGGTGAATGAAGGAAGAGGAGCGGCTTCTGTCAGTACAGAGAATCACATGTACTGGACCATCTACTGCTCATGTTGGGGATTGCTGTAGCTTAGTACTGTACAGTGGCCTACCGGGGATTCACCCGTTCTCCTGTGGGCCAGTCCGAGCCTGGATAGATTTGTATTAATAGGTAGATATGAGCTATTTACAAGATAAATAGATGGATAGATACTATATAAATACTAGGTAGATGTTAGATAGATATTTGATATTTTTCTGCTCCATATACTCCAGAACGGTCTAATCCTCTGCAGTCTGCAATGATCGCGATCGATGTGGATTACAGATTGTACAGTTTTGTCTCACCAGTAACAATGTGCTCGCGGCGGCACACGTGTAGTATCGGGCTGCCAGTGCCGTCATGTTCCAGATAACTGGATGCTGTTTTCATAGATACTAAATGATCGTTGCCGCTCGGGTCTATAAAACGTCCAATAAAAATAAATACAAATAAACTAAAAAAAGTCTGGAGTGTACGCTTCATCTTATTCTCCTGCCCAGGAGCCAGACCGAGAGACGTTCCTTGGCTCGGCCGAGGTTATGAACTACAGAAAGGAATATTGAATTGCACAAGACACAACTACTTTTCACCGGAGACAAAATGGTACAAGGCCTTAATAAAGAAATCTGGGCTCGGGAGCTGCCCTGCAGCTGCGGCTCCGCATATATAAATCACCGCTCCCGCTATGGGCCTGACTCCGGATTAATCACCATCCTTTGATTTGTGTAATCTGCTTGGTCGGCTGTGGGTGAAGTCTTTGTCTACTGCTTCATTGTTTGCTTTCTTCTTGGAGGCATGGAAAACTTCCTTTTTTTTCTTGCTGAAATTCTATATATTAAAGAATTTTTGTAAGCTAATCCCATGCCGTTCGACCCCCCCCCACCCAAACATCTCTTACCGGAAATCACAATTGTGTCCCTCTAGCGCAGTGTACGCTCGCTTCTCCCGGCTCTGGTCCCGCTCACTCTATTCTAAACTTCAATCACTTAGTTCCCTTTGGTCACTCGGCTCCTCACTCGGATTTGATCACTCGATTCTTCACTCGGGTCTGGTCACTCGTAATGGGGACTATAACCCAACTCCGCTGGACCACACTTCTGTCCTGCTACAGGTCCAGGTGTCGAGTTTTCACTGCCCTCTTGTGCATTTTATAATTGCTAACTGCAACACAGCTATCACCTGACCTGGTGTCTCCTCCAAACTCTTCCCCTCTGGAACCACACTGTTTGTTGTGCAGTTCCTGCTGATGCAATTCTTTTCACTTTCTCTTGCCCTGCAATCTTTGGCCAGTCGATGGCGGCTTTCGCTTGCAGACACTCTGTTATGCATTAACTGTGGAAATCTCCCATTTGTCCTTCTCCTTACAGTAGCAAGCCAAATTGTCAACAATGGTCAAAGATGGTGGCTCAGCCATGAGCATTCACTACTTAATATTACCGAGAGCATAACCAGTGCCTTGCCTACTCTGCACTCTCCTTCCTCTTCCCTAATTCAGCCATTGATGACTGTTTTGCTTGTAAAAAGAGGGGATATTCTTGAAAAAATTGGGGTGTTATAAGTTAGAACCCCATCTAGCAGATATTTTTGGCATTTCCGAACCATACACCATATATATCCATGAACGAAATAGCTAAAAAAAAGTATCACGTTCAATACTTTACTAAGCACCGTATTAGTTTAACCTGTTACTTACTGGAAGAGCTTGGCCATAACGAAAATGCCCAGTTATAAAGATGCAAAAAAGTCCCCTCTTAAAGTCCCAATCCCCCTAATACTCAATTAAAGTAATAATGCTACCTGACTGTCTTCGTAAAAACTAATAATTTCCCTTTTATAAAGTAAAAATGCTTACAGCATAATTACCTCCAATAGGTGGACACTAGAGACTTATAGCATAATTACATCCAATAGGTGGCACTAGAGACTTATAGCATAATTACATCCAATAGGTGGCTACTAGAGACTTATAGCATAATTACATCCAATAGGTGGCACTAGAGACTTATAGCATAATTAGCTCCAATAGGTGGCACTAGAGACTTATAGCATAATTACCTCCAATAGGTGGCACTAGAGACTTATAGCATAATTACATCCAATAGGTGGCACTAGAGACTTATAGCATAATTACATCCAATAGGTGGCACTAGAGACTTATAGCATAATTACCTCCAATAGGTGGCACTAGAGACTTATAGCATAATTACATCCAATAGGTGGCACTAGAGACTTATAGCATAATTAGCTCCAATAGGTGGCACTAGAGACTTATAGCATAATTACCTCCAATAGGTGGCACTAGAGAGCTTATAGCATAATTACATCCAATAGGTGGCATAGAGGACTTATAGCATAATTACATCCAATATGGCACTAGGGGACTTATAGATCAATTACCTCCAATAGGTGGCACTAGAGACTTATAGCATAATTACATCCAATAGGTGGCACTAGAGACTTATAGCATAATTAGCTCCATAGGTGGCCCTAGAGACTTACAGCATAATTACCTCCAGTAGGTAGCACTAGAGAGGCTTATAGCATCATTACCTCCAATAGGTGTCATTAGAGTGGCTTACAGCATAATTACCTCCAATACTTGGCACCAGAGAGACTTACTGTCACGACTCAGCTGACTAAGGGGCCTTCCCTGTCACTACCACTAGGGGACGCTCTAGCTCGCCCTATTCTTCTGAATGTGAAGATGCCAGGGCCACCATCCTTGCCTTACCTCCTGAATCAGCTCTCCATCTGTTCTCTTCCCCATCCAGGGAAGAGGGGCGCTGCCATGCACCACAGTACACCAGCCCGACAAGCAAGGCAACACGAACAAGGGGTAACTGAAAATACCAAGCATACAAAATATTCACTCACATATAACCGAGGAATGTACCAGGGAGTGTATGATGGGGCGAAAAACCAAAATAAGAGGAGGGAAGGGAATTATCACACTTACAAACCCACCCAATAGTCACAGATAAATCCACCAAACTCCTCATATAAACACCTCTCCTCCTAAGCCATGCAGCATAAGCCAGCTCTGACAATGTGTTTGAATCGGGACCCAGATTATATAGGCGATAGGAGTGGCTAACCAAGCTCAGCTGAGAACTCAGCCTCCCAGAGTTTCCAACATGGCCGATTAACCCCTGTTCTGCCAAAAGAAATAAACACCGATTTAAAAAGAAGAAGTGCTACTTTTCAGCACAGGAGTAGGAGCAATCAGACGCTGCGGTCATCTGGCTCCTCTCTGTTGCGGTAACCCCGTGACACTTACATCATAATTACATCCAATAGATGGCATCAGAGAGACATATAGCATAATTAGGTTCAATAGGTGGCGCTAGAAAGACTTGCAGCATAATAACTTCCAATAGGTGGTGCTACAGAAACTTGTAACATACCTCACTCTAATAGGTGACCCAGGAGTTTTCTCTCTTCTGTAGGAGAGCTAATTTGCATACTTTTTCCCATGCAGCACTGCCTGTGAGTCTTCATAATGTAAATGTCATGGTCTGCTGAGTTTCTGGGATTAGGTGGTTTTAGGGTTAACCGGGATGGCCTCTCTCTGGGATTCTGGGAGGCTTTTTATAGCCTCATTGTGGGGCCATCCTCTGTCGCTTATACTCTGACCCTTGGCCGAGTGTGTGTGACCCTGTTGTGCTTGTGCCAGTGCTTTGTGCCTGTGCTACGTTCTGTCTGTCTGGTTCTGATTTGGCTGTGTCCCTGTTTCGAGTTTTGCCTGTCCCTTTTGTACTCTGCTGCCCTCTACGTGTATGACCCTTGGCTACGTTCTGACTCCGCTCTGCCAGCTCCTCTTGTACTTCGTCGCCCTCTATGTGTATGACCCCTTGGCTACGTTCTGATTATCCGTTCGGTATATGCCCCTTTGGAACTGTGTCCCGTAGTTACCCTTCTAGGAGTTTTCCTTCACCTCATAACTCTCTGGAGCTTAGGCCACGCTCACTAGCAGTCACGTGCCCGCAGGTCCTTTGGTCTGAAGCATTCTCTATCTGCTACTGCTGACTCTGAGAGACGTGTGGCCGGCTCCGTCCACTAGCAGTCACATGTGGAAGGTCCTGTTACTGAGAAACACACGTCATCTCTGCTGCGGCTCTGCTACAGGTATCTTTGGGCATAGTTTGTTCACTCAGGACACACGCACTGGCTCAGTGAGCAAGTGCAGTGCGGTGTCCCTGACAGTAAACCTGTTTTCCCAGAGCCTAGCAATCTAGTAATTCATGTGGCATCATGTGAAGGTGTTGGGCCCTTTTATAGTGAACAAGATCTGAATGTCCTAAAAAAGAACAGATTGGGAGGATGTACTAATCTATATGCAGAGCGGGGTAGGTGATAGACCCGCCCCCGAGGAGCATGCACTTGGTGGTGATTTTCTGAGATAGTCAGAGTGACATTATCCAAACCTCTCTCGTTTTCCTAACGCTCCTGGACCGTCTGCTGTGGATTACAAATCCTGTAATGTTTTTTTTAATCTGGTTTCTCGTGAAAACCGAATAGTTCGGCAGATTGGGGCAGACAGCTCATGTATCAGCCGGTGCCATGATGTACAAGCATGGGCGACTAATAAAGTTATGAAGCACAGATGTGAACGGAGAAGAACTTGGAAACAAAACATCTCCCGGCTTGTTTGTCATCCAGTCTTCATTTCTCCTAGCTTCATAAAACATTGATAAGGGCATGGACGCGATCCGCGAATGTGCGAGTCGGCTTTTTTTATGAATCCGCACGCTGCCTCCTATTTAAAGAACTGCACGCGTCACTTTTTATGTGTTTTTAATGCTATAAAAGTGCAGAGATGCGGAGTCAGCAGAGTTTTTGTTGGAAGACTTTAATGTGATTGCACCTGCTCTCTACATGTGGTTAGGTTTCCAGATTTTATTGCTTCTGATTAACTGTTTGCGTAGATGTTCAGACCAAAGTGGTGAAGAAGATCGGATATAAAAAGTTGTTATTGGACTTGTAAATACAAAACGTTCCTATAGAGAAAAGAAAAAAGTAACATGTATTGTAAAAACTCCCACAGTAAGAATTCAAGAAAGCAGCTCCTTCTTCCCCTCTCGCAGCAGGAAGTCACAGCAATCACATTCAATCAATGGGAACCTGTAGTGATCTCTACAGCAAAGGAAAGATCCCGGACTGAGCTATCACCCTAGAAAAGCACAAGTATGGCACATTTTTCAAAACAGAGATTGGAAATTGTAGATTTTATAGAACCAGGTTTTCCAGTCTTTGACCAACGAAGAATATACTTTCAAATGCAGTCTTGTTAATAGGCTGCTGACCCTCCTCGATACACTGTCAATCCACTTTTACCAGTGTTTGAAGGTATTTAGACTTAAATGTGGTGTTCCATGATTGATTCGATATTCGGCCATGTAAGTCTATGAGTACGTGGAAACCATCGGACTGACATCTGAGTGTGGACCCGATTTACACGGAATGACACAATGGAGAAGATGGAGAATTTTTTTGGACCTGACCTAAGGATAGAATCATCAATATAAAATTGTTGGAAAACCCCTTTTAAGTCTACCATCAGGGTAAGTAATAAATTTCGGTGTCTACAGTTGTATCCGTTCTTACTTTTTCTCTTAGCTCACTGAGTGGCTTTAAAAAAAAAAAAACATTGATTTCTGATACTCTGCTAAGAGATGGTTATATTATGTGTTTGTTTGGACACCCAGTGGTCATGATGTGAACTGCACCCTGTGCAGGGTTCTTCTAGCATTTCCCAATGTAATGAATATGTAGAGTGAGAAAATCAAATTCAGAGTGGACAGATCTGTTTTTTTAGGGATTTTTACTTGACCCTTTGCTTTTGTGAATGGCTCCCCCCTCTCTAGAAGAGCTGCATTGTTAGCAACAATGGTCATGGACTGGGGCATTTTTTTCTATTAGCCCTTTAGGGGTTCACGCTCTCAGGAAGGCACTAAGTTCACACAGGCATCGGCTTCTTGTGTCCAAACTCCATCAACTTTCACAGATCTCAAATGAAAAACAGTCTGTTTTCGGAACAAACAAAATAATAAAAATCACAATCTTTTCTCAGGAAAGGCAAAGCAACAACGGGGTCTCACCCAGACAGCAATACAGGTCCTACATTAGGCCACTTTCACACTTACCGGAGACACATATACACACACACCTATTATAATCTATAGGGCTGCGCACATATCTGTGTTACCACATGGACGTGTGTCGGTGTGAACCACACGGAGACATGTCTGTTTTTCCCTGGAAGCACGGATGACATGGACCCATACAAGTCAGTGGGGCGTGTAAAACATGTACCACACACAAATGATGTTAGAAAAAAGCACACAGATGGTCAGAACGGAACGTCCCACATGGACGTGTTTTTATGCGCACGTGTGAATGAGGCCTTAGGATCAGTGTGTTCATCATTACAGTTTACTCTCCAGCACACCACATCCACCTAAGCCAACCCAGCTGCCTTATATAGGACCTGCAAACAACGTACTGCATTGTATGGGAGCGATCTTTCCCACCCAGACTCTGTTGGTTGTTACTAAATCCCAGACCCAAAATCTGATCCTAATAAAAACTTTCTCAGTAACCTAACATTGCAGTAGTCTTCATATTCTGTGGCTTACATCACTGAAGCCAGCCACCTCAGTGACACATACCTGCCATCCAACACTTTTCCTCCTCCTTTATATTCCCTTCTCTTCTACATATAGTTATATAATGTAGAGCTGATGATCCCTAATTTATGTCAATCCAGACTGTCTGTAGAAACTTTTATACGGACTTTAGCAGCAAACCGACCCGACTCGTACAGTGCATTATTACATCTGACATGTCCTCGCCTTCTGCACAGCGAGAAAACCACAGCGAACCTTATTTTAAGTACAGTCATGATTCCATCGGAGTTTGCTTTGCATACGACGA
This sequence comes from Oophaga sylvatica, assembly GCA_033576555.1. Taxonomy (NCBI): domain Eukaryota; kingdom Metazoa; phylum Chordata; class Amphibia; order Anura; family Dendrobatidae; genus Oophaga; species Oophaga sylvatica. The sequence continues at coordinate 34,326,379 of JARQOD010000010.1, read as the reverse complement.
CTTGTATCTGGCACTAAATAAGAATGAAGATCAGTGGAATATGGAGAGAAACAACAGGCTGTAAAGCGTTATTGATGGAGCAGACAGCATGTGATGTTGTAGCAGCAAACACATCTGAAGGAACCGAACAGAAAACCTGACCTCGTCGGAGAATGAAAAGTCTACTGTACATCAAACACTTCAGTATTCCCCGCGGGGACCGCACAGCCCGGTATGAAAGCAGAATTCTGCTGAGATCCTATTAACAAAGGGCAGCGCAGAGAATAGGACATGTTGGGGGGATGTCAATGTGACATTGACAACATTTCTGTCACCAATGTTTTTCTACTTTCTGCTTGCTGGGGAAAACCACATCAGATAAGATGCTCCAGATTGGGACCGGTGGTTGTCCTGTTGTAAAACTACAACGCTCAACATGATGACGCTCAGCAAGTCATTACTTCCCAATAAGTTGAAATTCGCAGCCTATTTGCAAGACTGGTTCTCGCCTTGGTGGACTTGATCCTATCATGTCTTACTGGCCTCTACCCATCCACCACCTCTACAAGAAATTAGCTGGTAGGTTAGATCTTCCTAGAGATAAGAGAATTGAGTTGTTGGACCCTGGTCCGGTAGTCATGCCAGTATTCCGTAGCCCTACAAATTGCCCCCTTCCTGCTGGAAGCCATGGTGCCTCTTCTCATTAGGAGGCCCAGTTAAAAATCATGAGTGCATCGCACCACAATCATATAGGTCCACCATGCCTACAAATCAGAGACGCTAATTATTTGAAGGGCGCCTGGTCAGTGGCCCATTGAATGCTGATGTGGCTGACAGACCAGGGCTCATCTCTAGTGTCAAACCGGTAGGCCTCCCACCTGCTGGAATCCCTGATCCTCTTCTGATTATTAGGCCCAGTTGGCATCATCTATACATCAAGCCACAACGATATAGGAGCACCGTGCCTATGAATCACAATCCGTGCCATGGATTTGAAGGACTCCCATCTGGAATGCTAATGTGGCCGCCAAACCAGGGCTCATCTTGCCAACCCGGTAGCCTTGCAAAAAGGCCTCCTACCTGCTGGAATCCCCGGTGCCTCTTCTGATTTGTAGGCCCAAAGCGGCATCATCTATTCATGACACCACAACGATGTAGGAGCACCATGCCTATGAATCAGAAGCATATTCCTGGATAGACCCTTTAAAGTCTAAGCACCTCCAAATCCATTCCCTCTTGGCCAAGCTTTGTGAAATCTTTATCAATGGGCAAACAATAAAAGGGTTCTCGTTGGGTGCCGAAACCCGGGACAGGAGAAGGTAACGTGCACAACCTCTCGGGATGCCGGTGCAGCCATTGTCTTCTGCATGATGGAGCACAGCATTCAGTCGCTCTGCAGCAGAAGAGAGAAACTGTGGCTAAAAAAAAACAACTCAATTAGAAAGGAAGTCAGCTGGAGAGCAGAACGGGGGTCAAATGTCTGTGAAACACAGCCAAGTAGCCCGTGCCCCCCGGTATAAATCTAAAGCATTTTCATGGCCTCACCACCCTCACCATTGGGTACAGTTTAATACCTGAACTCTGCAGTTACCCAACTAATTGCCAGAACAAATTAGATTTATGAAATAAGTGAAAGGTCACAGCAGTGAGATATTAATATCTGCAAAAATGGAAAGTTCACACCTCGTCTCCGCACTTATTAGTAACGTTCATTGTCCTTAACTTGCTCTTCATGTAAAGTCTTTATGTCTGAAATATATGTGAAATTGTGATGTGTATGTGCAGAAAAAAGCAAGAATGCAATTCATTACTGATCCTGAGTTACCCCAGAGCTGCACTTACTATTCTGCTGGTGCAGTCACTGTGTACATACATTACATTACTGATCCTGAGTTACATCCTGTATTATACCCAGAGCTGCACTCACTATTCTGCTGGTGGCAGTCACTGTGTACATACATTACATTACTGATCCTGAGTTACATCCTGTATTATACCCCAGAGCTGCACTCACTATTCTGCTGGTGCAGTCACTATGTACATACATTACTGATCCTGAGTTACATCATGTATTATACTCCAGAGCTGCACTCACTATTCTGCTGGTGCAGTCACTGTGTATATACATTACATTACTGATCCTGAGTTACATCCTGTATTATACTCCAAGCTGCACTCACTATTCTGCTGGTGCTGTCACTGTGTACATACATTACATTACTGATCCTGAGTTACATCCTGTATTATACTCCAGAGCTGCACTCACTATTCTGCTGGTGCAGTCACTGTGTACATACATTACATTACTGATCCTGAGTTACATCCTGTATTATACCCCAGAGCTGCACTCACTATTCTGCTGGTGCAGTCACTGTGTACATACATTACATTACTGATCCTGAGTTACATCCTGTATTATACCCCAGAGCTGCACTCACTATTCTGCTGGTGCAGTCACTGTGTACATACATTACATTACTGATCCTGAGTTACATCCTGTATTATACCCCAGAGCTGCACTCACTATTCTGCTGGTGCAGTCACTGTGTACATACATTACATTACTGATCCTGAGTTACATCCTGTATTATACTCCAGAGCTGCACTCACTATTCTGCTGGTGCAGTCACTGTGTACATACATTACATTACTGATCCTGAGTTACATCCTGTATTATACTCCAGAGCTGCACTCACTATTCTGCTGGTGCTGTCACTGTGTACATACATTACATTACTGATCCTGAGTTACATCCTGTATTATACTCCAGAGCTGCACTCACTATTCTGCTGGTGCAGTCACTGTGTACATACATTACATTACTGATCCTGAGTTACATCCTGTATTATACCCCAGAACTGCACTCACTATTCTGCTGGTGCAGTCACTGTGTACATACATTACATTACTGATCCTGAGTTACATCCTGTATTATACTCCAGAGCTGCACTCACTATTCTGCTGGTGCAGTCACTGTGTACATACATTACATTACTGATCCTGAGTTACATCCTGTATTATACCCAGAGCTGCACTCACTATTCTGCTGGTGCTGTCACTGTGTACATACATTACATTACTGATCCTGAGTTACATCCTGTATTATTACCCCAGAGCTGCACTCACTATTCTGCTGGTGCAGTCACTGTGTACATACATTACATTACTGATCCTGAGTTACATCCTGTATTATACCCAGAGCTGCACTCACTATTCTGCTGGTGCAGTCACTGTGTACATACATTACATTACTGATCCTGAGTTACATCCTGTATTATACTCCAGACTGCACTCACTATTCTGCTGGTGCAGTCACTGTGTACATACATTACATTACTGATCCCGAGTTACATCCTGTATTATACTCCAGAGCTGCACTCACTATTCTGCTGGTGCAGTCACTGTGTACATACATTACATTACTGATCCTGAGTTACATCCTGTATTATACTCCAGAGCTGCACTCACTATTCTGCTGGTGCGTCACTTGTGTACATACATTACATTACTGATCCTGAGTTACATCCTGTATTATACTCCAGAGCTGCACTCACTATTCTGCTGGTGCAGTCACTGTGTACATACATTACATTACTGATCCTGAGTTACATCCTGTATTATACCCAGAGCTGCACTCACTATTCTGCTGGTGCAGTCACTGTGTACATACATTACATTACTGATCTGAGTTACATCCTGTATTATACCCCAGAGCTGCACTCACTATTCTGCTGGTGCAGTCACTGTGTACATACATTACATTATGATCCTGAGTTACATCCTGTATTTATACTCCAGAGCTGCACTCACTATCTGCTGGTGCAGTCACTGTGTACTACATTACATTACTGATCCTGAGTTACATCCTGTATTATACCCAGAGCTGCACTCACTATTCTGCTGGTGCAGTCACTGTGTACATACATTACATTACTGATCCTGAGTTACATCCTGTATTATACCCCAGAGCTGCACTCACTATTCTGCTGGTGCAGTCACTGTGTACACATACATTACTGATCCTGAGTTACATCCTGTATTATACTCCAGAGCTGCACTCACTATTCTGCTGGTGCAGTCACTGTGTACATACATTACATTACTGATCCTGAGTTACATCCTGTATTATACTCCAGAGCTGCACTCACTATTCTGCTGGTGCAGTCACTGTGTACATACATTACATTACTGATCCTGAGTTACATCCTATATTATACCCAGAGCTGCACTCACTATTCTGCTGGTGCAGTCACTGTGTACATACATTACATTACTGATCCTGAGTTACATCCTGTATTATACCCAGAGCTGCACTCACTATTCTGCTGGTGCAGTCACTGTGTACACATTACATTACTGATCCTGAGTTACATCCTGTATTATACCCAGAGCTGCACTCACTATTCTGCTGGTGCAGTCACTGTGTACATACATTACATTACTGATCCTGAGTTACATCCTGTATTATACCCAGAGCTGCACTCACTATTCTGCTGGTGCAGTCACTGTGTACTACATTACATTACTGATCCTGAGTTACATCCTGTATTATACTCCAGAGCTGCACTCACTATTCTGCTGGTGCAGTCACTGTGTACATACATTACATTACTGATCCTGAGTTACATCCTGTATTATACTCCAGAGCTGCACTCACTATTCTGCTGGTGCAGTCACTGTGTACATACATTACATTACTGATCCTGAGTTAATCCTTATTATACCCAGAGCTGCACTCACTATTCTGCTGGTGCAGTCACTGTGTACATACATTACATTACTGATCCTGAGTTATATCCTATATTATACTCCAGAGCTGCACTCACTATTCTGCTGGTGCAGTCACTGTGTACATACATTACATTACTGATCCTGAGTTACATCCTGTATTATACCCAGAGCTGCACTCACTATTCTGCTGGTGCAGTCACTGTGTACATACATTACATTACTGATCCTGAGTTACATCCTGTATTATATTCCAGAGCTGCACTCACTATTCTGTTGGTCAGTCACTGTGTACATACTACATACTGATCCTGAGTTACATCCTGTATTATACTCCAGAGCTGCACTCACTATTCTGCTGGTGCAGTCACTGTGTACATACATTACATTACTGATCCTGAGTTACATCCTGTATTATACCCCAGAGCTGCACTCCCCTATTCTGCTGGTGCAGTCACTGTGTACATTACATTACTGATCTGAGTTACATCCTGTATTATACCCCAGAGCTGCACTCACTATTCTGCTGGTGCAGTCACTGTGTACATACATTACATTACTGATCCTGAGTTAATCCTGTATTATACTCCAGAGCTGCACTCACTATTCTGCTGGTGCAGTCACTGTGTACATACATTACTGATCCTGAGTTACTCCTGTATTATACTCCAGAGCTGCACTCACTATTCTGCTGGTGCAGTCACTGTGTACATACATTACATTACTGATCCTGAGTTACTCCTGTATTATACTCCAGAGCTGCACTCACTATTCTGCTGGTGCAGTCACTGTGTACATACATTACATTACTGACTGAGTTACATCCTGTATTATACCCAGAGCTGCACTCACTATTCTGCTGGTGCAGTCACTGTGTACATACATTACATTACTGATCCTGAGTTACATCCTGTATTATACTCCAGAGCTGCACTCACTATTCTGCTGGTGCAGTCACTGTGTACATACATTACTGATCCTGAGTTACATCCTGTATTATACCCCAGAGCTGCACTCACTATTCTGCTGGTGCGGTCACTGTGTACATACATTACTGATCCTGAGTTACATCCTGTATTATACTCCAGAGCTGCACTCACTATTCTGCTGGTGCAGTCACTGTGCACATACATTACATTACTGATCCTGAGTTACATCCTGTATTATACTTCAGAGCTGCACTCACTATTCTGCTGGTGCAGTCACTGTGTACATACATTACATTACTGATCCTGAGTTACATCCTGTATTATACTCCAGAGCTGCACTCACTATTCTGCTGGTGCAGTCACTGTGTACATACATTACATTACTGATCCTGAGTTACATCCTGTATTATACTCCAGAGCTGCACTCACTATTCTGCTGGTGGAGTCACTGTGCACATACATTACATTACTGATCCTGAGTTACATCCTGTATTATACTTCAGAGCTGCGCTCACTATTCTGCTGGTGCAGTCACTGTGTACATACATTACTGATCCTGAGTTACATCCTGTATTATACCCCAGAGCTGCACTCACTATTCTGCTGGTGCAGTCACTGTGTACATACATTACTGATCCTGAGTTACATCCTGTATTATACTCCGGAGCTGCACTCACTATTCTGCTGGTGCAGTCACTGTGTACATACATTACATTACTGATCCTGAGTTACATCCTGTATTATACCCAGAGCTGCACTCACTATTCTGCTGGTGCAGTCACTGTGTACATACATTACATTACTGATCCTGAGTTACATCCTGTATTATACTCCGGAGCTGCACTCACTATTCTGTATGGTGACTGATCAGATGGAAACACACAGTAAGCGGAGAATCCTCGGACCCCATATGATATTGGTAGTGAGAAGGTAAGATGTCTGACTCTGGGACTGGAGTACAGCCCCGTCGATCGTCGGGGTCAGATGTAGTGAGTCTCCTGGGGGATCTGCTCCTTAGATAGAATTCATTTCTCAGCTACTAGTTTCTTCCCACTCGTTTACTGAGCATTTTTGCTCGGCGTCGGTAATTGATTTCCTGTAGCAGGACGGTAACTCGGCAGAACATTTCCATATTGTGCGGAGCTGCGGCTCCTGACTACATGGAGATAATTGTTTTCCTTACATAATGATTAAAGGGAAATTAATGAGACTGATGATGATAATGCTTATTGTCGGGGGTTCTTGATACAATAACGCCGGTGTTTTCATGTGGCATTGACGGCTGCGATGGAGAACAATGGGCTGTTACATAGGAGAGGTCAGAACGGTCAGAATTCCTTTTATTACAAGTAGTGGAAGTTTTTTATACTTTTTCATAGTTTAATACAAATGTCATAAATACGACTGTGACCAGCACTGGACACAAGACCCTGAGTCCTGCTCATTATACAGCTCATTACTGAGCTGTGATAATGGAAATGTGGCTTATTCATTTAAGAGCAGTTATTAGAAAATCACCCATTGTTTACATCAGATCTTTGTATTGAGGCATCTAATGAGCGTGTGAAAAAGTCATTGTACAGGAGGAGGAGGTGAGCTGTGACATCACCTATTGTGAATGGTGCATCCTGTGTTATCTACTGTATATAGAGGTGTTATCAGTCATTGTAGAGGAGGAGGAGGTGAGCTGTGACATCACCTATTGTGAATGGTGGATCCTGTGTTATCTACTGTATATAGAGGTTATATCAGTCATTGTACAGGAGGAGGTGAGCTGTGACATCACCTATTGTGAATGGTGGATCCTGTGTTATCTACTGTATATAGAGGTGTTATCTGTCATTATACAGGAGGAGGAGGTGAGCTGTGACATCACCTATTGTGAATGGTGGATCCTGTGTTATCTACTGTATATAGAGGTGTTATCTGTCATTATACAGGAGGAGGAGGTGAGCTGTGACATCACCTATTGTGAATGGTGGATCCTGTGTTATCTACTGTATATAGAGGTGTTATCAGTCATTGTACAGGAGGAGGAGGTGAGCTGTGACATCACCTATTGTGAATGGTGGATCCTGTGTTATGTACTGTATATAGAGGTGTTATCAGTCATTGTACAGGAGGAGGTGAGCTGTGATATCACCTATTGTGAATGGTGGATCCTGTGTTATCTGCTGTATATAGAGGTGTTATCAGTCATTGTACAGGAGAAGGAGGTGAGCTGTGACATCACCTATTGTGAATGGTGGATCCTGTGTTATCTGCTGTATATAGAGGTGTTATCAGTCATTGTACAGGAGGAGGAGGTGAGATGTGATATCACCTATTGTGAATGGTGGATCCTGTGTTATCTACTGTATATAGAGGCGTTATCAGTCATTATACAGGAGGAGGCGGTGAGCTGTGACATCACCTATTGTGAATGGTGGATCCTGTGTTATGTACTGTATATAGAGGTGTTATCAGTCATTGTACAGGAGGAGGTGAGCTGTGATATCACCTATTGTGAATGGTGGATCCTGTGTTATCTGCTGTATATAGAGGTGTTATCAGTCATTGTACAGGAGAAGGAGGGAGCTGTGACATCACCTATTGTGAATGGTGGATCCTGTGTTATCTACTGTATATAGAGGTGTTATCAGTCATTGTACAGGAGGAGGAGGTGAGCTGTGACATCACCTATTGTGAATGGTGGATCCAGTGTTATCTACTGTATATAGAGGTGATATCAGTCATTGTACAGAAGGAGGAGGTGAGCTGTGACATCACCTATTGTGAATGGTGGATCCTGTGTTATCTACTGTATATAGAGGTGTTATCAGTCATTGTATAGGAGGAGGAGGTGAGCTGTGACATCACCTATTGTGAATGGTGGATCCTGTGTTATCTACTGTATATAGAGGTGTTATCAGTCATTGTACAGGAGGAGGAGGTGACCTGTGACATCACCTATTGTGAATGGTGGATCTTGTGTTATCTACTGTATATAGAGGTGTTATCAGTCATTGTACAGGAGGAGGAGGTGAGCTGTGATATCACCTATTGTGAATGGTGGATCCTGTGTTATCCACTGTATATAGAGGTGTTATCAGTCATTGTACAGGAGGAGGAGGAGGAGGTGAGCTGTGACATCACCTATTGTGAATGGTGGATCCTGTGTTATCTACTGTATATAGAGGTGATATCAGTCATTGTACAGGAGGAGGTGAGCTGTGACATCACCTATTGTGAATGATGGATCCTGTGTTATCTACTGTATATAGAGGTGTTATCAGTCATTGTACAGGAGGAGGAGGTGAGCTGTGACATCACCTATTGTGAATGGTGGATCCTGTGTTATTTACTGTATATAGAGGTGTTATCAGTCATTGTACAGGAGGAGGAGGTGAGCTGTGACATCACCTGTTGTGAATGGTGGATCCTGTGTTATCTACTGTGTATAGAGGTGTTATCAGTCATTGTACAGGAGGAGGAGGTGAGCTGTGACATCACCTATTGTGAATGGTGGATCCTGTGTTATCTGCTGTATATAGAGGTGTTATCAGTCATTGTACAGGAGGAGGAGGTGAGATGTGATATCACCTATTGTGAATGATGGATCCTGTGTTATCTACTGTATATAGAGGTGTTATCAGTCATTGTACAGGAGGAGGAGGTGAGCTGTGACATCACCTATTGTGAATGGTGGATCCTGTGTTATCTGCTGTATATAGAGGTGTTATCAGTCATTGTACAGGAGGAGGTGAGCTGTGACATCACCTATTGTGAATGGTGGATCCTGTGTTATCTACTGTATATAGAGGTGTTATCAGTCATTGTACAGGAGGAGGAGGTGAGATGTGATATCACCTATTGTGAATGATGGATCCTGTGTTATCTACTGTATATAGAGGTGTTATCAGTCATTGTACAGGAGGAGGAGGTGAGCTGTGACATCACCTATTGTGATGGTGGATCCTGTGTTATCTGCTGTATATAGAGGTGTTATCAGTCATTGTACAGGAGGAGGAGGTGAGCTGTGATATCACCTATTGTGAATGGTGGATCCTGTGTTATCTCCTGTATATAGAGGTGTTATCAGTCATTGTACAGAAGGAGGTGAGCTGTGACATCACCTATTGTGAATGGTGGATCCTGTGTTATCTGCTGTATATAGAGGTGTTATCAGTCATTGTACAGGAGAGGAGGTGAGATGTGATATCACCTATTGTGAATGGTGGATCCTGTGTTATCTGCTGTATATAGAGGTGTTATCAGTCATTGTACAGGAGGAGGAGGTGAGCTGTGAATCACCTATTGTGAATGGTGGATCCTGTGTTATCTACTGTATATAGAGGTGTTATCAGTCATTGTACAGGAGGAGGAGGTGAGCTGTGACATCACCTATTGTGAATGGTGGATCCTGTGTTATCTACTGTATATAGAGGTTTATCAGTCATTGTACAGGAGGAGGAGGTGAGATGTGATATCACCTATTGTGAATGATGGATCCTGTGTTATCTACTGTTATAGAGGTGTTATCAGTCATTGTACAGGAGGAGGAGGTGAGTGTGACATCACCTATTGTGAATGTGGATCCTGTGTTATCTGCTGTATATAGAGGTGTTATCAGTCATTGTACAGGAGGAGGAGGTGAGCTGTGATATCACCTATTGTGAATGGTGGATCCTGTGTTATCTCCTGTATATAGAGGTGTTATCAGTCATTGTACAGAGGAGGTGAGCTGTGACATCACCTATTGTGAATGGTGGATACTGTGTTATCTACTGTATATAGAGGTGTTATCAGTCATTATACAGGAGGAGGAGGAGAGCTGTGACATCACTATTGTGATGGTGGATCCTGTGTTATCTACTGTATATAGAGGTGTTATCAGTCATTGTACAGGAGGAGGAGGAGGTGAGCTGTGACATCATCTATTGTGAATGGTGGATCCTGTGTTATCTACTGTATATAGAGGTGTTATCAGTCATTGTACAGGAGGAGGTGAGCTGTGACATCACCTATTGTGAATGGTGGATCCTGTGTTATCTACTGTATATAGAGGTGTTTATTATTATTATTATTATTATTATTGTTTTTTATTTATATAGCGCCATTAATTCCATGGTGCTGTACATGAGAAGGATTACATACAAAGGTGTTATCAGTCATTGTACAGGAGGGGGAGGTTAAGACAATGACGTTTAGTCCCATCACTCCATGCATCACCTAAATCTGTCATTGTCACCTAGCATGTCAAATCGACGATGACGATATGAAGACTTATCCTGGTCATCTTTTATTACCAAGGTCAATGGCAGCCATTAAATATTGATTTATGTTCTACATGGTTAGAATGGAGATCAGAAGTTACAAAGTATCTTCATTAAGACCAACCTTCATCCCACACACAAAACTCAGCTGGGTTCCCATAAAATTACCCCCAAAAAGAAAGAAAAACATCTAAACAATACTCATCAGTATGAAGCAGCCCTTCACGTTTCGCAAAACTACAACTTCTAACGTGCTGAGGGTTATCTATTTGTGGAGACCTACAAGTGGGAAACCATTGATTGGACGCCTGTAGCGCTTCCCACGGCTGTGGGGCGCCGGGACATGGCATAGCTTGCCTAGCTAGCCAATGCTCCCACGCCGCCAGTCCACGACGACGTGAGGCATGGGTCCAGATGATGAGAATGTGGACCCACTGGACCACGGAGGGAGACCCGGGCCTGCCCGGACTAGGGAAGGGCAGCGACCGGGATCCGTGGCAGCTGAGCATGTGGGCAAGGTGGCGACCTGCAGGACTAGACAACACCGCACAACTTCAGGTAAGAAGAAACATAAAGTTTACTTAAAGAAACACAGTACATAAAACAGAACATAAGACCGGGCTCCCGATTCCGCACATCAGAGAAGGGTACACGACTCAGGATCACAGACGAGTGCTGGAGGACATCACGGGTAGATGCAGTCCAGGGTTATCTGGCACGGGCATACTTGGACGGCCTCTCTCTCAGGCCTTAGGCGTAGCACAGGCTCAGCAGGAGAACATCAGACACCGACCTCAGACAGACTTCAGACGATGGCGGGGTCATCACGGGTTGATGAAGTCCAGGATCATCTGGCACGGGCATACTAGTATGGCCTCACTCTCAGGCCTCGGGCGTAGCACAGGCTCAGCAGGAGAACATCAGACACCGGCCCAGGACGAACGTCAGACGATGGCGGGGTCATCACGGGTTGATGAAGTCCAGGGTCATCTGGCACGGGCATACTAGGACGGCCTCTCTCTCAGGCCTCAGGCGTAGCACAGGCTCAGCAGGAGAACATCAGACACCGACCCAGGACAGACGTCATCACAGGGTAGACCAAGGAGGAACCGGCAGGACAGGCAGGTTGTCACGGCAAGTGACCAAGGCAGTCTCTGGGACAGGCAGGTTGTCACAGCAAGTGACCAGGCAGTCTCTGGGACAGGCAGGTTGTCACGGCTAGTGACCAGGGCAATCTCTGGGACAGGCAGGTTGTCACGGCAAGTGACCAGGGCAGGCAGGTTGTCACGGCAAGTGACCAGGCAGGCAGGTTGTCACGGCAAGTGACCAGGCAGGCAGGTTGTCACGGCAAGTGACCAGGGCAGGCAGTTTGTCACGGCAAGTGACCAGGCAGGCAGGTTGTCACGGCAAGTGACCAGGCAGTCTCTGGGACAGGCAGGTTGTCACGGAAAGTGACCAGGGCAGTCTCTGGGACAGGCAGGTTGTCACGGCAAGTGACCAGGCAGTCTCTGGGACAGGCAGGTTGTCACGGCAAGTGACCAGGCAGTCTCTAGACAGGCAGGTTGTCACAGTAAGTGACCAGGCAGTCTCTAGACAGGCAGGTATATACGACCTGATATGGTGGAGCCTCCAGGTAGGCTGCAGTCGGATGGCAGATGATCGCTCCCAGGTGAGCAGGCAAGAGCCGGGGATCTCTGCAGATGATGTCCGAACTTCCGGATGGAGCTGCAGTCGGATGGCAGATGATCGCTCCTAGGTGAGCAGGCAAGAGCCGGGGATCTCTGCAGATGACGTCCGAACCTCTGGAAGGAACTGCAGACGGATGGCAGACAGGCAAGCCGACAGGTAACAGACAGGTAACTGGAATCAGGAGCTGATGGCTGAAACAGAGTTAGACTGCACAGGAACAACAGGAACACGGATTGGATCTCAGAGAGTCAGGAACACAGACAGGAACACGGACTGGGTCTCAGGGAGTCAGGAACACGGACAGGAACATGGATTGAATCACAGGAACACGGACTGGAACACAGGCCTCGGACTCCGGACATCTGGCACCGATCAGCAGGCTCCGGACATCTGGCAATGATCGGCAGGATCCGGACATCAGGCAAGAGGGATAGGATCCGGACATCTGGAAGTGGTCGTCGGACATCGGACATCAGGCCATGGTCATCAGGCATAGGATCCGGACATCTGGCAGCGACCTGAAAAGGAACCCCAGCGGTCTGGTGCAAGCCCCGCCAGGCTCAACGGGAGCTGGCCGGGGATTGCACAGAGGCTGAGCACAGAGTAACAGAAACTCAGCACACACCGGACTCCTCCTTCCAAGATGAACTCAGGTTATATAGCAAGGATTCACAGTCACTGGCACAGGGTTCTGGACACAGCAGGATTTCAGGAACATAACACAGAGGACACAGTTCAGAAAGTCAGGTACAGGATGCGATCTAAGATCAGGGGTTCAGGTAATTAGACACAGCAGGAACAGGCCTGGATATACAGCCTCCAGGAACGGCGATCTGGGTAATCAGCCCCAGCATAGGCGGAAACACAAGACACAATTCAGACATTCAGGTACCGGGTTTGATCCAGGATCAGGGAACAAGACACAGCAGGAACAGGGAATCAGCTCTCCAGAGCTGATCAACTTCAGAGCAGGAGCTGAACACACAACCACATACGGCTAGGTTCAGGGATTCAGTGTGGATTCAATGCGAAGCTCTGGCAACGCCCACTAGGGCTGGGGAACTTTATATATGAGCTGCTTCACAGCGATAGGCTGGAGCAGTAATTCTAGTAAACACCCAATCCACATAAAAGCAGGACAGGTGTGGGCTGCGCCCCCTATGCAGAGCCAGACAGCACAACACAGAGGGAACCCAACAATGGCTGCTGCCAACCACGCAGTAAGTCATGCACCACTGCAGAGGACTTTGCAAGCTACGGACGGCTTTCACAGCAAGTCAGGAACCGCACATGCGGGCGGTCATGCAAAGCAGCGGAGCCACTCACGCAAGTACGGGTACGCAGCAGAGCCGGGAACTGAGCAGCATCCATATAGGTAACAGACAACAGTATCCAGCTGGTTAGGGGGAAAGGAGCAAAAGGGTTAATGCAAAAAACATGCAAAGTAACGCTGGAAAACAAAGTACAGACAATACCAGCGTTACAACGCCATTGCTTAGTCTTGGGGAACTGCGAATATTTAGCTCCTACATAAATATAAAAAATGAAATAAGTCCCAAGACCCAAAACATCTCCTGAAAGGAGCAGGGATGGAAACATCTGAGTAGACCTCTTCTATGAACCATCTTTCCTCCTGAATGGTTACACTCGTCATGGGGCAGATCTCGTTATTTAGATTCGTCTTTCCTAATTTGCCCGTAGAGATCTAATTATGTAAGTAAATTCTAGGCTGCTTTCAGGAAACGCATCCGGAACCAGAGTCTTCTGTGTCCTTTTTTGTTTTGCTTCTCGCCGCTACAGAAGATGAATGGAGTCGAGGAGGAGAACAAGGCTTTCATTCCAGCCACATGTGGTCTACGTGTGGGTACAGCGGGATACCATTCTCTTATCTGGCCCGTTAGCCCTTATGTTTCCGCAGGACTTGACGTGAATGCAGAATCCCCAACATGTATTTTCCCTGAATTGATTTGCTAATTCGTAGAAGGTAAATCATAAATGGCTTCACTTGGCTTCCACGTCCACCGGTGGCTCGTAATTATTCTCCAATACATTACTCTTCCACTGTTCTCGAGCTTCAACAAAAAGTCTTCTGATCCTTCTAGGTGGGGGATTGTTATGTCGTGCTGCCCTTAAATATATCTTTTAATAAACGACTAAGGCAATTAGTATTGTAGCCCGTGTCATATCGATAATTAGAACAGACAGATGAAAGAATGTCGGAAATGATCAGATTTTCTCAAATTCTATAGGTAATTCAGAATTAATTCAACTGTAGTTAGTGGTTTAAACCTTATATTATACTTCAGAGCTGTAATCATAATTCTGCTGCTGATTATTTTGTTGTAGCACAATCCTAACTGCTATGTTGAGCTCCTGGAATAAAAGGGGGCAGCCAAGCTGGCAATACTTTAGATAGATGTTGACCGGATGCCCATTTTGCCGACAGCTATGCCTTCCGAGTCCCTGATGATGAGCGAATCTGCCAAAATGTAAAATTGGCAGTTCTCTCAATGTGAATTATGGCTTTACAGACCCAAGAGCATAATAAATGCGGGGTGTGAAATAAAACAACAATATTCGTCTCGCCGCCCGTCTGACCTGCCTCCACAGCTCTCCATCCGCTCCTTTCAAGCCTTCTTTACTTCTCCAACGTCCTCTTCCACCATCTTTACTCCATGTCGAGGCTTCTGAGACTGAGTAGTTCTTTGACATCCCAACACACACGGTCGGATTCGGTAGAATCTGAATTTTTGATAAAATTCGAGACAAATTCAATTTTCCCGGAACCTTTTTCGCTCATCTCTACTACTTGATTATCGACTTTGCCAAGTGCGCGCGTGTCCTCAATGGAGAGAGTAGAATAAGCTTCTTCCCAAAATCTCATATCTCCTGCAGGAATAAAGGATCGAGCATGTTGAATTTTAACATGCCCTGTCCTTTTTTTTTTCCCTCCATCGTCTGAAATCTGGTGACCTCCTATACGTTATTTCCAAGCATTTGATGACCGTAGAGTGCCTGCTGGAACGATTACACATCCCACAATGCAAATCACTAGATGATTGTCATGGGGATGGAAGATTTCAGCTGTGGATTTTGCAGAACGGTGAATGCAGCTCTGGAGTGACTGTAGATCAGGCCATGACTTTAGGTTTATGTTCACATTCCTATGCTTACATTCATGACATAACTGTTGACTTGGCTGAAAGTCAGCTGGGAGGTGCACGTAAGATCAGGTCATGTCACACAGCCATATTTCTGTTTTCTTTGATACAGAGCTCCCGGAGAAATATATGGGACCTCTACTACACCGATATGATTTCATACGTATTCCATCTGTAATATTCCTTCTCTACTTGACTCATATTCTCTACACAAACCGTTGCGATTAAGCCTTTACAGCAGCACACGGAGGTTGTGCAGCAAGGAGTACAAAATGACATTTTACTCTAGATTTTTTTAGCTAGACTCCCCGAACCGTCTGATAAGCTACATCCAGAGCCTTTTGTTTTGTAAGTAAATCTCAGAATTAATTTTTTCTTTTTTTTTCTCGTTAAATAACTATCCACTTGGGGTTTGTGACTGTACAAAAATCAATTAATTCTGAGACACGTTTAATTAGTTATTTTAAGCCCTGATGGAACCTTTCAGTCTTTCTGTCTTCTCTCTGTGTGCAAAGGGCAAATGAAACTTTCCCAAAGCTGAGAGCAGATAATTATCAGAAAAGTTTCCATTGTTGTAAATATTCCAACATAAGTAACAAAAGTTAAAGCCGAGCGCTGGTTACAATGGTGAGCCTGAAGAAGGATTGTTAGATCACTTCTACTGACAAGCCAATAATAGAGCTGACCATGTCATGCATCGAGAGGGGCCACAACGCTCCTGGGGGGCCACAACACTCCCAGGGGGTCATAACACTCCCAGGGGGCCACAACGCTCCTGGGGGCCACAACACTCCCAGGGGGTCATAACACTCCAGGGGGCTACAACGCTCCCGGGGGCCCAACAACACTCCCAGGGGGCCACAACGCTCCCGGGGGCCACAACGCTCCCAGGGGGTCATAACACTCCCAGGGGGCCACAACGCTCCCGGGGGCCACAATGCTCCCAGGGGGTCATAACACTCCCGGGGGCCACAATGCTCCCAGGGGGCCACAACGCTCCCAGGGGTCATAACACTCCCGGGGGGCCACAATGCTCCCAGGGGGCCACAACACTACCAGGGGGCCACAACGCTCCCAGTGGGTCACAATCTCATCAATACCACAGCGATAATTGTCAGTGCTGCCTGATAACTCCATGTAAAAGGATGTAAGACCCCAGAACCCGTCTTCTGCAAGAATGAAGCCATGATAGTCCTTGACTTACCTCGTACTATTAATTAGATATTTGTCTATAAAGCAAGGACCTATTGTTTACAGCAGATTTTTTATGTGAAATTTATTTTTTTTTTCTTTTTTTTAAATCAATTATACTACTATCTACATAAAAATAAAAGTTCTTGCAAATTTTTACACTGGATACTAAACCCTAATAATAAACTCACTCTTTCTGTTGTGTATAGATCACTTTTCAGGAGTCTCAGTATCATCACAGAAAGAATTAAAATAGAAGGTAACATCTCTAAATACAGTAATAATACCTCCTCCTCCTCCTGTACAATGACTGATAACACCTCTATATACAGTAGATAACAGGATCTACCATTCACAATAGGTGATGTCACAGCTCACCTCCTCCTCCAGTACAATGACTGATAACACCTCTATATACAGTAAATAACACAGGATCCATCATTCACAATAGGTGATGTCACAGCTCACCTCCTCCTCCTCCTGTACAATGACTGATAACACCTCTATATACAGTAGATAACACAGGATCCACCATTCACAATAGATGATGTCACAGCTCACCTCCTCCTCCTCCTGTACAATGACTGATAACACCTCTATATACAGTAGATAACACAGGATCCACCATTCTCAATAGGTGATATCACAGCTCACCTCCTCCTGTACAATGACTGATAACACCTCTATATACAGTAGATTACACAGGATCCACCATTCTCAATAGGTGATATCCAGCTCACCTCCTCCTCCTGTACAATGACTGATAACACCACTATATACAGTAGATAACACAGGATCCACCATTCACAATAGGTGATGTCACAGCTCACCTCCTCCTGTACAATGACTGATAACACCTCTATATACAGTAGATAAACAGGATCACCATTCACAATAGGTGATGTCACAGCTCACCTCCTCCTTGTACAATGACTGATAACACCTCTATATACAGTAATAACACAGGATCCACCATTCACAATAGGTGATGTCACAGCTCACCTCCTCCTGTACAATGATGATAACACCTCTATATACAGTAGATAACACAGGATCACCATTCACAATAGGTGATATCACAGCTCAACCCTCCTCCTGTATCAATGACTGATAACACCTCTATATACAGTAGATAACAGGATCCACCATTCACAATAGGTGATGTCACAGCTCACCTCCTCTCCTCTGTAAATGACTGATAACACCTCTATATACAGTAGATAACAGGATCCACCATTCACAATAGTTGATATCACAGCTCACCTCCTCCTCCTGTACAATGAATGATAATACCTCTATATACAGTAGATAATACAGGATCCACCATTCACAATAGGTGATGTCACAGCTCACCTCCTCCTCCTGTACAATGACTGATAACACCTCTATATACAGTAGATAACAAGGATCCACCATTCACAATAGGTGATGTCACAGCTCACCTCTCCTCTCTGTACAATGACTGATAACACCTCTATATACAGTAGATAACACAGGATCCACCATTCACAATAGGTGATGTCACAGCTCACTCTCTCCTCCTGTACTAATGAATGATAATACCTCTATATACAGTAGATAACAAGGATCCACCATTCACAATAGGTGATTCCAGCTCTCCTTCTCCTGTACAATGACTGATAACACCACTATATACAGTAGATAACACGGATCCACCATTCACAATAGGTTGATTCACAGCTCACCTCCTCCTCCTGTACAATGACTGATAAACCTCTATATACAGTAGATAACACAGGATCCACCATTCACAATAGGTGATGTCACAGCTCACCTCCTCCCCTGTACAATGACTGATAACACCTCTATATCATACAAGGATCCACCATTCACAATGGGTTGGGTCGCAGCTCCCTCCTCCTCCTGTACAATGACTGATACACCTCTATATACAGTAGATAACACAGGATCCACCATTCACAATAGTGATGTCACTCACCTCCTCCTCTTGTACAATGACTGATAACTCCTCTATATACAGTAGATAAACAGGATCCACCATTCACAATAGGTGATGTCAAGCTCACCTCCTCCTCTGTACAATGACGATAACACCTCTATATACAGTAGATAAACAGGATCCACCATTCACAATAGGTGATGTCAAAGCTCACCTCCTCCTCTGTACAATGACTTAACACCTCTATATACAGTAGATAACACAGGATCCACCATTCACAATAGGTGATGTCACAGCTCACCTCCTCCTGTACAATGACTGATAACACCTCTATATACAGTAGATAACACATGATTCCACCATTCACAATAGGTGATTCACAGCTCACCTCCTCCTCTGTACAATGACTGATAACACCTCTATAACAGTAGATAACAGGATCCACCATTCACAATAGGTGATGTCACAGCTCACCTCCTCCTCTTGTACAATGACTGATAAACCTCTATATACAGTAGATAACACAGGATCCACATTCACAATAGGTGATGTCACAGCTCACCTCCTCCTCCTGTACAATGAATGATAATACCTCTATATACAGTAGATAACACAGGATCCACCATTCACAATAGGTGATGTCACAGCTCTCCTCCTCCTCCTGCACAATGACTGATAACACCTCTATATACAGTAGATAACACAGGATCCACCATTCACAATAGGTGATGTCACAGCTCACCTCCTCCTCCTGTACAATGACTGATAACACCTCTATATACAGTAGATAACACAGGATCCACCATTCACAATAGGTGATGTCACAGCTCACCTCCTCCTCCTGTTCATGACTAAAAATTCCTCTATATACATTTTTTGCTCCGTCAGTTCTGTGTGGTGTTTATTGTAATGGGTGAACACCCTGGAGCCTCCTGATTTTTACATTACAGATATTTGGCCGGCTGCTCTTTGTTGTGTGGTTCCTCATACAAGTTCTGGTTCGGTTCCTAGTGCCGCTCAGTACTCAGCAGCGGAGATAATATATTTCAGCTTCCTCTACGCCGTGCGGCCAAACAAGCTTTGCCGTAAACCACATAAAAGAGCAATTTATTACCAGGAGCCGAAAGCAAACGGAGGGTAGATAAAAACTCCATACAGTAACATGAGCAAGACTGGCATCGCCGGATAGTGACAGGTCACCAATGTCCCTGGATTTACTTTCTGAGTAGTTTTACCAGTTGGCCACAGCATATTGTGTATCATTAACTGGCTTTTTCCAGCACAGGAAGAGCTGTGATGCTCTGCAGTGCCCAGTGTAATAGGAGGAGTGATACTCTGCAGGGCCCAGTGTAATAGGAGGAGTGATGTTCTGCAGTGCCCAGTGTAATAGGAGGAGTGATGCTCTGCAGTGCCCAGTGTAATAGGAGGAGTGATGCTCTGCAGTGCCCAGTGTAATAGGAGGAGTGATGCTCTGCAGTGCCCAGTGTAGGAGGAGGAGTGATGCTCTTTGGTACATAGTGTAGGAGGAGGTGCAATGCTCTGGGGATGCGGTGGATGAGGATGTGGTTGATGGATGGTAAGGATGAGGATGGCAAGAATGAGGTTTGCAAGGATGAGGATGCGGTGGATGAGGATGATGAGGATGAAGTGGTTGGGATGGATAAGAATGGTGAAGATGGCGAGGATGAGGATGGGATGGATGAGGATATATGGATGTTCTGGATGAGGATGATGTGGATGAGGATGGTGCAGATGAGGATGGTGCGGATGAGGATAGCACGGATGAGGATGGTGCAGATGAGGATGCAGTGGATGAGCATGGGATGAGGATGGTGTGGATGAGGATGGTGCGGATGAGCATGGGATGAGGATGGTGCGGATGAGCATGGGATGAGGATGGTGCGGATGAGCATGGGATGAGATGGTGCAGATGAGGATGCAGCGGATGAGCATGGGATGAGGATGGTGCGGATGAGCATGGGATGAGGATGGTGCGGATGAGCATGGGATGAGGATGGTGCGGATGAGCATGGGATGAGGATGGTGCGGATGAGCATGGGATGAGGATGGATGAGATGACGGATGAGCGGATGAGCATGGATGAGGATGGTGCGGATGAGCATGGGATGAGGATGGTGCGGATGAGATGGTGCGATGAGCATGGATGAGGATGGTGTGGATGAGGATGGTGCGGATGAGATGGGATGAGAATGACGCGGAATGAGCATGGGATGAGGATAGCATGGATGAGGATGGCACAGATGAGCATGGGATGAGGATGACGTGGATGAGGATGGCTCAGATGAGCATGAGATGAGGATAGCACGGATGAGGATGTGTGGATGAGGATGGTGCAGATGAGGATGGTGCGGATGAGGATGGCGCAGATGAGGATGCGCAGATGAGGATGGTGCGGATGAGCATGGATGAGGATGGCACGGATGAGCATGGAATGAGGATGGCGCAGATGAGGATGGTGCGGATGAGCATGGGATGAGGATAGCACGGGATGAGGATGTCGTGGATGAGCATGGGATGGATGAGGATATAATGGATGTTCTGGATGAGGATGTTCTGTATGATGATTATCCAAGAAGTATCGTAGAAACAATACTTCTTGGATAACGGTCTGACGCCTCTCACACAGCCAAACCAGATCTCCACTTTGCACTGACGAGGGGCAGTACCCCGAAACACATTGTCTGCAAATTGAGATTCTGGTTTAGCTATTATCCTAAGTCATGTGACAAGGCTCGTTAAAGGGTCAATATTGACTTGTATGATTGCTACCTTCCAATATGTGGCGCTAGAGTTCTAGCTCTCTTCCTCTCGAGACAATTTGCATAATCTGTATGAGGATGGCATGGATTAGGATGGGATGAGGATGGCATGGATGACGATGACACGGATGAGGATGGCATGGATGAGGATGGCGTTAATGACGATGACACGGATGAGCATGGAATGACGATGGCCCGGATGAGCATGGGATGAGGATGGCGTGGATGAGGATGGTGCGGATGAGGATGGCACGGATGAGCATGGGATGAGGATGGTGCGGATGAGGATGAGCATGGGATGAGGATGGGATGAGGATGGCGTGGATGAGGATGGTGCGGATGAGGATGGGATGAGGATGGCACGGATGAGCATGGGATGAGGATGGTGCAGATGAGCATAGTATGAGAATGGCGCGGATGAGCATGGGATGAGGATGGCGTGGATGAGGATGGTGCGGATGAGCATGGGATGAGGATGGCGTGGATGAGGATGGTGTGGATGAGCATGGGATGAGAATGGTCCAGATAAGAATGGTGCGGATGAGCAATGGGATGAGGATGGTGCGGATGAGCATGGGATGAGGATGGGATGAGGATGGCGTGGATGAGGATGGTGCGGATGAGCATGGGATGAGGATGGTGCGGATGAGCATGGGATGAGGATGGTGTGGATGAGCATGGGATGAGCATGGGATGAGGATGGCGTGGATGAGGATGGTGCGGATGAGCATGGGATGAGGATGGTGCGGATGAGCATGGGATGAGGATGGTGTGGATGAGCATGGGATGAGCATGGGATGAGGATGGCGTGGATGAGGATGGCACGGATGAGCATGGGATGAGGATGGTGCGGATGAGGATGAGCATGGGATGAGGATGGCGTGGATGAGGATGGTGCGGATGAGGATGGGATGAGGATGGCACGGATGAGCATGGGATGAGGATGGTGCAGATGAGCATAGTATGAGAATGGCGCGGATGAGGATGGTGCGGATGAGCATGGGATGAGGATGGCATGGATGAGGATGGTGCGGATGAGCATGGGATGAGGATGGCGTGGATGAGGATGGTGTGGATGAGCATGGGATGAGAATGGTCCAGATAAGGATGGTGCGGATGAGCATGGGATGAGGATGGCATGGATGAGGATGGTGCGGATGAGCATGGGATGAGGATGGGATGAGGATGGCGTGGATGAGGATGGTGCGGATGAGCATGGGATGAGGATGGTGCGGATGAGCATGGGATGAGGATGGTGTGGATGAGCATGGGATGAGTGGGATGGATGGCGTGGATGAGGATGGTGCGGATGAGCGTGGGATGAGAATGGCGTGGATGAGGATGGTGTGGATGAGCATGGATGAGGATGGTGTGGATGAGGATGGTGCGGATGAGTATGGGATGAGGATGGCGTGGATGAGGATGGTGCGGATGAGCGTGGGAAGAGCATGGGATGAGGATAGCGTGGATGAGGACGGTGCGGATGAGCGTGGGATGAGGATGGCGTGGATGAGGATGTGCGGATGAGTATGGGATGAGGATGGTGCGGATGAGCATGGGAAGAGTATGGGATGAGGATAGCGTGGATGAGGACGGTGCGGATGAGCGTGGGATGAGGATGGCGTGGATGAGGATGGTGCGGATGAGCGTGGGAAGAGCATGGGATGAGGATAGCGTGGATGAGGACGGTGCGGATGAGCGTGGGATGAGGATGGGGTGGATGAGGATGGTGCGGATGAGCGTGGGAAGAGCATGGGATGAGGATAGCGTGGATGAGGACGGTGCGGATGAGCGTGGGATGAGGATGGCGTGGATGAGGATGTGCGGATGAGTATGGGATGAGGATGGTGCGGATGAGCATGGGAAGAGCATGGGATGAGGATAGCGTGGATGAGGACGGTGCGGATGAGCGTGGGATGAGGATGGCGTGGATGAGGATGGTGCGGATGAGCGTGGGAAGAGCATGGGATGAGGATAGCGTGGATGAGGACGGTGCGGATGAGCGTGGGATGAGGATGGCGTGGATGAGGATGGTGCGGATGAGCGTGGGATGAGCATGGGATGAGGATAGCGTGGATGAGGACGGTGTGGATAGGCGTGGGATGAGGATGGCGTGGATGATGAGAGATTGAAATAGTAAAAGTTGAATAACTTTAATTCTCTCACCTCCAGTAACCATCGGTTTACGGTTTCTGAATCCGATTTCTCGGCCCTGTCTTCCCAGCAATCTATCAGGAGTGGCGGCTTCTCAGTAATGATATAACCGTTATTTTCCATTGTTTCCAGGTGTCGGCGCTCCCGTTGGGAGGAAGCAGATCCTTTGTGTCTTGTGTCGGGGGTTTAGTATATTATGTGCAGGTTTTATTTAGTTTGTTGAACTAAGAATAAAGAATTTGTAACTTCTTGTGTTTTTTTTTCTAATCTTAGTTTCAAGCTACAGTGAAAGAAGGAGTCACGGGCGTCATGGTTAACCTGACCGTCAACGACAAGGATGACCCCAACACTGGAGCGTGGAAAGCCGTCTACACCATCATCAATGGAAACCCAGGGCAGAGCTTCGAAATTCATACGAATCCCAACACAAACGAGGGGATGCTCTCTGTGGTTAAGGTAGGACGCGGCTGTATGGCAATATGTACATGGAGTCCTTTCTTACCTTTATTAAGGTCGCTAAAACAAAAATTGATTTTGTGATACTCTGTTGGGAGACGTTTATGCTACATGTCTCTATGTGTCCACCCAGTGGTGGTATTGTGAATTGCAGCCTGTTATGGAGTTTTTCTAGTACGTTGAGATACTTTATTGAATTGTATCATGAGAAATTGAAGTTCTTAATTAAAGGTAATGTTCTTTATTATTTTTAACCCCTTCTTTTCCCTCCATTATACTTTTGGGTCTAAAGGGAAGTATCAGTCAAGGCACTTTCAGTTTGGACCGAATTGAATGTGTCAATACAATTGTGTCTGATATTAAAAGAATGAGTCTGTGCTGTAATACCACATTTGACCACTAGACAGATGTGGCGCTGTTTCTGGAAAAAAAACAACAGCCGAGATTTTTAACATTTTTTAATCATGATAACTTGAGCTGTCGATGTAAATTAAAGTTTTGAGTTGTAGAAGAAATTTTTTTACTGAAAAGTTGAAAATTGTTCAAAAAGTTGTTTTTTTTTTAGTTGACTGAGTGATGTGACATCATTTCTGAGCTTTATTCTTCCTTTCACGGGAACGTGGTAATTATTTTGTTAAGGTTATTATTTGCTGTGTCAAAAAATAGACCCGACTCGAAATTATAATAATTTTGCCGTTGATGTTCGGAGGTGACAATTGTGCAGAAGGGCATCGGATCAACTTCTCTATTGTCACACGGCCTCCGAAAATAAATATAATTATCCCCAGAAGAGGGCGGGAGGTAAAGGTTCCTAATAATTCAATTTACTTTGTGTATTCAGCACAATGTTCCCTCCTGGATAGACGGAAAAATGAGTGAAGAAGGTTCCTGACCTCGGTCAATGATGGATGCTCAACTCACGTCTCGTTTTGGGCAAAGTTTGAGCCCTTGATACAAGTTGGGTGGTCCCTTATTGAATTGTGTAAGACCCTCAGTGTTTCTGAAGATCATCTTGTACCCTGGAAAGTCAGAAAAACTCTTTATGACTTTGTGTTGCAACATGTCTCTGCCTGGCCGAAAAGCAGACAACTCCATCAACTCATCCAGGAGTCGTCTGGAAACTAAACTATGTGTTATGTATCTGACACATAATATCACATCTTCAGATCGAGTGGTAGAAAGTTCTCTGAAGCCCTTAAAACTTTATCCGCAAAGTTTTTTATTTCGAAGCGCACTGCTCCCAAGTCTCCCGCTTGCCAAGGGAAGGTGAACAGATGAAGAGTGACAGTGCTCTCCCTAATGCTGAAGTGGCATAAAGTGATCCCAGCCAGCTTTAGATCAGTGCTTACAAGCTTGTTAGCGCTGCACATGCTCAGCCGTCACTGCTAAACTGCAGATTTGGTCAGAAATGTAGACAATGTACATTAAACATTCAAAATGACTAATTATTCTGTTTCTGAGAATGTAGACTTTTTAAATAAAATTTAAATTGAAACAATGCTAGTTTTATCAAGCACTTTGCAATTCTATCCATAGTTTCATGATGAGAAAACAGTGACTGCACCAGCAGAATAGTGAGTGCAGCTCTGGAGTATAATACAGGATGTAACTCAGGATCAGTAATGTAATGTATGTACACAGTGACTGCACCAGCAGAATAGTGAGTGCAGCTCTGGGGTATAATACAGGATGTAACTCAGGATCAGTAATGTAATGTATGTACACAGTGACTGCACCAGCAGAATAGTGAGTGCAGCTCTGGGTATAATACAGGATGTAACTCAGGATCAGTAATGTAATGTATGTACACAGTGACTGCACCAGCAGAATAGTGAGTGCAGCTCTGGAGTATAATACAGGATGTAACTCAGGATCAGTAATGTATGTACACAGTGACTGCACCAGCAGAATAGTGAGTGCAGCTCTGGAGTATAATACAGGATGTAACTCAGGATCAGTAATGTAATGTATGTACACAGTGACTGCACCAGCAGAATAGTGAGTGCAGCTCTGGAGGATAATACAGGATGTAACTCAGGATCAGTAATGTAATGTATGTATACAGTGACTGCACCAGCAGAATAGTGAGTGCAGCTCTGGAGGATAATACAGGATAAACTCAGGATCAGTAATGTAATGTATGTATACAGTGACTGCACCAGCAGAATAGTGAGTGCAGCTCTGGAGGATAATACAGGATATAACTCAGGATCAGTAATGTAATGTATGTACACAGTGACTGTACCAGCAGAATAGTGAGTGCAGCTCTGGAGTATAATACAGGATGTAACTCAGGATCAGTAATGTAATGTATGTACACAGTGACTGTACCAGCAGAATAGTGAGTGCAGCTCTGGAGTATAATACAGGATGTAACTCAGGATCAGTAATGTAATGTATATACACAGTGACTGCACCAGCAGAATAGTGAGTGCAGCTCTGGGTATAATACAGGATGTAACTCAGTATCAGTAATGTAATGTATGTACACAGTGACTGCACCAGCAGAATAGTGAGTGCAGCTCTGGGGTATAATACAGTATGTAACTCAGGATCAGTAATGTAATGTATGTACACAGTGACTGCACCAGCAGAATAGTGAGTGCAGCTCTGGAGTATAATACAGGATGTAACTCAGGATCAGTAATGTAATGTATGTACACAGTGACTGCACCAGCAGAATAGTGAGTGCAGCTCTGGAATATAATACAGGATGTAACTCAGGATCAGTAATGTAATGTATGTACACAGTGACTGCACACAGAATAGTGAGTGCAGCTCTGGAGTATAATACAGGATGTAACTCAGGATCAGTAATGTAATGTATGTACACAGTGACTGCACCAGCAGAATAGTGAGTGCAGCTCTGGGGTATAATATAGGATGTAACTCAGGATCAGTAATGTAATGTATGTACACAGTGACTGCACCAGCAGAATAGTGAGTGCAGCTCTGGGTATAATACAGGATGTAACTCGGGATCAGTAATGTAATGTATGTACACAGTGACTGCACCAGCAGAATAGTGAGTGCAGCTCTGGAGTATAATACAGGATGTAACTCAGGATCAGTAATGTAATGTATGTACACAGTGACTGCACCAGCAGAATAGTGAGTGCAGCTCTGGAGCATAATACAGGATGTAACTCAGGATCAGTAATGTAATGTATGTACACAGTGACTGCACCAGCAGAATAGTGAGAGCAGCTCTGGAGTATAATACAGGATGTAACTCAGGATCAGTAATGTAATGTATGTATACAGTGACTGCACCAGCAGAATAGTGAGTGCAGCTCTGGAGTATAATACAGGATGTAACTCAGGATCAGTAATGTATGTACACAGTGACTGTACCAGCAGAATAGTGAGTGCAGCTCTGGAGTATAATACAGGAGGTAACTCAGGATCAGTAATGTAATGTATGTAGACAGTGAATGCACCAGCAGAATAGTGAGTGCAGCTCTGGAGTATAATACAGGATGTAACTCAGGATCAGTAATGTAATGTATGTACACTTTGACTGCACCAGCAGAATAGTGAGTGCAGCTCTGGGGTATAATACAGGATGTAACTCAGGATCAGTAATGTAATGTATGTATACAGTGACTGCACCAGCAGAATAGTGAGTGCAGCTCTGGAGTATAATACAGGATGTAACTCAGGATCAGTAATGTATGTACACAGTGACTGTACCAGCAGAATAGTGAGTGCAGCTCTGGAGTATAATACAGGAGGTAACTCAGGATCAGTAATGTAATGTATGTAGACAGTGAATGCACCAGCAGAATAGTGAGTGCAGCTCTGGGGTATAATACAGGATGTAACTCAGGATCAGTACAGGATAAGTAATAAATTGCATTCTTGCTTTTTTCTGAAGATTGTATGTAATACACACACTATATTAATATTAATACAAGATTGTTTGTTTTTTTTTTAAAAAAAACAGCTCAGAGGAAAACCTTTATAAAGCAAAAGTGGTACCTGATAATGACAGCGTAGGGCCGGTGATGGATGAGAAAGACATCACCTGTTATTAATTCTTGTCTTCTTCATTCATCTCTCTAAAGTAAATAGAGTTTAACATTTATTGTATAATGCAGGATTCCGGAATCTCGGCTGATCCGAGCGGTGGGTTCAGGCTGTGTAGCCCCCACTGCCCCCACACTGACAAACAGCAGTGAATTAAGCATGGGACTTGTTCAGGTGACAGATTATACACAATATATGAGAATCCCGGCTTTCATCTAAATGCTCATTCATTTTTAATAAAGCTTTGTTTACTGAGCCGAGATAAGAATGATCATGTGTATCGCCGCTCCTGCTCAGCACCGCGCTATAATCAGGGCAATATGGAGTCAGGTCTTCATAAATATGAAGGAGGAACACAAATCAGACAGAGGATACAATCTTCGAAGTCAGGATCATGGACCGGAGAGCATTTATCAGACTGCTGATTTTTTACAACCGGAGATAATGTAGCGCTAAACAGAATAACTTACTATATAAAGAGCAGGACATTGCTCGCTCGATAATCCACTGCTTGCACAGGTGTTGGGGTGGGGAACCTATGGTCACACCTGGAACTTGGAGCTTAGGGTAGCCCAAAAGTTCCTTTTTTTGAATGCCAATCAATACTATAAATAAGATGTATTAATTGGGTGTCCAAAATTTTGTATTAAACCCCAAGACCCTTAAATTTTAGCTCTGCTTGCATCACAATTATTGCAGGCTCCAAAACATACCACATGGCAAAAAATACCTCGTCTATGCAGACACAATGGATTCAAATCATTTTTTTTTACTAAAATTGTTTATAGTTATTGGAGGGAAGTTTTACAATTTGAGAAAATTTTGGTAAAATTTTTTAAAGAATTTTTCAAGGCAAAATGAAAAAAAAAAAAAACACGTCATCCCCTTTTTACGTGCCACGCTCATTTACAAGACTCCTTTATCCTCCTCTATGGCCCCAAATAAGCTGCCTGTGTCTCCTCTACTCTCTGTGTTATATACTGTGTACATGTATGACCTTTATGGTCTTGTTTTAGCTGTTTGTGCTGCCTATACTGCTCTACTTGATAATGCTCATACCACTCAGGGAGCAGCAAATTTTTCTTTGTGGGCACCACAGGGAATATTGCAAAATTGGAAAGGATCCTTCACCTTTTTCCAGATTTCTGGCGAGCCTATAATGTTTTTTAGGGTCAAAGAAAGACCGTTTTATCATTGCCATGGCTAGATTTTGTAGTCAGGTCTCTACATATGAGTCCATATACTTGGGGTTGAGTCCAGTTAACATGGCGGAATAAATCTTTGGGCATTGGTGGTCCTGGGAAGTTTCTTCAGCAGGCATGGCAACTCTTCCGAGGTCTCATCTTTTTCAAAAAACCTTCCAGGAGAGTTGACAAGTATCCCTTTACGTCTCTTGTGACTTATCAGGGTCATATTAGGTCTCTTCTGCCATTTCAGTTCCTAAATTGAAAACCATCAACGAATGTCCTATGCAAAATAGGAATAAAAAACACCCTGCACCTAAGGCGGCAAAAATAGTTTGGCGTCTATATAATTACAAACAGTATTGAATCATGGTGACCATGTATGTAACAACTTCCTCCAAGTATAATAAAAGGTGTCTATTTTCTGAATTGCAGCCATTGGACTGTGAGATTTTGGCTTTTCACACGCTACTGATCAAAGTTGAAAATGAAGATCCTCTTATCCCGGACATTGGATACGGTGCAAGCTCTACAGCCACAGTTCAGATCAATGTATTAGATGTCAATGAGGGTCCAGTTTTTCAACCTGATCCTATGAAAGCATCGACACAAGAAAACATTCCCATCGGATCTACGTTGTTTACAGTGAGCGCTACGGATCCAGACACTCTGCAGCATCAAACTATACGGTAAGTGTCCTGTGGTCAAGGATGGACCAAACCATTCTACCATATGGGGAATATCTAAACTCTCAAGTTTTATTTTCTTTGGCAAAAGTTTGGACTTTTTATGGTATGCCCAGGATGAGATAAAGCTTTATTTTTTTATTTCAAGTGTGTCCTTTCTAACCTTTCTTTTTGGGTCAGCATATCCCGAGATGTGTGCCAACTTTGGAAAAAAAAAAACTGATTTTGCGATACTCTGCCAGGAGATGTTTATGTTATTGTGTCTGTGTCACCACCATGTGTTTGGGATGTGAATTGCAGTCTGTCAATCCTTTTCCTGCCATTTAAGAATCTTTATGCCAATGGTATTTTCCGATGAATGGTTGGAAAATGATGGTGATTGAGCTGCTTTGTGGCTCCGTTGGGCACAGTTTTGGTTTGGATCATGGTGACCATTCTCTACAGGAGCTGTCTTGTAGGTGATCAGCTTTTATTTTGGCATAGACGGTATATCGATGATGTGTTTCTATTCTCTTTGAAGCATTGTTGTCTTGTGCATTTGTTTTTCATTTCTTTCTGTACTGGTAAAATCCATCCTATGGGGCAAAGATGATTATAAAATAGCGTCTTCAATTGGGTGGATAAAATTACTTTTTTAATCCCAATGGAGACATTAAGATGACCCTCCGCTCGGCACCGAAAATTGACTATACATTTGCATATTAAGCATTGCGGCTTAAAAGTCTCCTCACCTCGAAATGTCACTCTCTGCAAGGAGAAACATTACCCCTTGGATCCCGGTCAGACGCCTTTCACACAGCCAAACCAGATCTCACGCTTTGCACTGATGAGGGGCAGCAGCCCGAAACACAGTGTCAGCAAATTGAGATTTTGGCATGTGACAAGGCTCGTTGGAGAGTTGACATTGACATTTTTAGGATTGCTACTTCCTATAAGTGGCGCTAGAGTTCTAATTGTCTTCCTTTCCGAAGAGAACATTTCTATATCACAGGAAAGGCTGGAGAGATGAGGTTCAGGCTTAACTCTGTGCTCCCCATACCACCATAGTGGCCATCTTGGATGCAGGAGGACCAGAATGCTGGACTCTGCCTAGGAGGAATCTGGAGACAATTGGAGGCCACCAAGGAAAGTGACGCATTACGAATCCGGGAGTAGGGTTTTATTGTTTGCATGATCTTAACTTTTTTTCGTTCCCTGACAATGGGTACCCTATTATGAAAAAAAGTACTGTCATTTTTTTATATATAAATGCTCTGTATCCGTGCCGTGTTGGAGCAGGTGTGCTGTGTATCCGTACCGTGTTGGGGCAGGTGTGCTGTGTATCCGTACCGTGTTGGAGCAGGTGTGCTGTGTGTCCGTGCCATGTTGGAGCAGGTGTGCTGTGTATCCGTGCCGTGTTGGAGCAGGTGTGCTGTGTATCTGTGCCATGTTGGAGCAGGTGGCTGTGTATCCGTGCCGTGTTGGAGCATGTGTGCTGTGTATCCGTACCGTGTTGGGGCAGGTGTGCTGTGTATCCGTACCTTGATGGGGCAGGTGTGCTGTGTACCTGTACCTTTTTGGGGCAGGTGTGCCGTGTATCCGTACCGTGTTAGAGCAGGTGTGCTGTGTATCCGTACCGTGCTGGAGCAGGTGTGCTGTGTATCAGTGCCGTGTTGGGGCAGGTGTGCTGTGTATCCGTACTGTTTTGGGGCAGGTGTGCTGTGTATCCATACCGTGTTGGAGCAGGTGTGCTGTGTATCCGTGCCATGTTGGGGCAGGTGTGCTGTGTATCCGTGCCGTGTTGGAGCAGGTGTGCTGTGTATCCGTGCCGTGTTGGGGCAGGTGTGCTGTGTATCCATGCCGTGTTGGGGCAGGGTGCTGTGTTCCAATCCATTGGGGCAGGTGGGTGTATCATACTGTTGGACATTGTGTGTGTTCCGTCCGGTTGGAGCAGGTGTGCGTGATCATGCCGTGTTGAGCAGTGAGATGTATCCCTGCCATTGGCAGTGTCTGTGTATCTATGTTGGACAGTGTGCTGTGTATCCGTGCCGTGTTGGAGCAGGTGTGCTGTGTATCCGTACCGTGTTGGGGCAGGTGTGCTGTGTATCGTACCGTGTTGGAGCAGGTGTGTGTGTGTCCGTGCCGTGTTGGAGCAGGTGTGCTGTGTATCTGTACCGTGTTGGAGCAGGTGTGCTGTGTATCTGTACCGTGTTGGAGCAGGTGTGCTGTGTATCTGTGCCGTGTTAGGGCAGTGTGCTGTGTGTCTGTGCCGTGTTGGGGCAGGTGTGCTGTGTATCCATGCCGTGTTGGGGCAGGTGTGCTGTTTACCGTGCCGTTTGGGGCAGGTGTGCGTGTATCCGTGCCGTTGGGGCAGGTGTGCTGTGTATCCCGTGCCGTGTTGGGGCAGGTGTGCTGTGTATCCGTGCAGTTTGGAGCAGGTGTGCTGTGTATCCATACTGTGTTGGAGCAGGTGTTCTGTGTATCCGTGCCATGTTGGGGCAGGTGTGCTGTATATCCGTGCCGTGTTGGAGCAGGTGTGCTGTGTATCCGTGCCATGTTGGGGCAGGTGTGCTGTGTATCCGTGCGTTGGCGTGTGTGTGTATCCTGCCATGTTGGGCAGGTGTGCTGTGTATCCGTGCCGTGTTGGGGCATGTGTGCTGTGTATCCGTGTGTTAGGAGCAGGTGTGCTGTGATCATGCCGTGT
The DNA here is from genome assembly GCA_033576555.1 of Oophaga sylvatica. NCBI lineage: Eukaryota > Metazoa > Chordata > Amphibia > Anura > Dendrobatidae > Oophaga > Oophaga sylvatica. The sequence goes on along the minus strand of JARQOD010000010.1, from coordinate 34,293,554 downwards.
TGGGCAGGTGTGCTGTGTATCCGTGCCTGTTGGGGCAGGTGTGCTGTGTATCCGTCGTGTTGGGCAGGTGTGCTGTGTATCCGTGCCGTGTTGGGGCAGGTGTGCTGTGTATCAGTGCCGTGTTGGGGCAGGTGTGCTGTGTATCCGTACCGTGTTGGGCAGGTGTGCTGTGTATCCGTGCCGTGTTGGGCAGGTGTGCTGTGTATCAGTCCGTGTTGGGCAGGTGTGCTGTGTATCTGTGCCGTGTTGGGGCAGGTGTGCTGTGTATCGTGCCGTGTTGGGCAGGTGTGCTGTGTGTCGTGCCGTGTTGGGGCAGAGTCTGTGTATCCGTGCTGTTGGGCAGTGTGCTGGTGTCCGTGCCGTGTTGGGGCAGGTGTGCTGTTTCCGTGCCGTGTTGGGGCAGGTGTGCTGTGTATCCGTGCCGGTTGGGGCAGGTGGGCTGTGTATCCGTGCCGTATTGGGGCAGGTGGGCTGTGTATCCGTGCCGTGTTGGGGCAGGTGTGCTTTGTATCCTACATGTGGTATTGATAAAGAGTAGTTCTGCCCACTTCAATAGGCTGACATGATAAGTCAGAATCATTGGCTCCTACTCCAACATGGCTTCTTCCAAGTGTTCAAAAATGCTGAAGTTCTGGGTTATATTTTTTTAATGTATGTTACATATCAAACGTGATACTTTTATCGTTCACTGTGTTCTTTTTCTATTAAACGTATAACATTTGGTTGATGGTTAATGTCTTTCCTTTATAAAATAGATATAGAGAATAATCTACTGTCAGAGTTCGGGGATTTCAATTCAATTTTCCGTTCTTTGGGGAAGAGAGACAATTATTAAGCGCGGCTGTATACATATATTTAAGAATTTAAAAAAAAATCAATTAAAAAAGCTAATTTAGTGACTTACAATTATAATTCCCTAATCTAAGACTCTTGGGGAAGATTGCCATGTTCATTATTATAATTTGCTAATCCTCCTATATTAATGTGTCTGTCTTCCAGACTTATAACATTATATTGCCGTTCCACCCGTGCGTGGAGGACGACACCAGAAAACCCCTTTTTTTTTTTTTATTAATTTCTGATACCAACAAAGTGATGCAAATAAGACGGCGCCCGACATGTTAATATATTAACCCTGAGCAAAGCGCTAAAAGTTTGTCCTTCCTGTAAAATATATTGAGAACTGTGATCTCTGTTCCTCGGGGGCGTGAACACAAGTGGAAGAGTCCATTATCCAAATTAAAATGGGGGTGGTTCACTTCCTGCTCCACAACCCAATTTTTTTATCATTTTTTTTACTTTTGGGGCTAAAATTCACTTTTACAATTGGGTTTCCTAAAACCCCTGTAAAACAATTTATTTTTTGAGCATCGCTTCCCTATTAAAGTCTGCTCACTATCCATTCCCTTTAAATAGTTTGTTTCCTTTCAGGTTCTTCATTCTTACTGATTTCTTTTTGTTCCTTCCCTTTCATGTTCATTCTTTATGGTTTGTCACTTTTAATTAAGAGCTAATGTGAATTAAATCTTTTGTAATTCTGCTCTATTTTTTTATATATTTCTCCTGCGATAAATCATAATTAATTTAGCTTTTTTTTTTTTCTTTTCGCTTTGCATAATATTAAAGCTACTTATGTCAAGGCGCAGCGACCGGAGTAAGACTTCTACACGTGTTGAAGAGTAAAGATGATTGATGCTACAAAAACCATTAATTGGATGTCCTTAATTAATTTCTTTGTTTTTTTGGGGGAGAAACAATGTAACAAAGAAGTAATAATCCTGTTTGTTACCAGTCTACGAAAAATGCGAATACCAGTACAGACCCCATAAATGAGATTCCCCCATGGTCAGTAATGAGGGGTCATAAAGCACTTAGATATTCATAGGATAGGTCAAGAATATCATATTTGGGTGGTCTGACACTTGACACCCCCAGCATTGAGGAAGAACTTCACAATGACTAGCACAGCTCCATACACCATGTAGTGGCCATTTTAGGTACTGCAGCTCATCTTTTATTAAAACTATGATGGACCCTCACTGATCTTAATTTTATACCCCAACAATCTGCTGATCGGTTTATTAAACTCATTATTTCCAATAATCCTTTTTGGATGACAGTAATAATAAAAATAGGAATTATTAAATAACTATTCTAAACATAAATTTTATATTAAATCATTTTTAAATATAAATATTAATTATTATTGAATACAATATTAAATTATTAACTATTATTAAATAGTAATTATTATTATTATTGCAAAATAATTATTTATGGCCAATATGAATTATTTAAATAGGAATTATTTAATTTTTATTACATTTCATATAAATGTAATTATTATTACGGTAAATAAATGAAAATATTAAATTATTGTTATTACATTAAATGTAAATAATATTAAATTGCTAACTCTAACTAAATAGGAATTATTATTATTAAAGTCACTATTTCAAAATAATAATTTTTGGCCAATTTGAATTACTCAAATAGGAATATAATAATAATTTATTGTTATTATTCAATAATAGTTCATTACTTATTACATTTAATATAATAATTTAGTTCGTATTTAATAATAATGTATATTTAATTTATTAATAATAATAATTATTCGTTTTATTATAATTAAATTAAATATACTTTCTTATTATTACGGTACATAAATTAAATTAAATATGAATTTAATTATTATTAATATTATTACATTAAATGCAATACATTATTTATTAACTATAATTATTATTGCAAAATAATTATTTTAGGCTAATATGAATTATTTAATTATTATTAAATGTAATATACAGTGGGGGAAAATGTATTCAGCCAGCAATTGTGCAAGTTCTCCCACTATAAAGATGAGAGAGGCCTGTAATTGACATCATAGGTAGACTAAAAACTACAGTTAGGTCCATATATATTTGGACAGAGACAACATTTATCTAATTTTGGTTCTAGACATTACCACAATGAATTTGAAACAAAACAAATCAGATGCAGTTGAAGTTCAGACTTTCAGCTTTCATTTGAGGGTATCCACATTAAAATTGGATGAAGGGTTTAGGAGTTTCAGCTCCTTAACATGTGCCACCCTGTTTTTAAAGGGACCAAAAGTAATTGGACAAATGACTCCAAGGCTATTTCATGGACAGGTGTGGGCAATCCCTTTGTTATGTCATTCTCAATTAAGCAGATGAAAGGGCCTGGAGTTGATTTGAGGTGTGGTGTTTGCATTTGGAAGGTTTAGCTGTGAAGGAAACATGCGGTCACAGGAGCTCTCCATGCAGGTGAAACAAGCTATCCTTAAGCTGCAAGAACAGAAAAAAACCCATCCAAGAAATTGCTACAACATTAGAAGTGGCAAAATCTACAATTTGGTACATCCTGAGAAAGAAAGAAAGCACTGGTGAACTCATCAATCCAAAAAGACCTGGGAGCCCACGGAAGACAACAGTGGTGGATGATCGCCGCATACTTTCTTTGGTGAAGAAGAACCCGTTCACAACATCAACTGAAGTCCAGAACACTCTCAGTGAAGTAGGTGTATCTGTCTCTAAGTCAACAGTAAAGAGAAGACTCCATGAAAGTAAATACAAAGGGTTCACATCTAGATGCAAACCATTCATCAATTCCAAAAATAGACAGGCCAGAGTTAAATTTGCTGAAAAACACCTCCAGAAGCCAGCTCAGTTCTGGAAAAGTATTCTATGGACAGATGAGACAAAGATCAACCTGTACCAGAATGATGGGAAGCCAAAAGTTTGGAGAAGAAATGGAACGGCACATGATCCAAGGCACACCACATCCTCTGTAAAACATGGTGGAGGCAACGTGATGGCATGGCCATGCATGGCTTTCAATGGCACTGGGTCACTTGTGTTTATTGATGACATAACAGCAGACAAGAGTAGCCGGATGAATTCTGAAGTGTACCGGGATATACTTTCAGCCCAGATTCAGCCAAATGCTGCAAACTTGATTGGACGGCGCTTCATAGTACAGATGGATAATGACCCCAAGCATACAACCAAAGCTACACAGGAGTTCATGAGTGCAAAAAAGTGGAACATTCTTCAATGGCCAAGTCAATCACCAGATCTTAACCCAATTGAGCATGCATTTCACTTGCTCAAATCCAGACTTAAGAGGGAAAGACCCACAAACAAGCAAGACCTGAAGGCTGCGGCTGTAAAGGCCTGGCAAAGCATTAAGAAGGAGGAAACCCAGCGTTTGGTGATGTCCATGGGTTCCAGACTTAAGGCAGTGATTGCCTCCAAAGGATTCGCCACAAAATTTTGAAAATAAAAATATTTTGTTTGGGTTATGTTTATTTGTCCAATTACTTTTGACCTCCTAAAATGTGGAGTGTTTGTAAAGAAATGTGTACAATTCCTACATTTTCTAACACATATTTTTGTTCAACCCTTCAAATTAAACGTTACAATCTGCACTTGAATTCTGTTGTAGAGGTTTCATTTCAAATCCAATGTGGTGGCATGCAGAGCCCAACTCGCGAAAATTGTGTCACTGTCCAAATATTTCTGGCCCTGACTGTATGAGAGTCAAAATGAGAAAACAAATCCAGAAAATCACCTTGTCTTATTTGGCAAGATTTATTTAGCAAATTATGGTAGAAAATAAGTATTTGGTCATTAATAAAAGTTCATCTCAGTATTTTGTTATATATCCTTTGTTGGCAATGACAGAGGTCAAACATTTTCTGTAAGTCTTCACAAGGTTGGTACACACTGTTAGTGGTATGTTGGCCCATTCCTCCATGCAGATCTCCTCTAGAGCAGTGATGTTTTGGGCCTGTCGCTGGGCAACATGGACTTTCAAATCCCTCCAAAGGTTTTCTATGGGGTGGAGATCTGGAGACTGACTAGGCCACTCCAGGACCTTCATATGCTTCTTATGAAGCCACTCCTTCGTTGCCCTGGCAGTGTGCTTATGCTCATTATCATGCTGATAGACCATTCTACGTTTCATCTTCAATGCCCTTGCTGATGGAAGGAGGTTTGGACTCAAAATCTCACGATACATGGCCCCATTCATTCTTTCATATACACGGGTCAGTCGTCCTGGTCCTTTTCAGAGAAACAGCCCCAAAGCATGATGTTGTCAACCCCCATGCTTCACAGTAGGTATGGTGTTCTTTGGATGCAACTGAGCATTCTGTCTCCTCCAAACACGACGACTTTTGTTTCTACCAAACAGTTCTACTTTGGTTTCATCAGACCATATGCCATTCTTCCAATACTCTTCTGGCTAAGGGCTCTTTCACACGTCAGTTTTTTTACGTCAGGCACGATCCGGTGTGTTTTTAAAAAAACAGATCCGGTACCGGATGCGTTTTTTTTTTAATTGACTTTCATTAGCGCTGGATCGCGCCTGATGTCGTTGCGTTGCATCCGTTTTTGGCCAGGTCCGGCGGAAATGTACATTCCGGCAGCCGGACAAGACGCTCACTGCAACGTTTTTTTTTTTTTTTCCGGACCTGCCTGATAGTGCCTGAAGCTGCGCATCAGGCAGCCGGAAATAATAGAAGTCTATGGAACCGGACCAGTCTTTTGTGCAATCCGTCAAAAGACTGATCCGGATTCTGGAAACCAAGGTCTCTCTCTCCTCGGTCCGGTCATGCGTACCTGCATTTTCCGGGTTCAAAAGGTCAGGTCGGATCCGGCAACAAAACTGATCCGTTGCATCAGTTTTTTAAAAATCAACGCCGGATCCGTCCTATCAGGTATACGACGGATTAGGCCTGACACAAAAAACCTGATGTGTGAAAGTAGCCTAATCCAAATGCTCTCTAGCAAACTTCAGACGGGCCCGGACATGTACTGGCTTAAGCAGAGGGACGCGTCTGGCACTGCAGGATCTGAGTCCCTGGCGGCGTAGTGTGTTACTGATGGTAGCCTTTGTTACGGTGGTCCCTGCTCTATGCAGGACATTCAATAGGTCCCCCTATGTGGTTCTGGGATTTTTGCTCACCGTTCTTGTGATCTTTTTGACCTCACGGGGTGAGATCTTGCATGGAGCCCCAGATCGTGGGAGATTATCACTGGTCTTGTATGTCTTCCATTTTCTTATCATTGCTCCCATTGCTTGATTTCATCACACCAAGCTGCTTGCCTATTGCAGATTCAGCCTTCCCAGCCTGGCGCAGGGCTACAATGTTGTTTCTGGTGTCCTTCGCCAGCTCTTTGTTCCTCACCATAGTGGAGTCTGGAGTGTGACTGTTTGAGGTTGTGGACAGGTGTCTTTTGACCTGAATCTGGAACGGACCCTAAACGCCCTTCTTCCCCATAAGTGGACCCTAGCACTCTATGGATGCCTCGTGCTACAGATTTTGCATTCAGACAGGACGCCTCTGCTATAGACATTGCCTACGCGCCGGTATAGGTGACAGCACAAGTTGACAGCAGCGGGAGCCGTCTTCACATGACGGATCTGACTGACACTAATATCCCCTGTCATGCAGTTAACGCTGCGTCTGCAGTAAGTCGCTGCAATTTTACAACTGGTATCCGTGGCACGATTAATTCGCAGCTTGTCTGTTCCAAGTATTTTTTTTTTCTTTCTACTTGAATCCATAGGGAGGGCTGGGAAGGAGCAGTGGCTCCGGGCGATGGTGTTTTTCTTTTCAGACAATCCACTTTCTTCTTTCCTACGCCGTTGGCCCGCTTTCTGCTTTCTTCCTCTACCCTAAATACAGGATGCAGCAATAAAATAAAGGTATATTTATTACTATATATCGGGGAAATGGACCCGCTGCTCCACAATATCTGATGTTATAAAGGACAATTCTGAAAACTGTTATCATTCACTTCAATCATAAAGAACATATACATTTTCCGAATTGTTTCTTTTTTTTCCATTATAATTACCATTCCCCATCGTGCTTCAGGAGAAAGCTAAAAACAAATATTTTCTTCAGGGGTTTCCTGTGTATTCAATATCGCCCACTGATAATACACTTCTTATAAAACTACTTTGAGAGATTTGAAAATGTATTTAGTTTATTAGAACTATAAACTATTCACAAATGAATATATACCTTAATGCAATAATACAACTACTATGTGTAATAACGTGACTACAATAATACTGCTCCTATGTACAAGAATATAACTACTATAATACTGCCCCCTATATACAAGAATATAACTACTATAATACTGCCCCTATATACAAGAATATAACTACTATAATACTGCCCCTATGTACAAGAATATAACTACTATAATACTGCCTCTATGTACAAGAATATAACTACTATAATACTGCTCCTATGTACAAGAATATAACTACTATAATACTGCCCCTATGTACAAGAATATAACTACTATAATACTGCCCCCTATTACAAGAATATAACTACTATAATACTGCCCTATGTACAAGAATATAACACTATAATACTGCCCTATGTACAAGAATATAACTACTATAATACTGCCTCTATGTACAAGAATATAACTTACTATAATACTGCTCCTATGTACAAGAATATAACTACTATAATACTGCCCCCTATATACAAGAATATAACTACTATAATACTGCCCCCTATATACAAGAATATAACTACTATAATACTGCCCCTATGTACAAGAATATAACTACTATAATACTGCCTCTATGTACAAGAATATAACTACTATAATACTGCTCCTATGTACAAGAATATAATTACTATAATACTGCTCCTATGTACAAGAATATAACTACTATAATACTGCTCTATATACAAGAATATAACTACTATAATACTGCTCCTAATTACAAGAATATAACTACTATAATACTGCTCCTATGTACAAGAATATAACTACTATAATACTGCCCCTATGATACAAGAATATAACTACTATAATACTGCCCTATGTACAAGAATATAACTACTATAATACTGCTCCTATGTACAAGAGTATAACTACTATAATACTGCCTCTATATACAAGAATATAACTACTATAATACTGCCCCTATGTACAAGAATATAACTACTATAATACTGCCCCTATGTACAAGGAATATAACTACTATAATACTGCCCCTATATACAAGAATATAACTACTATAATACTGCTCCTATGTACAAGAATATAACTGCTATAATACTGCTCCTATGAACAAGAATATAACTACTATAATACTGCTCCTATGTACAAGATATACATTAACTACCTATGTAAGATATTACTATACTGCCCTATGTACAAGAATATTAATATTCCTATTACAAATAACTACTATGCCCCTATGTACAAGAATATAACTACTATAATACTGCTCCTATGTACAAGAATATAACTACTATAATACTGCTCCTATGTACAAGAATATAACTACTATAATACTGCCCTATGTACAAGAATATAACTACTATAATACTGCTCCTATGTACAAGAATATAATTACTATAATACTGCTCCTATGTACAAGAATATAACTACTATAATACTGCCCTATGTACAAGAATATAATACTATAATACTGCTCCTATGTACAAGAATATAACTACTATAATACTGCCCCTATGTACAAGAATATAACTACTATAATACTGCCCTATGTTCAAGAATATAACTACTATATACTGCCCTATATACAAGAATATAACTACTATAATACTGCTCCTATGTCAAGAATATAACTACTATAATACTGCCCTATTACAAGAATATAATACTTAATACTGCTCCTATGTACAAGAATATAACTACTATAATACTGCCCCTATGTACAAGAATATACACTACTTAATACTGCTCCTATGTACAAGAATATAACTACTATAATACTGCCCTATGTACAAGAATATAACTACTATAATACTGCCCTTATGTACAAAATATAACTACTGTAATACTGCTCCTATGCAAGAATATAACTACTATAATACTGCTCCTATGTACAAGAATATAACTACTATAATACTGCCCTATGTACAGAATATAACTACTGATAATACTGCTCCTATGTACAAGAATATAACTACTATAATACTGCTCCTATGTACAAGAATATAACTACTATAATACTGCCCCTATGTACAAGAATATAACTACTATAATACTGCTCCTATGTACAAGAATATAACTACTTAATACTGCTCCTATTACAAGAATATAACTACTATATACTGCTCCTATGTACAAGAATATAACTACTATAATACTGCCCTATGTACAAGAATATAACTACTTAATACTGCTCCTATGTACAAGAATATAACTACTTATACTGCTCCTATAGTACAAGAATATAACTACTATAATACTGCTCCTATGTACAAGAATATAACTACTATAATACTGCCCTATGTACAAGAATAAACTACTATAAGCTCCATGTCATTAACAGAAAAGCCTATGACATAATATAACTACTATAATACTGCTCTCTATGTACAAGAATTAACTACATAATACTGCCTCCTAGCTGAGAGGTTGTGTGTTTGTAGCTCTCCTGATGTCTGGAGCAAGCCCAGGGAGGGGCCACCCTGGGCGGGGAAGCTCCCCAGGCAAGGCCCAGGCTTCCCGGCCTACACTGGGACAAGCCTCCCAGGCCTCTCCTAATGGGAATGTTAATCCCAGAGCCACTGTCAGAGCAGTGAATGCAGCGAGCCAAAGCTGCAGCAGTTCTGTGAAGGAGGAAAAAGCCGTCAGTAAAGTTTTGGGAGGAAAACCTTCTCCAAGTCCAGCAAAGAAGCAAGAAGGAAAAGTGTCGGTCAGTGAAGGGTTACAGCACAATGTGAAGTCAGGTAACTCCCCAGTCAGCAAGCAGCTCCTGCCGGGTGCACAGGTGAGATCAGTCCCCAGCTGTGCAGATCACCTCTCCTGCTCCCAGGCAGAGACGGACGTCTTTGGAAAGACAAACCATCCAGGAGAACTTACAGCAGCATGGCAGTATGGCGCGGTCAGGACGCACACGGTCGCAGTCAGGTGGCAGCAGTAAAAGTGCTGTGGAGCCTGGAGCCATGAAACCAGCGGTGGTGAAAATTAAGGAGACGTCTGGATTCAAGCAGCCGGGGACATCGCTGAATGCGGGATCCCAGGAGGAGACGCCACGTGCACCTGAGCTTCAGCTCGCAGAGGAGATCCCAGGACTGGTCAAGAAGTTCGGTGAGTTACGGCAGCAGAAAGACTCACTACAGATGCAGATAGACACTTGCTATAAGCTAAAGGCTATTAATCCGGGAGTCATGATTTTTATGATGAGACTCTGAACACACTGGGTGTATTGCTGGCAAAAGTGGTGAGGGACATGGACTGCGTCCTAGAGAGGATGGGGCCCCTGGCGGAGACTTATAGGAACCAGCAACTGTTTAATTCACAGAAGCAGAACTCTGCAGGTTCCAGGTCAGACATTGTCCCAGGTGGACCCCAGAAGCAGGTGCGGCCAGTGCTGCAGCCTGCAAGTTTCTGCTTCCAAAAGGGGCAAATGCCGCACCAGCAGCAGCCTGTAGTACAGACCCCAGCAGACGTACCACAAGTTTCAGAATGCCCAGCACAACAGCCTGCAGCAGATTCCAAGCAGCAGCATGAAGGGCACATTCCAGTAGAGGTACAACAAGTCGCAGAATGCCCAGTACAGCCGCCTGCAGCAGATTCCAAGCAGCAGCATGGACATTTTTCAGCACAGGGACTACAAGTCTCAGAATGCCATGCACCACAGTTGGGCAGTGGACATGTGCCGGTAGTTCCTGATGGTGCCCAGCAGGGCTCTGATGCTGGGGATAACCACGCTGTATCTGAGGGGTCGGGGGTTTGGGGGAGCACAGTATCTTTGCTGGACGCTGCGCAGTCTGATAGTGACATTGATGTTGATGATAACAATGTGCATGATGATGTCTGTGATTTCCCCCCTTTAATTCCAAGCACACAAGGTGTAGAAGCCCCCCTGCTGCAGACCCTCACCCCGTCAGTCAGCCTAGTGTGACCCCGCAGGTTCCCCCAGTAATCCTGGAGTCGTGGTGCTCCGTCCTTCACCTCTGGTGCCAATTATACCGGCCAGGCGTTTAAACGGAGAAACGTCGTGCGTTTCCGGCACAAGGTGCCAAGGAGGATCTGCCAGATAGAAGGTTTGTGGTCAGGGAGCTCTTGTGTCGCCAGATGGGGTTTGCGCCAGTCAGCATCTTGGCGGTGATTAATCTTCCAGACAGGCAGGGCTATGACGTCAGCTTTTAAGCTCATGAGTGACCTGGACAGGTTTGGTCTAATTTCCCCAAGTTTAGAGACTCTGAGGGCTGGAGTAAGTTCAGCTTTATTCCTATCTCTAAGCCAGATACCGTTACGGTTAATCTCATCTTCTGGAATGAGTCTGTTCCCCCGCAGGACATTGTGGTGTGGCTCCGGAGGCATTGTGACCTGGTCTCTGACCTCACCAAAAGCAGAGACAATGATGGTATCTGGACGGGAGGGTGGAGGGTTTTGGTGAAACTGCGCCAGTGCGATAATATCACTGCCCACTTACCCAACTCCTTCTTTATTGGGAGGGAGAGGGGTGTGTGTTTCTATCCTGGGCAGCCTCGTAAGTGCTTCAAATGTGGCAAGGCGGGTCACCTGGCGAATACGTGTACTGTGGTGAAGTGCAACCTGTGTGGGGAGGTCGGCCATGTGGCTGCAGACTGCCAGAACATCAGGTGCAACCTCTGTGGGAAGATCGGTCACCCTCACAGGGACTGTCCTGACGCCTGGCACAATATCTGTAAGGACTATCCTGATGAGGATTTGGTGGCAGGGGCAGAGATTCTGGAGGAGGCAGCTTTACTGTCAGGGAATTACTGTCCAGACCGGAGGTCCACCAGGGGTCTACTCAGGTGACACCAGAGCAGCAGGGTTCAGAGGGGCACAGGGAAGTATGGAGGTTGTCCCTCAGGGGCAGCAGTCACAGGGAAGCATTACTTCACTACTACCATCTGTGTCTCAGACTAAAAGGAAGAAAAAGGACAAGACCTCCCGTAAACCTGAGAAGGAGTATGACACTGGCCAAGGAGCCAGGAAGAAGGTCCAGAGTTCTGCAGGTGTAATGGACTTATCTAATAGGTTTGGTGTTCTGTCTGAGTCTGACGGTGATTTTGAGGATGACCTTAGAAGAATTGACGCAGAGTTTGATAGGGACGTAGAGGACTGTCCTCCGCCCAAGCGGAAGCCATTACCTGAGGGCTCTCAGGTAGAGTCTGAAATGGAGACCGGCGGTGACCAGAATAACTCCGACTCAGATCTGTGACGCTGTCAACTAAATAATGTCCGACCCCAGATAGATAAAATCATTAGGAAATGTTAAGTTATGGAAGGATGTGTCCCCTGGGGTTTAAATATGATGTTTTTTTTTTTTTGTTTTTTTTTCCAACAGGTGTATGGACTCTTTAAGATAATTTTAATGTATAATCCGGATATGTAATGAATGTCAATCCAAGTGAATTTTTTTAAATGGAGGAATGTCAGTATATTTGTATTTGTTTGGTTTTTACAATAAAAATTGCCCCTATGTACAAGAATATAACTACTGTAATACTGCTCCTATATACAAGAAAATAACTACTATAATACTGCTCCTATGTACAAGAATATAACTACTATAATACTGCCCCCATGTACAAGAATATAACTACTGTAATACTGCTCCTATATACAAGAATATAACTACTTTAAAATGCTCCCTATGTACAAAATATAACTACTTAATACTGCCCCTATGACAAGAATATAATACTTAATAATGCTCCTATTCAAAATATAACTACTATATACTGCCTATTACAAGAATATAATTTCTTAATACTGCTCCTTTTGTCAAAATATAATTACTATAATACTGCTCCTATTCAAGAATATAATACTATAATACTGCCCCTATGTACAAGATATAATTTCTATAATACTGCTCCAAAGTTCAAGAATATAACTACTATAATACTGCCCTATTACAAGAATATAACTACTATAATACTGCTCCCTATGTTCAAGAATATAACACTTAAAATGCCCTAATACAAGAATAAAATAAAATATGCTCCTATGTTCAAGAATATAACTACTTAAACTGCCCTATTACAAGAATTAATATAAATACTGCTCCTTTTAAAAAATTAAA